>CM055114.1:2419497-3044678 GCA_029204225.1 Diphasiastrum complanatum
CCCAGCACCACAATAGCTAATGTACTTCATGAAATCTCTACCGATGTCCTATCAGCCGTTGAGAATGCTCATATTAAGTCTACCAGATATGACATTCAACAAAGCAGTCAATCTTGTCCGAGACTGATGAGAGACGAAGGAGAGGGAAGCAGTGATCAAGAGAAAGCTGTCTTCATGAAAGGGAAGAAGAAAAAAAAAAAGCATGCCAAGATTCGAGAAGACAAAGTCCTCGAATCAGCAATCTTCTTCCTGCGATCACTAGCACAAGCTAGGCACACGGCCAACAAATGCTGGTTCAATCCAACAATACCTTGCATGCACTGCAAGAAGAAAGAACATTCTCTCAAAACACTGTAATGTAGACACAAATGGGAGAGGTGGGCTACATAAGCTGCATACTTGTCATGCTTCATCGAGCTATGGAAGGCTTTGAAGGCAATGGCTGCAAAATCGATCTGCTCTCCCTTGATAGCCAAGAGCAGATATCCAATGTTAGTCACTACAATAGTTGTGTCTGCGTCCATTGCAAATAGGACTTGGTTGCAATATTTGCAGAAGTTCCTCAGAGCAGCATCTTTGATCATTGAAATTTTGTATCCATTACTTGGTGTATAGAAATTGCCATGGAAGAGATTTGGTTCATCGATATCCTCCTTGGATAATGTTGGAGGTACAGTTCCTTCTGTAGGCAGATGGAGGACAGCTGCAAAGGTTGCCTCTGAAATATTCATTCTCACACCTTTGAACTTGCATTGAAACTGCAACGTTTGTGACCTCAATCAGTCCTTGTATGAACTCATTACTGGCCTCTATCAAAACTGTAGACGGATCGATTATTAACGTGTAGCCGAGTCCGCAGCGATCAGCCAACATTTGGAATTCTTCGAAATTCAGTCTGCTACGCACTTTCCAATTGATGTTGGCCGGAATCACAAACTGAGAAGATGCCATTGCTCAAAATCGCAAAAACAACAGCTTGATCAATTGCGAGATGATAACAATTGATCGCTGAAAATGATGATAGCACACCGTGAGCAAAGAAGCAAATATAACACTTGAGAACTTGATTGTGAAGTAAATAAAAAATGACGTGGAACTCAAAGTAAGTAGCAAAATGGTCAGAAAATCAGCAATAAAGATGGCACATGGTTCTATGTGTACACGTGTCAATAGAAAAGACGTTCACCGTCATGCAATAACTAAGGATCCAACATATAAATAGAGGAATAATTATAGTATGAATATACTAGCTATTTAGTACTATGAAATATTCCCCTATGATACCAAATGCTCGGGATAAAATAATAAAAATGAACAATCAGTTATAGTTAATCCGATGTATCGGTCAATATTATGAACGAACAATCGAGGTATAACAAACATATAATGAATGAGTGGATAAAAAAAATGGAAAAATTAAAAATATTTACACTTAGTATTTCTTTACACGAGAACCATTGACTCTTGTTGGCTGCAAATTTCCTTGTAGATATGGTAGCTGAAGGGATCCATTATCAAAGATTTCAATAACTTTATACGGAGCCATCCAATGAGTATGTAGCTTTCCTGGAAACTTGATATGACGGTTATTGTATAAAAGAGCAAAGTCTCCCTCACGCAAAACAGCCTTCTTTATCATAATGTCAAAGGCTTTCTTTTGGCTCAACGGTATCCTTGTCATATCAATCAAGGCTTGTTTACGACTCTCTTCTAGTTTTCCAATTGATAAGAACCTTTCGTCTAAGCTCGATTGCTCATCACATCTAGTTTTAACTTGTACACAATATGTCGGTACTTCAAACTCTATTGGGAGTATCGGTTGCCTACCATAAGTCAAATAAAATGGAGTTTGTTTTGTGGTCACCTTTTTGGCATTTCTATACGCCCATAGAACAGAAGGTAATTTTTAATCTCAATAAGATGCATGTGCTGTGGTGATCTTATTTAGGATCTTACACAAAATGCCATTGACTCGCTCAGTCAAACCGTTAGCCTTTGGGTTGTATGGGGTTGTCTTTCGGTGTTTAATCATAAAGTGCTTTGTAAGCAAGCGTATCGTATCATTTAAAAAATGTACCTCTATCGCTTATTAACTCCAAAGGACAACCGTAACATTTTATAATGTTCCGAAAGAGAAACTCTGCAACAGTTTTAGCATCATTTCTTTTCGTCGCTTCTGCTTCAACCATCTTAGTCGCATAGTCAGTTGCTACAAGAATATAACTTCTTTTAGTATAGCAAGTGATAGGCTTTATCGGTCCAACAAAATCAATGCCCCATTTTTCAAATGATGCAAGTGGAGGTATCGGCATAAGTGGCCAGTACATTGAATTTGTTGGTTTCCCAATTCATTGACAGGGATCATAGGTTTTTACAAACGCTGTAGCATGTTTACAGATTTTCTACTTCAGAATCTGTTGGCTTTTCGTTTCTTTCTCGTGTTCTTGTTTTGGTTCTTTCTTCTTGTTCCAGCTCCTTAGGTGGCATCCTAGTGGCATTTCCATATTACACAAATTATAATTGGAATAATGCTCTCCACTAGAGGTCATTATCAAAAGGTGGCTCACTCGAGAGTTCTACTTGCATTTATTACTTTGCCTAGAAATACTAGTTCCTACATGGTCAATCCATCTTCCGGGATTCACCAGGAGGCTTACATAGTTCTTGCTTGTCATTACTAACTAGTATTCCTTGGCTCTCATACTCGGCTCTCAGTCTTCGTTCGTCTCGCCTTCTCAGAGACCTCTTCGGTCTAAGGTCAGAGCTGCTCTTGGGTAGCTCAGGCCGAGCATTTTGGGGATTCATCAGAATCAGCCAACATCATCCCACCCATATGTGCTACAGGACCCACTGGAACTCATATGAATGATGTTGTTCCACTTCCACATTGGCATCTTCGATTGTCACTTAGAAAAGCATAAATCCTCATTCGCTTACGTAAAACCAAGTGCTTATTGTTGCCGATCTTTAGCACAAAAAACCATTTTCTGCTATATGCTGCAATTTAACCAGAATGTATTATTGCTGCAAGTGGTTGACATTCTCAAAATTGGAGAGCTCCCAGCAGCTTCACAACTTCTATGCTCAAGTGTTTCCCATGTGTCTCTTTGTTTTATCACTTGTATTTGCCATTGACGGTCACACAACACAGAAAAAACCCCAACACAGAAAAAATCACCAGTACCCAATGGACCAACAAAACGATCCTCAAGTCCTAGACGATTATCCATATGAGATCAGGTCCCCTGTAGCTGAACAAATCAGACATCATAGGTTCTACCGAATGCGAGCCGAACTCCAAGAGCCATCCACAAACCCATTCGACGGACAAGAATATGATAGAGCTGAGTTCTCACGTGCACGACCCCATTCTTTTTGGTGCTAAGCCCTCATGGGTTAGAACCAACACTAATGAAATTTCTGCTACCCACGGAGCTCATCTTGAAAGACGTACACCCAAACTAGATCTACCAAAGTTTGACGGTAGTTTGGACCCTCAAAGATTTTTGCAAATCTTTGAGAATGCATGTGATGTATATGGCGAAACATTTCCCGATGCTATGCTCCAATTGTTTTTAATGACCATGATCGCTAAAGCATGTGATTGGTTTTTCAACCTTGATCGTGACAAAAAGACAGACTGGTCAATTTTGAAAAAATCCTTTATCAAGCATTTTAAGCCCTTTCGCTTGGTAGCGAGTCCTTTTGTCCAATTGAGTAACATCAAAATGACAAAAGACAAACGTGTACGAGACTATATCGAGCGTTTCAAATGCCTCAAAAGTCAAGTACAAGAACAGCCCTCTGAACAGATGCTCATCATCTGGTTCTTAGTCGGCCTTCCAAGATAGATTAGATGTGAGTTTAAATCCAATGATGAAAACACGAGTCTAAAGTTAGCTATGTTTGATGCCATCAAGGAAGAAGACGAAGGATCAGATGTTGACGAATCCAGGGAAAGACGAGCACCACGTGCACCTGTCCGTGAGTTGAAGCCGATCGAGGACACTAGAGATCAACTTTGGAAATCACAACTGGAGTTGCTTAATAAACAACACCAACTGATGCTGACAAATCCAGGGAAAGATGAGCACCACGTGCACCTGTCCATGAGTCGAAGCCGATCGAGGACACCCAAGATCAGCTTTGGAAATCACAGCTGGAGTTGCTTGGTAAGCAACAACAACTTCAAATGGAGAAACTCACCAATGAGTTTCAAACTACCTTGAAGTCTATCCAAAGCAGTATGTCTGGTCAGTCAAACCCTGCACAGGTACCTTATAGACGAAAAACAATATGGTGCCCACACTGCCAGGCTACGCATCTTGTTGATGCTTGTCCTTCATATCAACCTATCCAAGCACATATAGTTCACCAATATGAAGAACACCCATCACAATCTGGAAATGCCTTGTTTTATCAAGAATATCCATCAGAAAGTCCAGAACCATTAGCCATACAAGATGGCTATGCTGTTATACAAGGGCCATTGCACACCAGAAGTTTCATCTGTGGTGAAACTGGCCACTTCATGGTTGATTGTCCAGTTAAGACCCAATACCATGCTGAGTGTCCCAACTGTATCCGAAAACACAATTTCAAAGACTGTCCAAAGCAACCAACTAAGGTCCTACCTGCCCGTCACGTTAGTTATGACTCCCGATAGGATCCTCACGATAACCACACGGGCACCATAGCACCCCAACCGCTCAACCTGCTGCTCACTCGAGAAGTTTCTAGCAAACTTCTACATTACCGCACAATATACCAGTTCCAAAATGCCAGAAGACACTAATATGAAATGAGTCATTGTCGCAAGAAAGTGAAACTGATACTCCGTCATCTGCTACAATGTCCAACCAAGAGCAACCTCCATAGGGAATTGACAGTTTTTCTCCCCTTCTACCACCTCAAATCTATTTGCCTTTGCACATGTTGATAAGATTTCCAATGTGCAAATACAAAATATTTCTCGGATTAGGAAATCCAGATAGAGATTCGGTCCTGAATCTCTTGTTCATAGAGGTCCTCAGGACATAGTACCTCAATAATATTTGCATCTCAAGCTATATCTTACAACATCTACTATCAATGATGGTCGATTTAGTGTAACCAACCCTATCTTGTTTTGACAAGGGCATGTCAGAGTAAGTCACATTACTCTACAAAACAACTGAAATATTGCCACTATCAAGGTACATTATCAATATTGATGAATGCAAGTTTTGTTCAACAAGTGCTATATAGTTCTCACTCTTTGTCACGTTTGTTTCTTTCCTTGTTTCTCTTCACCTATTTTGTGTGATTGATTTTTGCATGAGAAATAGCTACTGCACGAGAGTCTTCTGTAGAGCATCTCAAGAACACATTTTCATTCATCTATCCATCTTCAAATTATCTTGTACAACAGTTTAGAATTTTTTGAGAAATATTAGAAATCCATGGACAGTCGGAGTTGATTCCTACATCTCATTGCCATATTCATCTTCAAGTCAACTACAGCAAGATCGAAACAAATTTAGTTAAAATTTGTTCAATCTTTAGGATAGTCACATGTTCAACGAGTTTCACCTATGTGTTCCTGAAAAAATTTCCAGAATTCACACGTGTGGGGAATGTCCACAAGAGTGACTGATCTTAATTAAGTTTTGTGATTGGCACTATAACCTGATTCTAGATTGATCAACAAAATCTAGTTCAGGAGAAATGGCTAATCCACAATCTAGCATGCTAATCAACAGAATATAATAGCAATGAATCAAAGAATGAATAAAAATACAAGATTTCAATGTATGAGCATTAGCCTCAACACGAGCTAGAGAGAGAGAGCTAGAGAGATAACAAGCAATATTTGTTTAGATCCAAAATGGCATGAGATAGCTACAAAACTTTGGTTCTTCATCATTGATTGTGTGGAGAGCTACACATATTTATGGAGATTGAGGTAGCTCAAGGTAGAACCATATCTATCCATTCCAAAATGACATCTAGAGTCTGACATTTGTCACTTGTCATGCATGAAATTCTACCAACATTTTACAAGTGTACTAGTTCTAACTAGAAATGTCCAAATCATCATGCATGTGTCCATTAAACTTTGTGCATGCCTTGCATATCACTATGGATCACTAACAATTAATGCATGTGAGTTGCCATGAGTTTCTACAAGCATAACCATGCTAATTCTATGTCTACAAACTATATGCAAGTTGCATTTATCAAACTAGATATACATAACCATGTAGCTCGAGTTCTATGTAGGCCAAACTTGGCATTTTGCATTAATGAGCTACATACTTGCATGGTACAACATTTGTAGCAAGCCAAAAAATCAATATGGATTTTTTTTCAATTTTAACATTCCACACGTAGATCCAACCTTGAACATGACCAGTTACCAGCAACAACATCCCCACCAACAGATTTTTTTTTTTTTTTTGGGGGGGGGGCATGGGGGGAGAGAGTGGATCCACTTGGACCCACTGGAGCAGTTACGCTGCCAACAACAGCACCAGCAAGATCGACAGCCAAGGTCACAAGTCAAATGTGAAAACGACAAAGCTAAGAAGATAGATGGGCAATCCAAAGAGACTCAATCAGAAGAAGTACCCTAGTCACGACGAAGATCCTTCAGAAAGGGAAACACAAACATTGGAAAATCAGTCTCTTTCTTCAACCAACCTCTTGCCATACTTCTGCGCCCATTTTCATGCCTATCGTCCACACCATCTACCGTTGTCACCACCATCCTTCCTTCGATCTATTTGTTCATCATCCGTTTATTTTTCTTCTGAGAAATCCCAAGTTTTGATAGTCTTACCGAAGCAGCTGTTAGATCATTGCAAATGTCCTGTGGAGACCGTTTGCCACCTATAATGGTTGATCAGTCAAACGAAGACCTAAGAAGCAGGCAAAGCAGCTAGAAGAACTAAAGAGGAAGATCCAAGAAGATGAGGAGGAAAGGACAAAACTTAAGCAATAGATGAGTCAGATCAACCTTGATCAAAAGAAACTCTCTGGAGCAATGATAGTTGAAATCCCTCTTATGAAGCCCAAAGAGATCCAAAAGTAATGGATCAAAAGAAAGAGCTGCAGAAAAGAAAAAGAAAGATGAAGACAATGTGAACCTGCAAATAAAGTGAGCTCCTCACCTAACAAGTGGTGGTCAAAACTCGACATTACAAGGGTCCAAGGCTGCAACTGTAGAACTATCAGTTCCTTCATCTTTTCACCAAGCCTTCATCACGTTTCCTTATCGTTATCAAACTGTCCATTCAAATCTGTTCCTACCACCAATTTTTGATGAATCCATCCCCTTGAGACTGATAACCAAAGTTTGTGCAACCTGCAGATCAAAGGTTTTCCTTGAGACTGGAACTTCAACTGAGAGAAGAACCATGGAAATACCCAGAAGCAAAATGGAGGATATAGACCTCCAAGAAGTTAGTATCTACCAAAAAAAAAAAAACCATATATGAAACCGTCATTGGCAGATACAAGTGATAAAAGAGAAGATACAGGGAAAGCACTCGGGCATGCAAAGTCTGAAGCTGCTGAGAGCTCTCCAATTTTGAGAATGTGAACCACCTATAGCAATAAGACATTCTGATTAAATTGCGACAAGCAGTTTTTTGATAAAGACTGGCAACAATAAGCACTTGGTTCTATGTAAGCGAATGAAGATCTACGCTTTTCCAAGTACCATTCGAAGATGCCAATGCAAAGCGAAGAGACATCGTCCAATTGAGTTGTAGTGGGTCCTGCAACACATTAGGGGTGGGATGATGTTGACTGATTCTGACAAATCCCCAAGATACTCAGACAGAGCAGCTCAAGAGCACCTCTCACCTTAGACCGAGGAGGTCTCTGAGAAGACAAGATGAACGAAGACTGAGAGCCGAGTATGAGAGCCGAGAAATACTAGCTAGGAAAGACATGCAAGAATTGTGTAAGCCTCATGGTGAATTTCGGAAGATGGAATGACCATGTAGGAACTAGTATTGCTAGGCAAATGTAATAAATACAAGTAGACCATTCTTAAAGAAAGTAGAGTGAGCCACCTTTTGATGGTGACCTCCAGTGGAGAGCATTACTCCACTTGTAATTTGTGAAATGTGGAAATTCCACTAGGATGCCACCTAAGTAGCTCTCTTGTTTATTTAAGAGACTCCCTCTTTGTCAAGAGGAGCTTTTTGCATTGTATCTACTCCATGCTTAATAAGAAGATTTCCCATGAGTTTGATGCTACACTAAGCTCCTTGATCATGATGGTTCTCTTGAGTGATGCCCCTATTATCATGCCCTTCCATTCATATTGTGTGTGGTTGTGGATTTAGAGTGGGTTAGTTTTCTTGCTTTCCTAATTGTGGATTAGATTTCATGTTTTCTTGTGGATTAATGTAGGGGCCAGCATTCAAGTAAACTAAATAGGCTGGATCTGTGGTGTGATTCTTGCATATCTCTGTACAATCCAATTCTTGATGTTCTTGGGATGTCCAAGAATCAAAAGGCTGGTTAGTTTCTTGATTCTTGGACTTCTAACATGCTGTAGTTTAGTTCTTGTTTCTTGTTTATTAGTTTATGCAAATGTAGCTCAGTTCAGTGTAGTGTAGGATTTGTTTTCAATCCATTTTTAGAGTAAGTAGCAGTAGAAACTACTGAACGTTCATTGGTTTGCATGCTGATTTGTGAATGAGCGTTCTTGGCTTGCATCTATGTAGAATGCAAGTGCGTTCAAGAGTGACGTCCCTGAGTAGTCCTCTGACAGGTAGGACAAAGAAAATATTACAACATCTATCTGTTTCCTTCTGCCTGGTTTGGCATCGTAAACTCAAGAAACCATCTAACGAATGTCTTTGAGCTTGGTAACAGGCAGAAACGGTTCTGAAGAAGTAAGTAAAAAGTCTCATAGTAAACAGATTCTCTGAAAAAGAGGATCTGTCAACATTCATCTTTGGTTTCTTGGCAGATTCTAACTTTTGGGAGGTCTGTATCTTCTATTTGCTTCTGGGTGTTTCCATGGTTCTTCTCTCAGTTGAAGTTCCAGTCTCAAGGAAAACCTTTGATCTGCAGGTTGCACAAAATTTGATTATCAGTCTCAAGGGAATGGGCTTATCATCAAAAAATTGTTGGTAGGAACAGATTTGGATGGACGGTTTGGTAACGGTAAGGAAACATGATGAAGGCTTGGTGGGTGGGTGAAGAAACTGATAATTCTACAGTTGCAGCCTTGGATCCTTGCAATGTTGAGCTTTCACCACCACTTGTTGGGTGAGGAACTTGTTTTATTTTTCAGGTTCACGGTTGTCTTCATCTTTCTTTTTCTGCAACTCTTCCTCTTGATTCATTGCTTTTGGATCTCTTTGGGTTTCATAAGAGGGGATTCAACTATCATTGCTCCAGAGAGTCTCTTTTGATCAAGATCGATCTGACTCAACTGTTGCTTAAGTTTTGTCCTTTCCTCCTCAGCTTCTTTGCTTAATTTCTTATGTCTTCTAGCTGCTTCGCCTACTTCTTAGATCTTCTTTTGGCTGATTAACCATTGTAGGTGGTAGTTAGTCTCCGCAAGACACTTGCAATGATCTTTTAGCCACTTCAGTAAGACTATAAAAAATTGGGGATTTCTCAGAAGAACAGTGAACTGATGATAAACAAACATATGGAAGGTAGGGTGGAGGTGGTGACATCGGTAGATGGTGTGGACGATAGACATGAGAATGGGTGCAAAAGTATGGCAAGAGGCCGGTTGAAGAAGGAGACTGATTTTCCAATGCATGTGTTTTCCTTTCTGAAGGATCTTCGTCATGATTGGAGTACTTCTTCTGATTGAGTCTCTTTGGATTGCCCATCTGTCTTCTTTAGCCTTGTCTTTTTCATCTTTGACTTGTGAGCTTGGCTGTCGATCTTGCTGATGTTGTTGCTAGCAGTGTAACTGCTTCAGTGGATCCAAGCAGATCCCCCCTGCCCCCCCAAAGTTTGTTGATGGGGATGTTGTTGTTGGTAGCTGTTCATGCTCAAGATTGGATCAGCATGCGGAACACGTAGTTGAAAACACATTGAACATTTGACTGGATGGAACAAATTTTAACTAAATTTGTTTCGATCTTGCTGTAATTGACTCGAAGATGAATATGACGATGAGATACAAGAATCAATTCTGATGTGACAGAGATGTTTTAAATTTTAAGAATGCACAGAAATCCTAGATGTTGTATAAGGTGATTTGAAGATGGATAGATGAATGAAAATGTGTTCTTAAAATGCTCTACAAAAGACTCTCGTGCAGTAGTTATTCCGATGCAAAAATCAATCACACAAAAATAGGTGAAGAGAAACAAGGAAATAAACAAACGGTACAAAGAGTGAGAACTGTATAGCACTTGTGGAACAAAACTTGCATTCATCAACATGTATAATTTACCTGGACAATTTCATGTTTCTATTGATCTTTTAGAGTAATGAAAGAACTCTCATAAGCCCTTGTCAAAAACAAGACAAGAATAGTGACATTGAATCTACCATCGTTGATAGTAGATGTTGTAAGATATAGCTTGAGATGCAGGTATGGTTGAGGTGCTATGTCCTGAGTACCTCTTTGAGCAAGAGATTCAGAACTGAATCTCTATCTACAAGGACTCATTTCATGTTAGTGTCTTTTTGCATTATGGAGTTGGTGAATTGCGTGGTAATGTAGAAGTTTGCAAGAAACTTTTCGAGTGAGTAGCACGTTGAGTGGTTGGGTTCTATGGTGCTCATGTGGTGTTCTCGTGAGGATCCTATCGTGATTCATAATTGACATGTCAGACAGGCAGGATCTTACTTGCTTGTTTTGGACAGTCTTTGAAGCTGTGTTTTCTGACACAGTCAGGACACTCGGCGCGGTACTTGCTCTTGACTGGGCAATCAACCATGAAATAGTCAATTTCACCACATATGAAATATTTGTTGTTCAATGGCCCTTGTATAATGGCATAGCCATCTTGTATGGCTAATGGTTTTGGACTTTCAGGTGGATATTCATGATAAGTCAAGGAATGTTGGACTGTATGTGCTTGGATAGACTGATATGAAGGACAAGCATCAGCAAGATGCGTAGCCCGGTAGTGTGGGCACCATATTGGTTTTCGTCTATAAGGTACTTGTGCAGGGTTTGGCTGACCAGTCCTACTACTTTGGATAGACTTCAGGGTAGTTCAAAACTCATTGGTGAGTTTCTCGATTTGTAGTTGATAGATTAAGCAACTCTAGTTGTAATTTTCAAAACTGATCTCGAGTGTCCTCGATCGGCTTCGACTCATGGACATGAGCACGTGGTGCTCGTCTTTCTCTAGATTCATCAACATTTGATCCTTCATCTTCCTCCTTGATGGCATCAGACATAACTAACTTTAGGCTCGTATATTTATCATTGGATTTAAGCTCGCGTCTGATCCATCTTGGAAGGCCGACTAAAAACTAAATGATGAGCATGTGTTTGGAGGACTGTTCTTGTACTTGACTTTACTAAAGCGTCTGAATCGCTTGATATAGTCTCGTACACGTTCATCTCTTGTCATCTTGATGTTACTTAATTTGACAAAAGGACTCTCTATCAAACGAAAGGGTTTAAAATGCGTGATAAGGGACTCTTTCAAAATTGACCAGCCCGTCTTATCTTCACGACCGACGTTAGAAAACCAGTCACGTGCTTTAGCAATCATGGTCATGGAAAATAGTTGGACCATAGCATCTGGAGATGTTTCGACATACACATCGCACGCATTCTCAAAGATTTGCAAAAAAATTTGAGGGTCCAAACTATCATCAAACTTTGATAGATCTAATTTGGTTGTTCTTTTCTCATGAAGAGCATCGTGGGTAGCAAAAATGCCATTAAGGTGGGTTCTGGCCTGTGAGGGTTCAACACCATAAAAATGGGCTCGTGCTCGTGAAGACTCTGCTCGATCAGGCTCTTGTTCTGTGAATGGGTTTGTGGATGGCTCGGGGAGTTGGGACCACATTCGGTAGAACCTATGACGTCTGATTTGTTCAGCTATAGGGGACCTCACCTCGTATGGATAATATGCTGGGATATCCTGATCAATACGGTGGTCCATTGGTTACTGTTGCGTCTTTTTGGTGTTGGGTATGAGTTTAGGATGTTTTTGGATTTGTTTTTTTTTGTGGGTTGTTGGTGTTTTTGGATTTTGTAGGGTTTTTTTGGATTTTTTAGGAGTTTTTGGTATTTTTTGGATTTTGTAGGATTTTTAAGAGTTTTTTTGCTTGAAAAAAAGACGCGAAAAAATCTCGAAAAGACACGACAAATATTTCAAAAATGCTCGAAAAAACTTAAAAAAATCTTAAAAAAACTTGAATTTTTTTTTCGCAAAAATCTAGAAAAAGCTCGAAAAAACATGAAAAATTCTTGAAAATTGCTCGAAAAAAAACTCAAAAAAACTCGAAAAAACATGAAAAAATCTCAAAAATCGCTCGAAAAACATGAAAAAATCACAAATAAACATGAAAAAAATTCTTCAAAATTCTTGGGAAAATTAAAAAAAAACTCTCGACAAGAAAAAAGCTCGAAAAAGCACCAAAAAAACTCGAAAAAACACTAAAAAACTCAGAGAAAATATGGAAAAGCTCAGAAAAAACGTGAATAAAATACGAAAAACTTCAGAAACCACACGAAAATACACGAAAAAATACGAAAAAAATCAGAAAAAAACATGAAAAAACACGAGAAAGAGTAGAAAATACACTAAAAAGCTCAAAAAAAAGTTCAAAAAAGCACGAAAAAAATTCGATAACAACACGAAAATACACGAATAAATATGAAAAAAAATACGAAAACAATCAGAAAAAAATATAAAAAACTAGAAAATATATTAAAAAGCTCAAACCCGGTCGAGAATCGACTGAAATATTTCGGTTGAGATCTGATTGAAATATTTTCGTCGAGATCTAACAAAAATGCTTCGGTCGAGATTTGATAGAAATGCTTCGGTCGAGATTTGATAGAAATGCTTCGGTCGAGATCTGACTAAAAGCCTTCAGTCAAGATCTGATGGATTGTGCACGGTCGAGAGCTGAAGAGAATGCCCCAGTCAAGATTTGATACTCAGACTCGATCGAGAAGTGAACGCATTCTGGCTCGGTTGAGATTTGAAGGAGAGACACGAGCGAGATTTTTCAGAAGTGAACGCCTTCTGGTTCGGTTGAGATTTTAAGGAGAGCGCGATTGAGATTTCAAAAAAATGTCCCGGTCGAGATTTGAATTGGAGACACATGTGAGATCTGACTAAATTGCTTCGGTCGAGATCTGACTGAATTGTTTCGGTCGAGATGTGACAAAAGTCTCTGGTCAAGATTCGACAGAAGTCTCCAGTCGAGATTTTAAGTGCAGACACGGGCGAGATCTGGCTATTTTTTTTTTTTGGTAAGCACACAAAAATGAACTAAAATCATATCCTAAACACTACTATACTTGCATAAATCTACAAAACAAGAAACAAAAAACTAATCTACAGCATTTTAGAAGTCCAAGAATCAAGAAACCAACCAATCTTTTGATTCTTGGACATCCCAAAAACATCAAGAACAGAGTTTAAGATAATATACAAGAATTAAACCACAAATCCAGTCTACTTAGTTTACCTGAATGCTGATTCCTATACAAACAAGAAATGAAATCTAATCCACACTAGAAAAGTAGGAAATCTAATCCACTCTACGAACCACAATTACACACAAAGGAGGGAAGGGCAAGATCATGAATGCATTTACTCAAGAAACAAGCATGATCAAGGAGCTCAATGGATGCACCAAAACTCATGGAGGCTCTTCTCATTTTAGCAGAGAATAGGTACATTTCACAAAAAGCTCACCTTCTCAAAGAGGGAGTCTCTTAAATAAGCAAGAGAGCTCTTTAGGTGGCATCTAGTGGCATTTCCACATTACACAAATTACAAGTGGAATAATGCTCTCCACTAGAGTTCACCATCAAAAGGTGGCTCACTCCACTTTCTTGAAGAGGGGTCTACTTGCATTTATTACTTTGCCTAGAAATACTAGTTCCTACATGGTCATTCCATCTTCCGGGATTCACCATGAGGCTTACACAATTCTTGCTTGTCATTACTAACTAGTATTCCTTGGCTCTCATACTTGGCTCTCAGTCTTCATTCGTCTCGCCTTCTCATAGACCTCCTTGGTCTAAGGTGAGAGGTGCTCTTGGGTAGCTTTGGTCAAGCATCTTGGGGATTCCTAAGAATCAGCCAACACAACATCTTTGTACATCATTGGCCACCAATACTTGGTGTTTAGGACGTTATTTATAGTATTCACTACTGTAAAGTGTCCGTCTGCATCTTCTGAATGCATGGCTCTAATAACCTTTGGAATATCGATCAATTCAAGACATTTGTGAAGCTCTTCATCAGGTCCCATTTTGTAAAGTACGTTATTCCTTATCATATACGGTGCAACCTTATGTTGGAATACCATATTTTGTTCAAGATAAAAAAGAAGTGGATAATTTTGATTTTAAAGATAATCAATTCTGTCAGGATATAATGAATCTTCGGCAGATAATAACATTATGTTTTTATCAAGAAAATCATCACTTAAATTTTTAGTTACAGATATTGTATTTAAGCGAGATAGATAATCTGCATTAGTGTGAAAAACGTGGATCTTGAATGGATCCAAACTCCCAAAATACTTGGCTAAGATCTTTGCACAACAAGCTACAAAAGTTAGAAATTGCAAAGCATCCTAATGCTACCTTTGATACACATGAACTTGACAAAGCATTCAAGAGACAAAAGAAACTAATAAAAGGTATTGATGGCATCCAAAAATAACAGCAAATAGGACTCCCAACAATATGCTACCACTTTTGGAAACCTCTTAAGATCATACACAAAAGCTTGAAGACAATACACAAAGCAATGTTCGCAATGGAGGAAGAAGCTGTGACAATGATCTATTGATCTCTCTCAACAATACAATAAGTTTCTCCAACCTGGTCTGCATGAATTTCAGCCTAATATAGGTGAGAGAGATGACTCTCTCTCCTCTCTCTAGAACTTAGGACCCAATTTTAGGACACCAGTAGTCTAAAATAGCCAATTTTGGCCTATATATGTCCAAATAACATGATTTTGGTATCATTTCAAAGGTCCTGAAGTTGGACACTTCTTCAATATAAAATATATACTAAAATAAAAGTATCTAGGCCTATTTCACACGTGTGAAAGGTTAGATCCAAAACTATGTATAAACACTGCCAATTTAGGCCTCAAACCAGCTAGGAAATGTTGACAATTTTCACACTCCCTCTTCAACTTAACTTGCTAGTTTTACAACACTACTTTGCTCCAACCTAAGAATGATCTCCATCATGATAATAGATCGCTTCTTAAGTGTTCTAATATTACAATATGAAGTACAACATAATTGATATTAGATAATAGTATCCATATAGGATGCTCACTATTTCTTACATCAATTTTACATAGAATGGTGAACAAGATATATGTAAAAGAACATAGAATCATAATGAAAGGATTCCTCCATATATCCACCTTTTAATTCTGTGTAAAATAGTAGCAAACAAGTTGTAAGTGAAAGTAACCAACAAGTGTTTGCATGCCTCCTCCACATTCCACTATGCCCATAGTGAATGCACCATGTATCTCCATGAATGAACCTCCATCACCACCTTGCCTTTGTAGATCTCCAATCCATGAAAGCCCTTGAGTGAATGAATGCCAAAATGATGTGTTCTCTGCTCCATTTGAATTAGCAAAACCTAAACTTGAAATACTTGAAGTATCTCCACAAGATTTGCATACAACCCTTGATCCTACATTGTCAACAATTTGCCAATTTGCCAACACTAGGATGTTAGATCTTGAACTTTGCTCAAAAGTAAACATATTGACCACTTCAATATCAGTGATCATCATGATCCAAGTTACCACCTTTGGACCATTTCCCTTTGCCTTTAACTTTGCCTTTTGTGAAGAAAGCCTCTTCATCTCCACCTTGCAAGGATGCACCATCAAGCTTTGATTGCAACCTATGTTCTTTAGACAGTAATATTTCTTGCAAGTCAACCACACTTGGCAATACTCTTTGAATGGCAAAACTTTGCACAAGGTTAGCATGTTCATCTAGCAAACCATTCAACATAACCTGGAATATTTCACCATCTTTTATGCTTTCATCAATGCATGCTGGATCATCACTTATGGACTTAACTCTCAAGACAAATGCATGAGCACTTTCACCCTCTCTTTGCCTACTTGGAAATATTTGCCTCCTTAGAGTCAATACCCTAGATGTGGACTTTGATTCAAAGAGCTTCTTTAAGACATTCCATGGCTCACTTGCACTTTGACTTTTACCAACTTCCTTGAAAAGTTCATTGGTAACATTCATTTTAATGATATGAAGAGCTCTTTTATCCTTCTTATCAGACCTTTGTTGCTCTTGAACTGTGGGTGGTCTCTCTTCAGTTCCTGCAACTATGTCCATGAGTTCATTCAACTCAAGTAAGGACTCCATCCTCACTTTCCAGGTAGAGTAGTTTGATGAACTCAACCTATCATTAATTTATAACATGATCCCACCATTGGAAGCCATGAATATAATGATTTTTCAACTTTTAGGCTATGTCCTAATGCACCTAGCATTCACTTTTCTCTCAACAAATGATGGATAAGAATATCTTAGAAGATCTAGGACCCTAAAATACTTCTATCTTGAACCTGACTGGTTTCCAAGCATAGAAAGGAAGATTGGAACACATGTGTTGACAGATTCCCTTCTCTAGAGGATCTGTTTACTACGGTTCTTTTACTTCTTGCTTACAGCTTCTACGGCTTGGTATTTTGCCTGTTACCAGGCTTTATGGCATTCATTAGAAGTCTTCTTGATCTTATAATGCAATCCAGACAGAAGAAACAGATTCTCATTGTAGTATATTTTTTTTGTCCTGCCTGTCAGAGGACTACTCAGGGACGAACTCTCTTGAACGCACTTACATTCATACATAGATGCAAGACATGAACGCTCTTTCATAGATCAGAGTGCAACCCAAATGAACGTTCAATAGATTCTACAGCTACCTACTGTTAAAACAAACTGAATCAGAGCCTACAACTTACTAACACTGAGCTACACTCGCATAAATTGACAAAACAAGAAACAAAACTAATCTACAGCATGTTAGAAGTCCAAGAATCAAACCAACTATTCTTTTGATTCTTGGACATCCCAAGAACATCAAGAACTGGATTGTAAAGAGATATGCAAGAACTACACCACATATCTAGCCTATTTAGTTGACCTGAATGTTGGTTCTTACATTAATCCACAAACAAGAAAAGAAACTTATCCACTCTACAAAAGCAGCAAATCTAATCCACTCTACAGGCTACAACCACACACAAAAGGAGGGAAGGGCAAGATCATAAATGCATCACTCAAGAAACAAGCATGATCAAGGAGCTCAATGGATGCACCAAACTCGTGAAGGCTCTTCTCATTTCAGCATGAAGTTGATACAATTCACAAAAAGCTTCTCTTCACAAAGAGGGAGCCTCTTAAATAAGCAAGAGAGCTCCTTAGGTGGCATCCTAGTGGAATTTCCACTTTTTACAAATTACAAGTGGAATAATGCTCTCCACTAGAGGTCACCATCAAAAGGTGGCTCACTCTACTTTCTTTAAGAGGGGTCTACTTGCATTTATTACATTTTCCTAGAAATACTAGTTCCTACATGGTCATTCCATCTTCCAGGATTCACCACGAGGCTTACACAGTTGCTTGCCATTCCTAACTAGCATTTCTCGGCTCTCATACTGAGCTCTCAGTTTTGGTTAGTCTTGTCTTCGTAGAGACCTCCTCAGTCTAAGGTGAGAGGTGCTCTTGAGTTGCTCTGTCCGAGTGTCTTGGGGATTTGTCAGAATCAGCCAACATCATTCCACCCCTAATGTGTTGTAGGACCCACTGCAACTCACATTGGATGATGTCGCTCTGCTTTGCATTGGCATCTTCGATCGTCACTTGGAAAAGCGTAGATCCTCGTTTGCTTACATAAAACCAAGTGCTTATTGTCGCCAATTTTTATCACAAAAACTGTTTTTCACGAATTGCCGCAGTTTAACTAGAATGTCTTATTGCTGCAATTGGTTGAGATTCTCAAAATTGGAGAGCTCTCAACAGTTTCACAACTTGCATGCTCGAGTGTTTTCCATGTGTCTCTTTGTTTTGTCACTTGTATCTGCCATTGACGGTTTCATCTTTGGTTTCTTGGCAGATTCTATCTTCTGGGAGGTTTGTATCCTCCATTTGCCTCTTGGGTGTTTCCGTGGTTATTCTCTCAGTTGAAACCAATCTCAAGGAAAACCTTTGATCTGCAGGTTGCACAACCTTTGATTATCAGTCTCAAGGAGATGGATTCATCAAAAATTGGTGGTAGGAACAGTTTTGGATGGACGGTTTGGTAACGGTAAGGAAACATGATGAAGGCTTGGTGGTAGGGTGAAGGAACTGATAGTTTTACAGTTGCAGCCTTGGACCCTTGCAATGTTGATGATCTTCTAGAAAATAGAGGAAGTTGATCATTTTCATCATACTGTAGTTACCTAACTGCAACATCATCATCTTCTAATTCGTTGTTGATTTGTTATCTGTCAAGAGTAGATGAGCTTGATCCTTCAAGGGCAATAGTCGACTGAGAAACTGGAAAGCTCAATATTTCAGAAAAATCTGACAGGTCGGCTGGATGGGCTGTGTCTTTTCCCTTAAGGTCTTGAAATTGATCTTCGATGAAGATGACATCCCGACTAGTGAATTTCTTTGACTCGATGGGACCGAATAACTTGACCACCACTTGCTGGGTGAGGAGCTTGCTTTATTTGCAGGTTCACAGTTGTCTTCATCTTTCTGTTTATGCAGCTCTTCATTTTGATCCGTTACTTTTGGATCTCTTTGGGCTTCATAAGAGGGGATTCAACTATCATTACTCCAGAGATTTTCTTTTGATCAAGATTGATCTGACTCATCTGTTGCTTAATTTTTGCTCTTTCCTCCTCAGCTTCCTGGATCTTTCTCTTTATTTCTTCTAGTTGCTTTGCCTGCTTGTCTAGATCTTTATTTGGCTGATCAACCATTGTAGGTGGCAATTGGTCTCCGCAAGACATTTGCAATGATCTTTCAACTGCTTTGGTAGGAATATAAAAAACTAGAGATTTCTCAGAAGAACAGCAAACTGATGATAAACAAACAGATGGAAGGAATGGTGGTAGTGACAACGGTGGATGGTGTGGGCGATAGGCATGAGAATGGATGCAGATGTATGATGAGAGATTAGTTGAAGAAGGAGACTGATTTCCCAATGCTTGTGTTTCTCTTTTCTAAAGGATCTTCATCATGACTGGAATACTTCTTCTGATTGAGTCTCTTGGATTACCCATCTATCTTCTTTAGCCTTGTCTTTTTCATATTTGACTTGTGAACTTGGCTGTCGATCTTGTTGATGTTGTTGTTGGCAGCGTAACTGCTCCAGTGGATCCAAGCAGATCCACTCTCTCCCCCCAAAAAATCTGTTGGTGGGGATGTTGTTGTTGGTGACTGTTCATGCTCAGGATTGGATCAATGAGTGGAAGATGTAGTTGAAACTCGTTGAACATGTGACTGGACTAAAGATTGAACAAATTTTAACTAAATTTGTTTCGATCTTGTTGTAGTTGACTCAAAGAATAATATGGCACTGAGATGCAGGAATCAACTCTAATTTGACATGGATTTCTCATATGTCTCAAAAATCCTAAACTGCTGTACAAGAGAATCTGAAGATGGAGAGATGAATGAAAATGTGTTCTGGAGATGCTCTACAGAAGACTCTCGTGCAATAACAAACGTGACAAAGAGTGAGAACTGTATAGCACTTGTCGAACAAAACTTGCATTCATCAATATTGATAATGTACCTTGATAGTTGCAATATTTCAGTTGTTTTGTATAGTAATGTGACTTACTTTGACATGCCCTTGTCAAAACAAGACAGATTTGGTTACACTAAAATGTACCATCATTGATAGCAGATGTTGTAAGATATAGCTTGAGATGCAGGTATTATTGAGGTACTATGTCCTGAGGACCTCTCTGAACAAGAGATTCATAACCAAATCTCTATCTGGATTTCCAAATCCGAGAAATATTGTGTATTGGCACATTGGAAATCTTATCAACATGTGGAAAGACAAATAGATTTGAGGTTGTAGAAGGGGAAAAAAACTGTCAATTCTTTGTGGAGGTTGCTCTTGTTGGACATTGTAGCAGATGACTGAATATCGGTTTCACTTTCTTTCGACAAGGACTCATTTTATGGAGTTGGTGTATTGTGCAGTAATGTAGAAGTTTGCAAGAAACTTCTCGATTGAGCAGTAGGCTGAGCGGTTGTATGCTATGGTGCTCGTGTGGTTGTCGTGAGGATCCTATCGAGAGTCATAACTAACGTGACGGGCAGGTAGGATCTTAGTTGGTTGTTTTGGACAATCTTTGAGATTGTGTTTTCTGATACAGTTGGTACACTCAGCATGGTACTGGGTCTTAATTGGACAATCAACCATGAAGTGGCCAGTTTCACCATAGATGAAACATCTGGTGTGCAGTGGCCCTTGTATAACAGCATAGCCATCTTGTATGGCTCATGGTTCTGGACTTTCTGGTGGATATCCGGAATAAGTCAAGGAATGTCAAGAATGTGATGGTTGTGCTTCATACTGTTGGACTGTATGTGCTTGGATAGGTGGACATGAAGGACAAGCATCAACAGGATGCGTAGCCCGGCAGTGTGGGCACCATATTGTTTTTCGTCTATAAGGTACTTGTGCAGGGTTTGACTGACCAGACATACTACTTTGGATAGACTTTAGGGTAGCTTGAGACTCATTGGTGAGTTTCTCCATCTATAGTTGATGTTGCTTATTAAGCAACTCCAACTGAGATTTCCAAAACTGATCTCGGGTGTCCTCGATCGGCTTCGACTCATGGAGAGGACAACGTGGTGCTCGTCTTTCCCTGGTTTCGTCAACATCTGATCCTTCGTCTTCTTCCTTGATGGCATCAGACATAGCTAACTTTAGGCTCATATATTCATCATTGGATTTAATCTCACGTCCAATCCATCTTGGAAGTTCGACGAGGAACCAGATGATGAGCATCTGTTTGGAGGGCTATTCTTGGACTGGACTTTTGAGGCGTTTGAGACGCTAGATATAGTCTCATACATGCTCATCCTTTGCCATCTTGATGTTACTCAATTTGACAAAAGGGCTCTCTATCAAACGAAAGGGCTTAAAACGCTTGATAAAGGACTCTTTCAAAATTGACCAGTCTGTCTTTTCGTCACGATCAAGGTTGAAAAACCAATCACATGCTTTAATGATCATGGTCATTGAAAACAATTGGACCATAGCATCGGGAGATGTTTCGCCATACACATCACATGCATTCTCAAAGATTTGCAAAAATCTTTGAGGGTCCGAACTACCGTCAAACTTGGGTAGATCTAATTTGGATGTACGTCTTTCAAGATGAGCTTTGTGGGTAGCAGGAACTCCATTAGGGTTGTTTCTGACCTGTGAGGGCTCAGCACCAGAAAAATGGGATCATGTGCATGAAGACTCGGCTCTATCAAGTTCTTGTCCCTCAAATGGATTTGTGGATGGCTCTTGGAGTTTGGCTCGCATTCGGTAGAACCTATGGTGTCTGATTTGTTCAGCTACAGGGGACTTGACCTCGTATGGATAATCGTCATGGATTTCAGGATCTTTTTGTTGGTCCATTGAGTACTGGTATGAGTTTTTTTATTGTTTTGGATTTTTTGAGTTTTTTGGTGTTTCTGGAATTTTTTTGTTTTGGCGGTCTCTACGATTACAGTTTATGGTTTACAGTGGGGTGCGGTTGCTACGGATCACTGCGGGTGACAAGTGAAGGGTGGAAACGTTGTGATTGCGGTGTCTACAGTTGTATGCGGTGTTTACGAGTGTGGCGATTGATTGTGGTGTCAGCGGTCGATTGCGGTGTATTATGATCTGTGGCATTGCTTGCGGTGGAGACGGGTGAGTGCGGTTTTAGCGAATGTTTGCGTGCAGTGACGGTGCTATGTGGAGGCAGTCGGTGTGTAGTCGTAATGGGGCGAGGGTGGACTATTGTGGTTGGGATGGGTGAAAAGGGTGGTTTGCAGTGGTAATGTGGATGCGATTAGAAGGTGGCTGTTTGTGGATGGAATGCGGCCTAAGGTGAGGTATGGCAGTGCGAGGGTGAATGGAGATGGGGTGTGTGGGCATGTGGTTGTAGCGGTGGTAGTTAGAAGGTGTTCTATTTGCGGTTGAAGGCGGTTTGGTGTGGTTCAATGCGGTGGTAACGGTTCAAGGTAGTCAGGCAGTTCAGTGCGGTTTATGTGGAGGTTGACGGTTTGATTGTGGGTTGGTGTGGGTGAACAATTAATGTAGGTCCTTGTTTGCTTGTTGGGTGCGAGTGTGATGGCTTGAGAAGTGGATGCAATTTGGTTAAGGGCGGATGTGGTGTGGTGGTGGTGTGTGCGGTGAATGTGAGCTGGTGATGGTTGTTGTAGTTGTATACGGGGAAATGCGTTGTGCATGGTTGAATGGTGGAGGAAGGCGATGTGTGTTTGGAATGCGATTCAAGGAGGAATGTAGCTGGGGTGCGGATGTTTGCGGTTAATGGTGCTTATTGTAGTGCAACGATGTATTGTGTTGGAATATGGGTGAAGAGATGATGTTATTGGATTGTGGTCCTTACGGTGTAAGTGTGGAGGTGATGTGCGGGTGAATACGGTGGGATTGCGGATTGTTGTGGTTTGTTGTTTGCTTGCGGTGGTTGGTGGTCTGCGTGATTGCGATCTTGGACATCCCAAGAACATCAAGAACTGGATTGTAAAGAGATATGCAAGAACTACACCACATATCTAGCCTATTTAGTTGACCTGAATGTTGGTTCCTACATTAATCCACAAACAAGAAAAGAAACTAATCCACTCTACAAAAGCAGCAAATCTAATCCACTCTATAGTCTACAACCACACACAAAAGGAGGGAAGGGCAAGATCATAAATGCATCACTCAAGAAACAAGCATGATCAAGGAGCTCAATGGATGCACCAAACTCGTGAAGGCTCTTCTCATTTCAGCATGAAGTTGATACAATTCACAAAAAGCTTCTCTTCACAAAGAGGGAGCCTCTTAAATAAGCAAGAGAGCTCCTTAGGTGGCATCCTAGTGGAATTTCCACATTTTACAAATTACAAGTGGAATAATGCTCTCCACTAGAGGTCACCATCAAAAGGTGGCTCACTCTACTTTCTTTAAGAGAGGTCTACTTGCATTTATTACATTTACCTAGAAATACTAGTTCCTACATGGTCATTCTATCTTCCGGGATTCACCACGAGCTTACATAGTTCTTGCTTGCCATTCCTAACTAACATGAGAATGTTCCTCAACCTGATAATAACCTGAAAACACATTTGAATAATGGTTAAAACCTTCCAGATGCAATTCTCTAATCAAATTACATAAGGAGAGTTACTTACATGCTCAACAAAGTACACCAAAATTTATGCAAAAGATTGCTAACAATCTGTTCACCCAAAAGGGGATCTTTCATCCAAGTGGGAGCTTTGCTCAGCCTTTTGGAGAAATACAAAATCACTCAAAGAGTATTTGTGATCCACTTAAGGAGAAAGTTCATCCACTTAAGGAGAGTGTTCATCCACAAAGGATAGTGTTCATCCACAAAAGTGGAGATTGTCAACAATAGATTGAACAGAACATTGTTAATATTGAATATGCACAAACCTCTCAATCAACAAATGATTAGGTGCCAAAATAGCTTCATCTCGGCCTCTGATCTTCAATAGACATGAAATAGCTTTTGATCCACAAGTTCAACTCACAAAACAAAGGTTAGTAAGATTTGATCAACAATGCAATGCATAATCATGCTAGAACTTGATCAAACATCCAAATATCGCCATAAATGGAAGCCTTACTAAAAATAATAGCCAACTAGATCTGATACCATGTGAAAAAAGTGGATTTTGAATGTATTCAAACTCCCAAAATACTTGGCTAAGATCTTTGCACAACAAGCTACAAAAGCTAGAAATGGCAAAGCATCATAATGCTACCTTTGATACACATGAACTTGACAAAGCATTCAAGAGACAAAAGAAACTAATAAAAGGTATTGATGGCATCCAAAAATAGTAGCAAACAGGGTTCCCGACAGCAGCCTACCACTTTTGAAAACCTCTTAAGATCATACACAAAATCTTGAAGACAATACACAAAGCAATGCTCTCAATGGAGGAAGAAACTGTGACAATGATCTATTGATCTCTCTCAACAATACAATAAGTTTCCCCAACCTGTTATCCACGAATTTCAGCCTAATATAGGTGAGAGAGATGACTCTCTCTCCTCTCTCTAAAACTTAGGATCCAATTTTAGGACACCAGTAGCCTAAAATAGCCAATTTTGGCCTATATATGTCCAATAACATGATTTTGGTGTCATTTCGAAGGTCCTGAAGTTTGACACCTCTTCAATATGAAATATATACTAAAAAAAAAGTATCTAGGCCTCTTTCACATGTGTGAAAGGTTAGATCCAATGTCTTTTTTTTTTGAAAAGATATGAAGTGCATAAGACGACTATTCAGACATAAAGCTTGTATCTAATTATGCAGTTTCTCCTTCATATAGCTCATGTTGCATGTGATAGCATGCTCGTGTAGCTTTCCTTGTTCATCATGTTCTCTAGTATGAAACCACAACTCCTTTTTCTTCCAATAAATGTTGGCATTTGCTTGATATAGCCAGGGTCTTCCGATAAGGATAGAGTAGTTGCCCATTTCGACTGGTTGGATCACAATAAAATTCATAATGAATGGTATATCTTGGATGTATACTGTGACTTTTTTCAACTCGCCTATAGGCTTCCTCCTTGTTGAGTCGGCCAGTTTGATCTTTCTTTGAATAGGCTAGATATCAGTAAGTCCAAAAGCATGCGTCGTATCTTCCATCATAATATTGACGCTTGACCCAGAGTCAATTGGTACTTTTTCAACTAAACATCTTGAGATAGAGACATCAATCTATGGTGCTCCCAAGTCTCCAAGGTCAACGACAAGAAGAGATATCTCATGTAGATAAATCTTCTTCTTCCTCCTTGTCTGCGATAGACTTTTTAGCTGCTTCCAATAATAGTTGTTATCCGATAGGAGTTGCTCAAATGTAATATTTGGCCTTAAGGAGCCAATATCAGAAATGATATCATACTACTTCTTTGTCTGAACCTGAAGTCTACAACAACATTGGATAACTTTGAATCTAGTGGAACTTCCTCTTCCTCTTCAAAAGTGACCTTCTTTTGAAGTGGGTTGGATTTAAGTTCTTGTTCGATTAGAATTTTCGCTTCCTCTTCAACATCCTTCTTAAACAGCTTGGCAACGTTTTTTTGTCATAATTAGAGTCGTCCTTCAAGTCTTTTTGAGTAAGAGACTCGTTCTTCAACTTCTTTGTTGGAAGCTTCCTCTTATTCTTTCGAGTCTTAGCTAAACTCTCATTTGTTGGTTTGGGTGATTTTGAAGTAATTAGCTATCCTATACCCAAATATAGGATCTGATCTTCAACCAATTCCATAAGTTACTTCAAGTCATCGAATTCCCTTATGTTCCTTAAGTAATTCACTGTAGATGAAAATATGATCTAAGGCTACCACTGCCCTAGGTATGGATGAGAAATACCATTTATATATTGTCGAAATAACCGAAATGTATTTATTACTAAAAGAAAACATTTCAAGTAGCACATTTTCTTTTTAATGTTCCTTTAAAAAATGTGACGTTCCTTTTCCCGTTGTTCAAGTAGTGAGGACATGTTATTTGTTACACTCCAACACTCCAACACAATAACTAATTCTGACGACCCCTTCAAATAAAACATTGCTTGCCACAACCTTCATCCATAAGTGTCCGTCATATTTTTGCTCCATTCCAGCCATTCCACTGGTTTTGCCAAATTTAGGAGGGAGTTCAAAGATCACATCCCCATTGTGAATCCTAGCAATCTCCGATACAGTGAGACGTGTTGTGATTTCTCCAACAATTTTTTTATAGTGTTTGTTCTTGGTTTTGACATAATACATTGAAGAACACTTCATCCTACAACATTTATGGTAGAGGGTGACATGTCTCCAAAAGTTGTTGGGCCTTTCTGAATTGGACTACCTAGGTCAATGGTATGCGGTGAGACCCTGGCAATATTCGCTCGCTTACAATTAGCATTTGTATGAAATTGAAGATTTTTTTCCATAACAGATGAGAATGGGCTTTCGACATCAACATTGTAAAATAGTGTCTCTTTTTCCCTATTAGCAATAACAAAATATTGTGTTAACAATGATTCTTTGAGGATATACTAGTCGTTTTCCTCAATGTCCCTATGGCTTGTCAATGGAACCATGGATCTTACTTTGGTATTAACTTCAACCAGAGCATTCAAACTTGAAAATGACATGTCGTTGTCTATTTTTTGTTCTAGATACCTTCTGCTTACAATGATCCTCGCCTCCAAAAAGCGTAATTTCAATGGAGCAACACTACAACCTTCAAAATTCAATGGTGGCCTCCATTGCACCTAATAAAGAAAATACATAAAAAAAAATACACATATGATGTTTTTAACTGCTAGCCTTGGTTGTTTCCTATTCGTCTTGGCACAAATGAAACAGTAGGTGCAAATAAGATGTCGTTGAACTCAAACGCCATGCAAACAAACTCAAAACGTAGTATGACTATTAAAATTTCACAAAGTTTATGGCCTACTCTCACATAACATATGCATCTTTCAGACAACTTCAACTACAGCTTCAAGAAACAAAACCCGTGTGCTACAAAATTAGACCATTAAAAAAAAATGTATAAGTGAACTAAATGATAGAAGCCCAGACCAGTTCAAAGATTGCATTTCTGTATTAGATGAGGATGGGCTTTCGACATCAACTCGTAAAACAATGGTTTGTTTTTCTATTAGCAATAACCAAATATTGTGTTTACAACGACTCTTCAAGGATATACTAGTCGTTACCCTCAATGTCCATGTGGCCTGTCAATGGGAACATGGATCTGACTACGATATTTGCCTAAACCATAGCATTTGAGCTTGAAAATGACCCATTGTCTATTTTTTGTCCTAAATATCACTTGCATAAAATGAGCCTATCTCCAAAAGGCGTAATTTCAAGGGAGCACCAGTGCCACCTTCAAAATTCAAGGTGGCCTCAATTGCACCTAATAAAAAAGAATATGTTAAAAAGATACACATATGTTCTTCCACCCTCAACATTGTACTTTTCGCACAAATCAAGTAGTAAGTGCAAGTAGATTTGTCGTTTAAGTCAAATGCAATATGCAATGCACACAAACTCAAAATGTATTTTGACTATTAGACTTTACAACGTTTTTGGCCTACATAAATACTCTCCCAGGTTACATATTTACTATTTTACAATTGACACACATCAACCTAGAAATGTAGATTTGAGGTTCAAGATAACATAGGAAGAGACATGGAGCCTTCCAAGACATGTGGAATGCGGAACTAGTGAATGCATTCAAATGGAGCGTGCACACGCACACGTGTTATACTATTAGGGATACAATCAAATTCTAGAACTTAGTCATTATAGATTAGGTTAATGATTTTGTTCTTGTTTGCTCTTGGGAATTTCTCTAGCCAAGCGATAACTTATGATGGTATTCATCATGCTTGAATGATAAGTTTATTTTGAATACTAAGAGAATTTGACCAAAATTAGAAGATATACTTTGTGAATTAAGAAGGGCACCTTGTGGCAAAAACTTTTGTCATTTATCTTGAGAAAAATGTAACTCTACATAATGTGTTTGTGTCATTTGTAAGTTCCATGATGCATAGAGTGTACAAAAAAAGAAATAAAGGAATTTATTTTGATGTGAAATGGAGTATCTTTTGTGGTGTTGGCAGGTAGCATGAATTGTAGCCTTCTCGAGGAAATAATGCTTAATCAAGAAAAAGTCAAGTTCAGAATCTATATCCTTTGCAAGAGACATGGTAAAATCCATTTTCCATGATAAATATACATATACTACTATGCCCACTTACTAATCAAAATTCAATAAAAATTTACACCATCAAAGGAATAAATATTGCAATTGCAACTTTGATATAATACAATACGAAAAACTAGAAATATAAAAATGTTGTGAGCTAGGAATAAAATAGAAACAATATCTAAAGCGTCTTATTTGTTAAGTGGAAAAAAATTACATGGGATATTTGGTATAAGGGCTTCATTGGTGAAGTTTCCAACTCCAAGGCTACCAAGCTTCACATTCAAAACTCTTCATAAAGAACTCACCTAACTAGCTCCAATGTAGCTCCAAGTTTCTCAAGAAAAGGCAATGCTCCTCGTTGCTTTTTTCTCTTGAGTCTTGCCCCTTTTAGCTGAATTGATACTGTGAAAGATAGGATTGGCACAAGCAAATTGCTTGTTGAATCTGCAATTGTAATATAGAGATTGAAGGATTTTATTAGCTCCTACAGGCTATTAGCATCTCAAAAGTTGTTGCCAAAAGCTGTTGGCAACTGTTTGATTGCCTAGAGATGGGCTCACCTTTAAACGAAAAAGCCAGAGCTCTTTTCATGAGGAAGCGTGCTCCTTCGCTAATGCGATCGCCTAGCATCAAGTCTGCAATCAATGGGCTTGTTGATCTCTCCAAGTTGGAAGCAGGGGATGACGTGAGCTGCAAAATACCAAAGAAATCCCGCCTTGCTCAACAGAGCAAGAGTTTGTTGTTTGAAATTGTCGGCTCTATCCCTTACCAAATATTTGAAGCACAGGTTGTTTTACGTCCTCTGGCTCTCGCAATAATCCCTTTTCTCTGGACATCCTATAAAGTATCCACAAGTGATGACTGGATTTGGAGTCTAGATAGTTGGTCTTTGAGAACACTTTTCAATCTTTTGATGATTCTCAGCCTGAACACTTTGTTCTTAGTCTGTGTATGGCTTGCAACAGAATACTTTTCCTCAGGATCTAAAGCAGAATTGCTTCAAACTTTTCGATTCAAGCTGATGCACACTTGGAGAAGCTCCAGCACCGAAGTTTGCAAACAAATTCTTGCACTCCTTACGGATGAAAGATTCAATAAGTATGCAAACAGCTTCTCTTCTGTGATCCAGACAACTGGCTACAAATCAGAGCCCAATAGCAGACATGGTTATGTTGAGAGAGTGCAGAGATTCAGCAATGGAGACATGTATCAAGGAGAATTTTTTCAAGGCAAGAGCTCTGGAAGTGGAGTCTACACTTTCCACTTGAGTGGGAAGTATGAAGGGGATTGGGTGGATGGGGAGTTTGATGGGTATGGGGTGGAGACATGGGATGCTGGCAGTAGATACAGAGGTCAGTACAAACGAGGTCTGAGAGATGGGTTTGGTGTTTACAAGTTTGAAAACTGTGATGAATATTCTGGCGAGTGGGTTAATGGGCAGAGCCATGGCTATGGTATTCACAGATGTGAGGATGGCAGCAGATATATCGGTGAATTCAGAAGTGGAGCTAAACATGGTTTTGGTTACCATTACTTCAGGTATTTGTAAAACTTCTATCATCAATGACCAAATATGTTCTTGAGATTCTCCCCAATTTTTTTGCCTGTGATGAGTACTTTGGAGTGGTTTTTGAAGCTTGTCCTCTTCCAATATTCCTTACTTATCTTACTACACGGAGTGAATTGCTCCATTTTGCTATGTTGGGGTAGTCCACCCAAGTTTGATTCTTTGTGATCCATAAGTCGATGTACCAAAAAGCAATGTTCATTCTTATGAGGCTCTTTGAGTTGCAAGAAGATTTTGGGTCCATGTTTTGAAAAGGCCAAGAATGTTATCAAGGAGTTCATAGTCATTTCTAGAAATTGGTCAATTCTCAAACTCAACATTATGAAATTCTGGTTGTATGTATTCAGAATCAGTCAAAACCATTGTGTATCAATGATGTGCGTATGTAAAATAGAAAGAAATTTACATTATTCGTGAATCGAGGAATTGTTTCATTACACACACATTGCAAGGTTCCATATTCTTGCTTTAGGCTAATATCTTGTCCTATGATATTTGGACTACTAGCCACAAATTTCAACCTAGCTATGACTTCTCTTATGTGTGTAAGGTTTTAGGTTCTTTCATGATTTTGTAGTTATTTCAATTTAGCATAATCAATTAGAATGTGATGCAAATCAGGAGTGTCGTATTTCACATTTTTCAAGTTTCCTCACTCTTTTAAATAAACTTTACTTATTGATTTCATGTTTAAAATGTGGTACATTTGTTAGATTGTATTTTATTTTTGTACTTTTCCAATTTGCATCTCGATAGTTGATAGGCTTCGTATGTCTTTAGATACCGACATTCATGATGGCAACTTCTCTAATGATATGCTAATGCATCTGAATTTTATAAAATGCATTAGTTGTTCCAAGTCAGAAAACATGACTTCCATTTTCTAAAGTAGAAATTTAAAAAAAAAGTTTTATGGCATATGCCCCTTTTTTGGTTTAACAGAAACAAAATTGACATGGCTTCCTCATTGATGTGTTGTATTTGATCTTTGCAGTAATGGAGACACTTATGCAGGAGAGTATTTTGAGGATAAACTACATGGCTATGGTGTTTATAGGTTTTCCAAAGGGCCCCTTTACGAAGGTGCTTGGTCTAACGGCAAGAAGCAAGGACTTGGCATATATACCTTACAGAATGGCGAAACTCATGCAGGGCTTTGGGAATCTGATGCACTTAAGCTCTCTAGCTTTGCAAATGTTTCACCTAGTTCTCCCTCAACTGTCAACCACACAAAAGTACTGAACGTTGTCCAGGTATAAGTTTGCTCTCTCTATATAGATTGCACAATACGGGTCTAGCATCGATGCCATTGGCACTTTTTGATACACCATTCTCTAAGTCAAATCTTCTAATGTCTTTTTGTTTGCCAGATTACACATTGAATTTAGAGATTCATTTATCTTCTTGTTGAATGTACCACATTTGACATAGATATTTTTTTTCTTTGATTCATTTAAGCTATTTGCCAATAACTTGATCTTGCAAGCTCAAGCCTTAAAAGGTTTGATAATGAATAGTAAAGTTAGTCAATTTCATTATAGCACAAGTGTCATGAATGAACCAAATTCCATCTTACTTTTTTTTCAATGATAATTAATTTTAAAGGTAAGTGAATTGTTGACATATAGTCATGTCATCACGTATTTATATCCTTTTATAAATTGTGCTTTCAACACAGGAAGCTAGACAAGCAGCAACAAAAGCCTTGGAACTCCCACGAGTCAGTGATCAAGTCAACAAAGCAATGGCCATAGCAAATGAAGCAACAAATGCAGCAAAGCTTGTAGCTGTTAGGGCTTCCACGAAGAAAAATAAGCATGTTGATCTGTCAAATTTTGAGGTGTGAATATATTTCATTGATTGATGCATATTAGGCTCACACTCAATCTTGTCCAGAATCTTGGATAGACACATCTAATCATATATGTCACTTTCCACTACAAATAATTTGCATTCTCTTTAGAGAGTAATTTGACATGATTATGCACCCTTACGAACGAGGGACTAGATCATGTGGCTTGATGCATTACCTTTGTGGGGTAGTTGTGCACTACTAATATGTTATTTAACCATTTTCTATCATAAAGGAGCATAAAGGCAAATGGAGTCCACCAGAGGAATCCTTTGAAGAAAGAAGTTCACTTCAGTAACATCATACTATCGATGTTAAGATCAAAAAGCTTATTTTGTTTCCATCATATATAGTGTAATGTTGACTTGGAAGAAAAATAAAAGCAAGTTGTGAGCTCGAAAGTCAATTTTACAATACTCATTGTATTGGCTTTGCTCATGTGATGGCTTCAACTTTGACTTGATTGCAAATGTGCTTAAGCTCAATGCTTTGTAAGCCAAAAACCTTGTGAATTCCTTTCACCTTGTCTACATCTAATTATCTTCCATCCAATTTTCGAAGATGTATTCCAAGGAGCATCTTTGTAACTTGAATTGACACAACGCTACTAATAACAACTATATACACAAGCATGCTATAGATCATAAAGAACAATCACACACAAAAATATTGTAATTCAAGCAGTAATTACAACCCAAGTAACTCCAAGAGCAGTGTATTTGAAAATGAGCTAAGAAAGGACTACATATACTCTACAACATTTTCCTTGGAGTTGACCCACTTCATGACATGGTGATCCTTGTTACATGACAACTATTCAAGACCACAACATTTATGTGCCATTAGCATGGCACTCAATATAGTAGCATCATGTATGGAAATAAAAAAAATTGCTAGTTACATAACATCGAACAAGAAACCCATTTAAGGAAGGACTATATAATCTAATACTTTCCCTTTAACCTTAATTTATTTTTCGAACATAAATTTTTTCTCTAAAACACTCAAACTTAATATATTTAAAGGCTTTGTAAAATTATCAGCTAACTGACCCTTGTCCTACAATGTACCACCTCTATAATTTTAGATAAAAGTTTCTCTCCAAGGGGATAAGACTGGAGCTTCCATTTACTTGTTTCTTAATCTATCAAAAGATTCTTGTATTTTAGATATCCAATTATATTCATCATCTTTCTTCGATAATTGAGCGAATGGGAATGCAAGTATTGCATAGTCTTTGATAAATTGTCGATAATTGTTGAAGTATTCTACTATCGGAGTGATTCATCCGAATAATCAATCTTTGATTTTCATCCATTTCATGTAGTTTTATTATTGTTTCTACACAGTTTGCATAAATATATGGCTATCGCTGAACAGGTGGCTCCAACAAATCGGACAACATCCGACCTATCGACGACGTCGACAAAAGTCGAAGGAGTCAACAATGTCGAAGAACGACAGTCCTGATATGAAGCTAAAGACTTGCCTTAACTGCTTTGCAAGTAAATTTATGAAAAGTCCTAACTGGATGGATGTCAGCGCATTGTGGTTGTCTACCAATTGTGATTGCGACCTGATTAGGTAGCCTACTAGCTACACTTAAATTGTTTTAGTATAAATAGTTGATCATCAAAGACTTCAATAGCTCTCTAGATCAGTTTTCTTTCAGTGTTTTGTTAGAGTATTGTTATTTGTGCTTAGTGCATTAGAAAAAGTTTTCAGCTACTTAGAGATAGCTTAGAGTACACGGTTTCCTTTGTTATTGTTTTGTGCTCTCATCATTTGATTTGTACATGCTAATTATTGAATCAATCTATTTTCCTATTGCATTCAGTATCATGTTAGAATGTATGCCTCTCTATAGTTATTTGTAATTGATAAATCTCTTATTGTTTCGTCTGTTTTGTTGAATATTTCAACGCTACAATATTCTTTACATCAGTTCACCCTCTGAAATTGTTGGCTACAAAATCACTTTAGTGCTAATGATTTCAAAGCTAGTTGCTAAAAGATTGAACATGACTTTTGTCATTATAGTTTTTTCCAATATTGATAAGCCTAGTCATGTATTAAGAAAGAAGGCTTATTTTGCTACGCTCGATAGTTCGTTTACAGACCTCAAATTACTGAATCGTCATTTCCTCTTTTCAACATGGTATCAGAGCACACATGTTATTATTCTTCAATTTGTGGTATCAAAATTCAGTATCAGATAATTGATTTCTAATTGTAGCGTCGCACGACATCATTCTTAAAGTCATCGATTTATCGACCGACTAAAGTGCCAAATGGATTCTCAAAGTAAAGCTGGTGATCCGATATTACTATTTGTGAAATAAGATGAAGACCTTGCTAATCGCCAACGAGTTGTGGGATGTTATTACAGGTATCGTAGTGAAGCTTGAAGACGACACAACCGACTCAAAGTGGAAATCTAAGGATTGTAAAGCTTCCACACTTATTATTCTCGATATATTAGACACTCAGATTGGCCACATATATGAAGTTCAAACTTCAAAAGAAGTATGGAACATCTTGATAAAAACTTAAAAAAGTCTTTTGAATAGCAATACTTTGAACAATGTTAGCATGAGCATCCAACAAGCCATTAAGAATCACTTGAATAAGCTCTCCTTCCTTAATGCTTTCATCAATGCAAGCCAACTCATCATTCAATGCCTTCATCCTCAAAACAAAAGTACTACTAGTTGAATCTTTCACAATTAGAATGTCAGGTTTAGCCGGTCTGGCTATTGAACCATTGACGTATCCCCAGAGTTCTTTTTCTGTGAGTATCATCTTCATCTTGAACTTTCACATGTGGAAGTCGTCACCGTTGAACTTGTGGATCAAGCAGTTTTCTGAAGATGTTCCTTCCATGATGAATGATCTAAGTATAGTAGGCAATTGTGTATACTAATTAGTAGTTTGGAACGTGGCTCTGATACCACTCTGTTGGGGTGCTCTCAAATAAATTAGGTGTGGAAGAAGAGACACAACTCCAACATAGAGAGCTTTTCAAGATCTTTACCAAAACTACAACACAAGCATTAACTTAGAGCAAATGAAAGAATGTCTTGTAGGTGTCAAAGACAACCATGAAGGAGTGAACAATTAGGCGTCTAAGACAGCCATGCTACCTTCAGATATGAGACATTTTGGATTGATTAGTGAACGTCAATAGAGAAAGAAAACTATCAGAAAGCATTTGTAGTGCAATACATATAAGAAGAATAGAGAATATGATTTAAGTAGTTGTAAGTACAATGATCAAATCACAATCATGTGCCCAAGAATGGTTCACATAATGCTGCACTGTGTGTAGTGATCTTACTTAGCTAGTTAAAGATTAAATAACTATCTCTATCCATAGTGGAGCAAGTTCACACATGACCTTTCACAAAAAGTATTTCACTTCTTTGTTGGCATATGGAGATGACAAGAAGGTGATCTACACGACCAATGATGGTGAGTGTGCAATCAAAGGGATGGCACAATTCCTATTTCTCTCTCTACAAATAGGAATGTTCATTTGGAGGATGTCTTGTTTATTCCATCTATTACCAAAAATTTGCTTAGTGTGAGTCAAATGCTAAGTAAAGGCCTCAAGGTGGAGTTTGATGGAGATGCTTGTATGATCAAAAGGAAGGATGTCTTGATTGAAAAAGGTAAAAGGCAAGGGAAGTTGTTCATACTAGATGCTTGTGTTATTGCTAACCAAGTTGGATGTGTTGCAAGGGAGCAAATACCTATTCAAGAGGTTTGGCATAAAAGGATGGGACTGTAAAAATTACAGCAAATAAGGATCCTAAAACACTTGAAATGATGAGGGAAACAATAGATTATGATTTCATAAGATTAGCACAAGTTGAACCATCAAAATCCATCAAAAATCTATGCTTGAACCTCACTAAATGGCCCAAATCCTTGAAGAAGGCTTCACACGTGTGAAAGTACGGCCTCCCACAGTCTGAGTACTGTACACCAGACCTACATTCAATCCTATAATCATTAGTAATCACAAGTACTCAAACAATTATGAACATAGAGAGCAATTGCACCATTATGAGAGAAAAATCATGAAATTGCTTGATTGATTTTGGTGAGATATCATCACCTATATATACATGATCCATCACGGTTTTGGGCAGGTATGAGTAGCCCTAAACCTATCCCTAATGCTAATTTTGGTGGATCTTTCATCCCTACCAAGTTAGGGTTGGAATCTTGGAGATCCCTCAACAATGCAAAAATTACCAAAAATAGCTCCTATTTTTTCTCCCTTGTATCTAAGCATAATTTGGACTCATTCCAAAGGTTCTAACACTTAGGTCTACTTGAGAACATCCTTATGAATGGAATCCTATGCTATTTGGCACGTGTGACAAGCCACATCATGACCATCTAACTATTTACAAGTCATATGACCAAAACTAGTCAAGCTAGAATTGTGAATTTTTAACACTCCTCCTCACTATCTAGCTTGGTTCAATCATTGCTTTACTAATCACTCCAAGTGATGATCTGAACTTCATAAAAGGTGTCTTTTGAAGTGGTTTAGTAAGTAGATCAGCTACACATTCATTGCTTGGAACATGCTCCAAAGCAATCTCCTTGGCTTGCACCATTTCTCTCACAACGTGATGGCATATCTCAATGTGCTTAGATCTTGCATGGAAGATTGGGTTAGATGCAAGGTGTTGGGCTGATATATTGTCATTGTAGATGATTGGTGCCTCCTCTGAATCCATGATCTTTAGTTCCACCAATAATCTCTTGATCCAAAGTACCTCCTTTGTAGTGGTTGTCAAAGCTTTGTACTCGGCCTCGGTTGAAGATAGAGATATAGTTTCTTGCTTTTTTGAAAGCCATGAAACCACACCTTCTCCTATGAAAGTTGAATAGGCACTTGTTGATTTCCTATCCCTCTTGTCCCCTGCAAAATCTGAATCACTAAATGCATGAAGGTTAATCACATCTCCTCTATATAGAATCCCAAAATCCAATGTACCCGAGATGTATCTTAGAATCCTCTTAGCCTTTTTCCAATGGATATTCAATGGCTTTTGCATGGATTGGCTCAACCTACATACACTAAAGCTAAGATCTGGTCTAGTTATAGTGATCCACATTAAGGAACCTATAAGTTGCCTAAACAAAGTGATGTCCATGAAGGATCTTTCATCATCTTCCTTTGGCACTTTTACATCTTGCTCCATTGGTGTGTCAACACTTTTGCATACTTCCATCTTAAACTTCTTCAAAAGACTTTGAGCATAGTTTACTTGACTTATAAAGATAAAATCAAACCCTCTAAGTACTTCTATGCCTAAGATGAAGTGAAGACACCCTAGATCTACCATCTTGAACTCTAAGGATAGATCTATCTTGATTTTTTCAATACCATCAACACTATTTCCACTAATGATGATGTCATCTACATAAATGAGTAAAAGTACAATACCAACATCATCAAACTTAATGTAAAGAGTGGGATCATATTCACTTTGAACAAAAGAAAGTGAAATAATATAGCAATGTAGTCTTGAATTCCAAGATCTCGAGGCTTGCTTCAAGCCATAGATGCTTCTTTGGAGATGGCATACTTTGTTCTCCATTCCATGCTTGATGAACCCTTGTGGCTGCTCCATATAGATATCCTCTTCCAAAAAACCATTCAAGAAAGCACTAGAGACATCCATTTGACATAGAATCCATCCAAAATGTGATGCAAGTGCAATGATTAGTCTTATGGTGACCATCTAGGCCACGGGTGCAAAAGTTTTCTCATAGTCTATCCCTCTCTCTTGAGCATAACCTTTTGCAACTAATCTTGCTTTATGTTTGTTAACACTCCCATTTGCATTCAATTTAAGCTTGAAGACCCACTTGCATCCTATTACATTCCTTTGAGGTCTCTCAACAAGCAACCAAGTTTCATTCTCAATCAAGGCATCATACTCATCCAACATAGCTTTATACCATTCTTTGGAGTTCAATGCATCTTCAACATTAGACGGTTCTTCAAAACTAGATAAAGCATAAGAAGTGGATGAGATACCCTCAACTTGTTGTCCTTTGCCTTGATATGTGAGCCTTGATGGCTCCACTTTTGCCCTTGAAGATCTCCTTGGTGTGATAGGTGGGTTTGGTGCTTGCTCCTCCATGAGCTCCTCCTCAAAACCAAGATCTTGCTCCTCGGCCATCTTCTTCTTGATTGTTGGAGCACTTGAGCCTTCTTCAAGCATATGCATATGATGTTCATCAAAGATGACATCCCTTGAAACAACAAATTTGTTCAAGGATGGGAGATAGACTTTGTAGCCCTTGCTTGAGCTTGCATATCCAAGCATGATCCCTCTTGTGGAAGATGGATCCTCCTTGGTTCTTGTTTCCAATGGCACATGCACATATCATATACACCCAAAAAATTTCAAGTGATTAAGATTGGGTTTCTTTCCATACAACATCTCATAAGGAGTTTTGCCTTCAATTGCTTTGCAAGACACCCTATTCATCAAGTAGTTTGCACATACAAGAGACTCACCCCAAAAGGATTTGGGCAAACAAGCATCTAATCTTAAAGCCTTAGAACATTCACATAATGTTCTATTCCTTCTTTCAGAAACTCCATTTTGTTGAGGAGTGTAAGGACAAGAAGTCTCTTTCTTGATCCCTTCCTCCTCACAAAAGGCCTTGAACTCATTGGAGATGAATTCTCCACCATTGTCACTTCTAAGAATCTTGATGCTATGATTATGATGCTTTTCCACAAACAACTTGAACTTTACAAAAGTATCAAATACTTGAGACTTGAAGGAAAGTAAGAACACCCAACAATATCTTGAGTAGTCATCAATGAAAGTTAAAAACATGGATGAACCTCCATTAGATTTGGTGCTAGCAATGTGCACATCCGAGTGTATGAGTTCAAGAGGATGAGATGACTTTGTGATGGAGTTAGGAAACACCTTCTTATGTGCCTTGGATAAGGCACAAGCTTCACAAACCTTGTCTTCCTTCCCAATAGACCTTGGTAGGCCTAAAGCATACTCCTCCTTGATCATAGCCTCCATGGAACCCGAGTTGACATGTCCAAGTCTTTTGTGCCATAAAGTAAAGGTAGATATCTTGCTCTTCTCGGCCAACATGACAACATTAGTATCCACAAATGCATCCAACTTATAAAGTTTGCCAAGTCTAGTGCCCTTAGCCACTATCTTACCCTTCTTCTTGATGAAACATTCATTTGAAGCAAAGTCAACATTGAAACCATTGTCTACCATTTGGCCAACACTTAGTAGATTCTTTGTTATTGTAGGAATGTACAAAACACCTTCTATGTTGATCTTTTTGGAAGATCCTAAGCAAAGGGGAATGCTACCAACTCCTTCAATCTTACAAGCTTCATCATTTGCTGTATAGATAGACTTTATAGGTCCATCATAAGATAAGAGAGAAGAGAAAAACTCCCTTTTACTAGTCATGTGTGAACTAGCACCCGAGTCAATCCACCAAGGATCTTCTCCTTTGAAGCTTGTTGAAGAAAATATGGACATCATGAGAGAGTCCTCATGTGAACTCTCCTCCTCCTCCTCTTTGCTCATGTTGGCTTGGCTTTGATCTTGCTTCCTCTTGAAGCATTCCGAGGCATAATGCCCCATCTTGCTACAATAGTAGCACTTCACCTTTGATTTGTCCTTCTTGACTTTGGTGGTTGATGGAGATGCCTTTGGGGGTCCTTCTTGATCCTCAAGCTTTGTATACTTCTTGAATGTTGATCCTTTGCCTTTGGACTTGCCTTTGCCTTTGGTGAAGAGAGCTTGGTCATCTCCACCTTGGATGGAAAGCCTATCCATCCTCTCTTGCATTTGGCTCCTTCTTGATTCCTCGGCCATGAGTGTGCCTTGGAGTTCTTCAAGTATGGGTAGCTTACCCATAATTGCATATCCCTGAACCAAATTGTCAAATTCAAAGCTTAGTCCATTCAATATGAGTTGAACAAGCTCTTCATCCTTGATAGGGTCACCTATAAAGGCTAGCTCTTTGTTCAATTCCTTTACTCTTAGGACAAAAGTATGTGCACTCTCTCCTTTCTTTTGATAGCTTCTATAGATTTGATTCTTCAAAGCTAACATTCTAGTTTGGTTCTTGGATTCATAGACCTTTTGCAAAGTCTCCCAAGCATCTTGAGCTGAAGTGCAATCTCCTACCTCTCTTAAGAGTTCATTTGCAACATTCATTTTTATGCAATGTAGTGCAACATTGCACCTCTTGATGTATTTGGCTTTTTCTTGAGGATGAATAGGTTCACCCTCCTTACCATTTACAATTTCCATCAGATCTTGCATGATCATGATGGATTCCATTCTAACTTTCCATATGGAATAGTTAGTTTTGTTGAGCCTTTCATTAGTATCCAAAAGATATGCATTTATAGATGCCATCTAGTCTCCTAATCAAGGACTTGACACAAATGAAGGTTACTTCTGTTGATTTGATTGAAGGTCTACCTTATCCCACTTCTTAGGGACCTAAAAAGATCAGTAATAGACTTCCTATAAAGATCTAAGAATGATCTCTAACAAAATCAAATCATAGAATACTAGAAACAATGCACTTGCTTGATTGAAGTAGACAATACTAGTAGAATTGCCCCTCTTTCTATAAAGAATATTAAAGCTTCCAAATGATCTGATCAAGAGTGAATTTCAGCAACCTAATATACTTCCAAAATCACTTGTAAAAGATCTAAATGGAACTTAATGAGGATGCAACACAATCTACTATCCAATCACAAGCAAAAAATGATCAAAATTGATGAAAAATTGATCTAATTTGGTGCATAAGTCAAGCAATGGTTGGACTGAACCTAAATCACTTTAGGAGGTGCCTACTACACCTTAGAACAGCCTTGAAGAGTCCCCAAAACTCTGATCTTCCCTCTTCTTGAATGCTAGAAAGCCTCCTCTATGAAATCACCTCCAAAACTCGCTTAGAAATCAATGCTTGGAGCAAGCAAAACTTGCTATCTTGGTAATGTGAATTGAATTCAACTTTGCCTCTGGTTTTAGACACCTAAACACCTGAAAATGAAGTCACACAACACCAATCTCCAATGTATTTGACTCACTTTGAGTTCCAGAATCAATACTAGATGCTAAGATCCAATCTACACAAGATTTAGATCAAAACTTGTGATCAAATTGAATGAAAACCAAGGATTTAGCTCATTTCAGCCTTTAGGCTCTGATACCATGTAAAAATTACAGCAAATAAGGATCCTAAAACACTTGAAATGATGAGGGAAACAATAGATTATGATTTCATAAGATTAGCACAAGTTGAACCATCAAAATCCATCAAAAATCTATGCTTGAACCTCACTAAATGGCCCAAATCCTTGAAGAAGGCTTCACACGTGTGAAAGTACGGCCTCCCACAGTCTGAGTACTGTACACCAGACCTACATTCAATCCTATAATCATTAGTAATCACAAGTACTCAAACAATTATGAACATAGAGAGCAATTGCACCATTATGAGAGAAAAATCATGAAATTGCTTGATTGATTTTGGTGAGATATCATCACCTATATATACATGATCCATCACGGTTTTGGGCAGGTATGAGTAGCCCTAAACCTATCCCTAATGCTAATTTTGGTGGATCTTTCATCCCTACCAAGTTAGGGTTGGAATCTTGGAGATCCCTCAACAATGCAAAAATTACCAAAAATAGCTCCTATTTTTTCTCCCTTGTATCTAAGCATAATTTGGACTCATTCCAAAGGTTCTAACACTTAGGTCTACTTGAGAACATCCTTATGAATGGAATCCTATGCTATTTGGCACGTGTGACAAGCCACATCATGACCATCTAACTATTTACAAGTCATATGACCAAAACTAGTCAAGCTAGAATTGTGAATTTTTAACAGGGACACCTCAACTTCAAGTCATTGGAGGTAATGGCTAGGAAGAAGATTTTGATAGGTCTTCCAAGCTCCTTAAGAGGCATCAAACATCATTGTGAGTCTTGTGCTTTGTCTAAGTCACATAGACTACCTTATACTAGATCTATATCTAGATCTACAAAGACTTTTCAACTTGTACATTCAGATATCCATGGATTTACTACAATTAGCAATAGTGGAGCTAAGATGTTTGTAACATTCATTGATGATTTTAGTAGATTTTGTTGGATCTATCTACTAAAGAGCAAGGATGGAGTGTATGATGTCATTATCAAGCTCAAGAATGCAAGGGAGAATCAATTTTTCACAAGGATCAAGTTCTTAAGGAGTGACAATGGTGGTGAGTACATATCTACCAAGCTCAAGGCCTTTTGTGATGAGCATGGGATCAAGAGGGAGTATACAACATCAAGGACCCCACAACAAAATGGAGTGGCTGAAAGGAAGAATATGACTTTATGTGAAAGTGCTAAAGCTATGAGGTTAAGTGCTAATCTTGACAAACAATTTTGGGTTCAAGCTTTGTTGTGTGCCAATTTCTTGTGCAATAGGTGGCCGAGTGCTATTTTGGATGGAAGGACACCTTTTGAGATGCTATTCAAGAGGAGGCCGAGTGTCAACTTTCTAAGAACCTTTGTTATGGGTCTATTTTTGCAACTTATTGAAGACTCAAGTAAGGTCAAAGGAGCAGCAAGGAAGTGTTGTTCAAGTCTATTTTACTTGTCCTATCTCATGTTTGAGCATTTTCATGTGGATGTGTGCAAATTGTCAAGATATGGTAAAACTAGATACATTGGTGAGCATTGTTTTGATGTTGGATTTGTACAAGCATTCTTGGCTGGTTTTGCTGATGGAAATGAAGCTATTGGAGGTTCATTATGTCACTCATTCATGGTCAAGTCATCAAGTGATGATGGCATCTTATGGCAAGATGGAGATGGAGGCTCATTCATGGAGTATCATGGTGGATACATGGCAACAAAGGACAAAGAAGGAGGAGACATGCAAGCAAAAGTTGATCACTCACAATTATTGTTTGTTTGCTATATTTTTTCAGAGAGTTCAGAGTTGGAAGCATGGTGGAATCATCTCATTTACATTCTATGTGATTCTTCATTGCTCATTGAAATGATATTGCAACATTTTGTGAAGGAGCAAGTCATTGCAAAGGAAGTGGAGCTTCAACATGTGTCTTCAAGGGAATGTGTAGCTGATATCTTCACCAAAGCATTGGGAAAGGACTTGTTTATGAAGCATAGGCCATCACTTGGAGTGTTATCAAAGTCCATGCTAAAACTACTTGAAGAGGGAGTGTGAAAGATTCAACTAGTTTGATCATATTTGCTATATTTCCATATTTGGCATATGAGGCCAACTTTGTTTTTAGACTTAGAGATTGACTTTTCAAAGTTCATTAGACTAAATGTCATTTGAATAGACACTTTTTGAAAGTGTGGGAAAGTTAGAAGGCGAGTTCGAGTACATTCAAATTTGAATGTTGGGTACTTTGAATCTAGACCCAAAAATAGTAGGATTAGCATTTTGGAGGGAAAACCAAGTGGCCAAATAGGGTTTGGACCTATTATAAAAGGATGTAACTCATGGAGAGAGTGATCTTCTCTCTTCTCTATCTCATTTCATGCTTATACATGGTTCTCTAGGGTTCTACTATTTATTGGTGCACTATACTTGTGATTGCATGCAATTTTATGTGTAGAATGATCTATATTTGTTTTTTTGGATCCACACATGTGAAATACAGCAGCTTTCTGGTTTTGTATAGACAACAATAGTACTTTATCATTTTATTCAAGTTTGATTAAGTTATATTAGTGTTTGCATCTCATTTTATGTGTAGATGCTGATTTTTCTACATTGGTGAGATTGGTAGTGTATTTCTCTTTCTAACCAAAGATCTTTCAAGTTGATTGGATCTTAATGATCTAAAAACTTTCACAATGACCACCTAGGAAACTAGGCAAAGCTCTTGCCATTGTTTCTCTGATTCTTAAAGGTCCACAAATAGCTCATGTAGCTAATTGTTCCAGCTCGAAAGAAGCATGGAACATTCTTTCTAGTCTATACGAGACAACAGATGTTCCGACTCGTCTCTTACTGAGGAAGAAGTTCTTGTCACTCAAGATGAGTGAGGGAACCTCAGTCATAGATCATCTAAACAAATTCAAACATCTACTCAATCAGCAAGTTGTAGTAGGTTCACCAATATCAGACGAAGATGCTAACATGTCTCTTTTGTCTAGTCTTCCTCCCTCTTACGACAATCTTGTGTTGTTACTTGGAAATACTCCTAATCTGTTTTTAAAAAAGGTGACAACAAGCTTACTACAGGAAGAAGTGATAAGAAAAAGCTTATCCACATCGAATACGAAGACTGTCACTCTCTATTTGAATAAGCAATAGCTCTCGAAGAAGAAATCTTCGAAGGACAAGAAGACAAAAGTTGAGCAAACTGATTCAGACCAGAAATCGCAAAAGCACAATCGACAACATCAATAGCCTAAGACCAGACTCTTCTAGAAGTACTGCAAGAGAACCAACCGCGACATCAAGGATTTTTGAGTTCTCAAGCATAATGAAGCCAAGAAGAAGATGCAGCAGGATGGAGGATCTGATTCTCCCATAACCTTTCAAGAAGAACCAACTCTACTAATGATACAAGAATTACTCATTAGAGATGCCATGGATTGGTATCTCGATTCTGGTGCCTCTCAGCACATGACATCATGTAAGTTCTTATTCGAAGACCTCACACAAGCAGATTTGAAGTATGTCTACTCCGGTGACTCAAGTTCACTAGAGATTGGAGGCAAGGGATATATACGTCTCTATCTTCCTAATGGTAGGCTAACCTTTCTCAAGATTGTACTATATGTACCCAGACTGACCAAAAATTTATTGTCATTCAGCAAGTTTATTGATCAAGGCTGCAAAGCTTCATTCAATTCAAAGCAGTGTACCATTCTGGACAAGCACGACAAAGAAATCTTCTCGGCAAATAGAGAAGGTAATCTATACGTTCTGGGTCACAAATATGCACTTTCTACAAATGTGAGTACTTCAAATGCCCAATTATGGCATCAAAGACTAGGACATCTAAATATGAGATCAATCTTGTATATGCATCATAATTCTATGGTCAAGGACTTAAACCTTAATGTTGACTCCACTGACATATGACATGTTTGTGAGATGTGCTTACTGGGCAAATAGCCTAGATCAAGATTTCCAAAGGGACAAGCCACTAGAGCTATGTCCGTTCTAGAATTAATACATAGTGATCTGTGCAGCCCTATGAATATTCCCTCTTAGGGTTCTACATTGTTTTATCACTTTTATTGATGATTAATCTAGATTTACTAGCATCATGTTCATTAAGAACAGGTTTGAGGCTTTTAACTATTTCAAAGACTTCAAACAGTTTGTTGAGATACAGACTGATCAACAACTCAAGACCATTCAGACAGACAGTGGTGGAGAGTTTCTGTCAGTTTGACTACTTGGCATCATTCGACATTCATCATCAGTTCACCACCAGCTACATGCCAGAATGGAGTAGCCGAAAAAAAGAACCGAACATTATTAAATGCGGCATGATCTATGATGTCAAATGCTCAGCTCACCAAAGACTTTTGAGCTGAAGCTATATCAACAACTTGCTATCTACAGAATTATTCGAGTACCAAAGCAGTCGACTCAAAGACACCCTTTGAAGCTTTCTATGGCTACAAACCGAGTCTACGACACCTCCGAGTGTTTGACTGTCTTTGCTATGTATACATTCTCTCTGATCTGAGAAAGAAACTTGAACTTGTTAGCTGCAGGAGTATCTTCATTGGATACTCAACGTCACACAAGGCATACAAAATCTTTGATGTTGAGACAAGTCGAATCTTAGTTAGTCAAGATGTTGTCTTCCTCGAAGATAAATTCTTCAACTTCAAGCAGGAGCAGCCAATGTAAGAGTTCATCCCAACGACTCCCATCACCATCGACAGGCCTTGACCTGCAATTGTTTCAATGGACATCGAAGATAACCCTGTCGCATAACAAGAAGAATCATCATCTCAACAACCAACTTTTGTTTGGAGATCTGCATGACATTGACAAGAACTTGATCGTTTCGTCCCTCAAGCATTCACCCTCAGGCATTCATCAGCAATGCTGAACCCACTTCAATAACAGAAGCATTGTCAAGTTCGAATGCAGACAACTGGCATACTTCCATGCATGTAGCTATCCCCAGCAACGGTGCCAAAAATAGATATATGTCGTACTATACCAACAAGGTTAATATAGAGTTTTGTAGTAAATAATGTCAAACCCACACAAGATAGCATTTGAAAGTTATATATTTGGTACAATTATGACAAGTGGTTTTGAGCGTTATTCTGGTTGTCAACAAACATTAGAAAGTAACCAGTATTACTTGTATTTGGGGTGTGTAATATTAATAATTTCATAACAACATTCTGGCCTCTATCAAATCGAATAAAATGCGTTCTACAAGTGAGATGTTATCAGAGTAGTACAACATTACTACACTCCGGCTGATTAAGGTGTTAGCAAAAAGTCGAGAGATGTTCGATGTATTTGTGGTTGTGCAGACAATTAATTAATCATATTCGCGAATTGTTCATTTCTAGACATAAGTCCTCAACAACTTAAGTCCAAAGTTATGGTTAAAGAACACGAATAGTTTTAGAGCATGTTAGAAACTTATGTCAATTGCAAGCAAGAACACAGATCAAAGACTTAATTCTTCAGACAAGGACTGACATCTCAAATATATATGTATAGTTTATTCAATGATCGTACTAGACTGTACCAATTGTAGATTTTATTCAAGTGCCGAAAAGAAAGTATTCGTGACAGATGAATAAGATGATTCTAAGACAGTTCTTTAGAGCATATTTACGATACACAACAAACAATTGTATTGTGCTAGGGATTCTGTCTGATCGGAGAGTAAATCACGTAATGCTTTAGAGACTGCTAGTAGACTCAGGATCACTCACACTCAATAGTGCGGAGAACAGAGATAATGGAGAATAACTCTCAACACTCTATTCACTTCTCCAATCTCTCACAAATACATAAACTCTTCTGTCTTGATAGTCGAAACTGAAGCGTGTGATCAATATATGTTCTTCGGGGCGAACAAACACACCTCTTAAAACAACAGGGGTGTCGCTCCCATGAAAAGGTCTAGTTAGCAATTAGATTGAATATATGTTCAATTATACCGTAAGAGGTATATTTAAGTAAGAGTTAAAATTACTCTAATTTATTATGTCGATTCATATCTAGTCGTTTCGCGTGGATGACCTAATGAAGGCTATCCAAGGCAATGTTTTTCCTTTTAAAGGTCTAGCCCTTAAATATAAGACAAGTATCTAGATATATTCTCGAAAAATGACTTAGGCCCCTTCATGATTTATATTTATCCAGCTCATATCTTCAAATCTGAGTATATCATGCCATAGTTAGGAAGATATTCAATATTTAACATTTTCATGGCATCACAATGCTTTGTGCTTTTACTAGTGTGCAAGTAACCTGTAGTCATATTTTTGCTGGCGCCATATATTCCTAGGTGCATTTTTTCACGAGCAACTTGTAGCCATGGTTTTGGTAATGAGATTCACCATATATTTGTAAGCTTGAAAAAATAAACTCAAACTTCTAGCTAAAAAAGTTACCATCACAATAATGTTTACTAGTCAACATCTAAATGTATAAATTTTGATGAAATGAGTGATGTATCTATATAAATAAATTCCTCATCTATTTCTGAAAAAAATTATCATAGAAGTAGATGGTGTTCTTAACAACCATATAGATCAAATTAAAAAAAAAGAGCTCTCTATCAATGAGTGTCATACTCATGTTGCTCTTTTTCACAAAAGTACAACAATATATGACTCTTACCTATTTGAAGGTCCTTTGTTTGATACCATCATACAAGTGGGTACTTTTTCCTAGTACCATTCACTTTTACAATCAAGTTTACACATGTCCCACCATTGTGTGGGGTACATAAGTATGTACTCGAATAGCATCATTTCAACAATGTGCGAAATAGAGAGTCCTTTACCTTTATAATTTCATCATCATGAAGCATATGAGTTTAAATTGTGACAAAACCTCTTTATTAGAAAATATAACTCCAATAATAAATGTGTTTTATTGGCATCTACGATGTGTACTTGCCTTTAAGACACAAGATTAATATGTGTAACTAGCATATGGAACAAAATGAAGAAGAAAAGATTGAAAGCCAAAAATTAATTACCATTTAAGAACTAAAAATATGGAAGTTTTTCAAGCATGTGACATTGTCATGATGTAGCTACTATGTATGATTGTATTAATATGTTAAAAAGTCATCATTGTGGCAAACTAGCAGGTACATGCATTTGAGCTATTGATCATGCATGTGGAACTTATGCTTGATTGAATTCTCAACAAGTTCAATATTTACAACCAAGTTATTTTTTTTTTCTTTTCTAGCAACTATTTTAGCCACTTACATAGATCTATTAAGTGACAACAAAAGTTTTTAAGAGTTTTAGTCATTGCCATTTTCTCTTTGCAATGCATTAGGACATATCCTTTTCAAAAAGTCCAAGAAGTTAAAATAGCAATGATCGACTTATACAATGCTTTCTTATTTCGACGGCACCACGTGTGCTTAGTTCTAGAATTATCGTGCCGTCTTTCTTTTACAAGCCCTTTGAGTGCTTTTAAGTAACTTTATCTTTGTACTTACTGTGAAGTTGAATATACAGTTTGAGGTGAGCTACTCTGTTGTCTTGTCTTGTTGCACTTGATGTTGTGCTGTGGTGATTGATCCGGTCGGGTGTTTAAACTATGTTTCTTAACTTGGTATCAAAGCCTTTGGTGGCTTGAATCACCGGAAAAGAACAGAAGACTGCGAATTCAGGACAGTTTGTTGGCTAGGAAGCGCGTGGAATAGCTCAAAGCTGTAAGAAGATTCAGAGGCAGGAGATTGTCGGCTGAATCAGAGGGCAAGCAAAGATTGAAGCTGGAAATCCTTCTGAAGGGTTGTTTGGCATTTGTGATTGGTTTGAATCCAATCAAACACCGTTTGAAGAGCGGTTTGGAGCAAAATATTGCTTGCTAGGTCGCTGCTCAGATAGATTCTCAAGAAGATCAGATAAAGCCCAAAAACATTTTCTTCTTTGACAGCTAGGGTTTCAAGAAGGGAAAAAGCAGTTCTCTCTCAACACAAATCCGTTTTTGAAGCTATGAAGAGCCAGGAGTGGGCACCCTGCTACTGTTGCAGATGTGTGGAGATGCCGCGGTTGGTCGCGGATCAGCCAACGAGCTGGAGTGAAGCAAACAGAACCTCCATAGCTTGTGTGTGAGGGTTGACTTCCACAGAATTATGTTGCAGGAAGAGCAGCGTCGCGAAGTTGTGAAGTCAAGGCAAACTCCACAGGAGGATCAAGCCTTGCTTGCTAAAGGCAAGCAGAAAGGATGGAAAAAGATTCCCAAGAAATCCAAGGATGACGACGACGAGGGAGAGTCGTCATCAAAAGGAAAAAAGAAGAAGAAAGGCAAATGTTACTATTGCCACAAACCGGTCATTGGGCACATGAGTGTTACAAGAAGAAAGCCGACATAAAGGCAGGAAAAGTGACTCAACAAGGCAACATTGCCGAAGATGATGGAGAAGATGACGAGACAAGTGTCTTTTCATCGGCATTGGCATCTGAGGTTGATGATGGTGTTAGATGGTTCATAGATTCAGGCGCCACAAGGCATATGACTGGGAAACGTGATTGGTTTGAGAAATTCTCACCAATCCATGATGGGGATAAGGTCACTCAAGCCAATGGGGAGGAATGCCAAATACAGGGTGTGGGCAATGTACCTGTGCAGTAACTTGATGGTAAAATCAAGAACATCCCTAATGTGCTTTATCTTCCTGGACTCAAAAAGAGTTTGCTTTCTATTGGTGTAATGGCAAATCAACATCTTAAGGTTGAATTTGTCAAGGATGGATGCCTTATGAGGGATATGAACCACAATCATAAAGTGGTGGCGAAAGGTAATAGAGTGTGAGATGATGAAGTCTAAGAGATGTCCTGACTTCTTCGATTGTCTTCTTGAAACAACATAGTGATGACTCTAGTGAGAGTTAAATCTGAGTGTGTTGATATGATCATCACCCATTTCTCATATAAGGAAAACTTGAAAGCAATGTCATGATTGCATCTTGATCATCAATGATCGATCCCACAGGTGCCATCTGTTGCAAGAGATTCTTGAACTAGTTAACATGATTATGAAGTGAATCACCATTGGATATCTTGAGTGTGAAGAATTTTCTTCTGAGATGCAACCTGGAAATCACATCCCTCACATCATATAGTGAGCTCAAGATGTGTTAAAATTTTACAATTCTAGCTTGACCAATTTTGGTCATATTGCTTGTAAATTGTATTATGGTCATGTTGTGGCTTGTCACACGTGCCAAATAGCATAGGATACTCTTTGTAAGTCTCATTCCTAACCTATCATAGGAGTGGCACCTTTGAAATATGGCCAAAGAGTGCTTAGATAGGATAGAGAGAAGATAGGACCCAAAAATAGCATGTTTTTTACTGTTTTGGGATCTCGCGATCTTGACCCCTAATTACAGTGGATCAAGTGGATATTTAGGTTAGATTTTAGGGTTAGGTTATGATTGTTGGGGGTATTCCCAACAAAGTGCAAATAAATAAAATCATCTAGTAAAATGTGTTGCGAGGGCATGGCATCCTGCGCGTATAGGCCCATGGCCCAATGAGCACGCAAGCCAAAGTGTACATAAAATAAAATAGACTTGGGCCTTTGTAATTAAAATAAAGCTTGAGGCCCAAAGTCAATTTTAAACTTAGACTTAACTTTTTAGAGTTGGGTCCAATTTTGGACTCACATGAATCTTGTGATTTTCAATGTACTTTTTGTGGACCCTTGGATCAAGTTGGGTCCAAGATGAATGGATAGGATCAATGTGAATATTACCCAATAGGATTGAGGGGCAAGGGCCTTCCCCATTCTATAAAAAGGCACCATTTTATTTTGAAAGCCCAAGCGTCCTCATTTGCTAATCAATCTTGCTTATGTGTTTGCTTGTTATTTCCATTTCTTCCATGCTTTTTGTTTGTGATTAGTTAAGATTTCTCCATAAGCAATGACATTGAGCATTTGAGCTAACCTCCATCTCATCTCTCTCTCTCTTCCTCTCTTCTCTTCTCTCTTCCTCTTCTTGTCTATCCTTTCCCTTCACCCAAAATCATGATGAATGTTAGTGTAGAGGAGTAGAGTTGAAGGAGGGTAGTGTTAGTGGTGAATAGAGTTAAGGGAGAAAGAAGGAAACTAACTAAAAATAGCATCTATGCATAGTTAGGTACCTATCCAGTGATCTGCCCTTGTTGACAGGCGGGAGGGCTATACTACGCGAGATCTTCGACCCTACAGTGGCACCGTTGCCGGGGATAGGTTTCCACTAACTAGTTTAGCTGCATTTTAGCTATATTCTTGCTTTTTAGAATAGTTTTAGGTAGATTTTTGGGTGTTCAGAGTTAGTTTTCTATATTTCTTTTGTGTTTGGACTGTGCACAGCTAGCAGAGGAGGTGTGAGAGGGTTAGGAGAATCTGAACAGCCTCTAAGGGCTTGAAACCCAAACCAACCAGCCAAAAAACCCAAAAAACACACCAATCTGCATTTTTGGAGGGAAAAAGAACCTAAAATCTTATCAAATTTTTATATGTCCAGAACCAGTGTGAATTAACCCTTGCATGACTGACAGTAGCTCCAGGGTACTGTCCCAGACCTGCATAGAAGCCTGTGAGAGTTAGTTTCAAGTAGATTGTAAAAATCAAAGAAAAATCATAAAAAATTCAAAAAACCCTTGAAAAAATCCAAAAAGTTTCAAATCTTCATAAGAACTCTCATAGAGCCCTATGAAGTTCCATCTCAGTGAGACCAGAACACAAAGAAGCTTGCGAGAGTTAGTTTGATGTCTAAGTGCCTGTGCGAGAGTTCCCAGTGAAAAAGGGACGGGAAAATACCAGTGAACCCTCGCAGACAGCAAAATTTTCAGTTCCAGTAGTCAAGAACTCTTGCAGAGGATTTTGAAGTTCCATCTCAGTGAGACCAGGACATAGAAGAGCTTGCGAGAGTTAGTTTGATTCACTAAGCAGAAAATTGGGTTTAAGTGCTAAAAAGTCACAAAAAAGTGAAGATCCAGCAAATCTATTTAGTAAGAACTCTCGCAGAACCTCTCAATCGATTTAGAATGTCAATTTACATTAGAGATGAAGCCTGCGAGAGTTAGTTTTGAGATTTGGTGAAGATCAAGCCAAAAAAGTGGTTTTGAACTCTCGCACACAGTGAAATTTTTATTTCTTGCGAGAGTTAACTCTCGCAGAGAGTTCTATAGTGAGATCTGACCCAGATCCAGCTACTATGAGCCACCTCAACCTGAGCAGCAGCAATGGTACGGACCAGATGAACCATTTATGGATCCTGCCATAAATGAATATGTTGCGGCCTATGTAGCTCAAACTCAGCTTCAAGACAGAAGAAATTATGGCTGCTACGGATGCGGTAAAGGACCCAGAATTGTGGAATGTCCCTACAAGGGACAGTATACATCCTTCTGTTCAGAATGCGGTTATGGGCACTGTTACAAGAATTGTTCATTTAAACCTGGAATCAGTGCACCTCTTAACTTCATTGCAATACAACAACCAGCAGTTCCGGCAGGGATGCCATCAGAAGGACGACAACTCCAAGCTCTTGTGTTAGCTATTACACGAGCACAGAAGAGGAAGAAAGTGGCTCTCTCACCACCACCATCGGTCACTGACGACCAACCCTCAACTTCTGTGCCATATCTGAATGTGAGAGAAAAAGAAGACAGTACCAGAAAATAAGACACTAGGTACAGAAAACACAAGCGGAGAAAAAAGAGCAAGAAAGATTCAATTCCACGGAACCTCTAGTTGGCGTCGAACAGATACCGCATGCGGGCTCACCACTGCGCACTAATCAGAGTGATTGGTTGCACCAACATGAATCACCTTTTCACATGGTGGAGCCCGAGGAACCACGCACTGAAAGGCTCACGCTTTTATTGTCAAGCCGTATTAGTTTACTACTCGGAGAACTATTGCGGATTGCACCACAAGCAAAAAGCCTTCTAGTTGAATGGGCCAAAGTGGATGAGGACCAGTAGCACCTGAGCCCATATATTGTACGGGCTATGAAGAAACAAGTAATTTTCTCCACATCGGAGCAGCATGGGAAAGTGAGAAACACAACATCACTTTACCAATCAAACACAAGAGATACGAGGACGAGACAATAGTGGTAGATGGAGGATCGGGTGTCAATTTGATCTCCACTACTTTGTATGAAAAATGGGATTTGCAAGGGTTGAAGCCAACAAGATTTGCCATCAAGTTATCATATCAATTCTGTGTGAAACCAAAAGCTGTAGTTGCCGATATCCCCATAAAGATAGCAGGCATGCAGTTTGTGATGACTTTTGTAGTCTTAGATATACCTAAATCTCCATCTGCATACTGTGTTTTACTGGGAAGACCATGAGTGAGGATTGTGCAAGTAGTACACAACTAGGGTACGAGAAAACTCACCTTCGAGAATAGAGAACAGGCTGTGAAGGTTTATCCAACCACATGGGCGGTGAAACCTATTGCACTCAAAGCTGATGACGGATCATCTACGACAGATTACACGATTGATCGTCCAAGGCCAGCCAAAAGATGTCACTATGATTCAGAGATGGATGTTGTAAGATGGACAGATGCATTAGCAACTATTGACTGTCAGGCATGTCAATATGAATCCAATCCGAAACCCAGTACATCTTCACCCAAGTGTTACACTATGGACACACCAATCACATTTGGGGTGAATATGATAAACATAGCATGGCTGTCAGCGGAGCCTAATGAGAACCCAGTGGACAATGATCTAGTCCCTTGGCAACATGCTCTAACTTATAATAAGGAGATTGAACTGACTGATTAACAGGTCCTACATCACATGGACACAGATTGTTATGGAACCAAGAAAGTACCAGCTCAACCACTGCAAAAGTCTGCAATGGCGAAAGTCTCAAGGATTGATCCACCCAAGACACCTACAAATAAGAAAAATCAGTTGAAGCAACGCTACAACCAGGTGATCCGATGGAGTGATCTACCCAAAGAGGCGATAACTACAGTGGATGTTGATATTCGCAACCACAAGACGAATGTTACAGCAGTCCCGATGAAAGACAACAAGGATGAACCCACCAAAATGACAAAAAAGAGCAAAAAGAAGGTGTTGGACTCCTTGAAGTCAATCAAGATAGACTCAGATACATCGTCATCTTCTACACAGGTGACTAAAAATAAAAAAATGACCAGTTGGGCTAAGATCAATATGCTGAAGGAGGAATCTCGATGAGCGCCAGTTCACGAGATTCTTGAGACTTTCAAGAATTATACCTTGGACGACGTGGTAATCATGATGCTGCAAGCCTAGAGAAAACTTGATCAAAGTCAAGCACCAACAAAACAAGTCTTCGAGGGACCTGCGTGAACACAGTTGATGAATCTTGCCGAGCCAAGTGAAGAAGAAAAGATAGTGCATGTGGGAGAGCAGTTAACACCCACACAGTTCAAAAGACTACAATTGTTGTTGGTGGAGTATAGAGACTATTTTTTTGGGAGTTATAGTGACTTGAAGGGAATTTCACCAACAATAGTCCAACACACCATACCCTTGGTGGACGGAGCAGTTCCCAAGGTAAGTTGTTATTACCGCTACAACCCAAATTATACTGAGATCATCAAGCAAGAGTTGCAGAAGCTGATATGGCATTCAAAGATTATCTGCAAAAATTTTAGGAAATTTTCTTGGACAATCTGTGCGTGCACAGACCAGACTCAGAACAATTATCCAATTTGGAGAAGGTGTTACAAAAATGTCGCAACTACTAGATCTCTCTAAATCCAAAAAAATGTCAATTCTGGGTGACACATGGCTTGATTCTCGGCCATATAGTGTCAAGACACGGGATCGCCATAGATCTATCAAAGATCAGGATCATTTTTGATCTACCACCACCGGGGATGATCCACGAAGTCTACATCTTCATGGGTCATGCTAACTATTATAGGATCTTCATTCTTGATTTTGCGGAGTTAGCTTGACCAATTTACAAACTCACGATGGATCCACATTGGAACGAGGAAGCCCTAAAGGCTTTCCAGAAGCCTAAGGATGCATTGGTTTCAACACCAATCTTACGCCCACCCAATTGTTCCATTGAGTTTCACATGCATACGGATGCATCGAAGTATGCAGTTGGAGCAGTCTTAACCCAGCCAGGTGAACACAAAAAGGATTTTCCAATCCGATTTGCAAGCTGACAGCTCAGTGATACCAAAATGAATTATTCAACCACAGAGCGGGAGGCACTGGCAATGATCTATGCGGTTAAGAAATTTCGACACTACCTGATGGCCACACATTTTTCTTTTTATACGGACCATCAACCCTTGCTCTATCTCATTAATAAAACTTGCAACACCGAAAGAATCACCAGATGGCTACTTCTATTGTTGGAATTTGATTTTCGGATAGTAGTTCGCAAGGGAAAACAACACTACATGGCAGATCATGTGTCATGAATCAAGGGAAAGGAGATTGCAACCCAACTCGACGATGAGCTAGCAAATGCTGCCTTATTTTACATGGACACAGTACCAGAATGGGCTACCGACATTGTTGAATATCTAATGCGAGGCCAACCAGACAAATCACTACCAAAGGCGGAACAACGAAAATTGATTTTGAAGGCTAGACCTTATTAGCTAATTGTCAGCCAGTTGTATCGAAGAGGACTAGACAGAATTCTTCGGCGGTGTATTCTTCCTCATGAAGCCACCCAGATCATTTCGCTTTCACATGAAGGCATGGGTGGAAGCCATTTTGCATCCGACATTAAAGTTTGTAAGATCTTACAATCGGGTTGGTGGCCAACAATTCATAAGGATACGGAGGAATACTTGAAAAAGTGAGATGTGTGCCAAAGGGTGAGAAGGCCAACAAGATTGAATTATGACCTACTGCACCCTGTCTTAGCCCAAGCACCATTCAAAAAGTGGGAATTGGATTACATCGGTCCAATTCACCTCGCAGCAAGGAGTTCCCAGGTTCGATACATAATCGTAGCCACAGACTACCTCACCAAGTGGGTTGAAGCCAAGGCAGTAAGAGTAGCTGATGCTAGGACCACTGCCAAGTTCCTTAATGAAAATATCATTGTGCGCTTTGGATGCCCGGTAGAGCTAGTCAGGGATCGCAGAAGCCATTTCATCAATGAGACCATCAGGAATCTGTTGGAGGAATTCTTCGTGATCCACTGAACCTGTACGTCTTATTATCCTCATGGTAATGGGCAAGCAGAATCATCCAATAAGATCTTGTGTAGCGTGCACAAGAAAACAGTTGAAGCTAGCAGATCAGATTGGGAACACAAGTTGCATGCTGCACTACGGGCATTCAGGATAGCATATAAAGGAAGCACTGATCAAACACTCTTTCAATTGGTATATGGTCAGGATGTTGTGATGCCAGTAGAGTTTTTAGTTCCTTCATTAAGGATTGCCACCACACAACGTCTTAATGAGTCCAAATCTCTACAACTACACCATGAAGCTCTCCATAAACTCTGTGAAACAAGCTTACAAGCTATGCATGCACTAGCAGCTGAAAAGAAAAGACGCAAAGCATGGCATGATCGCAGATTACAAAAGAAGGATCTTTGCTCCGAAGATCTAGTCCTAATGTATAAAACCAAGGCGATCAAGGGAAAGTTAAAATTCACAGGTGAAGGTCCTTATCGGATCAAGGAAATTCTTAATCATGGAGCCGTGAATTTAGAAAAGCTAGATGGGACACCATTTGATACACCCATCAACGGTAGCCGGTTGCACAAGTATTGGCCACCACAGTAAGAGAGATCCATATTGGTGATGGCATGTTACGAAAAGCTATTCAGCTAAACCATCACCACTAAATCTAGGAAGATCAAGCCAAATCAAGCTAGTTCCATCAAGATTCGGCCAGATCTGGCAAGATCGGAAAAATCCATCAAAATCCAAGGAGGATCCAGATCTAGATAGGATCAAGAAGGAAGCAGATCATCAGATTGACTGATGGATCTGTTACCAAGTATCCATCAAAACTTTCGTCCCAACAACTTGCTCCCATCCAAGTGCAACTAAACCTTTTGGAAATAGAGAATACGCGCCTGGGGATGGAGGTCAAAGCCCTACAAGATGAAAAGCTCATCTGGTTAGCTCAACCTACACCAAACTCAAGGTTGCTCTCTCAATTAGAAATGAATCTTCTTCAGCATCAGGTGCAGGTTTATAGCCAAACCTTAAATAGCTAGTAGACGGAGTTCAACAAATATTGGGCAAGCGCAACTCACGAGCTCGTCCAAGCCAAACCAGCCCTCAAGGCTTGCCAAAAATTCATGGAAACGAAGGCCCAGCCCACCCCCATGGTAATTCCACCACCATCTAATTTTGACGCTGCACAAGTCAGTACCAGCCAAGACCAAAGCCAACAGGCAGCAGGGGGATTCACCCAAGATCAAGGGTCCAAAGGCCAAGACCAAAGACAAACGGATATGGCTGCTGAGATGCGAGACCAGGGCCAAGGCGCAGATACCAGCCAAAGCCAAGTCACATCATCTAGAGATTTGCGCACGATATCTGCTAGTCGGGCCTTCCAAAGACCAAAATCCGTGGAGGAAAAAATTAACAAATTCCTATCAAAGTATCCCCACGAGTCATCAAGAGGCGGCTGACAGATATCGTTTTCAGCTCAAACAATAAAGGGCAAAGAACTGCAAGCATTACCCGCCCTCCAACCACAACCAGAGTGGCATCAGCAGTTGTTCGAAAGAGACCCTGTGGCCATCAGGGCCTACGTGACGAGTCCGCAACAATTACGGGTGAACGTGCACTTCTTGCCATGTACACGATGATCCAAATGGGCGGAATGCGGCACCCCTCTGAAAAAGATCACACTGTAAAATTTTAATTGGCCAATCATACCATCAGAATATGGGTGGACTACGGATGTAGATGCAAGAAGGGCTCTCACCACGTTCGCAAATCAATATATTAACTGCCTTGATCCAACAGTCCGCGTGGCAGCCACTTACGCCCGGGACTTAGAACATTTAATGGGCATTGAAACAAAATGGGATGATTTTCTTCCCTCAATATTCTTTGATCCTAATAAGGCTCTAACTTTCGACAAAGTCGAAGATCAACTGTCAGTCGCTCGTGTATATTACCGAGCTGCATTCCTTGGAGATCCCTGGACATGCCGATTTCAAGCATAGGTCAATCAAGAATGGCTAACAGGAGTCCACAAGTCCTTTCTCATGCCCAAGGACTCGAAGAAACTGGACCGTCTCAACTTCATGGAAGACGTTACAGGCTACCTGATCCACCAAAGGCGGGCAAAGTGGACGCTATACTAAACCAACAAAGTGCCGAGGGACCGGCACTACTTTAGGCCGTGGGTCCTCTTGGGGGTATTCCCAATAAAGTGTAAATAAATAAAATTGTCCAATAAAAGGTGTTGCGAGGGCATGGCATCCTACGCGTATAAGCCCATGGCCCAATGAGCACGCAAGCCAAAGTGTAAATAAAATAAAATAGACTTGGGCCTTTGTAATTAAAATAAAACTTGAGGCCCAAAGTCAATTTTAAACTTAGAGTTTACTTCTTAGAGTTGGGTCCAATTTTGGACTCACATGAATCTTGTGATTTCCAATGTACTTTTTGTGGACACTTGGATCAAGTTGGGTCCAAGATGAATGGATAAGATCAATGTGAATATTACCCAATAGGATTGAGGGGCAAGGGCCTTCCCCACTTTATAAAAAAACACCATTTGTACACAATTTGCATGCTTAATAGAGAGGAGGAGACTCTACTATTTTGAGAGCTCAAGCATCCTCATTTGCTAATCAATCTTGCTTATGCTATTGTTGTGTTTGCTTGTTATTTCCATTTCTTCCATGCTTTTTGTTTGTGATTAGTTAAGGTTTCTCCATAAACAATGACATTGAGCATTTGAGCTAACCTCCATCTCATCTCTCTTCCTCTTCTTGTCTATCCTTTCCCTTCACCCAAAAACATGATGAATGTTAGTGTAGAGGAGTAGAGTTAAAGGAGGGTAGTGTTAGTGGTGAATAGAGTTAAGGGAGAAAGTAGGAAACTAACTAAAAATAACATCTATGCATAGTTAGGTACCTATCCAGTGATCTAACCCTTGTTGACAGGCGAGAGGGCTATACTATGCGAGATCTTCGACCCTACAATGATGAATGCATAGAAGCCCTAATATGCTCAGATTCGAGCTCTACATGTACAAATATATGATGGGAATTCCATCAAACTATGAGCAAAATCAAGATTTTCCTTCTTGACTAGTTTGAGTCTGATGAATGCTATTGGCATATGTTTTTTTATGATCATTGAATGAGATTGGAGTTGCAAGTATAGTACATAGGTAGCAACAGGCCATATATCCACATGTGTGAAGAGTTTTGGAGCTAATTCATGGAGTTCAAGCCAAGATGAGCTAGGAATCAATGCACTGATTAGTATTCTAGCTTCTAGATCTTGTTTGGATCTTAAGTAGGTGCTTTCTCCATCATTTCTAGGATCAAATGGGTTTATTTTGCTGTATGTTTATCATGGTATCAGAACTATTCCAAGAAATGAGCTTCACTTCATGCTAGAATCATAGATTTTGATGCAATTTAAGCATTGATTGCTATCTAGACATAATCTATGAGTAGTACCTTCAATCCTTGATCAATTTAAGTGAATAAGAATCTTATGGTTTTTGAATTACAGGATTTTTAGCTTCAAAATCCGAGTTGTGGTCATCTCTTATCAATTGGATCAAAATAGCAAGTATTTTGCACTTTCCTCATATTGATGCTACTCGATTTGTGGAGTCTATTACAAGGAATAGTTTTCAATCAATCAAAGGGAAGGTAGATCCTTATCTTTGGTTCTATAATAGGTTTTTCTTAGACTTATTGAGATCTTAGAAATTCAGGTCAGCCCAAAGATTTTGATAAGTGCTCATCAAGTGAATGCAATTCTAGTCAAGATTGTGTTCAATTTGCTTGATTTGTGAGATAGTTTGGATTGATTATTGCATGATGATTCAACTTGATCTTGTAGGAATGATTTGAAGAGGCATTTATATGCTTATGATTCCTTTTGGTTCAGGTAAGGTGAATCTTATATCCTTGTGAAGTCAAGATCAAGGAGGAGGCAATTCTAGATCCATTTTTTATGCAAATTCAAGCTGGTTCCCATTCTTGTTAGCATTAATAGACCTGATTTGTCTTAAGATCAGGTAGGATCTTATTGAGAGGTCAAGTTTTGAGCCTTATCAAGTCCCTAGGAAGTGGGATAGCTAGTTTTTCAATAATTTCTATTTTGCATCTATTCTTGTGATCAAGATCTTGTTTAGAGATAAATGGAGCCTTCAACGAATGCATATCTTTTGGATTCACATGATAGGTTGAATGCTTCTAATTATTCAATTTGGAAGCTAAGAATGGAATCAATTTTTATTTTACAAGATCTAATGGATATAGCGAGTGGTGAAGAGGATGAGGCTATTCACCCTCAAGAAGCTACAAAATACAAAAGGAGGTGCAAGGTTGCTCTCCATTGTATAAAAATGAATGTAGCTAATGAACTTGTTAAGGAAGTAGGTGTTTTCACCTCAGCTCAAGAAGCTTGGTAAACTCTTCAAAAGATATATGAATCCAAGAATACTTCAAGGTTACTATCCTTGAAGAATCAAATCCTTCAATGTTTTCAAGCTAAAGGAGAGAGTGGACATTCATATGTGTTGAGAGTTAAGGACTTAAACAAGGAGCTTCTTACATAGGAGATTCCATTAAGGAAAGTGAACTTGTTCAACTAATCTTGAATGGTTTAAGTGTGGATTTTTCTAACTTGGTGCAAGGCTATGCAATTATGGGCAAGTTGCCCTCACTTGAAGATCTCCAAGGAGTCCTCATGGCCGAGGAGAGTAGGAGAACACACATCGAGTCAAGGATGGAGATGCTCTCTCTCAATGATGGAGATGACAAGGCTCTTTTTATCAAGAGCAAAGGCAAAGGTGCTACATGCAAGAAGAACCAAGTCAAAAATGAAGACCAATCCAAGCTTGAGCAAGCCAAGGAGGGATAAGTCAAAGGTCAAGTGCTACTTTTGTAGCAAGATGGGGCATTATGCCTCCGAGTGCTCCAAGAGGAAGCATGCTCAAAGTCAAGCAAACCTAGGCCAAGAAGAAGAGGAGATCTCTCATGAAGATTCACTCATGATGTCAAGTTTCTCATCTTCAAGCATAAAAAGGTGAAGACCCTTGGTGGATAGATAGTGGGGCTAGCTCCCACATGACAAGTAACAGGGAGTATTTTTCAACCTTATCCACCTATGATGGACCTATAAAGTCAATTTTTACAGCAAATGATTATGCTTGTAAGGTAGAATACCTATATGCTTGATCAAGATAAAGACAGATGGTGTACTTTACATTCCTAGCATTACTAAGAGCTTACTTAGTGTAGGCCAATTGCTTGACAATGGTTTCTTTGTGGAGTTCTCTACTAATGTATGCAACATCAAGAAGAATGGGAAGATCTTAGCAAGAGGAAGAAGGTTTGGGAGGTTGTTTAAGCTTGATGCTTTTATTGATCCTAACCAATTTGTGATAGTAGCCAAGGAGGACAAGATGACCACAAATGATTTGTGGCACAAGAGGCTTGGTCACATCAACACCAAGTCTATGGAAGCCATATGCAAGGAGGATCTTGCTCTCATGTTCATTGGCTTGCATGCTGATCTGTGAATGAGCATTCTTGGCTTGCATCATCTATGTAGAATGTAAGTGCGTTCAAGAGAGTTCGACCTTGAGAGTTGTCCTCTGACAGACAGGACAATAAAACTATACTACAAAGTTATTCAGTATGTTTTTGCCTAGCCTGGGCATTGTAGCAAATAAGGAATAGTCAAGTAATGCCCAAAAGAGCTTGGTAACAGGCAAGAAATAGATCTGTAAGCAAACAAGCAGAACTAGTAGAAAGAGAAACAATTAACATTTGGCACCGTTGCCCATTGAACTCCAACACCTTCTACATCAGAAACCCGTAACCTTGTCCATGCTCAGATCCTTGCAACAACATTCCAAATCTTTAAACAAATTTGAGTTCCTACACAATTTCCAAAGCCACATCGTTGGCTACATCATTACCCAAATCCACGAGCTGTTAGCCTCGCCAATCACTTGTAAACAAACACTCTAACAGACCTGAGTTTCTTTCACCACCTGCTCACGCTCCTCACGCTTGAAATCTCAACCGGAGCCCCAGCTTCGAATCTCAACCTACACAACTTGTCAATTATCAACCGATAGCAAGTTGCAATCTCAACCGACGGTCATCCATTACATCTTGACTGACGATTTTCACTCATATCTCAACCGACGGCCTGCTATTAGATCTCAATCGACGCCTGCTATCAGATCTCAGCTGACGGCCAGTATCAAATCTCAATCGACGATCCGTATTAGATCTCAACCGACGACCATCCAGTCCAATCTCGACCGACGACCCTATGTGAGATCTCAACCGACACCCATCTCTCAGATCTCAACCGACGGCCTCAGTCAAATCTCAACCGACGGCCACTATCAAATCTCAACTGACGGATAGTGTCGGATCTCAACCGACAACCTCAGTCAAATCTCAACCGACGACCACTGTCAAATCTCAGCCGACGCCCATCTCTCAGATCTCAACCGACGACCACTATCATATCTCAACTGACGATCCGTATTAGATCTCAACTGACGCCCATCTCTTAGATCTCAACCGACGGCCTCAATCAAATCTCAACCGACGGCCACTATCAAATCTCAAATGACAAATAGTGTCAGATCTCAACCGACAGCCTCAGTCAAATCTCAACCGACGACCACTATCAAATCTCAACCGACGCCCATCTCTCAGATCTCAACCGACGGCCACTATCATATCTCAACTGACGATTCGTATTAGATCTCAACCGACGTCCATCTCTCAGATCTCAACCGATGGCCTCAGTCAAATCTCAACCGATGGCCACTGTCAAATCTCAACCGACGGATAGTGTCAGACCTCAATCGACGGCCTCAGTCAAATCTCAATCGACGGCTACTGTCAAATCTCAACAGACGGCCTACTTCCACCAACCCAGATCCACGCTAGCCACAGACAGTTCCAACGACGATCAGAACTGATACGCACAGCCTATCTCAAAACCACAGCCTTTCTTTTTTTAGATAACTAGTTGAAAAGATATTTATTGACAAGATATTTTTAAGTCTTTCAAGTCAATGCTTTTCTACATACTTAATTAATTACAACCTAATGTATGCTCATGACCATATCCATTCGTTATCCATTCATTGGTAACTGCCTTTTAAGTAATAAAGACTATGTACAAGTAGGTGAATTGCCATAAAGTCTTCGATCGACTTTTCTCTGATGACGAAGTGGGATTGTCGTTGTCGAACTCGTTTGATGTTGTCGTTGTCGATAGATTTTTCAGGATGTTCATTAACGAATGGATATGGTCATGAGCATAGAAATCCAGCACTCCCCCTTAATGTGGATCCTGAAAAACTTTGATCTTCAGTTTTAGCTGCCATGAGATCTGTCCTACAGTAAACCAATGATACTTCCTTGCCTTGCACTTTTTCTCTAAGGTAGTGATACCTGATTTTGATATGTTTGCTTCGAGAGTGAAATAATGGATTTAGAGATAGTGCAATTGTGCTTTGATTGTCACAATAGATTGTCATTGGATGTGGCTGAGCAAGGTCGATATCTACAAGCAGGTTCCTTAGTCAAATTGCCTCCTTGGTAGCATTTGTATTCTGATTCAATCGATGATAATGCTACTGAAGCTTGTTTTCAGTTGTTCCATGAGATTGGGCCTTGATTGAATACAAATACAAATCTAGAAGTCGATCTTCTGGTGTCGATATCTCCTGCCCAATCTACATTTGTGTATCCTTCGAGAATATTGGCAGTTTGGCTACCTCCATAACATATGTTGAGATGTTTTGTTGCTTGGACATACTTCATGACCATCATGAGTGCTTTCCGATGGGTTGGACCTGGATGGACCTGGATTCGATAGGAACTGGCTGAGTGAACTGATCGAGTATGCAAGGTCTGGTTGAGTGTAGAGCATTACATACATATGTGAGCTGATGATGGAGTGAAATGGATATTGCTTCATTTTTTTCGTTTTTTCCTCGGTTTGAGGACATTGTGCCTTTGATAATTTCAGACCAGGGTTGAGTGGAAAGTAGCTCAATTTGCAGTTGGTCATTCCATACTTTTTTGGCACATTAGTAAGATATCGTTGTAGACTGATATAATTGGTTAGAAAGACAAGCAAATCACCAATCTTGCCAATGTAGAAGAACCAACATCTACACTATGAATGAGATGCAAACTCTAATAGATCTTGATCAAACTTGAATCAAAACATAAAATACTATTGTTCTCTGTACAAAAATAGTACGCTACTATATTTCACACGTGTGGATTTGAAAATAGCAATTAATGAATGTTCTACACATAGAATTGTAAGATATCACAAGTATAGTGCACCAATGGATAGTAGAACCCAAGAGAACGATGTATAAACATGAATGAGATAAGAGAGAGAGAATGTCTTCTCTTCCCACGAGTTATAGTTAGAATTAAAGTAGAACCATTGTGTTACTATATTGTGGGTCCTATTAGTAGATAAGGATCAGTTGGCCTCACCACGAGGCAAGTCAACAGGACACGTGTCCCGTCAACGGCAACCTAGACCATGCATGGGTTGCCTGAGTGAAGAACTATATGTATAGTGTAATTTCATTTTGAGAAATATAGTTGCTATGTGAGCTTGCTATGGAGAGTGTTTTATGTATGTGTTACTGTGCAGCATGATCCGTGTTCCTATTCGAAGCAAATTCTAAGTTGGTATCAGAGCCGTACAAGGAGTGTACACAGTACAGTGTTGTCGTTGAAGAGAGCTTTGGGAGAAGAGCAGTCTTCTAAGAGTTCGGGGTCTACGACGGGTTGTAGATGGAAAGTAAAGCACTGGTGCATGGTTTCTAGTTTACAGAGGCTTGCCAAGCTCAGCAGAGGGGTTATTAGACTGTGGATAGCATCAGACAGGAAAACATTTGGTGGAAAATTGACAATTTTGAAGCCAGTTGAAAATTGAAACTGGTTTGGGATTATGGTTTTCTACACATAACTGGTGATTTCTTCGCTGTTTGTTCTCCGTTTTGGATGTCGTAAAGACAGGAAGGAAGCTAATCATACTGTCAATCAACCATGGAGAGATTTTGAGTTTTATGTTAGAGATTTGTCTGTAGACTAATAACCTAGTAGATTTGCGGTAAAAAGTGAAAAAAAAGCCATTTTTCAAGTTGAGCTAAAATCACTGTTTCTCCATAGAATTCCATGTTTGAACACTCTATAGATTTGGAATCAGTAGGGCGACCCTACTTCAGCCTCGGATTGTGCTAAAATTGATCAAAAATGACTTTGATCAGGCTAAAATTGGCCAGGGTAGGCGTGGCTGTAGACAGGGAGGAGAGCGTGGCTCGCGCATGTCCAACCGTGCTGAAAGCATAGTGGCCTGAAGGAGTAAGCATCTTCAGGAGACGCGTTTGGTGCGCGGGTAGGCTGGTGACCGCAGGATAGGCTCCTACGAGGATCGATGGATCAGATCGCGAGCTAGAGAATGAACTAAGGTCGTTGGATGGGAAGAAGCCATTAGATTGGCTTGAAAGAGACCTGAAGGCCATTGAAGAGAAATTGGCCATTCAACTTCAATAAAAACTTTCAAACTGAAATTGGAGTTGGGTCTCAATTTTTTTGAAGGTTGAAGTTTCTTCACGGTGAAGAAACAGTTCAAAAGTTCGAAAAGCCCTTATTTTCTAGTCCTTTATCTGTTTTGACCCAAATGAAAGGCTATAACCTCCAAACGAAGGGCACCCGGACTGTACCTACAAGTATGGTAATGCAAAACAGAGTGATTGTAGCAGAGAAATTTTTTGGAGTGCGTCAAAAGGGATTTCACCATTCCATTGGGCACGTAGTTGGAAATTGACGACAAAGTGCATTTTGGAAGGTGACGCCGATTTGGCTCTCAATTCGGCAGTGGGTGGCCAAGTAAGGAAAAAATAGCAGGTCATTATTTTCAACTTCTGACATCCGGATTGGCCTCGGCATACAGCTTTAGCCTACGGTTGAAGTTTCAAGCAGTTTTGTAATGGCAAACATGGGAGAGCCCATTTTGAGTGAAAGTAGCAAATTGGACAGGATTTCCATCTATGCAGTGTGGAAATTCAAAATGGAAAATATACTGATGGAGAAGGATGTGTGGGATGTCGTCACAGGTGATGAGAGAAGACCGCCAAATGAAGCGGACATCAAAGTGTTTGATAAGAAGTTGAGGAAAGCTTTGACCTTCATTAACTTGTTAGTGAAGGATCACATCATTACCCACATTTGCGATGTTGTTACACCTAGACAGGCATGGGTTGTGCTAAAGGAGCATTTTGAAACTTCAAATCCATCAAGAATCATGTTTCTGAAGTCAAAACTGAATAGTGCCCGCATGGAACAAGGAGAGCACATTCAAACGTACATGACCAGAATCAAGACAATGAGGGATGAAGTGCACTCTATTGGTGAGCGCATACATGATGTGGAGCTGGTGCACAATGCATTGTGCAGCATTGCAGAACCTATCAAATGTTTGTGAGTGGAATAGCATCAAGAGAAAGATTGTCATATTTGTATAATTTTGAAAAGTCAAACTCTAAGTCTAATATGAAAATTGGCCTCAATTGCCAAATATACAAATATGACCAAAATAGCAAAACTAGTTGAAATCTTTCACAGATCCTAACGGGATTTGTAATGGACGTGATGGGCATGAAGAAACAAAATGTATCTATTATCAAAGCTTTGCTAGCCCTCAGCCCTCAGTCTGACGAAAAGACACGAAGCGAAAATGTTCGCGAACATCACGAAAAGACACGAAGCGAAAATGTTCACGAACACCCTGACAAAGAGACACGAACGCAAAAAATTGCGAAAGAAATTTTTTTGTAATACAGTAGGAGAAAGTCAGATGACGCGAAAGTCAAACGGCTGAAAGCGACACAAAAATCTTCGCGACACTTTTTCGACCCTCACGCTCCCAAAGATCAAGAAGATCATGCAGGTACCAAGAAGTACAAAAACCCCTGATCTGATACGATGACGTCAGCGGAAGAGTGTTAGGACGTGCCTAATCCACCTCTCTTCTAATTCGTGATTAGTTATAGATTGTTTAGTCTATCTAATCTGGTGTGCTACCCTGAATGTATAAGATACATATAGTAGGAGATAGATATACAAAATATACAGACTACAAAACAGAAGTCAAGACAAGTTTTTGTAAGCAGGATCCACAGAGATACAAGTAGTCCACTAGTAAGTGAGACATTACTCGTGGGAGAGTGTTGCTCCTCTCACGCCAACATGTTGTGTGGGTCTGTCATACAACGCACAAAAAGCAAGAGGATCAATAGATGATACTGTAGCTGTTACGCACATATCAATCTTATCTTTGTCTGATCTTGAATGAATTATTGTCCGCCATCGCTTGTGTATATCATTCACTCATTTATTAATTCTGCACACTGGTCTAGTTTTTGTTGAATGCTATGTTGATTTAAAAACGTAGATCAACAATGTCTGTCTACATTCTAGAGGATTGTAGGAATGATATAGCCGACAGTGACCAACAATCATATCTGAAATCCATCTGAGTTGTTTTCATTCACGATTAATTTGATTCTATTGTAGCAATGTCAATATCAAGGCTTGTTCATTTCATTTCATTCAGTTTCATTTCGTTTCATTTGAGAGCCTAATTGAAATTTGCAATTAGCTTAGACACATATTTTTTGCATCAGTGGTATCAGAGCCACCTTGTCATAGTCTGACACAACCAAAAAGCTATCAGATCCAAGGCGCTAAGAATTCAAACAAATAACTATTAGCAAGTGAGAAAGACAAATTTAGGAGCAATGGCTTCAATTAGTAGCATACAATCCAAGATTTGTACAGTTCTGGATTCATCAGGATCTAACTTCCTAGCATGGAAGGTTAAGACCTCACTGATACTAAAGGGTGAAGGATTATTTCCCTAGGTTGATGACACCGAGGAGATGCCTACAACAAGAGACAAGGAGCTACGTGAATGGAGGGAGAAGAATGACAAGGCAATAGCCTTGTCATCATCATCCATCGAGGATAGCCTCACACTTGACCTGGCTACACTCTCCAAAGCAAATGAGATGTGGGATACACTACTCACAAGATTTCAGATGAAATCACACAGTCAAATAATGATGCTTGAAGATCAGCTGACAAACCTGCAATGGGATGGTAAAGACCTCACTTCCTTTATTAGAAAGATGAAGGATCTATTCCTTTCACTACACAATTCAAGAGTAGAAAATGCAGCGTCAGCAGAGAAGCAGCTCACTTATCTATTGAGAGCCTTACCAAGATCCTTCTAGACAACCAGAACACTGCTCGCAAAGGATCCTACAATGACACTCGAAAAGGCAATTGTTGAGATTCGAGAAGAAGTCGAGCCTTGAGAGCATCTTGATTACAAAGATGCTTCTGACCAAGCCCTGTACAATAACAAAGAAAAGACAAAGAAACAATTCAAGTCTAAGAGGGAGTCAGATCGAAAACAGGATCGTGATCAACACGCAGAAGGAACCAACAAAAACAAATAAAAGAGCAAAGGAAGGTCAAAACAACAGAGTGGAGAAAAGAAGACCTGCATGAGATGCAAACTTGAAGGACATTCTGTCGTCTCGTGTTGGCTCAATCCAAAAATTGAATGTATCCATTGCCACAAAAGAGGTCATGCAGCCATGGACTGCCACCTGAACCCAAGAAACAAATCAGCACAAAGCAGATAGGAGAGCAACAATAGTTCATCCTATGTCGAGGAGCCAGAGAGCTCAAAGATGGGCGAAGAAAGATCGAATCATGGGAATTCGACTGCCTACATATGTGCAGATATGTGTGCAGTGTCAACACCTGACACACAGGAGGTAATCCTTGATTCAGAAGCTATCTCGCACTTTGTTACATCAAGACAGATCATGTTTGATTTTCGAAGTGCAGATCCATCAAGATTTATCATTCTTGCAGATGAATTGAAGCATCAAGTGAATGGCATTGGTTCATTGTGGCTTAACACAAACGGTAGAGACAGACGACTCGAAGATGTTCAGATCGTGCCTACACTACAGCAGGACTTGCTATTAATGGAAAAAATAGCTGATGTAGGGATGCGTGTGATGTTCTCAGACAAAGCATGCAACGTTGTTGATGCAAGTACCAGTACACTTATCACTCAAGGAAGAAAAAAAGACAACCTGTACCACTTGAAGGTACGCCTCCACACAAATCAAGTGCATCATAATCATGATGATTCACCAAATACTCTATGGCACAGGAGACTATGCCATATGAATTCAATGGCACTATATCAGATAAGCCATCAATCACAGGGGTGAGTATCTCGAATGCAACCAGTTCGATGACCTGTGGTGCATGTATGAAGGGTAAGATGTCACGTACTCCTTTTTTAAAAGACTCCTATAGAACTACAAAATTTTGGAGCTTGTAGATTCTGACATCTGTGGACCTTTCAACATGATCTCAATAGGAGGCTCAAAGTATTATATAACCTTTATTGATGATTACAGTAAATTTGCTAGAGTCTATTTTATTCATAATCAATCATAAGCACTTGACAAGTTCACGGAGTATGTGAACTGGACAGAAAGATGCACTGGTAATAAAGTGAAACATATAAGAATAGATTGAGTTGGAGAATACATCTTGAATCGATTCATTGACTTCTGTAATGATCATTGAATCACTCACAAAAAAACTATATCTTACACCGCAACACAACGGTATTGTAGAAAGGAAGAACATGACTCTAATGGAAGCTATCAGATGCATGATGGCCTACTTGAACACGAATTATGGTGGGATAGGAAACCCAATCTGACTCACATCCATATCTTTGGCTGTGCAGTTTATGCACATGTTCATGATAAGCTTCGAAAGAAGCTTGATGAGAAAGTTGAACAGGGATATCTTGTAGGATATGACAATCATTCGTCATACTATAGAGTCTATATGCCAGAGACGAATAGACAGTCAGAGATGTCAAATTTGATGAGAGTAGAACGATGGCCAATGATGATCCTGTTAGTTGTGAAGTCCTTGGTAGATAATACTATGATCTACCAAATGTGATAGAGGGAGCAAAGGACGAACACTCAGATGAAGATGTTCGAGTCGCACCTCATTCGAGTGACGAATCAAATGAATAAAAATTCACAAGCCAGCCTACTACTATAGTACTTGTAAACCGAAATGGTTTTGGACCTAGGAGAGCTGATAAAGACAAGAGCATTACAGTTCTAGAAGGATCTCCTAGAAGATCGATGAGAGAACGAAGAGCACTAGCAAGATTTGTGCCAGGCAGCTCAGTTTCTACATCAAAAGAGTTTTGTGGATTCAGTGGAGAACCACAAACATTTAAGGAAGCGATTTAATGTCCAGAAAAGGACAAATGAATCCAAGCCATGAACGAGGAGATGGAATCCATGAGGAAGAATCAAGTATGGACGTTGCAGCCATTACTAGATAAGCGAAAGACAGTTAAATGCAAGTGGGTATACAAGCTGAAGTGCGGACCGAATGGAGATATTTCTAAATATAAAAAAAGACTTGTAGAGAAGGAGTTTTTTCAAAGATATGGTATTGATTATGCTGAGACCTTCTCTCCTATTGTGAAACATTCGTCCCTACGTTTATTGTTTGCATATGCAGCTACTTATGATCTCAGGATTCACATCGTGGACAAGAAGACAGCCTTCTTGCATGGCGAGCTAGACGAGGAAGTCTACATGGATCAACCTCCAAGCTACATTTTGACTTCACTTCCTACTCATGCATGAAGAATGCATAGGAGTATCTACGGTTTGAAGCAGTTAGTGCGACAATGGTACAAGAAGAAAGATCAAGCCCTCAAGTCTTTAGGATTCAAGCCTCTAGCTACTGATACTAATGTTTATGTAAGAATAAAGGACGGGAAGATCATCATTGTAGCTGTGTATGTGGACGACACTTTGATATTCTACAAAAGTGAAGAGCTTATTGATGAGGTGAAGTATGACATCTCGAAACATTTCGAGATTGCAGACCTGGGAGAAGTCAGATGTTATCTTGGCTTACAGATTGACAAGGACTATGAGGGAGGTAAGTTGTACCTTAAATCTTATCTTTGTCTAATCTTGAATGCATTACTGTCCACCATCGTTGTGTATCTCATTCACTAATCTATCAATTTCGCACACTGGTTCAGTTTTTGTTGAATGTTATGTTAATCTAAAAACGTAGATCAGCAGTGTTTGTCTAAATTCTGGAGGATTGTAGGAATGATAAAGCCGGCAGCGACCAACAATCATATCTGAAATCCATCCGAATTGTTTTCGTTCGTGATTAATTTGATTTCGCTGCAGCAATGTCAATATCAGGGCTTGTTCATTTCGTTTCGTTTCATTTGAGAGCCTGATTGATATTTGCAATTACGCTACACACATATTTTTCACATCTGGGCAGCTAGCATTTTATTGGGTTGTTTTGGACAATCTTTAAACCTGTGTTTTCTAACACAGTCAGGGCATTCAACATGGTACTTTCTTTTTACAGTCAACCATAAAATGGCCTCCTTTACCACAGATGAAGCATTTCTTGTATGGCTAGCACTTATGGGTTTTTTGGATGGTTTGTATTCTCACCTCCTTGATAGGAACATGAGTTTTCTTCTTGATAAGGCACATAATTTTCAGTTTGGTATGTTTGTTCTTAACATCGTTGTATGGAATTGGCTTGAATAGGTTGATATAAAAGGCAATCATTAGTAGGATGCGTAGCCCTACAATGTGGGCACCAAATGTTTTTTCGTCTATGATGTACTTGTGTAGAGCTGACTAGGCATATTACTTTGGATAGATTTTAAGGTATTTCGAAACTCTTTGGTGAGTTTCTCCATTTGCAGTTGATGTTACTGGTTAAGAAACTCCATCTGAGATTTTCAAAGCTGATCATGAGTATCCTCGGTGGGCTTCGATTCATTGACAACACAATGTGCTCTCCTTTCCCTAGAATCGTCAACATATGATCATTCGTCTTTCTCCTTGATGGCATCAGACATATAGGTTGTCTTATTCTACATGTAGCTCCAGATTTTTAGTTAGTACATTTGGATGTGCATTGTATTAGTGCTTTGAGTAATGGAGGAGCAAATATGTTTGTGACTTGGATTGATGACTTTAGTAGATATTGTTGGATTTATCTTCTAAAGAATGAGGACTTCATACTTGATGTTTTTCTCAAGTTCAAGAATGTTGTGGAGAGTCAATTCAACATGAAAATTTAGTGCTTAAAATTGGCAAATGAAGACCTATCAACAAAGTTCAAAGAAGTTTGTGTGACACATGAGATCAAGAGAGCTCTTTCAAACTTAAAGCTTTTACATGGTGGGGAAGAGAGGAAGATCAATCTTTGTGAAATAGCTAAATCCATGAGTTGAATGCAAATCTTCCTAAGTCTTTTTTGGGTGAAGCTTTGATGTGTGCTAACTTGGTTTGCATAGGTACTCAAATGCAGACTTGGATGGTAAGAGTTCATTTGAGGCTCTTTTTGGTGAGAAGCCAAGGTTGGAGCATATCAAGATTTTTGGTAGTACTTGCTATGTCAACTCATCTGATGGATTCTTGAAGGGAATATTTGTTGGCTATAGTGAAGTAAGGAAATCTTATAGGGTTTACATTTCTAAGTCAAGGAAAGTTCACATTTCTATAAATGTTGGCTTTGAAAAATGTTAATGAAACTAACATTTTTGGTGGTGAGAAGGATGGTTCTTTGGATGGTGATGGTGGAGATTTCTCTCCAAGTCAAGTTCTAAAAAGATCATCAAGGCAAAGGAAAAGCCATCTAGGATTACATATGAGGAGAAGGGTAAGCAAGTTGAAGGTATAAACTTTGCTTTTTTCACATGTCTTGGTACATTTTCTTGTGTAGATGATGGTATGCAAGTGGATGGTAGTCTTCATGGATTGGATGGAGTTAATGGATATGGAAAAGAGGTTTTTTTCAATGGTTTTGATATTCAAGTGGAAGATCAGAGGTTGATCTTGATGAACTTCATCAACACAAAAGAGAGAGTGGCAATTTGGAGCTAGTCAAGAGCATTGAAGAGGAATCAAATTGACATGGCACTTGGGATCTGTTTTTTTAGGTTATTGAAGACTCAAGGAAGGTGAAATGAGTAGCAAGGAAGTGTTGTTCAAACACATTTTACTTATCTAACTTCATGTTTGAGCTATGTGGTGTCAATGTTTGGAGATTGTCAATTTTTGGTGAATCTATGGTCATTTTCTTGTGTCAAGTAGATCTTGAATATGGACTTGGCTACCCGCTAGTTAGATGGAGTCATGTGAAACTGGATTACCATCATTGTTGTACTCTTTTACTCATGGATTTTCAAGGGTTGATGGTTCTTTGTGGCAAGGTGGCAATGGAGGCTCATTTTTGAACATTTTGGCACAAATACTTCACATCGAATGTGTTCATGACAAATTACCCTTCTGATATTTTATTGCTAAATGTCTGGATACGTAATCAGATCGACTGTGATTTCTATCACTAACGCTCTGTTCATTTTTGATAGGCGTAGTCATACTTAGGGAAAGAGTGAGAAGCTCGTTCTGTTGCACACAAACACTTTCCGTTCGAGTCGTTTCTTGTTCGAGTTTCGAGTTCGCTTCTCGTTCGTGTTCGTTTTTTTTTGAGCTATTTTAGATTCTCACTCACACACCCTCTTTCCACAAAAATCCCAACATGTTATCAGAGCAATTTTTGTAGCCTGATAAGCCTCCACAATACAAGACTCTACCAGCCGATAGAGTAATTGTCTTCTTGTTCTGTAATTCAATACTAGGTTTTCATACTTAAGTCACTGATAATTTTCCCTATCACTTAGACTAATCTTCCACATGGATTCCCAAGGGAAAGCCAGTCCTATTATGGACAAGCTTGATGGATCCAATTACCATCTGTGGAAATTTAAGATGAAAACTATACTAATGGCTAAAGAATTGTATGACGTTGTTACAAGTGTAGAAGGGAAACCCGAAGCAGATGATGCAACAATCGTCAGATGGAAGCTGAGGGATGGAAAGGCTTTCACACTGATCATCCTCAATATTTTGGATACTCAGATCGGCTACGTATTTGAGGCCTAGACATCCAAAGAAGTCTGGGACATCTTGAGCACACTATATGAAGTGCGAGATATAGCCTCCAAGCTACATCTCATGAAGAAATTTTACTCCCTCAAGATGGCGAATGGTGATTCTCTGTAGAATTACATCAACCAGTTCAAGAACCTACTGAAAAAAATGGCCGTTGTCGAATCTGTCATAGATGATCAAGATGCAGTAATGCAATTGCTTACAAGCTTGCCAAGCTCATACGACAACTGGGTGATGAACATCACGACACATCCAAAACTGACTCTTTCGAGAGTCATTACTATGTTGTTGTAGGAAGATACGTGGAGGAACGAAGTCTCAAGTTCCTCAGCTGATTCTCACACTTTATACACCAACAAGAGCACGACTAAGCATAAGAAGAAGAAAGGCCTGAAGCAATCAAATCCAGACTAGAAACCAGCACAGCACAAGGAACAATCAAATCTGCAGATGAAGAAGAAGTTGTTCTGCAGATACTACAAACAAAACAACCACGAAATTCAAGACTGTCGGATACTGCAAACAAAGAACAACAACAAGGGGCAGTCGAATCAAGTGGCAAATGCAGCTATGGAAGCTCCACAGCCTATTCAAGAAGTGCATCATGATGCCTTCATGACCAGCCATCAAGGAGCATCCGGTGACAATTCTGGGTTCCTAGATAAAGGAGCCACTCAGCACATGACCAACCTCATTAGCTGTTTTGAGTCCTATACACCTTACAGTACCAAGAAATATGTTCACCTTGACGATAATAACACACAAGCTATTAAAGGTGAAAGTATTGTAAGATTAAGATTTGCAAATGATCAGTCTAAGCTACTCTCTAAAGTCTTGTATGTACCAAATCTATCTACGAATCTGCTCTTTGTAAGCAAGATTACAGATCTAGGACATAGAGTAGAATTCGCGTTGCCTATGCACAGATCCCGAAAGACACGAGGAGGAAATTGGACTTCCAAGGTCTCAAGACCATCCTGATTGGATATACTTCATCTGATAATACATACAAGCTGTATGATCCTGATACCCAGCAAATCTTGTGTAGCCGGGATATAGTCTTTATCGAGGATCAATTCGTCGACATCAAAGGAAAGGATATTGCTCCTGAAGAACCTTCATCACCTACCATTGACGCGACTGTACGAGCTTCTAGCTCAAGTGTGTCCATTGTCGACCTGCTTCTTGATAGCGAATCAGACAAAGATGTTGCTGCTACCTAGCGACAAGTCCCAAGAGTGGTTTATCAGTCGAATCCTTCCAGAAGATCAAGTCGAGTGTGCACACAGCCCACAAGGTATACTCCTGATTCTGCATGTCTCTTGATACAGGAACCGACGATAGTTGAAGAGGCACTCAACCAACTAGACTCTGATCTCTGGAGAAAAGCTATGGATAGAACATATTCCTCTCTGATCAAGAACCAGACGTGGTCATTAGTCGAAGCTCCTATTGACCACAATATCATTAATTGCAAGTGGATCTTTAAAATCAAATACAATGCCAATGGAGCAATAGATAGAAGGAAGACAAGACTGGTAGCACGAGGATTCACTCAGATCCCCAACGCTGACTACAGCGAGACTTTCAGTCCAATAGTCAAACATTCGTCGATCCGAGCACTCCTATCTTATGCTATAGCTACCGACCTCAAAGTACATCAACTGGATGTACAAACAACTTATTTGAATGGAGTTATACAAGAAGACATCTACATGATCTAGCCCGAAGGATACGTTCTGGAAGGTATGAAAAATCATGTCTGTAAACTCCACAAAACAATTTATGGCTTGAAACAGTCTGCCAGAGCTCGGTTTTAGAGGATCAACACATTCCTCATCAAACAAGGATTTAAACCAAGCACTGTTGATTGCAATGTCTATTCCAAGTTAGTGCAGCAATCCTTCATCATCATCATCATATACGTGGATACATTGCTCTTCGGCAACAATACCAATTTGGTCAAGGATTCTAAGCAGATGCTGTCTTCAGAATTTGACATGACTGATCTGGGTGAAGCTCACTTCTGTCTGGGCATTCATAATGCAAGCTGGGGAGGAGATGTAGACAATCGTAAGTCCACATCTGGATTTACATTCTTCTTCAATGGCAGTCCTATCTCATGGAGGTATAAGTCGATCTCTATCGCTCTTTCTTCTACATAAGTAGAATACATTGCTGCTTCTCAATCTATTAAAGAAACGTTTTGGTTGAGAAATTTATTGTCTGACATTAATTTGTATCAGTACAACTCCACAATTTTATTATGTGATAATCAGAGTGCTATTGCCTTATCGGCCGACCCTAGATTTCACTCTAAGAGTAAGCACATTGAAATCAGATATCACTACATCAGGGGCAAGGTTCTTAACAAAGAGGTGAGCTTAACGTACTGCAAAACGTAGGACATGGTTGTAGATATATTCGTGAAGGCATTAAGTGTTAATACACACAACAAGTTTTGTGCATTGCTTAGTCTAAACTCATACCCTCCTAGAAGGTTGCCCTAAAGCCCTTTTGATGGCTCAAAAAATGGCTTCACAAGTTGTGAAGAATATAAGTATTCATCGGCCTCAAAAAGAGTCTTCCTTCAGAGAATTTTGCTTATAGGAGAAAACTAATTTCAAGTTTCTCAAAAAACTCAAATTCTAATAAGAATTCACCAACTAGATATGGTGCCAGGCTTTAACTGTCCAAAGTGTCAGAAATGGTGAACTCCTGCAACTTTGTTGCAGCACGAAAAAGAAATGAAGGTCGAACGAGAACGATTCGCGATAGTCAACGTGTCTTTGACTCGAATCACGAGTGATTCGTGAATCATTCGTGAATCGTAAACACACCTCCAGGACCGCAAACCACAAAGGAGTGCAAAACAAAAACTATGAAAGAGACAAAAAGAACAAAAGCAAACAGGAGATTAAGAAACAAACGAAGATGAATCTTTCGCGCTGCCAGTTGGCAGCTCAACGGGCTTCACACCCAGCTGAAATGAATAGCAACAACGGAGACTAACTAACTAGTTGATTAGCGTTAACTAGTCTTGTGATTCTACGTTTAGCTATCTTGTAAACTCCACATAGTGGAGGTATAAACTGTAAGAGAGAAGAAGATAAGAATTTGATAGAGATCTGTAAGAGACGGAGAGAGACGTAGCGAATAGAGAAAGAAAGTAAAAATACCATAGTTGTGCATGAAAGTCTGCCAATGAGCAAAAGACAGTGAAAGAGCAGAGAGTCAATCCGCCAACGAGCGAGACACTGACGATCTCGTTCCAAAACCAAACTGATAATATAGTCGCTCTATTTTTGTGTATCTCTTGTCTTGTGCCGTGCGTCTTGATTGCTAGGATAAAATATGTTTTGTGATGCATAGTCGCGTGTCTGGGATCCTGTAAGAGCTTCCGCACGAAAAGAAAATACAAAGACAAAAAATTGTTCGCGAATCAGAAGAGAGAAGATGAACACAAAACAGTCCCTCGCTTCCACGACATGGTATCAAAGCCAACAGGTCATCACTACTAATATCCCAACAGTAATTCCTCCAGACATCACAATATGGCTATGACAATCTAGACCAGAGTAGCAATCAGTCTTGATGGTGCAAATTATAGAATCTGGAAATTCAAAAACACTCCTAAAGGGCGAAGGCATCTGGTCGGTGATCGAGCTCTCAGAGGTGCAGCCTCCAGAGGAAGACTCGAGGAGAGCTAAATGGATCACAAAAGATGAGTGCGCAATGACGATCATTGTTTCATCCATAAATGAAGATCTACTCATGCAGATTGAAGACTGCGAAAGCAGCCATGCAACGTGGGAATGATTGAAGCAGAAGTATGAAGTGAGGACTGGAGCTTTAGTCATGCACCTTCACAATCAGCTGCAATCCATTTAGTGGAATGGCAACTAGTTGGATCAGCATGTTGAGAAGATCAGAACGATCTTCGCTCAACTCGCTGCATCAGGATAGGAGCACCAGGTCCCAGCACCACAACAGTTGATGTACTTCATGAAATCTCTATCGACGTCCTATCAGCCACTGAGAATGCTCATACTGAGTCTACCAGATATGACATTCGACAAAGAAGTCGATCTTGTCGTTGATGCGAAGGAGAGGAAAGCAGTGATCAAGAGAAGACTCTCTTCACGAAAGGAAAGAAGAAGAACAAAAACAAGCCAAGATTCAAGAAGGCGAAGTCCTCGAATCAACAATCTTCTTCCTATGATCACTGCCACAAACCAGGCCATACGGCCAACAAATGCTGGTTCAATCCATCAATACCTTGCATGCACTGCAAGAAGAAAGGGCATTCTGCATATGTCTGCAGATTCAACCCAAAAAGAAAAAACAAAGCTGAAAAGGAAAATTTTGTAGAGTCATCAAAGGATGCTGAAAGAGGTGACGAAGCTTTCACGATACTCAACGAAGCTTCGACAAGCTACTCTAGCATGACTACGATGTAGTCATTGATTCAGGAGCAACGTCTCACATAACTTGCAACAAGAAGATCTTGATCAACTTTCGCGAACTCGAAAACAGAGCAGTGATTCAAAGGCATCGACACTCTATAGCTACAGACACTGTCAAGCCAAGCAGAGCTGCCAGGAGCACTCTATGTGCCCTCACTCAGAAAGGATCTACTATATGTCTCTAAGATGGCAGATCTAGGCATTTGAGTTTTGTTCGATGACAACACATGCCGTATGATCGAGAAGATGACAAACAAGTTGCTGACAGTTGGATGCAGAGAAGGAAACCTCTACCAGGCCAAAATAGTCAGTAGCTCTGATAGCATATTAAATCCTTCAGAAAATGAAGATCAGCTCTGGCTTAGGAGAATGTATCATCTGAACATGCGGAGCCTGTACGACATGAGCAAAAAGACACTGTCACAGGTCTCAAAATTTTGAGCCCCAAAGCTGAGTTCTGTGAAGCTTGTCAGAAAGGCAAGCAACACTAAAATCCGTTCACACATGAGGAAAGAAGAGCCAAGTAAGTTCTTGAGCTCATCCACTTTGATGTCTGTGGACCGATGAAAACAGATTCGCTCTCAAGTTCGAGATATTTTCTAACGTTCATAGATGATTATAGCCGGATGACCATGATCTACTATTTGAAGAAGAGATCCGAAGTGTTTGATTCTTTGAAGAAGTGCGTGACATTCGTAGAGCAACACACCTCAAAAAAGGTATAGATCCTTAGATCTGACAATGGAGGTGAATACAAAAGCATAGAATTCTCAAGATTCTGCGAAGAACAGGGGATCGAACACCAGTTCACTCCTGCATACACACTAGAATACAATGGTGAGGTTGAAAAAAAAACAAAACGCTGGTCGAAGGAGCCAGATGCATGATGGCACAGGCTCAATTGCCAGGTCAATTCTGGGCTGAGGCAATAGTTGTAGTTGTACACCTGCAGAACAGATCTACAATGACAATGCTGGAAAACAAAACACCATACGAAATGTGGACAGGCAGAAATCTTCATCTGTCATACATACGGGTGTTTGGATGTGTAGCATACAAGCACATTCCCAAAGAAAAAAGGAGCAAGCTCGATGAAAAATATGAGCAAACAATCATGGTCAGCTACTCGAACAGAACACATGTGTACAGACTCTACGATCCAACCACAAAGAAGGTTGTTTCGAGCAGAGATGTGAAGTTCAACGAGTCTACATTTCCTGGACTAAAAGATGAAAGAGACCGTGAGATCTTCACACTGTTGCCTATTCCAGAGGGAGATCGAGGACAGACATCAAATCAGAATGCAGAGCCCCAAATTTCAGAGCAGCAGGAAGTAGAGGATCGACCCCACAAACAAGAAATGTTTGAACAGCGACGAAATGAACCTCGAAGGTCAACAAGACAAAGAAGACCTCCAAACCGCTATTTTGACAATCTTCAATGGAGCGAAGACACGTAGTTTGAATACTGCAGCTTCACAGAAGAGCCAGCAACATACCAAGAAGCTATCCAGAGTCTAGAGAGAGAATTTTGAAAGCAGACAATGTCAGAGGAGATCGAGTCGATGAGGCAAAACGAGGCATGGACATTAGAGCCACTGCCAGAAAATAGAAAAGTAGTCAACTACAAGTGGGTGTACAAGATAAAGCTAAAATCAGATGGCGGCCACTTCAAAGCAAGGCTTGTCGCAAAGGGGTACATGCAGAGATATGGTGTCGACTATTTCGACACATATTCGCCCATGGTGAAGATGACAAGCATAAGGCTACTCATTGCATACGCCACATAGTACAATATGAAAATTCACCAGATTGACATGAAAACAGCTTTTTTCCATGGAGATCTAGAGGAGAAAATTTTCATGAAGCAACCTGAAGGCTATGAAGCCCCTGACAACAGACAATATGTCTGTTGATTGCAGAGAAGCATCTACGGTCTAAAGCAGGCATCACGGGCATGGTACAAAAAGCTTGATGGTCTTCTGAAGTCTCTAGACTTCAACTCTACTCAACCAGACTGTAATGTCTACATCAAAAGAGTAGAAAAGGATTTTGTGATACTGGCCATTTTCGTGGATGATTCGCTGATGATAGAAAACTTCTTGATGCTGATCGAAGACACGAAGAGTTAGATTTCAGAAAGCTACGAAATCATAGATCTTGGACAAGCAACAAAATGCCTAGGGCTGGAGATCAGAAAAAATCGAACAAATGGCAAAATGCACTTGAGTTAGTCAAAATATGCCAGAAAAGTGCTAAAGCAGTACCACATGATGGACTGCAAAGAGAAAGCCACACTAATGATAGTTGGAGCCAAGCTCACGAAACGGGATTGTCCATAAACAGAAGAGAAAGAATAGAAGATGGTAGGCATACCCTACCAAAACTTAATTGGGAGTCTGATGTACTTAACAATTTGTACCAGACCGGATCCAACCTTCTCTATTTATGCATTGAGCCAATTATGTTCCAATCCTGGTCTAGCACATTGGCAAATAACCAAACGAATCCTACAATATCTAAAGGGTACCCACAATATTGGATTAACCTACAGAGCTAGAAACTAAGAGAAAGCATTTGAGCTGCATCACTGCAGTGATGTGAGCTAGGCGAGCTGCAAAGATGACATCAAGTCCATTAAATGGGAGATGTACAATAGCGTGTGGAACTGCAATCAGCTGGATATGCAAAAAGCAAACCCTGGTAGCTCAATCCTCTTGCGAAGCTGAGTCTTGTAAATTCCACATAGTGGAGGCATAAACAATCCTCTCTGGATCATAACTGTAAGAGAGAAGAAGATAAGAATTTGATAGAAATCTGTAAGAGACGGAGAGAGACGTAGCGAATAGAGAAAGAAAGTAAAAATACCATAGTCGTGCATGAAAGTCTGCCAACGAGCACACAATGAAAGAGCAGAGAGTCAATCCGCCAACGAGCGAGACACTGACGATCTCACTCCAAAACCAATCTTGTAAGAGCTTCCGCACGAAAAAAAAATACAAAGACAGAAAATTGTTCGTGAATCAGAAGAGAGAAGATGAACACAAAATAGTCTCGTGCTTCCGCGACACAAAGAACATTCCTTCGAATCTCAAAACATCCAATGTGATTCACCACAACTACCAATTGAATCTGATTCCTACTATATAGCTTCTCTTTCAAAGCCTTCTCAAATCATCATAGATTCATCTCAGGTTTTTACTAAATTCTAATTCTCTTTGTTGCCCATTGATTGCAATCACCAATGCTCCGATACAAAGTTAACAAACTTGAAAGGATCGATTTGATCAGACAAACACAATGTTAAGTGCTTCAAGGCAAGAAGAGAGGAGAGGAACTGTATCAAGCGAAGCTCACCATCAAGTATTTATTCACACCACGTTTTATTCAAGTACAAGAGGAACTAGTTAAGTAGCAACTTAAGGATCATAAAATATTATTACTTTATTGAAAGAAAGATGGGAAAATCCCAACAAGTACATGATTAAAGATAAAAAAATTGAATGCCCAAAGGCAAACATAAATATATAACTTATCTAGAGATTTGCTTGAAAATTGAGAAAATTCAAGTTTAAACGACACCAACAGCATGGAAAAGATCACTTTCTAGTGTTGAATACACATGTTGTTGAGTAGCACCAGCTGCATTACCACGACGAATTAGCATTTGAGCTTGACCCACTGTCTAGAAAGCTAAAGAGATAAAGTTGTCGTCGAATATGCAAGTGATCGTCATAAAATTACATGTTGATTATTGCTATTTCAACTCCCAAGGTATACTTCAAGCACCTCAAAAAGTGCCACCACCACAAACAATATTTCTTCCAATGGTACTTGACCAAGGGCAACCACCACTGGTAGTGGATATGCCAATAATGAATGCCCTTCACCATGCATGTTCTTTGTTGCAAGACCTTAATTGGATATGGATACGTCAACATTAGTTGGTAGCCATCGAAAAAAAAATCCATGGACAAGTCGAGGTCAACTAGAAAAAAATGGGCCTTGAATAACTAATTGCAAAAAGTTGGATGGTAGCATATCAAGGCCAAGGACTTTGAGAGCATTTCAGTGGAATATAAGAGTACGAGAAAAAGTCCAACTTTATATGCTAGTTACAATTTTGGTAGAGGTTCCAAGTATGGCATCTTGTGTATGTAAGCCCAACTTGCAGTGCCAAACATTAAATCAAGACTTAAGGCCCAAGTATGGCATCATATGTGTGTAGGTCTGATTTGTAGTGCTGAATAGTAAATTCATATTTAAGGCCCAAGTATGGCATTTGTAAGCCCAACTTGCAGCTCCTATAGTCAACATGGGGAATTAAAATAATTTTTGTCAAGTAGAAATGTTAAAATTAGACTTTTAGAACTACTAGAAGTTTAAATTTGAACTTTTAAGGTATTAAAATTTTCTTAAGTTAACCAAAGGCATCCTCAATATGAGTGGAGAAATGCTAATAAGTTTGTGGTGTTGAATATCTCAGCCATTTTTTTGTTAAATATGGATGATGGATGTTTTCTAGAAGACAACTAATAGATGTAGGACACATCTTCAAGGCTCCTAATTGAAATGCATTTGACTTGTGCATTGTACTATGTCATGACAACTTGAAGAACTCTTGGTGGTTAGTGCTTTGAAGGAGGAGCCTTTAAAAGAATCTCACTACAACTGGTCTGATTCATCAACTAATATCCAGATATCAAGGATCAAGGTGGCTACAATCTCCTTGACAAAATCAAAGATCTAGAGACATTGGAACTAGATATGCTTGTCCCACTAAAGTAGCCTCAACTAGAGTGGTTTGTATTGGAGTTCAAGTGATGCAATGACTTCCTAAAAGGTCACCTACGTGCTTTTGTAGAAATTAGACCTTGAGTATCACCTCTTTTCATGATGTCGTGCTTGGACTCTAAAAGCTCATCATTGGCCAAAAATCTCATTAGAGAAAGACTGGGCTTATTTAGTTGATTTCAAATGAGCAGCCCTAAACCAATTTTTTGTGAAAAATGCAAAAATAAGCTTGGTAGAGGCCAAAAATCTTGTATATAGATAAACACACATGTGTGGAGCCTGTTTCCACGTGTGAAAATAGTGTACTTGTCATGTACTATAATCATATAGGTTGTACATATGATTTAATTCAAGTTCTAGTGGCTAAAAAGGCCAAAAACTAGTTTTCTAGACATATGACACATGGCATCAATCTATTGCTTGCATGAGCCACATCCTTTGGTTAGGTGTCACATCCCATGTGTAGGGGACAGCTCACATATGTGGAATAAGCTGAAGTAGACAAATTTTGACTTCTAGAAGATTTTCAAGTAGATCTCCATATAGAAGGAAAATGGACCAAAAGTGCTCAAAATAGAAGGTTTTGTCCAAGTGTCAGTTTTGCATGATGAATCATCATATGACAAAGCACCTTCACACATGTGGGATCAGAGGCATGATCAGTACCACGAGCTTCCATTTATTTTATATATAGAGCCACATTTGGCCATAATCATAGTGAGACACCAATCTTGGTTTTGGAAGCAATTTTGAGTGATTCTCTCCATTTGTCGACATTTGTTTTGATTGTTTTGAGGTGCTATCAATGTGTACTTGATTTTCAGGTTGGATTCCGTACTCAGACAGGGTTTCACACGTGGGAAACCAGAAAGTATACCTACCTTCAATTAATGATTGTTCTTGTTAGGATTTTGTGTCTAGAATTGATCTAGATTGATCTTAATCTGAGGTAGATTGATAGATCAAGTAATCTGACAACCAATCTCTCTTGAGGATCAGATTAGGATCCACTCTTGGTCCTTTTTGTACTTTTTTGCACATGGTATCAGAGCCTAGTACAAGAGGTTTTTTTGAAATTGATAGGGTTAATCCAAATCAAAGCCAAAATTAGCAGTTTTTTGGAAACTAGTCAAATTTTGTGTAGCGAGTTGGATTTGATAGCTATCCTCAAAAGTTTTGGTCCAGATCTTGTTGTGGGCTGTAGGAACTCTTTCCACACTTGTGAGGCCGTACATCTCCAGTTTTGACTGAGAAATTTCAAAAATTTGTAGAATTTGACTCACATACCCAATTTGAGTGATTTTTGGTGCAAAATCAAGCATTTTCTATTGTGAATCTAATCCATTGATTAGTTCTTGGATTAGATCAGCCAAAAAATTAAATTTGAACCTTGAATTAGGTGCATTAATTGATTATCTCTGATTTTTTGAGTGCATGTTGAAGTTGAGTGAGATTTTGCTAAAAATCATAGATTAAGGAGTGATATGCAAGGTGAGAGGTTGAAATCCATTGTACCATCACTCTAGATTTGTTCAAGAGTGATAGAGTCAAGTTTAGAAGCATCAATTTGCTAGAAAACATCCTTGGTTCTGTCCTCCAAGTGAAACCTTTGAGAGTTTCTAGTGCATATAGAGCATCTATGCAAATCTTTTGTAGAATTTGACATAGATTGGCTTCAATTGAGAGTTCTAGAAAAGAGATTGAGATCCAACTCACATTGTTCAACCCTACTCAATTTGTTTGAGTGATTGTAAGGTTTGAAAATAGTCATTAAGGTGTCTATGACAAATGTGTAGAGAGAGATCCAATTTTCTAAGAGTTCCTTCCTTTGTAGAGGGCAAGATCTAGAAGCTCATTATGTGTTGTTATTGGTGAAGAATTTGGCTTCTCCTATGTGATCAAATCTTTCTAAGTGGCATTAGCTCTTTGAAGCACAATATCTCAGTGAGAAAAATCACAACTTTTGATTTTGAATTTCATTCCAAGTCTTAAAAGGTAGAGTAATTGGTGGAATCCAATAGGAGTGATTGAATTCAATTTGCTAAGCAAAAATTGACATAGTATGTATGAAACTCAAATTAGCTCTATTCAACTTTCTTTGTGAGATTGTGAGGGTCAATTTGTGATCCCATTGGATGTCTAGAATGAGGAGGAGTCCATATTTGAGTATTCATGCATGGTTGAGATCTTTGTGAATCTCTAGTTGTTTAAATTTTTAAGCTTTGTGAAAAATTGGTGGTATAGTTTGTTTTCAAATCAAACCAAATTCATTCTAAATCTCAAGACTGAGATTATTTGGGTCAAGAGTGAGTCCAAAAGAAGTGATTAAGTTTAATTTTCATGTGTTTGAAACAAAACCCATCTTTTATTCAAGAATCTCAAGTGTTGAGAGAACTAGTCAAGTGAAAAGGAAAATCTAGGTGTCAAATCTTTTTCATATCCATTTCAACTTTCAAAAGAAAGAGTCATTGGTATTTGATGAGTCCAATAGGAGATTGGATCTGATTTCTTTAGTGATTTGATTCAAAGATTGTGTGTTTTTGTCTTAGTGATCAAAGCAAAGTTTCCAAGTGACTAGTCATTACTGTGAAGATTGATTCTTAGGTTTGTGAGCTAGATCTTTTGTAGTTCCTTCTAGATTGTTGAAGATGTTCAAATCTAGTCTCTTGAAAATCACAAATTACATTTGTAGAATCATATCACAGGTTTTCATTCACATGGCATCAATAGGTGGCATCCTATTGAAGGAAAGAAAGGATCCTGAGTGCAACCTTTGTGGCAAGGGAGGATATTTTTTCTCGAGATGCTACAAAAAGAAGACCAGTCCATCCAAGGAGAACCAAAGCAAGGGGGCCGAGGTGAAGGATGGAGCTTCAAGTTCAAAATGCAAATACAAGAAGGACAAGTCCAAGCAAAGGTGTTTCCTTTGTGGAAAGGTGAATGAGGCTTGGAGTCTCACAAGGACTTGCAAGATTTGTCTTCAAGAGTCCATCACAACACATGTCAAATCTTTTGCAATTTTTCATTTGGAAGTGCATTGTTTGGTTCAAGATGCAAAGATAGAAGTCACTTTCATGAAAGTAACTGGGATTTATTTTATGTCCTTGGAAAGTATTTTGCTTGGAACTTTGGACAAGTTCAAACTTATTGTTATTATGCAAGAGAAATCAATCAAGAATAAGGAGCAATCACAAAATGAAAATAGTTTGATTTATGCTCTCATGTCAACTTATGAAGAACCATTTTGCTTTGAAGAGATGTTTGTATCTCAAAGGTGGATTAAGGCAATACTAGTTGAGTGTGATGCCTTAAAACATAGCAAAATATGTTTTCCTTGTAAGCTTACATTAGTTATGAAGTCAAGGAAATGGAAATATCTTCATAATGTAGGACCTTTTGGTTTCAATAAGATTATGAATGATGTAATCATTCATAAAGATGAAAATTGTAAGTTTTCAATCTTAAAGGCAAGTTGTAAACTTCCTATGAGAATAGGTGAAGCATCCAAAGTGGACACTTATATCCATAAGCAAATAGTTAGCCTTATTGAGATGGAGAGACCTTTTGATTTCAATATTGGAAAAATCATGCCAAGTTGTGGTGACTTTTGGACTTATGTTTCTAGCATAAGTAATCTTGATAATCATAGGAACTGCATATTATATGGTCATGGATGTTGTGATTATTATGAGACATGGAGGTCTTGGACTTCCATCAAGAAGGAGCATCATGAAGAGGATCTTAAGGAGTCATCTCAAGGCCAAGTGTGCCAAGGATTGAGGAGGAGAGATCTTCTCAAGTTGTGATTCCAAAAAGAAATTCAAGAAATATGGTTGATTCCATGTGGCTCACATTTCAAGGGAAAGAGGAGCATATCTCGTGTGGTATACATCTCATACTTACTTCTCTTATGTCATTTGATAAATCAATTTGCTTTAGTGAGATCATTGCATCTCCAAATTGGAGTAAAGCCATACTAGTTGAGTATGAAGTCTCTCTTGGATGATGATGTTCTTTAAAGGTTGAAATTGATTTTAAATCAATCAGAAAGCAAATGGTTATTTCATCAAATGTATGCTCTTGAGTCATGCAAGAGCAAAAGTGATCTGTTCACTCATAGTTTGAAAATTTGTATTGAGGCAAACTGTAAACTCTTTATGAGAGTAAGTGAATCATCTTCTAAAGACACTTCTCCATAATGAAGTATTTAGCCTCATTGGATCTGAGATTAGCATGGTAAACAAGCATGAAGATATGATGCAAACACTTTGTTATTATAGCATGCATAGTCTTGCCAATTTGGATGAGTCTAATTCTCTAGATCGTGGTAACATGATGTCAGATCTTTGTGATCCTAATAAATCAAGAAGAAATTTTTATTTTCTCATGAAGGAGCATGCACATGAAGAAGGAGCAAGCCTCAAGGTCAAGCATATACATGAAAATTGGAAGGAATCAATTTTGGAGGTGCTAGGATGGTGCAAAGCTCTCAAGTTCATCAAAGATGTCAACATCAAAGAAGCAATATCATGGATATGGTGATTTCAGATCAACATCAAGCTCATTCGCTGATCTTCACACCTTTTGAACCAGCAAAGACCAATTCAGCCCATGAAGTCAAGTTCAAGATCATCATATTTTCCATCAAGCTAGATTTACCAAGCTAGATTTTTGAGGAGTGTGAAAAATGCAAAAATAAGCTTGGTAGAGGCCAAAAATCTTGTATATAGATAAACACACATGTGTGGAGCCTGTTCCCATGTGTGAAAATAGTGTACTTGTCATATACCATAATCATATAGGTTGTACATATGCTTTAATTCAAGTTCTAGTGGCTAAAAAGGCCAAAAACTAGTTTTCTAGACATATGACACATGGCATCAATCTATTGCTTGCATGAGCCACATCCTTTGGTTAGGTGTCTCATCCCATGTGTAGAGGACAGCTCACATGTGTGGAATAACCTGAAGTAGACGAATTTTGACTTCTAGAAGATTTTCAAGTAGATCTCCATATAGAAGGAAAATGGACCAAAAGTGCTCAAAATAGAAGGTTTTGTCCATGTGTTAGTTTTGCATGATGAATCATCATATGACAAAGCACCTTCACACATGTGGGATCAGAGGGATGATCAGTACCACGAGCTCCCATTTATTGTATACATAGAGCCACATTTGGCCATAATCATAGTGAGACACCAATCTTGGTTCTGGAAGCAATTTTGAGTGATTCTCTCAATTTGTTGACATTTGTTTTGATTGTTTTGAGGTGCTATCAAAGTGTACTTGATTTTCAGGTTGGAGTCCGTACTCAAATAGGGTTTCACACGTGGGAAACCAGAAAGTACACCTACCTTCAATTAATGCTTGTTCTTGTTGGGATTTTGTAGAATTGATCTAGATTGATCTTAATCTGAAGTAGATTGATAGATCAAGTAATCTGACAACCAATCCCTCTTGAGGATTAGATTAGGATCCACTCTTGGTCCTTTTTGAACTTTTTTGCACAATTTTGGATGAAGCAGCTCCCATTATGTTGGAGGCCTATTTTCAATGTACATATGATCCTCACTATATCCAAGGTTGACATTGCTCGGACATGTGCTTTGGAAACTATTGCCTTAATATATTGAGCAACCCTAGCCATACACTACAACACACCCATTTGCACTGTTAGATTCTATTAAAAAAGAAAAGTGAAAAAAAAAGAGATAATTCATTTAAAAGAAAATACTAGGTCACCTTCCATTCATTTTGCATCATTCATTATTTTTCCATTTCTTCTTGTCTTTTTTGTTTGACACATAGTATGAAGATTAGATTAGTCATGTATCTCGTAAAAAATCTTCTTTGCCTCCGCAGTGTCTTTTTGAGATCCAAAAAGTATGCTTTGAACAATGTTCAGTTTATATATGCCTTTCCATTTCCCTCATCTTCTCTAAGCTTCTTTCTTCAATATCTTTTCCACAGAAATCAATGAATCTAGAGCCCCACAAGTGGTGTGCCATACATAGCCGCTACACAGATGTCAAGGAACTGATAACAAAATCGTATGGAGGAATGTTTAAAGATTCTCTCAGATTTCCTTGATCATCTTAAATGAGTGTTTCATACTCACAAACCATATAGAAAAGCCAATGACGAATGTGAAATTGAAAGTTTTGACAAAAAATTCATGTATCAACGACATTTTCAAGAATCACGTATCTATCGAGAGTGAGCCTATTCAAGAACTCGATGAGCCATTGATCAAATAATGAGTTGGAACCTTACAATTCAATCTAACATGCCAACCAACTGGAAAAGTGTGGCCAAGTTTGGAAACAATATAAACAGTTGCTAAAATTTAGCTCATACCAATATATGGGCCCAACTATCAAAATGGAACCCGAACTATTAGAGAATAGTCAAGTCTAAAACCTTGATCAAGATATTAGGCACATAATGTTTTTATGATGGCTTAACCTAACACCCTATTTTTTATGTTTATATAAGACCATTTCACACCATTTTTGTGCAAGAGAGAGAGTGAGAAGGAGCAAAATCTCTTCTTCCTCTTCCTACTTCCACCACTTTCAAATGGCCTCTTGTTATAAATACATGTGATCTTGTATGGATGTAGCCTCCTAGAGGTTGTGGGTTAATTGGTTTTGTCTAATGGCAGATCTCGAGAGGTACTGGAAGATTAGAATATCACTCCTTAAGACGTTTCAAAATCATGAAATCTTTGGGCCTGATGGTAACACGATTACCATGCACACCCAGAATAAGTGTATCCTCAAAAAATTGGGCCAGATCCTCTACAGTACCTTGTAGGGTTTGCATGGCAGTAGCGGTGAACCTCACGTGGTACATCCCTCATCTATCGGATGAACGGAAATTTCAAGACCAAGAACTCAGTTATCTTTTGTAATCCCCCCAAACACTAGTGTAGTATATTTCAAGAGTGTAGTAGCTTTCAAGCCTAATTTCTCTTTGCCATTTGGCATTACCATTCTATATACTTTTATCTTTTTGTATGTTCATGGGTTTTCCCATCCTTTATTTGATATAAGGAGTTTTCCACCAATTTATCTTTTATTTATGAGTGTTTATGTAAAGTTGTTATTTTGATGATGAAATAATTGTGAACTCATTCGACAAGAATTTGGTAATTGGTGTGGAGCTATGTTTGTTGCATGACATGAGTTTGCAAGACCCACATGTTGCCCCAATTTTTTGCCATGACACTCACCCGATTTTTGTTTGCAAGTTTGCCCTCGAAAGTTGACACAAAAATGAATTTTTTTTTTTTGTAATATGCTCACCCTTAATAAAGATGGATGCCTTGTTTATATTACCAGGCACCGTTTCATATTCAGCCGCACCCATCCATGCATCGAGTCCCCACCTTTTCCATTCCTTGAGCGATGGACATACCAACCATATCTGTTACAAAACAGTTGCGATGCTGCTAATGCTCCCTCCTCGCGTTCGATCTCCTCGAGCTCCAATTTCCCTGCCCTCATCGGAACATCAGCAATCATCTTCGCCATCCTTTGTGTGATAATCGCATGAGCCCCCGGAGGATCAGAAAGGTGCCGCAGTTTCCAGAATGCATGCATCAAGCTTGTGTTTCTGGATTCTAGAATTACAGTAGCGCATGATCGGCAAAGGTGATATAGTTTTTGGGCTGACAGAAATTTTCTGCTGGTGTGTTTGGATCGACCACAATGACCAAGCGTGTAAGATCAGTCGTTGATCCATGTGCTATATGTGGGCATTACCATAACTACGATGGTGGAGAGGTGTGCCCGGTCTGCGGGCATACTCAGCTAGATGAAGTAGGGAAAAATGCTGTTCTACTAACCTTTCCCACCGAGATTTTTCCTTCCTTTTTATATTTGGGTAGCAGTGAGAATGCATCGTCGGCTGAGCTATTGAAGTCGCAAAGGATCTCACGAGTTTTGAACGTTTGTGATTCTTAGACCCTTTTCTTCTTCTCCTCAGTAGTTTCTCAGAGACGTAACCAATTGCTACATCCACATTCTTCAATGCGCTAACCGACCGTTGAGAATTTTTAATCAAGTAAATAAAGCCTTCCAATGAAATCTATTTGACTCACAATTTGATTGCAGCTTGATCCAAATCACGCCGGCCACTGCTCAGGAGATTTTACTTTGCTTTCAATTACCGATCCCATTATAGATTTCGACAAGACTGGAGAGTTTCTAGGTGAGTGCATAAGTCCCAGTAATTTCCAATTCTTTTGGCTCCTAATTATCAACTCTATATAAATTTTCTATAAGAGAAGTCGTAGAACAAGAAAGAATGACTGGTCTATCTACTCACTGGCCCTGGATAATTAAGCCTGAAACGTTTCGTTGTGTTTGTGCAATGGGGCTCTACAACTCTGCAATACTCCTGCATACAATGCAGTGCAGGAATCTAGAATAGCAGAGACTGCTTAAATGCCAATGGCCGTCAACCCAAAGACGGCCTCGCATGCGTCTCAATTTTAAAGTCCAGAGTTCCAGATCATGTTTGTCCTGCAGTTTTGCAGATTAGTTTTACTATCTCCCGTCCCACAAATGCGTATTCTGTTTATGACATTCTTGAGATGTTGCCCTCTGTTACAGATATAAAATAAGTGCTGGGTTTCATATCGTAGGTTTTGCTTGCACTGTTTCCGATCACGTCCACGTTTATCTTCTAAGAAAGGAGCGACTGAGGTATCGGCACAGCTTTATGGTCCGGACATGATCACATCTTGGAAGAAAGACATGCGAGCCTAGATGGCTGAGAGCTCGCTGGGCACAAATGCATCATGCATGTCTGACTCCAAGCCCAGTCGCCCAGGACATACACTAGGATAACAAATTATTCTGAGACCTAGATTCATGTGTATAAATGCGAGAAAGTTTCTAGGTGGTATTGGTAACAGTACTAACATCTCAAATGAGAGATCTCACTACTTAGTACTAGCCTCTTTGCTCTTTCTAAATACTAAATTAATCACCAAGCCATTGAATCTCAGAACTTACCAGCTTAAGGATTAACCTCTATGGCTTAGAAGTTATCTTGTTTTTCTATCAGTAGTAATAAGTTAAGATTATACGATGATTATCTGGACAAAGTGTTCGATTGATCTTTGGTGTGAAACTAACGACTATTCACAACCTCCGACAACATGTCTATTATGCCTGCCAGTGGAACGTAGGAACGTTTTGGCCTCTCTCAAGAAAGAGTCTACACTCTGTTTCAAGTTCATACATCGTACATTAAGTAGCTGAATGCTAGATCTTGCCACTAAGTTCATTACTGAGTCTAGTAGGGCTAAGTCATATCGTTGGTTGCACAAAAAAATTGCATGCAAAAACGGATTCTTACCTGGCAAATATAAGCATTCAAATATTCATTAGTGACAGGTTATAAGATGGACATCTGTTGCAATTCTCTCATTTTTTCTTAGAAGAAAACTATGGTTTAAGAAAAAAAAAAAAAGTCTCCCAAAAAACAAGTTAAATTGTAGTTTGCTCTACTTTGCCACTGCCTGACCTCATGGTTGGCATTAGTGGTTTGAGTATTGGTTGGTTAGTATAAGAGGTTTGAATACATATTAAGTATCCACTGCGGGCAATGAATATAAGTATGAAATTGCCTTTTTGTTCACAGAGAGAAGCCGTCAGTGTCATGAAAGGGTGTTTGCTCACTGCATATCAGGAAACAACAGGTTGGATGGATTGAACAAGTCTTCTGCTTTGTGGTTTTTCTGTTGAGTTGGATGGATTAAAACAGACTTCTGTTTTGTGAGTTTTTTCGTTGAGCTTCTTTAAAGCTGAGGAACTTCTTTTTCGTAAAGATTTCAGCTAGCCCGTGCTGCAGGTCGGCTGCTGCGGTTGTGGCCTATTTGATGCGGCAATGGCGCTGGAGCCTCCTGCAAAGTTTTGTGACCGTGAAAGATATCCGACCAGCAATTGACATCTCCTCAGGTAAATTGCAAATAGAAAGAAAACTCAGTTCATTCATATCTACATATCCTTGTGATGTGTGGAATAAGGCTGTACCAGAATGTTCATGCTGAGTTATTCCTTAGTAAAATTCTTGATGACAGCCCCATTACTAGATGCTAGCGCTAGGTAAAGAAAGGTATGATTAATCTAGCTTCTGGTTCACTTTGCAGAAATACTAGAGCAATTGAAGATGTATGAAGCAAAATTGTTTAGAAGTACAGCTTCGGAAGTAGTGGCACAAATAACCCCAGAAGTTCACATACGGATTGATTCTCTTTCTGAACAAGAGCCCTTTAATAGAAATCCATCATGTACTTTTGGTGATGCGATGGATCTTTCTGCCGGCAATAACTATGTAATTGAGGGTCTAGAACACAATAAGCCTACCTCAGAAAACCCATTCATAGAGATCCCTGTAGAAACACTGGACCAGAGCATGTAAACGTTTTAACTCCAAGCCGACTAGCCACTTGTTAACTTTTGTTATCTAGGAAAAGCTGGACATAGAATGCATCCAATATGTTTGGTGACATGAACTTAACAGACTGATGAGAGCACTGTCTGGTAGAGCCGAAGTAATTAGTAACTTGCCAAGCGATCAGCGGAGAACAAGCAGTATTCAGTCAGTGGCATTATCCAGAAAATGCAGATGCAGTATCAAGAATTTTTCAAAATGCTCCTAACAACCAACATCTGGAATTGATGAGAGCTCAACAATTCAATCAATTAATGAGGGGGATCCTTCAGCAACATAAAATACGGGTTCTACATGATGGATAGTAGCGAATGCAGTCATTTAGCTAGTAGGTGTCAAGGAAAGCAACATATCGCTGAGCTAAAACCATCCCATGAGCTGATCTGAGATTCCTTTTTGCAATTTAGATTCAGCAAAATACAATGCAAGCCAAACTATGGACAAGTTGCTTGTGTCGACATTCATTCTGAAGACAACAATAAATAAGAATCAGTAAAATCAGAAATTTCTGAAAAATGCTCATCATATGCAAAAGACATTTGATCTAGTGCGCAAACAGCCTGACATGAGTTTGTCAGCTATAGCATTGTTTTCATGCAAACAATTGCCTTACGTTCACAATTACAATGTTAATATCTGTTTATTTTTGTGTTTTTATTAAAGCTCGAAATGCAGTATTGTAATTAATTGTACATATCTTCAGTTAATTAGAGTTTACATTTTTCAGTACTAATCGGGACTGGACCCGGCGCACTTGTTATATCAGCCGGTCATTTGTCCCGTAGACGACTACTTGGATTACCCGGGTAGCCACACATAGGAAAGATTAGCCTGTACAAAGTTATAACAGTGTATGCTATACTCGAGGGCATGTCTCAAGTTTCAAGATCGAATTTGGCCATATTAGGCTGACCTTAGTTTGGCAGGTGGTAGGCCAATTTTAGGACATCTGTCTTTTTCATGCATGTTGTGGGTTTCTTATATGTACAGTTTCCTTTGTAATATACAAAGCTTTTGATGTGCCATCTTTGAGAGCTTGTGAGGAGTGTCTATGGTGATTGATTGATGTGATCTATATACTGCACTAGATCCTAATAGGATTTTAACATGGTATCAGAACGACAGGGTGATGCAGGTATGCACGATCTGATGGAGCTACGGAATAACATCTTTCACCAGGAAAATGGCACTTGGAATGTCTCATGAGAGAGGACTCCATACGGGGTATCAACAATCCGGATGGTTGGAGACAACAAAGTTCCTTCGATCGGAGCTTCGGGGAACATCATAAAGATCATCATAGGCGAATTTCGGGGAGAATTCATGGAAAAACTTGCAGTTTCGGTGGTTTCGGGGAAATCATCGATGGTGGCCTCATTATTCACTATGTGGACAACCGTTCGGCACAACGGGGCTTGCATGAGTATGCAAAGAGCAGTAATGTTGAGCCATAGCAATTTACAGGAGGCAATTGGATTGGGTGGAAAACTGAAAAATTTTGGTTTTTTGGAGTGTTGACAGTTTGGAACGAAAACCAGCCTATTTGCAATCAATACCGCATCAATTGAAGTGTTGTAAATTGCATTACTGAGGAAGAGGTAGGGCGACCTCACTCAGATGGAGAGCTGCAAGAAAATTCTCATAAAGAGACTGTGAAAAGACCAAGAATCTCTGTCTTTGTGAAAGATTTGAGAATCATTAAGATCCAAACCTACAAATTGATCTTTGGTTACAAAACAAACAACACACCAATCTTGCCAATGTAGAAAATTCAGCATCTACACTAAGATTGAGATTAAACTCTAATAGATCTTGACCATACATGAACTAAAACATAAAGTACTGCTGCTGTCCATACAATTATAGTAACCTACTATATTTCACAAGTGTGGATATGAAAATAGCAATTAATGATCATTCTACACATAGAATTGCAAGATATCACAAGTATAGTGCACCAATGGATAGTAGAACCCAAGAGAATCATGTATAAGCATGAATGAGATAAGAGAGAGAGAGAGAGAGAGAGAGAGAGAGAGAGAGAGAGAGAGAGAGAGAGAGAGAGAGAGAGAGAGAGAGAGAGAGTATCCTCTCTATCCACGAGTTACATCCCTTTATAGCAGTTCCATCCTTGGTTTCTCTCCAATATGAAAAACCCTACTATTTTTAGGACTAGATTCAATGTATCCAACATTCAAATTTGAATCTATTCAAACTCAACTTCTAAACTTTCCCACACTTTCCAAAAGTGTTTATTCAAATGCTTTTAGACTAATATAACTTTGAAAAGTCTAATTCTAAGTATAATATGAAATTGGCCTCAAATGCCATATAAACAAATGTAGCAAATATGACTAAACTAGTTGAATCTTTCACACTCTTTTCATGGACTAGGGTTTACAGTCAAAGAATCACCGTTGTATCACCATAAAAAGCCATTCTTGAAGCTGTTAAATGGTGAATAGGGGCGCCCTAGCAGCACGCTAAATGGCCGTAAATCAGTCGTGGTTCCGTCGTGGATCGTCGTCGATCAGCCAGGGAGTTGTAGCAGATTGAACAGGGCGACAACTATAGCAAGGAAGAAGCTTTCATGGAAAAATGTAAGATGTACTAACATCAAATCATTAAAAAAAAAAAGGATTACATTATAATCATCCCAAATCAAATCATCACAATAACTTATGCTATCATGGCAAAGCTAAAACACCCCCAACATTAGTTTCATCGGCAATCACAATAACTTATATGTAATGCTCTCTTGGAAAAGCTCAAACACCTAGTACATCCATTATTAGACATATTTTTTGATGATTGATTACTATGTGTTTGTTGGAGGGTTTGCGGATCCCAAGGCAACCCTAACCCTAGTTAATAAGTGAGAGGGATTTGGCACCCTGCATGTGTAAGTCCAACCCAATGATCACATAGTTATTTGATTAGTTACAATTCAACAAAAGGACATTAGGCCTTTCTTGCGGGACTTTTAATGTTGCAGGGCCTAAATGTCAAGTTAGTGAATAAAGTTGGGTTTCCCTCCAATTTGGATGGTTCCCACTCTTTTTAAATTTGAATAATAAGGGAGGCAAAAATGGATCAATAGGATTCAAAGGCCAGGGTCCTCCTCTCTGCTATAAAAAAGGACCAATTCGAGCTCCTACACATGTTCATTTCTTCAATTCAATAAAGCAGATTGGTTCTCTTGTTAAATGGATTGATGAATGTCCCTGCTCTCTATCACTTTTTCTCCATCTCTCATGCTTTATTTGGATTTTGCTAATTGTTGGATTTGGTTGTTATTGGGATTGCATGTTATTATACTTTTTATAAGGGAGAAAGGGAGAGAGAGAGAAAGAGTAAGCTATCTTGTTGTGGATCTAGTGTTAGTGGATGTAGTGTTAATACTTAGGGTTAATGGATGTTAGAGTTAGAGAGAGAAAGAGTAATACTATTATTTTTGTCAAAAAAGTCTCTTTTTTGCAAAAATAATAGTATTACTCTTGATTCTTTGCCAAAACCTTTGCCGAGTTTCCGGATCATTCTATTTATAGTAAAATACTATTTTTGAGTTCGACGAACATTCTTTCTATCTATATCATAGAAAATCTTGATTTTTACCCTCGTCAAACTACATAAACTGTGTTTTTTTGTGTCAAAAACCTTCATCGGGTTTACCCAAGCTTTATTTGTGTTCGATTTTGAATCTGAGAGTCCGACGAAGGTTATTTCTTTAGAAATTGTCAGAAAAACGTGATCAAAAAGGTTTTTTTTTCCAAAATAACATTGTTGACCTTCGTCGAGCCAATCTTTGCCTAGGGAACCTTCGCCAGTACTATTTTTAGATTCTAATTTTCCAAATCAAGTCTCTGTCAAAATTTGGGTCTAATCTGATACAGTCTGGTTTTTCTGAGAAATTTTTCATTTTTGAGAAGTATCGATTGATTGAATAGCGAAATATTTTTCATGATATAGAAATCTGATTCTTGAAAAGTGGAATAGATCTAGCAAATCTGATCGGTGATAGTTTTGATTGAAAAATCTAGATCCAATCTCATTGTCAATCTGTAAAGATGGCAGCCCCTTGAGGTGCTCATGGAGGAGCTCCTCAAGAAGTCAATTTAATTATTGTTAGAAGAGCACCCTGTTTGGATCTACCAAAATATAATGGATTAACAGATCCAGTTAGATTTCTTCAGATCTATGCTGAATCTTGTGAAGTCTATGGCAAAAAATTTTCCCAGGATAAACTTAAGCTTTTTCATATGGCCTTAACAGGCGCAGCGCAAGATTGGTACTATAATCAAGATGAAACTGAACGTACTGATTGGGAGATTGTTAAACGAGCCCTTATCACACGATTCAAACCTCGGAAGTTTATGGAAGACCCTTTTCTACTTTTAAGTAAAATTGAAATGGGAAAGCGAAAAATGGTTTGAGATTACATTGAACGGGTGAAACGCCTCAGATCTGAGTGTGAACCTAAGCTGATTAACGAAAATGCCATGATTATGTGGTTTTTGTTAGGTTTACCTAAACGGATCAAACGTGAGCTGAAACGCCATAATGAGTATTCACTTTTGCAAAATGCTATGGATGATGCAATTTGGGAGGAGGATGAAGATTCAGATGATCAGCCGAATATCAGTATATTGCCTTATACAACAAGGTAGACCACTATAACATCCACCACTATTGCATCAACGAATGTCAATGCTACTGCAGAAATGATGCTCAATGAGTTTGAAAAACTCGAGAAAAACCAACAAAAACAGATGGAAAAGTTGCAGTCGCAATTTGATGAGAAGATCAAAGCATTGAAAGGTTTCCATGGACAAGAAACCTAAGAAGTTTGTGAAGACTTTTCCTACCAGAAAAAATTCTGGTGTTCTATTTGTACAGGAAATCACATAGTGAATGAGTGTCCTCAATTGAAAAATCGAATGGAAATCAATGTATGCCATTTGTGTAATTCGCCTGATCATGAGACTACTTTTTGCAACTTCAATCCTCGGATAATTCAGCAACAATATGCCTAGATGGGATACCGAAAACCATAATATGGAGGAAATCCAGCAGCCAGACCTCAACAATATGCTCTTTGATACCTAGAACGTTTAGCCTTACCTGCCCCACCAAAGCACTCCACTCCTCCTACGAATTTGATGGAACTAGAACTGTATAGAAGTGTCAAGCAATGGAACTATGGTAATGATCAAGAAGGTGGATCTTTAGAACAGTATGCTATTTAGAGACCAGCAACAAGCATCTAGATACCAGAGTACCACTTGGATGCTTTGCATGTGGAGAAAATCACAAAGTTGCAGAATGTCCAAATAAAGAGAAATTTGTACCATTTTGTCATGACCGTGGTTATGGGCATTGCTATAAAGACTGTCCAGCAAGACCAAAGCCACCACCAGCTACAGCTCTTGTAAATTTGATAGCAATCAAGCAAAGACTAGTAGCTCAGAGTAAAACAAGTGTACCCTTGATGGTGGTCACCAGAGCACAGAAGCAGAAAGAACCAGTAGCGGATGCAGTACCTGCTGATTCTATACCATTAACTGATATACCAACAACATCTAGAGTCTATCAAAATCTTCATGCAGAAAAAAAAAGATATCAGGATATGAGGCAGTGGATTAAATATCTGCAAGAAGAAGAGGAGCTTGAAGCTGCTAAAGCAACAGCTGAAGTTCATTCTTCACCATTGCAGCCACCAAGAAATTCACATACATATAGGAATGATCAATTGCATCATCATGAAGAACCCTTCAAGATGACTGAACCGAAAGCGCCGCAAACAGAACTACTCATGAATATTTTGTTTAGTAAGATCAATATTTCATCGGGAGAGTTTCTGAAGTTGGTGCCAAAAGCAAAAGAAGTCTTAGCGCAAAAGTTGGCTCAAGCAAAAAGAGGGAGTCTCTTAAATAAGCAAGAGAGCTCCTTAGGTGACATTCTAGTGGCATTTCCACATTTCACAAATTACAAGTGGAATAATGCTCTCCACTAGAGGTCACCATCAAAAGGTTGCTCACTCTACTTTTTTTAAGAGAGGTCTACTTGCATTTATTACATTTGCCTAGAAATACTAGTTCCTACATGGTCATTCCATCTTTCGGGATTCACCATTCCTAACTAGCATTTCTTCGCTCTCATACTCGGCTCTCAGTCTTGGTTCGTCTCATCTTCTCAGAGACCTCCTCAGTCTAAGGTGAGAGGTGCTCTTAGGCTGTAGAGCACTTGTCAAACAAAAATTCATTCATCAACATGTAGAATTACCCTGGATAATTTCATGTTTCTATTGATCTTGTAGAGTAATGAAAGATCAATAACAAGGTAGGAATAGTGACACTGAATCTATCATCGTTGATAGTAGATGTTGTAAGATATAGCTTGAGATGCAGTTATGGTTGAGGTACTATGTCTTGAGGACCTCTCTGAGCAAGAGATTCAAAACCGAATCTCTATCTGGATTTCTGATTCCTAGATTTATTGTGTATTGGCACATTGGAAATCTTGTCAACATGTGGAAAGACAAATAGATTTGAGATTGCAGAAGGAGAGAAAAACTGTCAATTCTTTGTGGAGGTTGCTCTTGGTTGGACATTGTAGCAGATGACGTAATATCAGTCTCGTTGTCCTCCTACAAGGACTCATGTCATATTAGTGTCTTTTTGCATTATGGAACTGGTGAACTGCATGGTAATGTAGAAGTTTGCAAGAAATTTCTCGAGTGAGCAGCAGGTTTAACTGTTGGTTGCACGTGGTCTTGACTGGACAATCGACCATAAAGTGGCCAGTTTCACTACAGATGAAACATCTGTTGTTCAATGGCCCTTGTATAATGACGTAGCCATGTTGTATGGTGACTGGTGCTGGATCTTCTGGTGGATATTCATAACAAGTCAAGGAATTTCCAGATTGTGACAGTTGTTCTTCATATTGTTGGACTGTATGTGCTTGGGTAGGCTGATATGAAAGACAAGCATCAACAGGATGCATAGCCTGACAGTGTGGGCACCAGATTGGTTTTCATCTGTATGGTACCTATGCAGGGTTTGGCTGACCAGGCATACTGCTTTGGATGGACTTTAAGGTAGTTTGAAACTCATTGGTGAGTTTCTCCATTTGTAATTGATGTTGCTTGTTAAGCAATTCCAACTGTGATTTCCAAAGCTGATCTTGGGCGTCCTCGATCGGCTTTGACTCATGGATAGGAGTATGTGGTGCTCTCATTTCTCTAGATTCGTCAACATCAAATCCCTCGTCTTCTTCTTTAATGACATCAGACATAGCTAACTTTAGGCTCATATATTCATCATTGGATTTACGCTCACGTCTAATCCATCTTGGAAGGCCTACTAAGAACCAGATGATGAGCATCTGTTCGGAGGGCTGTTCTTGTACTTGACTTTTGAGGCATTTGGAACGCTCAATAAATTCTCATACACGTTCATCTTTTGCCATTTTGATGGTACTCAATTTGACAAAAGGACTCTCGATCAAGCGAATTGGCTTAAAACGCTTGATAAAGGACTCTTTCAAAATTGACCAATCTGTCTTATCTTCACGATTGAGGTTGAAAAACCAGTCACGTGCTTTAGTTATCATGGTCATCGAAAACAGTTGGACGATAGCAACGGGAGATGTTTCGCCGTACACATCATATGCATTCTCAAAGATTTGCAAAAATCTTTGAAGCTACTGTCAAACTTTGGTAGATTTAGCTTGGGTGTACGTCTCTCAAGATGAGCTCCGTGAGTGGCAGAAGCACCATTAAGGTTGGTTTTGGCTTGGGAGAGTTCAGCACCATAAAAATGGGCTCGTGCTCGTGAAGACTCGGCTCTATCCTATGACGTTTGATTTATTCAGCTACAGGGGACCTTACCTCGTATGGATAATCTTCTGGTATTTCAGGATCTGTATGCGGGTCCATTGGGTACTGTTACGTCTTTTTTGTGTTGGGTATGAGTTTTTGGTGCTTTTGGATTTTTTAAGGTTTTTGTTGTTTTTGGATTTTTTAGAGTTTTTGGTGTTTTTGGATTTTTTTAGGTTTTGAAGGAAGTCAAGGGGGGGGTGGGGGGGGGGGGGGGGGGACTCAGTATGAAAAGAGCTTTCTATGGGTATGGGTTTTATTTTTTGAAATTTTTTTGGTGTTCGTGCCTCTTTCTTTTTTTTTTTAGACAAGGCTTTGGGAAGATAGTGGTTCGGTCAAAATGACAATCATAGGTCTCGTTTGAAAGTTATGTGTTTTGGTCTTGATCCGGTCCAGTCGATATGGGAGTTAATTGCCTCGGTCGAGATCTGAGCTCATCCTCTGGTCGACATCTGAACCAGAACCTTCGGTCGCAATGCTAATGCTTCGGTCGAGATCTGACTCAAAAGCTTTGGTTGAGATCTAACGCGAAAGCTTCGGTCAAAATCTGATGTCAATGCTTAGGTTTAGATTTTAAAAACAGCTCCGATTGAGATTTGAAAAATGGCTCCGTTGAGATTTGAATAACAGCTCCAGTTGGGATTTGAAAAACGGCTCTGGTTGAGATTTCATAAATGGCTCCGATTGAGAGTTGAAAAATGACTCCGGTTGAAATTTCAGAAATGGCTCCGGTTGAAATTTTGTGACGGTGCATTCGGTCGAGTTCAGGTGTTTGGTTGAGATTTGAAGAATGTAAGTTGAGAGCATGATTGTCGTTGTGGCAGGAGCGGTTAGGGAGATTAGTGTGAGGTAGGGGTTGTGCGAATGGTGATGGAGACTGCGTGAGGGAGGAAGGGGATGCGATGTGAAGGATTGCTTGGGTGAGTGTAGGGACATTCGGTTATGGAAGGAGCGAAGGAGCAGGAGGCTCAGGCAAGTGCGACTTTGTTAGGCTTATGAGCAAAGGATATGTGTGTGAATTCGGGCTGGAAGGATGGTGTGCAAGGTTTTGTTTGTAGGTCTGAAGGATGTGTGGCGGATCTTGAGTAGGGTTTGGAGAGCATGGATAGCGTGTGCAGGGTGTGGAGTAGGTGTGCAGGTTTGCATCGATCAAATCTCGACCGAAGGGATTCGATCATATATCAACACCTCTGATTGCCATTTCGACCGAACCACCATCTTCCCAACACCTTCGAGACTGAAAAAAAAAAAGGGATGAACACCAAAAAAAGTTCTTAAAAAACAACACCTCTACCAATAAAGAGCTCTTTTCATACTGAGTTTATCCTTGACTTCCTGAAAAAACCCAAAAAATTTCAAAAACATCAAAAACCCAAAAAATTTCAAAAATATCAAAAACCCTAAAAAAACCATAAACACTAGAAACTCATACCCCAGTGCCCAATGGACCAGCATACAAATCCTGGAATCCCAGAAGATTATCTATACGAGATCAGCTCCCCTGAACAAATCAGATGTCATAGATTCTACCGAATGCGCTCCCAACCCTACAAGCCATCCATAAACCCATACGAGGGACAAGAACTGGATAGAGCCAAGTCCTCACGAGCCAGAACCCATGTTCATGGTGTTGAAACATCCCATGCCAGAACACACCTAAATGGAGTTTCTACTACCCACAATGCTCATCATGAGAGACGTACACCCAAGTTAGATCTACCAAAGTTTGACGGTAGTTCGAACCCTCAAAGATTTTTGCAAATCTTCGAGAATGCATGTGATGTGTATGGCAAAACATCTCCTGATGCTATGGTCCAACTATTTTTGATGACCATGATCGCTAAAGCACGTCATTGGTTTTTCAACATTGATCGTGTTGAGTAACATCAAGATGGCAAAAGATAAATGTGTACAAGACTATATCGAGCGTTTCAAATGCCTCAAAAGTCAAGTACAGGAACAACCCTCCGAACAAATGCTCATCATCTGGTTTTAAGTCGGCCTTCCAAGATGGATTAGATGCGAGCTTAAATCCAATGATGAATATATGAGCCTCAAATTAGCTATGTCTGATGCCATCAAGGAAGAAGACGAAGGATCAGATGTTGACGAATCCAGGGAAAGACGAGCACCACATGCTCCTCTCCATGAGTCAAAGCCGATCGAGGATACCCGAGATCAGCTTTGGAAATCCCAGTTGGAGTTGCTTAATAAGCAACAACAACTACAGATGGAGAAACTCACCAATGAGTTTCAAGCTACCTTGAAGTCTATCCAAAGCACTATGCATGGTACCTTATAAACGAAAACCAATATGGTGCCCACACTGCCGGGCTATGCATCCTGTTGATGCTTGTCCTTCATATCAGCCTATCCAAGCACATACGATCCAACCATATGAAAAACAACCGTCACCATCTGCACATTCCTTGACTTATCATGAATACCCACCAGAAAGTCCAAAACCACTAGCCATACAAGATGGCTATGCAGTTATACAAGGGCCATTGCATACCAAATGTTTCATCTGTGCTGAAACTGGCCACTTCATGGTTGATTGTCCAGTCAAGACCAAGTACCATGCTGAGTGTCCGGACTGTATCAGAAAACACAGTTTCAAAGACTATCTGAAACAACCAACTAAGATTCTACCTACCCGTCATGTCAGTTATGAATCCCGATAGGATCCTCACGACAACCACACGAGCACCATAACAACCAACAGTTAAACCTGTTGTTCAATTGTGAAGTTTCTTGCAAACTTCTACATTATCGCACAATACACCAGTTCCATAATGCAAAAGACACTAATATGAAATGAGTCCTTCTCAAAAGAAAGTGAAATCGATATTCCGTCATCTGCTACAATATCCAACCAAGAGCAACCTCCACAATGAATTGACAGTTTTTCTCCCCTTCTACCATCTCAAATCTATTTGTCTTTCCACATGCTGCTAAGATTTCCAATGTGCCAATCCACAATAAATCTAGGATTCCAAAATCCATATAGAGATTCGAATCTCTTATTCAGAGAGGTCCTCAGGACATAGTACCTCAACCATACCTGCATCTCAAGCTATATCTTACAACATCTGCTATCAATGATGGTAGATTTCAGTGTCACCAACCCTGCTTTTTTTTTATAAGGGCATGTCAGAGTAAGTATCATTACTCTACAAAACAAAAGGAACATTGCAATTGTCAAGGTACATTCTCAATGTTGCTGAATGCAAGTTTTGTTCGACAAGTGCACTATAGTTCTCACTCTTTGTACAATTTGTTTATTTCCTTGTTGCTCTTCATTCCTAGTGTGTGATTGATTTTTGCATGAGAAATACCTACTGCACGAGAGTCTTTTGTAGAGCATCTCAAGAATATATTTTCATTCATATATCCACCTTCATATCACCTTGCACAGACTTTACAATCTTTGGGCATACTGAAACTTTGAGAAATCTTTGTCACGTTAGAGTTGATTTCTGAATCTCATCGTCATAATCATCTTTGAGTCAACTACAACAAGATTGAAACAAATTTAGCTAAAATCTGTTCAATCTTTAGTCCAGTCGCATGTTCAACGTGTTTCAATTGTGTGTTCCACACGCCGATCCAATCCTGCACATGAACAGTTACCAAAAACAACATCCCCACCAACAGCTTTTGGAGGGGGGGGAGAGTGGATATGCAGGCATCCACTGGAGTAGCCACATTGCCAGCAACAACATCAGCAAGATCGACAGCCAAGGTCACAAGTCAAATATGAAAACGACAAGGCTAAGAAGACAGATGGGCTATCCAAGGCGACTCGATCAAAGGAAGTATCCCAGTCATGATGAAGATCCTTCAAAAAAGAGAAACACAAACATTGGAAAATCAGTCTCCTTCTTCAACTGGCCTCTTGCCATATTTCTGCACCCATTTTCATGCCTATCATCCACACCATCTACCTATGTCACCACCTCTGCCCTTCCATCTATTTGTTTATCATCATTTCACTGTTCTTTTGATAAATCTCCAGTTTTTGATAGTCTTACCGAAGCAGCTGATAGATCATTACAAATGACTTGCGGAGACTAACTGCCACCTACAATGGATGATCAGCCAAATGAAGATCTAAGAAGCAAGCGAAGCAGCTAGAAGACATAAGAAATTAAGCAAAGAAGTTGAGGAGGAAAGGACAAAACTTAAGCAATAGATGAGCCAGGTCAATCTTGATCAAAAGAAACTCTTTGGAGCAATGATGGTTGAATCCCCTCCTATGAAGCCCAAAGAGATCCAAAAGAAATGGATCAGAAGAAAGAGCTGTAGAAAAAGAAAGATGAAGACAATCGTGAACCTGCAAAATAAAGCAAGCTCCTCACCCAGCAAGTGGTGGTCGAAGCTCGGCATTGCAAGGGTCCAAGGCTGCAACTGTAGAACTATCAGTTCTTTCACCCTACCACCAAACCTTCATCATGTTTCCTTATCATTACCAACCCGTCCATCCAAACCTATTCCTACCACCAAGTTTTTGTTGATGAGTCCATCCCTTTGAGATTGATAATCAAAGCTTGTGTAACCTGCATATCAAAGGTTTTCCTTGAGACTGGAACTTCAACTAAAGAGAAGAACCACGAAGACACCCAGAAGAAAATGGAGGATATAGTCCTCCCAGAGTTAGTACCTACCAAGAAACCAAAGATGAAACCGTCAATGGCAGAATGACGTTGGCTGATTCTGACAAATCTCCAAGATACTCGGATAGAGCAACTCAAGAGCACCTCTCACCTTAGACCGAGGATGTCTCTGAGAGCCGAGAAATGCTAGTTAGGAATGACAAGCAAGAACTGTGTAAGCCTCATGGTGAATCCTGAAAAATGGAATGACCATGTAGGAATTAGTATTTCTAAGCAAATGTAATAAATGCAAGTAGGCCCCTCTTAAAGAAAGTAGAGTGAGCCACCTTTTGATGGTGATCTCTAGTGGAGAGCATTATTCCACTTTTAATTTGTGAAATGTGGAAATTCCACTAGGATGCCACCTAAGGATCTCTCTTGCTTATTTAAGAGACTCCCTCTTTGTGAAGAGGAGATTTTTGTGATTTGTATCAACTCCATGCTGAAATGAGAATAGCCTTCATGAGTTTGGTGCATCCATTGAGCTCCTTGATCATGCTTGTTTCTTGAGTGATGCATTCATGATCTTGCCCTTCCCTCCTTGTGTGTGGTTGTGGATTTAGAGTGGACTAGTTTTCTTACTTTCCTAGTTGTGGATTAGATTTCATGTTTTCTTGTGGATTAATGTAGGAGCCAGCATTCAAGTAAACTAAATAGGCTGGATTTGTGGTGTAGTTCTTGTATTTCTCTTTACAATCCAGTTCTTGATGTTCTTAGGATGTCCAAGAATCAAAAGGCTGGTTGGTTTCTTGATTCTTGGACTTCTAAAATGCTATAGATTAGTTCTTGTTTCTTGTTTTGTCAATTTATGCAAGTGTAGTAGTGCTTAAGATCTGATTTCAGTTCATTTTGCAGCAAAGTAGAAGTAGGAATCCATCGTTGTTCAACTGAGCAGTAATGTAGATAATTTGTTGAACGCGTTGGCTTGCATTTTGGCTGACTATGCATGTGCATTCAGTTCAAGAGAGACCCATCCGGATGTCCTCTGACAGGCAGGACATAATACTACAACGAGAACCCGTCCCTTCTGCCTAATTTTGGGCCTGAAACAAGAAAAAACATTAAGCAAGAGCCCACCGTCTCTGCTGATAGGCAGAAGAAGTAAGAAAAAGAACTTTTAGAAAACCAACAGATCCTTTGGAGCAGAGGATCTGGCAACACAGATGCTGCATTGTTCTATGTAGAAGCAAAACCTGAGTGGGCACCGGTCTCTGAAAATGTTGAGGATGAAACTATAACTGTCCTTCGTCCCAAAAAAAAGAGATCTCAGAATATTTCTGAGTCTTCTCCCACTAGACCTAAGTCACGCCCAAAGACCATGGCTACACATCGTCATAAGTCCATCTCGTCTGTTGAAAACACAAAAGCCGCCACCGAACCATCTATGTCGCTACGTGGTGCATCCATCCGCCCTTTACAAGACAACTCTAAGCTTGCCAAATTAAGAAAAAATATTCATAAAAAGAAACAACTTTGATTTTAGATATAAATCAGTGTGATAGGCCACCTGTAGACCCAATAACATGAGACAGGCCAATGGAAGTAAGTGAACCGAATGAAACACATGTACATAATTTAAAAATAAAATTTAAAGATCATACACAGGCCATAGTTACTCCTTTTGTTGTTTTGGTTGATTCCAACGAATGCAACGATGTTGCAAATTTTGATTTTTCTTTATTGGATTCATATTATTTTTTTGTTCTTGGGGGCATACACAGTTTACAAGCCCAGAAGCAATTATCTCAAGAGAATCCCCATATTCCAAGCTTTCGAACTGTGAGTGCCATTGCATTTGCTGGCATGACAGTGGAAGAAGCGAAATTATTGGCTTGGAACTACAATATTGATCAGGACTACCGGATGAAGATGACCGTGATACAAAGAATTTGATTTTTTCACAAAGAATACATGAGCAGGAGATGTGAATCAACTTGAGCTGAAAGCACTTTGTGCTCAAGAGACAGGCCTGTCTTTTGATTCGAAAAATCCTATGCAGAGCCTTACAAAATATGATAATTTTTTTTAGCTTGTTTTTTGTAGTGGCCAGGTAATTTGTTTTGCTATGCTCGTTATGGAATGCTCTGGTCATAATATATGTTGTAATCCTTTTAAATTGTTTTTATCAGACTAAAATTTTGAACTAAAATTTAATACTCCCTAAATTCCTTATCAAATAATTTTTTTTTTTTTATTTCAGGTGTGGGCCCTTGTTGATAAATTTTTTGATAAATGAAAAACTTTTCAAATAAAAGGCCAACCTGCTCAAGGTGTCTCAAAGTCAAAGAAAAAAGTTGTGAGCACTCAAACTCTGAAGCCAATCCCTACAAAAATGAGAATATCAGAGTGGAAGAATATGCAAAAGATTAGCTCTTCAGAGCTAATAATAAGTGTTCTTTCTAGAGTTGCTGATGGTCAACTTTCTTTAGCAAAAATGAGAAAAGAATATCAAAGCTAATAGTCATAATCTAAATATTTATTTATATGTTACCTTTTGTAATAAAGTGATTTTCATGATTTTGTTGAATTTTTAACAATTATACTTTTTAAATGCAAGCATAAATTATTTATGAAAGTTCAAGAAGCTCTTCTGACAAGGTTAAATTATCAAGATTTCGATGAGTGCCAGAGGCTTTATCCTCTGAGTAGCCGAAATGAATCCTTGAGTCCATTTCTGATTTCGTTTAGAGACATGGTATTTATTTCACCCATGCTTAGCATAGGTGCTTATTAATTGTTTCTTTTCTATATTCTATGTCTCCTATGCTAAGCATAGTTTTTCTTTATTTAATTGTTATTTTTTGATAAGTTAAGTCTCCTATTCTATTTTATATTTGTTGTCTCCCATGCTAAGCATAGCTTTTTCTTTTTCAATCTCCCGAAGACAAGAAAACAAAGTCCTTCTAGAGCAATTCAAGAGATATATTCTGAAGGCAAAAGCTGAAAAAAAGGACATGGAGAGATTGGCACAGGGTGAGACCATTGCGGAGGAGGGTCCATTAGAGACCTACCTTTCCAAAAGTGTCGGTGATCAACCATGCTTTTACTCGGTTGATGAGGGCGATTGCAGAGAAATTTTAAAATTTTAAAAAAAAGGCCTTATACACTCTGCATCGTCGATATACCATATGGATTTCAGATGAAGGAATCATTAAATGATGATTCCTCTTTCAAATTCACTGAAATCCATAATTTTATGCAAGGTTTTCTTGAAGTCACAGCTTCTCCAATTTGGAGAGTTGTTATTTTTCATTCTTCTTGGCAGTCAACATCAGTACAGAAAGCTCTACTAACTTTCTGTAATGCGGGAATAGAGAATGTTGTGTGGTACGTTTCTAAGTCCCTGAATTATTAATTCGTATTTTAATTCATATATTTATTTTAAATTTTTTATTTTAAAGTTAAAATTTTAAACTTATTTTACTTGTAATGTTCCATGTCAGGTACAAACCCATGTCAATAACTCAGGAGGAGCTCGACCTTGCAATGAAATAGAATACATAACCATCGGTTATTATTCTTTGGATGACAAACGTTCGATGCTTCATTACAACTCTTCCGGACTGACAAGTTTTGGAAACTTGTTCCAGTATCCAACCGTGACGAAGAAATTAAAGAATCCAATGATGGGTTCCATGGCTTGTCCCTACCAAAAGCCACGACAATTAATTAATCATTTAATTAATATTCGCTCACTTAGCTGATTGGGTTTTGGATTTATTTAGCAGTAGCGGCACTACGAGTGCATGTGCTGTTCAGAAAGACAAACATGTTGCTACAGTAGATTTATATACTAATTTAGTTGATTTTGTAAAAATGAGAATGAAATCTCTTTCAGTTTTGTCAGATGAACTATATGAGATGGGAAAGAGTTTAGACAGCGCGGATATAGTAATTCTGTTGTCCAAGGCACCTCAGTCTCCTGCTAGCGAAAAAGTAGACGACACAGGAGAATTTGCTGATGTCTTGGTTCAAGATTACAATGTAGTAATGATAGTCGAAGAAATTGTTGAAGAGGTGTCACTTGAAAGTACCGTAGCTACTCAAGAAAAAGAAAAAGATGTAAATAATCTCGATGATTTTTAGAAATAAAAAATTCTCTTTTGTTTCAAAGAATAATTGCGTTTATATTTTTTTTAAGTATTGTGTTTTGAATTTTTTTTTATTGATTTAATGTTCTTAAATTTGTTTTCTAACGATTTAAAATCAAGAATTTGAAATATTTTAAAAATTTTAACATTGATAATCATTACCAAAAATTAAAATTATATCGATTTGTCAAGTTTATAATATTTCAATTTTAGATGTGTTTTTATAATATCTTTTGTAAAAAAAATATTGTTAGAAATTTTAAGAAATGAAAAGATTTTTTAGATTTTTTTCAGGGTGATTTAAATATTTTCACAAATTATTTAATCTCGATTATTGTAAAGTAATTTTATTTGCGTTTATTTAATATTTAAATATTTAATAAACTTACGTAGGTATAAGTAAAGATCTTTAAAAATTATTGATTCAAATTTTTAACATAATTTAAAAAATATTTTTTTCGATACAAGAATTGTAATTTAAAAAAATTGAAAATTTCAAAAAAAAAAACTATAACTTTTGTTTTAAGTAAGCAAAAAATATTTTTTAGGTATTTGAATTATTTTCTTGCAAAAAAAAACATTTTTTTAACATTACAATATATTTATTTGAAGCATTTTAAATTTGGATACTTTTTCAAAAAACTTAAAAAATTAAAAAAAAATGAGTCTTGAAGTCATTTCTCTTTTTTTTGGTCATCATGTTCAAACACATCAAGGATGCACATCACTTCGTGAGAGAGAAGCTCATTGGAGGGGAAATCTACTTGGAGCACATCGACACATCATCTTGTATTGCTCGCCTAATCTATGAGCAAAAATTCCTTCATCAAGCATAGAGCTAATCTTGGAATAATACCAAGATCCATGTTCAAGTCAACATAGATTGTATTTAGGAGGAGTGTTGAAAATGAAAAATCATTTATCTTGATTTTGAGGCTTGTTACAAAGCTTTCTCTATGCAAGTTTGTTGTTTCATAATGTAAATGACAGATTTGTCCTAGAAGGAACTCGAGTTATATGGGTTTCTCAAGTCTAGTTGGTAGTATACAACTTGCATATAGATTGTAGACTTAGAAATGTCATTAATATGCTTGTAGAAACTCGTGGCATATCACATGCAATTGTTGTAAGTGATCCATAGTGACATGCAAGGCATGCACAAAGTGAAATGGACACATGCATGATGATTTGTACAATTCTAGTTAGAAAAATGACACTTGGTAAAAGTAGGTAGAAATGCATGCATAAGATGTGACAAATGTCACTTGGACTCTAGTTTTCACTTTAGATGTGGATGAAAGGTGGATGGATGTGGTGCTACCTCAAGCTACCTCAAACTCCATAAATATGTGTAGCTATTCTCATAATCTTGGATGAAGAACCAAGCTTTGATGCTATTCCATGCCATTTTGGATCTACACCATTATTTGCTTGAATATCTCTCTCTCTTTCTCTCTCTAACTCGTGTTGAGGCTTATGCTCATATACTAAATTCTTGTACTTTTTCTCTCTTGTAATCAAAGCTATCATTCTTTGATTCTTATCATGCTAGATTGTAATTAAGCCATTAAATTCTGTACTAGATCTTGCTATTCAATCTAGAATCAGTTTTTTGTGCTGATCATAAAACTTAATAAGATCATTCACATTTGTGGATCATTTTTCACACGTGTGAACTTGCTGGAAATTTTGTTAAAAACTGTGACTAGAAGTCCAAAGAGAGGGCTAGAAGTCAAATTCGAGATAATCAAGACAAAGTGAAACCTTTGTGAGTTTCTAGGTTCAGATCAAAACCAATTTTATTGAGCATTGGTTTGTAGGATCCTTCCAAAAAGTTCTTTTAAATCAAGATCAAGGGGATCTTGCTACTTGAATCTTTGTGCATTTCAAGCAAGTTTCTAGTGGGAAAATTCTAGAAAAGAACTTATGGAGGGTTGAGAAGTTCAGTCTACTTTGTGTTCATTGATTTTCTCAAGAGTAGTCAATAGAGTGAAAAATTGGAAAGATTTGATTTTTAGTAGATTTCACGTCATCTTATCTTCATTACAACTTTGTAAGGGAGTGCTAGAACTGAGGTTATAAGTCCATTTGTTGGATTAGAAATCTAATTTGAGTGAAACACTACAAGTGTGAGACCTTTGTGAGTTTCAAAGTCAATCAAATCTATTTCTTGTGTGTAGAATTCACTAGTAAAATGGGATCTATTGGAGCTTACCTTCTAGAAGCTAGGGAGAGATTGAAATCTACAAATTATTCTATTTGAAAGGTTAGGATGGAGTCAATAATGGTGCTCCAAGACCTTTATGAGTTCTTGATTGATGATGAAGATGAACCTCTAGGTGCACATGAATTGATCAAATACAAGAAGAGATCTAGGCTAGCACTTCATTGTGTGAAGATGAATGTAAGCAATGATCCTTTGAGAGAAGTATCATCATGTACTAGCGCTAAAGAAGCTTGGGAGTCTTTAAAACCAATCTATGAATCAAGCAATACTTCTAGAGTACTTATGCTTAGAAATCAAATTTTGCAAAGCATGAGGAGAAGTGAGGAGAGTGCACAAGACTATGTGCTTAGAATCAAGTCTCTAAATAGGGAGTTGGCTTCCACTGGAGAGAAGATTCAAGATGGAGATCTTGTACAAATTGTTCTTAATGGACTAGGAGATGACTTTGCGAATTTGGTTCAAAGTTTTGCCATCCAAGACACTTTGCCATCTATTGATAAGCTCCATAGTGTGCTTGTGGCTGAAGAGTGTATGATGCTCCATGCAAAAGTAAGGATGAGTTCCTTATCATTTCAAGAAGGATATATGAGAGTAAATTTCTCATTCAAGGGCAAAAAGAAGACCAATGGAAAGAAGAAGCATCCAAAGGAGGCCAAAGAAGAGGATGATACATCAAGCTCAGAGGACAAGTCAAAGCAAAAATGCTTCTTTTGTGAAAAGAAGGGACATTATGCATTCGAATGTTACAAGAGGCTAAGATCACAAGAAGAGGAGGACAAACAAGAAAACCTTGCACATGAGGAGGAGAATGAAGTAGATGTATTCTTGATGGCATCTACATCCTCACCAACAAGCAATGGCAATTCAAGAGATACATGGTGGATTGATAGTGGGGCTAGCTCTCACATGTCTTGTGAAAAGAACTTTTTCTCAACCTTTCTGTGAAAAAGTTTGTTTTTACTACAAGTGATGAAGAGTGTAGGACAGATGGTGTTGGTACGATCTCTTTGTATCTAGAATTCTCAATAAGTATGGACATAGAAAATGTCCTTTATGTACCATCAATCACCAAGAATATGCCTAGTGTTGAAGTACTCTTAGAAAGTGGTTTGGGTGTCCACTTTAAGCATGGTGTTTGTATCATTTTGAAGAATGATGTTTGCATTGCAAAGGGATTTAAACATGGAATTCCAAAGGAGAGCTCCAAGGAGGTCCTCAATGACAAAGGTTGAGTCATCAAATTGTATGCAAATTTTCCATTCAAGTGTGCATCTTGCAAGGATGGTGAGCATTGGAGAGTCTACTATCTTTGAATACTTGTTGGATAGTATTAGTAGACATGGAGTGACTTGTTTCTTATCTTTAAGATCTATGATGTTTAGTACTCGTCATGACAATACAATGAAATTAGATGTTTTCAAATATCCATTTGTTGTCTTTGGACAACTATTTTTGTAATAGTTTGAATAGTGTCATAAAAGATGAAACATCATATGTATTGAAAATATTTGGGTCCACATGCTTTGATCATGATCATTCCAATGTAAGGACCAAAGATTATCCTATTTCAATGATAGGAATAATGGTAGTGTTATGCTCTTCAAGTAGAGATTGTAGAATCTACTTGTCTTCCATCAAAGAAGTTGTCAATGGTGGAAATGTGATCTTTCAAGCACCTTTGGATCAACACCTTATTCAATTCATTGATGGTTTGGAGTCAAGTCAAGTGGAGGAGCGAGCTCAAGACCCGAGGACTCCAAGAAGAACCATAAGTATCAAGATCAAGGCTCAATCATATAGATCAAGCAAGACAAGTTGTCTTTGGCAACATTATGTATGGACTTAATAGTTCAATTGATGTATCTTCTGTTGGGAAAGAGGGGTGTGAGAAATGAAAATAGCTCGAAAAGAAACAAACATGAAAAGAAGCAAACTCAAAACTTGAAAAGAAACGAACTCGAATGGAAAATGTTTGTGCGCAGCGGAATAAGCTATCTCACTCTTTCCTTAAGCATGACTATGCCTATCAGACTCAAACAGAATGTTAGTGATAGAAATCATGTTCGATTGGATTATGTTAGGCATCAAAATATCAGAAAGATAATTTGTCATGAACAGCTAGACAAATTATCAGTGACGAATTATTTGCGAAGAGCAAGACTGAGCTAGACTGATAATCAGTCGCGAATTAGTCGCAAAAGGCAAGACTAAATATTAGTCACGAACAACTAGACTAATAATAATTCATGAAGAGCAGACAACCAAATTAAGCAATAAGAAAGTCAGACATAATGTAAAAAAACATTGTAATATTGACACAAATCTGAATGTAGAACAAACAGAGCTGTAATCAGATTAAGTATACCGAAATATACATGTCAATAATGTAGGTGAGCACAAGACAATAGCGGACGAAACCGCATGCTTCGCAAAGCTAATCACACAATCTATAAAGGTGATAAACCTATTACTAACAATACATCTCGAAAAAAGAATCGATGTGCGAAAGCATCTATAATGTCTACACTTCTGATGCTATTGCTTCACACTTTTCTACATGTTACTGAATACGCACATGGTATTCAATATATATACTGTGAAAATTGTCAACATTTCCTAGCTAGTTTGAGGCCTAAATTGGCTAAAATTGTAAATAGTTTTGGTTCTGGAGTTTCACACGTGTGAACCAGGCCACAATGTTTTTATTTACTGTATTTTTTCAGTATGATGAAGTGTCAAACTTCATACCCTTCAAAATGAGACCATTTTGATGTATTTTGGTCATATAAGCCATTTTTAGCTATTTTTCCTATATAGGGAATATCTAGGGTCAAGTACCTTCTAGAGAGAGGAGAGAGAGTCATCTTCCTCATCCATAAATAGTAGGGAAGTCGTGGAGAACAGGTTGGAGAAACCTTTTGTATGCTTCATTGAGATCAATAGATCATTGTCATTGTTTCTTCCTCCATTGAGAGCATTGTTGTGTGTATTGTCTTCAAGCTATTGTGTATGATCTTAGGTGCTTTCCAAAAGTGATAGGCTGATGTATTATGGACTGTATAATGCTATTTTGGGCCGCACTTGATGTTTATGGAAGTTTCCATTTGTGATAAATGCTTTTTGATCAAGTTCTTTGCATTCTAGGTAGCATAGAATGTGTTGCCAATTCCTAGCTTATGTAGTTTGGAGTGCAAGCATTCAAGCCAATGATCTTGGAGTTTAGATCCACTTAGGATCTGTATTTTTCACATGGTATCAGAGCTGGTTGGCTTCTATTTACAGTAAGTATTCCATTTTTGGTGATATTTGGATGTTTGATCAAGTTCTAGCATGATTTTGCATTGCTTTGTTGATCAAATCTTACTAACCTTTGTTTTGTGAGTTGAACTTGTGGATCAAAAGCATATTTCAGGTCTATTGAAGATCAGAGACTGAAAAGAAACTATTTTGGATCAGATCATAACACCTAATCATTTGTGATTGTGAGGCTTGTGCATATTCAATACTAACAATGTTCTTTTCAATCCTATTGTTGACAATCTCCATTCTTGGATGAACACTCTCCTTAAGTGGATGAAACTTCTCCTTAAGTGGATGACAAATGCTCTTTTGAGTGAGTTGTAATTCTCCTAAAGGCTGAGCAAAGCTCCCATTTGGATGAAAGATCCCCTTTTTTGGGTGAACATATTGTAAGCTCCATTGTGAAGAGCATATTGTAAAGATTGTCATCAATTTTGGCATAATTTTTGGTGTACTTTGTTGAGCATGTAAGTAACTCTCCTTATGTAATTTGATTGGAGCATTTGCTGGAAGGTGTTAACCATTATGCAAGTGTGTTTTCAGGTTCTTAACAGGTTGAGGAACATTCTCATGTGAAGTGATCTTAGATCTACATCTAAACACCAAGATTTGACGAGATAGTGAAGCTAGTCTTGTGATTCACTAAGTGTGCTCATTCATTCACCTCTAAATCTTGTATTTATCACTTGCTGGAGTTTATAAACTTTTAGAAGTGTGGTTTACATGTGGTTTTACAGGTTGAATCAATATCTTAGTGTGTTGATCATATGTTGATCAAGTTTGTTCATTACTAGGTAATCTTGGCATCCTAGTTTTGGGTATTTTCTAAGAATGCAAGTAACTCTTCACACCATAACTTGATTTGGTCACTTGCTGGAAAGTTTGAGAGCTTAAGCAAGAGTGTGTTCAGGTTGGTTTGATTTTGTAATCCATTCTTAGTGTGTGCAAAGTGTTGCATGTGTTTCAATCTTCCTTTCTATGCTTGGAAACCATCTAGGTTCAAGATAGAAGTGTTTTAGGGTCCTAAATCTTCATAGATCTCTTTATCTATCATTTGTTGAGAGAAAAGTGAGTGCTAAGTGCTTTAGGACAGAATCTAAAAGTTGAAGAAACATTAGAATCATGGCTTCCAATGGTGGGATCATGCTAGAGTCTAGTGAAAGGTTGAGTTCATCAAACTACTCTACTTGGAAAGTGAGGATGGAGTCCTTACTTGAGTTGAATGAACTCATGGACATAGTTGCAGAAATTGAAGAGAGACCTCTCACACTTCAAGAGCAACAAAGGTTTGATAAGAAGGCCAAAAGGGCTCTTCATATCATTAAAATGAATGTTACAAATGAACTTCTCAAGGAAGTTGGAAAGTGTCAAAGTGCAAGTGAGGCATGGAATGCCTTAAAGAAGCTCTTTGAATCAAAGTCCACATCTAGGGTATTGACCCTAAGGAGACAAATATTTTCTAGTAGGCAAAGAGAGGGTGAAAGTGCTCATGCATTTATCTTGAGAGTTAAGTCCCTAAGTGATGATTTAGCATGCATTGATGAGAACATAAAAGATGGTGAAATAGTCCAAGTTATGTTGAATGGTTTGCTAAATGAACATGCTAACCTTGTGCAAAGTTTTGCCATTCAAAGAGTCTTGCCAAGTGTGGTTGACTCTTACTTTCTCAAAACTTTGTTATGAGTGAGTATGATCATTCTCTCTACTTTAGATTGAATGAAAATGATATCACTTTACTTTTGATCTATGTTGATGACATTATCTTAAGTGGTGGTAACAATCTAGATATAGATGAAATCAAGATGGCACTCAAAAGAGAGTTTGAAATTCAAGATCTTGGTAAACTTCATTATATCTTAGGAATAGAGATTATTAGAACTTCTAAATCTACATTCATATGTCAAGAAAAGTATGTTAACTCTATTCTAAAAAGGTTTCATATGGAAGATTGTAAAGTTGTTTCTACTCCTATGGAATCAAATGTAAAGCTAACTACAAGAAGTAATGAAAGATCCTTCAAGGACATTACTCTCTATAGAAAGCTAATAGGATCTCTTATATGGTTAACCATCACAAGACCTGATCTAAGCTTTGTGGTTGGTAAACTAAGTCAATTTATGCAAGATCCTAGTGAGGCTCATTGGAAGCTAGGAAAGAGAGTACTTAGATACATCTCGGGATCTAGAGATTTTGGCATCTTGTATGGAGGTACTACACCTAACCTTTGTGGATTTTCAGATTCAGATTTTGCAGGTGATCAAATGGATAGGAAGTCAACAAGTGCCTTTGCAATCTATCTTGGAGATGGAGTGGTCTCATGGCTATCAAAGAAGCAACCAACTATCTCTCTATCTTCCACCGAAGCCGAGTACAAGGCATTAACAACATGCACCAAGGAGATTCTTTGGATCAAGAGGATGTTATTGGATCTTCACTTGCTGGAACCAGAGAAGACTCCAATCATACTTTGTGATAACCTTTCAGCCCAAAGCTTGGCAAGCAATCCTGTTTTTCATGCAAGGAGCAAGCACATTGAGATTGCTCACCATTTTGTGAGAGATCAAGTCATTGCCAAAGAGGTGGAGCTTCAACATGTCTCTTCAAAGGAGTGTGTGGCTGATATCTTCACCAAACCATTGGGAAAGGACCTATATTTAATGCATAGATCTAATCTTGGAATGTGCTCAAAGACTATGTTGAAACTAGCATCCAATGTTGAAGAGGGAGTGTGAAAATTGTCAACATTTCCTAGCTAGTTTGAGGCCTAAATTGGCTAAAATTGTAAATAGTTTTGGTTCTGGAGTTTCACACGTGTGAAACAGGCCACAATGTTTTTATTTACTGTATTTTTTCAGTATGATGAAGTGTCAAACTTCATACCCTTCAAAATGAGACCATTTTGATGTATTTTGGTCATATAAGCCATTTTTAGCTATTTTTCCTATATAGGGAATATCTAGGGTCAAGTACCTTCTAGAAAGAGGAGAGAGAGTCATCTTCCTCATCCATAAATAGTAGGGAAGTCGTGGAGAACAGGTTGGAGAAACCTTTTGTATGATTCATTGAGATCAATAGATCATTGTCATTGTTTCTTCCTCCATTGAGAGCATTGTTGTGTGTATTGTCTTCAAGCTATTGTGTATGATCTTAGGTGCTTTCCAAAAGTGATAGGCTGATGTATTATGGACTGTATAATGCTATTTTGGGCCGCACTTGATGTTTATGGAAGTTTCCATTTGTGATAAATGCTTTTTGATCAAGTTCTTTGCATTCTAGGTAGCATAGAATGTGTTGCCAATTCCTAGCTTATGTAGTTTGGAGTGCAAGCATTCAAGCCAATGATCTTGGAGTTTAGATCCACTTAGGATCTGTATTTTTCACATATACATAATATTACAGGTGTACAAATGAAGAAAGTAAAAAATGGATGTTTTGTTTGTGGGAGATTGTGGGTAGCTACTGTTGTTGTCAAATCTGATTGCACAGTGCATGGGATAAGCGTGAGAAGGTCGTGACGTCAATCTTCGCTGAAATTAACGTTGGTGAAAATGCGACACTCTGACGAATGCCTTAAAAAATGATTTACAAGGTATCCTTTGCTTTTCTATAAGGACATGTTTGGCATTTGTAGGGCAGTGTCGTCTTTTTAAACTGTCACAAATCATGTGTAAAAACACAGTGTCATCTTTTTCACTTTTTTTGCGTGTGCAAAATTTACTTGTATTTATGCAGATCGTTGTATACAAATCTCCTAATCCAGAGGATCTGTTGGTTTTTGGTTCTTTACTTATTGCTTAGAGCTTCTACAGCTTGGTATTCTACCTATTACTAGGCTTCATGGCATTCATTAGAAGTCTTCTTGATCTTACAATGCCAAACTAGACAGAAGAGACAGTTGTCGTTGTAGTATATTTTTGTCCTGCCTGTCAGAGGACAACTCAGGGTCGTCTCTCTTGAATGCACTTACATTCATACATAGATGCAAGCCAATAACGTTTATTCACAGATCAACATACAGCCCAAATGAACATTCTGTAAATTCTACAGCTACCTACTCTTAAAACGAACTGAACTAGATCCTAAGTATTACTAAACTAAGCTGCACTTGCATAAATTGACAAAACAAGAAACAAGAACTAATCCAATAGAATGTACTTCAGTACTCTTTGTAGAGCGTTCTAGTGTTGTAAGCTTGGATTGGACATGTATTAAGACAGTGTGCTTACTGCATATGCTAGATCAAGTCGTGTGTAGACCATAGAATACATTATAGATTCTATGACGGACTGATATTTCTTGTTGATCTGCTTGAGTTCTGGGGCACATTTCTTTGGATAGCTTAGCTTGTGCTTGAACAGTCGTGGGTCTGGGCCCATCGATGGTGAGTGGAGCTGTTGCCAAACTACTGCATTTGAACATTCGTAGAGGTCGATGCCTATTGATGGAGAATGGAGTTGCTGTGACAGAATCCTGCATTGGCTGCTTCTGCTTAAAATCATAGTCTTCAAGGAAGACAATGTCGCGGCTGACTGAAATCTGACCTGTCTCAATATCATAAATGCAATAAGTCTTATGTGAAATTGAATAGTCGATAAAGATATACTTACAGCTAACTGGGTCTAGTTTATTCCTCATAGCAGATGATATTTGAGCATAGCAGAGGCATCCAAATATACGTAAGTGTTTTAGACTTCATTTGTAGACGTAGTAGGCTTCAAATGGTGTCTTGGAGTCGACTGCCTTCGTGATGGAATAATTTTTGTAGATAGCAGGCTGTAGAAATTGCTTCAGCCCAAAAATTCATGCAGCTTTCGACAATGTTCAGTTCTTTCGCTCAGCTACACCATTTTGCTGTGGAGTGTATTTAGTTGTGAACTGATGGTGCACGCCACATGATGATAAGTAGTCCGCCATTTCATTTAATAGGTACTCTCCCCCTGAATCAGACCACAGGGCATTGATTCTCTGACCAGTTTGATTCTCAACATATTGATTGAATTCTTCTTCTGACTTGTTCTTTATGAACATAATTTTGGTGAACCGAGAGTAGTCATCAATGAATGTGATAAAATATAGAGTTCGACCTAAGCAGGGTACGCTCATAGGACCACATAAATCACTGTGAAGTGATAGAATAGACTTGGCTCTCTTGGCTTGTCCTCCTGAAAATTTTGTTCTAGGTTGTTTCTCTAGTAAGCAATTTTCACAAACAGTCTGATTAGCTGTAGAAATAGCATTGATATTCATATCTTTGACCAATTTGTTATGATGCATGTACAAGATTGAACTCATGACCTAGTCTTTGATGCCAAACATGAGCATTCGAATTATTCATAGAAAGTGCATGATCATGACTCGGGATGTTTAAATTTTCTTCTATGTGTGTAGAGAGAATTTCATTGCAATTCCCATCAATAATAGTATATCGACTAGCAATAAACAAAGCTCTATAGCCTTGATCAATGATTTTTCTAATAGACCTTAAACTTGGGTATGTAAAGTACACCATATAACTGTCTAGTGATGCCGTCAGGGAACTGTAGTCGAATAGTGCCTTGGCCTTCAACCTTGTGTGAGCTTCAGTCACCGAAGAAAATGTCCTTTGAATCTATTGCTGTGAGAATGGAAAATAGGTTCTTACATGGTGTCACGTGCTGTGAAGCACCTGAATCAAGATACCATAGACATGCATCTCTAGTTGGTTGGTCTTGTACCATCAGCGCCTTGTCATTCTCTTGGAAATTTTTAGGAGAGTTAGAACCTCCATCTTGGTGCTGCTGTATCTTCTTTCTCATTTCATTGTGCTTGAGGATGCGACAATCCTTAATGTCGTGATCTAATCTTTTGCAATATCTGCAAAAGAGTTTGGTCTTGGATGGCTGTTGTTGTCTGTGTTGTTGTTGTTGTTGTTGTTGCGTTAAATCTAGCTGCTCCGCCTTTGTCTTCTTGTCTTTGAAGTTCTTCTTCTTGGACTGTTGCTTCTTAGAGTACAATGCCATTGACTTGGTACTCATTGTGGATAAGCTCTTTCTCCTGACCTCTTTCTGCAATAGACTTGTTGTCAGCATTTGGATAGACAGCGCATGAATATTGCTCAAAAATAATACTAGGTTGTCATAGGAAGATGGAAGACTGGCGATAAGAGACATACTTGAGTCTTCTTCTGAAATAGGAGAACCTATAGCAGCAAGTTGATTTGGCAACTGTTTGAATTCGTTCAGGCGATCGCTGACTGAGGTGCCTTCACTCATCTTGAGTGTAAGTACCTTCTTCATCAAAAAGAGACAAGTCGATACATCTGAGGTCTCATAGATACTTGTTAGGATATCCCAAGCTTCTTTAGAGGTGGTGTTGTTTGATACATGAAAAATCTGAGTGTCTTTCAGATTCAAGGATACAATGGCAAGTGCTTTGCCATCCTTTGCTTTCCATGCTGGGAGCATTTCAGGTTTCGTTGGCCTAGCTATTGAACCATTCACTTATTCCCATAGATACTTCTCAATTAAGATCATCCTCATCTTCAATTCCCACATGTGGAAATCATCTCCGTTGAACTTGTTGATCAGACGGATCTCTGAGGCTGAACCTTCCATTGTAATCGAGTAGCAGAGATAGAACACAAATAGAATGAACCAGCTCTATGGAAAAAGAACATATTAAGTTCTATTATAAATCCTAGACTCTAGTAATCCAATAAACACCTTCTTCTGATACCAATCTGTTGGCTTAGATGTTGATGCCAACTGATAAAACAAAATTCTCATTAAAGGATCTCGGATTACTTGGAGAACGGATATTAATGAGCTGCTGTTTAGTTTGCATTAATATGATTATCAATGTAAGAGTCTCAGACTACCATGAAGAGAGATTGCAGAAACAATTAGGAGTCTGTGACAACCATGCAATTCTATGATACTGATATTCTGATACAAAGGAATGTAATTTCAAAGATAGCCATACATTTCTCTGTTATGATACTATTTCAAGGGAAGAGTGAGAGTTGATGAACATATGAACATTTAACAAGAATGCAAAGAGATGGAACAGTAGCGATTCTGTATATTAAAGTTGTAGTAACAACTATTAGATCACAATACAATTGCGTTGACAAGCGCGTGATTCTACTTACAGAAACAAAACAATAGGTATCGCTTTTCACATTTTTCGCAAGAATTGTCGCATATCTGAAAGTGCGTGAAATGTACTAAAACCTTCAATGAACACTTTTTTCCTTTTTTGCAAAACCTATAGTGCTCAGAAAAGCTCGCAAGTGAAGTGAAAGTCGTTGTTGGGTTTTTCGTCAGACATTCAGCTCAAAAATGCAGACTGTTGAAAAGCAGTTCATTTTCTGCAGACATCTTTAAGAGAGTAATTTTGAGAGAAAGAAGGAGGCCTGTTGGGATGATGAGAAGTTAGATTAAATTCCAACATCTCTCTCTCTCTCTCTCTCTCTCTCTCTCTCTCTCTCTCTCTCTCTCTCTCTCTCTCTCTCACACACACACACACACACACACACACACACACACACACACACACACACACACAAACACATTTTAGTCTCCATCTCATTTTACTCTCTTTTTGCAACAATATCGTGATTCAAACTTTTGTTTTGTAGCATAGGAAGGAGGAAAATTTGCGGCTGAATTATAGTAATGTAGGAGTCAGAATATGTGTTTGAATAATTAGTTCTAAATGCTTCAGTATAGTAGCGCCTAGGCAAATGGCTATTTCGATGGCAGATTATGTTTGGATTTGTCTTATAGTAGATCTGAGTTTTTGTTTTTGTAGATCCAAAGTTGTTTCGGCACCTGTTCCACTTGATTTTGTATAGATCTATGTATTTTTGTTGTATTTTTTGTATAGATTTAACTTTTTTTTAACAAATCTGCTTCTTCTATATTCATTTTGTAAATTTTAGATTTGAATGCAAGAATGTTTTTTATAGCATTTCAAATAAGAACATCAATCTCTCTATTTTGTAGGGTTTTTTCTTTTCTCTAGTCGATCATCATCCCAACGCATAAGAAATAGCTGAGGCAATTAAGGTACTAACAAAGATTGAATGGTCGTCGGAATATGTAGATTTGTTCAAAACAACATACCAACAGCTATTTTGATATTTGTTCCGATGTCGACAGGTTCAAATTTTATATGAACTTGCTAGGTTTGTGATTTTTTGAGTAGATCTGTTTAGTTCAGGTCATTTTTGAGAAGAGCTTGAAATTATGGATGCTCTTCTCCCTTGTGTTAACAACAAATTGGAACCACCTAGGAGGTCGGAATGGGGATCGAAATATGTGGATTTGTTCAAAAAAGTATACCAGCAGGTATTTTGATGTCTTTTCTAACGTCGACAGATTCAATTTTTTTTTGCAGTTTATTTGTCTTTGATTTGTGTTATGCCTTTGGGCAAGTTATGTCAAAACTAAACTTTTTACCTCTAAATTGGTATGCGCTTGAAATTATGTATGCTCTCTCCCCTTGTGTGAACAGCAAATTGGAACCATCTATTAGTTGGGATGTTGGAATATGCGGATATGCTTTTTTCAACATATCAATGTGTATTCTGATGACTATTTCGACGGTGATAGAATGATTCTTTTCATTTTGGCATGTGCTATGTAGAACAGTGCTTGTTTGAGTAGATATGTTTTCTTCAGGTGTATTTTGTAGATTTCAAAATTAATATTTCTAAATTATATAAGTTTGAGTTTGACAAAAGTCTCAACACTATAGTGGGTTTCTTTCCTTGCCTATCCTCAATCCAAGATCTAATCAATCTAGCATCAAGGAGATGAAGTTAGTTGTCACGCATAAATTCGTTTCCATGAGAGTGATAGTATACTTTAGATTTCAGCATGAATGGAAGATTCACATCTAACTCTAACATCCATTAACCCTAAGCATTAACACTACATCCACTAACACTAGATCCACAACAAGATAACTTACTCTTTCTCTCTCTCCCTTTCTTCCTCATAAAAAGTATGATAACATGCAATCCCAATAACAATCAAATCCAACAAATAGCAAAATCCAAATAAAGCATGAGAGATGGAGGAAAAGTGATAGAGAGCAAGGACATTCATCAATCCATTTCACCAGAGAACCAATCTGCTTTATTGAATTGAAGAAATGAACATGTGTAGGAGCTCGGGTTGGTCCCTTTTTATATTAGAGAGGAGGACCCTGGCCTCTGAATCCTATTAGTCCATTTCTGCCTCCCTAATTATTCAAATTTAAAATAGAGTGGGAACCATCTGAATTGGAGGGAAACCCAACTTTATTCACTAACTTGACATTTAGGCCCTGCGACATTAAAAGTCCTGCAAAAAAGGCCTAAAGTCCTTTTACTGACTTGTAACTAATCAAATAACTATGTGATCATCAGGTTGGACTTACACACACAGGGTGCCAAATCCCTCTCACTTATTAACTAGGGTTAGGATTGCCTTGACATCCACAAACCCTCCAATAGTATCCCCCACCAAAACTGGTGGCGGTCCCACAACACCTGCAAGATGCAGTTACTGGGGACTTTTATTTGCTTCGCGATAAATCTTTATTAAATGATATTGCAACTTCTCCATAAAATTGAGTTGGGCAGTGTTAAAATCCAAAGTATGCGGCAAAAAACAACGATGAGCTCTGGCAATCCACTTTGAAGTTGTCCAAGACGTGAAGCGAGATTCCCAGGAGCCTCCCATCATTAATGCTCGAAAATACAGTCGAGCAATCGGCAGCTGATCCTTGATATTCTCTGAGGCCACTGGCTTATTTGAATCGAATGCCAAAGGAGGAAGGCAATCATCCCATTTCGTTGCCATTTATGCCAACAGAGTCAAGTCTTTCGCAAAGAGTGTCGATTGTCTCAATGTCGGATCGGGAGAGTGTATATACTACCGCTAGTACGCTTGTAAGGCCCGGTGGAAATCCACTGATATTGTCCAACTAAAAGGTTGATGGATGATTGGCCAATTTGGCGTATGGATCGTAATTTTGTCCATTGGCAATCCCAAATCCTTCCACCTATTTCTTCGTGGCATTGGTACATAATAGGGATCTACCCGCAATTGGCGAGGGTTGGCCACATAACTCTTGATAGATTCTGGAGTTTTCTCAAAAATGGTAACTCTCCAAGCCGGCTGCTCTCTCAATACGAGTATCTTATCCAATTCTTTGTCGGCCTCTATTTTAGAGGTCTTAAACTTAAGGATCCAACCACCATGTGAGGACTCATGAGGATGTTGCGATAAAAAACTCTGGATCTGGTCCTTGACACTGGTTGGCCTTCTGAATAATGGTGTGGTCCTTGATGAAGATAGACCCGCTTGCACTACTTGTGGAACTGGCTGTGGTGCTTCAATTTTTGGAGCTCCACCCTGGTCCATGCCCGAATCTAGCCCTGTATCCATTGGTACTTCAGTTTGGTGCATGGGGGAGAATTACGGCATGACCGGTATTGAGATTTGGAATCCCTGAAATGCCATTTTGTAAGTCTCAACTTTCTTGAACAAATACGTGATCTCTGTCGGAGTTACCGGATGATCTGGTATTTGTGTCTGGAGATACGCATCACGCTCAAGGGTGGTCGCATCCAATTCACCTTGGAGACATGTACAATCTTGCTCTGCCATCTGCAGTTGACCTTGTAGCAGCTGCACTTGTTGCTTTGCATCTTGTACGACCTTGTCCACCTGATCTTGTGCGGTTGTCAGGGCATTCTATAGTGAGTTGATGTACTCTTCGAGGCGATCAGCCTGTTGCTGTGCCGTCTTCTTCTCAGCTTTGGATTTTTCTTCATGCTTCTTGGCGATCTTCAATTCTCTGTCTAGCTGAATAATTTTCTGACTGATTAGAGTATTTTCTGATCCCATATCTGAGATTTGCTACTCCATTTCTTTTTTCTTATCAAACATAGACTGGATCACTTGCACAAGGCTTGAGACCAAACCGAAAGCATCACCAGAATCTACTATTGTGGAGGTGGTAGCAGCAGAAGGACCTGATGGTACATTCCTTGGTTGGCATGGAACAGGTGCTGGTAACTCTTCTTCTTAAAAGAGATCTTCCTCTTGATAGCCCTTAGACACTGTGGTGTCGAACTACTTTGGTGATTTCACAGCTTGTTCGACCCGAACTGTGGCTGGTGCGCCTTCAGCTTGAGGTTGTTGGGGTAGCTGGAATGAATCTTCAACACAATAGTAGTATCATGGAAATGTTTAAATCCTCTTCTAGGGGATTGGAGTTCAAAGGGCACAGGGCTCCGGGGCATTTCAAAAACTTCGGAGGCCCCAAGGGAGTCAAAATCATTGAACATATCTATGAAATACTGCATTTTTGAGGAAACAGCTTCTGTGTATAGGGGTGAGACGACCTAGACAGCTGTGATGGAAATGGTAGCCTCAATTGATCACAGACTGTCCTTGAGTAGAAGCAGAGGCAGGGGAGCTAGGAAGTTCAGTGCGAGTAGCAGCAGGGGGTGGAAGCGCAGTTGACAATGTGTGCCTAGTACGACGTCATGACGCGAAAGGTGAGTCAGGAATGACGATCTCGCTGCGTGGACGACGTCAACTATGTGAACTGGAGGCCTGGTGAGATGACTCGGCTAGTGTTTCTTCATAAATTGAAAGCACAGAATCCATGGGAAACCCATGAATTTTGTTTTCAAGGTGTAAGGTCGCTAGGAGAGATAACAAGGGGCCAGCAACAAACTATTGTTTGGTATTGCTCTTAATGGCTTGTTTGAGCTCACAAAAACAGTCTTGAACCAGTTATATGGTTTGAGAGGGGCCTTGGCTAGATTGACGTATGACTCAACTATCCTATGTAATTCTTTCCTGAGGTTGCCAACCATCAAGAAATTATTCAGGAGCTGAACAGTGGCATGTATGGTAGGCTCAGTAATGGCATAAAGGAGGTAGCCATCATTGGTCCAATGAAAATCATTTGTAAGGTCAATGTAAGGCTTAATAGCCTGTTTTGCTTACTTATGGTTGTGAAGAATTGCCAAAAATTGGCAAATCTAGCTTGATCAAAAACCATGTAGAATAGTGTAAATTGTGTACACAAGTGGGTCCCACACATGTGAGGCCATGATGCCACATGGGAAACCCATCCTAATGTAGGTTAGGTCAAGTCAAGAGAGTTGGTCATGTCTATTTGGTGGTCATCCCTACTTTATAGGACCTACACCTAAGTTTAAGGTGAAAATTTGACCAACTAGCTACCTACCAAACATAACTCTAGGAAATAGACTAGGGTTTAATTTTAGGTCAAGGAGAGTGAGTTAACTTCCTTATTACATGCTGGAAATCCACCTAACTTCAAGAAGGAAGTCGAATTTGCTATGTATTCCCTCTCTCCATAGTGAGAAGATAGAAAATTTTTGGAGCTCATTGGCAATCTCAAGCTAGTTCACTATGTACATTGAGTTTTTGTGATCCAAATGAAACCAAATCAATTTCTACTTGTTTCTCAGGTTGAAGGCCGTACTACAGCCTGTAGTACACACGTGTGGGCTCAGATTTCAATGTTTATCAATGCTTTTGATTGTTAATGCTTGTTGTTTGTCAAAATTGCCAATCTAGATCAACTTTTTTGTGTCTAGTTTTTTGATAGATTGTTAAGCAAGCATCCAATCACTCTTGTGGATCTTTTGTAGATCCATTTATGGTCCTAAAGTACAGTACTTTCACATGGTATCAGATCCAAGTACAAGAGCATAAGCCATTGATCTAATGCAAATCCATTTTTAGCAAGTTTTGGTGCTAAAAACTAGTATTGAGAGGGCGAGCTAGAATCTTGATTTTGGTGAGGAGATTTGATCCCAAACTTGGTAGGGGTCCAAATCCGTACTGTCCACATGTGTGGGCACCTCTGAACCTGCATTTAATGCATGGTATTCATTTGATCCAAAAAAATTCAATTTGTGAGCTGTTGGTGTAATTTTTGGTGGAGATCTTAGGATAATCTACCAAGATCATTTGCCATTGATTAGATTTGAATTTGTTTCATGGAATCTAATTAATCTAGGCTGAGTTCAAGTCCTATTAAGGTTAAAAACAGGTCTTGAAAGTACAAGAAGAAAAAAGAGATTAAGTCATTTTTTTGTCCAAAAATAGCCAAATTTGGCAAGATTTGATTGTAAGTAGATTTCACATCATCTTATCTTCATTCCAACTTTGTGAGGGAGTGCTAGAACTGAAATTATAAGTCCATTTATTGGATTAGAAATCTAATTTGAGTGAAAAACTACAAGAGAGAGACCTTAGTGAGTTTCTAGAGACAATCAAATCCATTTCTTGGCAAGATTTGTTTGAAAGTAGTTTTCACTTCATCTTATCTTCATTCCAGCTTTGTGAGGGAGTGATAGAACTGTGATTATAAGTCCATTTGTTGGATTAGAAATCAAATTTGAGTGAAACACTGCAAGTGTGAGACCTTTGTGAGTTTCAAGTCGATCAAATCTATTTCTTGTTTGTAGAAGTCACTAGTAAGATGGGATCTACTGGAGCATACCTTCTAGAGGCTAGTGAGAGGTTGAATTCTACAAATTATGCTATTTGGAAGGTTAGAATGGAGTCACTATTGGTGCTCCAAGACCTTTATGAGTTCTTGATTGAAGATGAAGATGAACCTCTAGGTGCACAGGAGTTAGCTAGATACAAGAAGAGATCTAGGCTTGCACTTCATTGTGTGAAGATGAATGTGAGCAATGATTTGTTGAGAGAAGTATCAGCTTGTACTAATACTAAAGAGGCTTGGGAGTCTTTAAAATCAATCTATGAGTCTAGCAACACTTCTAGAGTTCTTATGCTTAGAAATCAAATTTTGCAAAGCATGAGGAGAAGTGAGGAGAGTACACAGGATTATGTACTCAGAATCAAGTCTCTAAATAGGGAGTTGGCTTCCATTGGAGAGAAGATTCATGATGGAGAGCTTGTACAAATTGTCCTTAATGGTCTAGGAGATGACTTTGCAAATTTGGTCCAAAGTTTTGCCATCCAAGACACTTTGCCAACTATAGAAAAACTTCACAGTGTATTAGTGGCTGAAGAGTGTAGGATGCTCCATGCAAAATCTAGGATGAGTTCCTTGTATTTGCAGGATGGTGATGAGAAACCCAATTTCTCATTCAAGGGCAAAAAGAAGACCAATGGAAAGAAGAAGCATCCAAAGGAGGCCAAAGAAGAGGATGATGCATCAAGTTCAAAGGACAAGTCAAAGCAAAAATGCTTCTTTTGTGTAAAGAAGGGGCATTATGCATCTAAATGCTACAAGAGGCTAAGAGCACAAGTGGAGGAGGACAAACAAGGAAACCTTGCAAAGGAGGAGGAGGAGGATGAAGTAGATGTATTCTTGATGGCATCTACATCCTCACCAACAAGCAATAGCAATTCAAGAGACAATTGGTGGATCGACAGTGGGGCTAGCTCCTACATGTCTTGTGAAAAGGACTTTTTCTCAACCTTACACTCATTCAATGATGCTAAAAAGTTTGTCTTTACTGCAAATGATGAAGAGTGTAGGATAGATGGTGTTGGCACCATATCTTTGTGTCTAGAATCCTCAAAATGCATGGATCTAGAAAATGTCCTTTATGTACCATCAATCACCAAGAATATGCTTAGTGTTGGTCTACTCTTAGAAAGTGATTTGGATGTCCACTTTAAGCATGGTGTTTGCTTCATCTTGAAGAATGATGTTTGCATTGCAAAGGGATTTAAACATGGAAGATTGTTTAAGTTGGAAGCTAGTGTTGCTTTTGAAAGAATGAGCTTGGCAAAGGAGGAGATCACTCAAGAGGAGATCTTGGCAAAGTGTGATTTTGCTTGCATTGAGGAGGAGCATCAAAAGGAGGAAGATCTTGAGGATCAGCCTCAAAGCATGAGAGTTCCAAGGGAGTCCTCAATGACAATGGCCGAGTCATCAAATTGCATGCAAATTGTCCATTCAAGTGTGCATCTTGCAAGGGTGGTGAGCATTGGAGAGTCTACTATCTTTGAATACTTTTTGGAAAGTAGTAGTAGACATGAGGTGACTTGTTTCTTATCTTTAAGATCCATGGTGTTTATTACTTTGTATGACAAGACAATGAAATGGGATGCTTTGAAATCTACATTTGTTGTTGATAAAGCAATTTCATTGGATAACTATTTTTGTAATAGTTTGAATAGAGTCATAAGAGATGAAACATCATTTGCTTTGGAAATCTTTTTGTCCACATGCTTTGTGCATGATCATTCCCATGTAAGGACCAAAGATTATCCTATTTTAATGATAGGAATAATGGTAGTGTTTTGCTCTTCAAGTAGAGATTGTAGAATCTACTTGTTTTCAGCCAAAGAATTTGTCAATGGTGGAAATGTGATCTTTCAAGAGTGGAAGATTTGTAAACTTGAAGAAGCACCTTTGGATCAACACCTTATTCAATTCATTGATGGTTTGGAGTCAAGTCAAGTGGAGGAGCAAGCTCAAGACCTGAGGACTCCAAGAAGAACCTTGAGTATCAAGATGGAGCCATCTAGGCTCAATCATATGGATCAAGCAAGACAAGTTGTCTTTGGCAACATTATTTATGCACTTAATATTCTAATTGATGTATCTTCAAGTGCACAAAATGCCTTGGAATCCATGGCTTGGCATGATGTTTAGTTTTGAAGTGTGCTACATGTATATAGACACATTTATGGAACATCTTGTAAGGGATCCTCTAAGAGGTGGTGAAAGATCCTTCATGGACATCATTCTCTATTGGAGTCTCAAAAGTTCCTTCTTTGTAGCTGGATTTTTTAGACACTTCTAAAAGCTTTCATTGATCTATCAAGAGAGTTGTAAATAGATCAAGCTAAATTTGAGGAGGAGTGTGAAGAATTGCCAAAAATTGGCAAATCTAGCTTGATCAAAAACCATGTAGAATAATGTAAATTGTGTACACAAGTGGGTCCCACACATGTGAGGCCATGATGCCACATGGGAAACCCATCCTAATGTAGGTTAGGTCAAGTCAAGAGAGTTGGTCATGTCTATTTGGTGGTCATCCCTACTTTATAGGACCTACACCTAAGTTTAAGGTGAAAATTTGACCAACTAGCTACCTACCAAGGATAACTCTAGGAAATAGACTAGGGTTTAATTTTAGGTCAAGGAGAGTGAGTTAACTTCTTTATTACATGCTGGAAATCCACCTAACTTCAAGAAGGAAGTCGAATTTGCTATGTATTCCCTCTCTCCATAGTGAGAAGATAGAAAATTTTTGGAGCTCATTGGCAATCTCAAGCTAGTTCACTATGTACATTGAGTTTTTGTGATCCAAATGAAACCAAATCAATTTCTACTTGTTTCTCAGGTTGAAGGCCGTACTAAAGCCTGTATTACACACGTGTGGGCTCGGATTTCAATGTTTATCAATGCTTTTGATTGTTAATGCTTGTTGTTTGTCAAAATTGCCAATCTAGATCAACTTTTTTGTGTCTAGTTTTTTGATAGATTGTTAAGCAAGCATCCAATCACTCTTGTGGATCTTTTGTAGATCCATTTATGGTCCTAAAGTATAGTACTTTCACAAATGGTTTGGTGAGGCTTGGGTACTAGACGCTATGCCTATGGCAGCAAGGGCGGCCTCAATCATGTGCACCTTGTGTGTGGCTCCCTTAAAGGTGATGTAAAACTTGGATTTCTCCTCCTTCCAAGTACTGAAGGCAAGAGTAATAAAATCCACATTGATTCTCCCTGAAAAGGCTCTCTCATGAATACCCATTGCAGTAAGCAGAGGCTCTACAAGGGTCATCCACCTAGTGACCATGCTTGTGCTAGGAAGGATCATGATATCCATTGTAGATGGGACATCACAATGGATAGTATAACGAGGAGACTGGGATGTATCTGTGGAAGACATGATGATTAGAAACAAAAAGTAAGACATGCGAGTGTATAACTAAAAACAGTTTAGAAAGTTTGGAAGGCTTTGGTCGCTGGAAAAATTGGCAAGAGCTTCGCTAGCACAAGTGAGGAATGAATCGAATTCACCCAACTTATAGGTGAATTTGGAGGGTCCATTATACTGAATAATAGTTTGGCTGATCAGTTCTGAACAAAAATTTACAAGCATGTACAATACTGTGAAAATAGGCTATAAAAATCTCGACAAAGATTTCTAAGGCTCTGAACCTATCCGGTGAATGTTTTCTAGGGTTGGCGAAGGATGAACTTTCGCCCAAGAGGGTCCTTAACCCAAGTACTGTCATAAATGCAATTTTCAAGATCTGAAGCTATGGCCAACCTAATTTTGACATTTTAAGACCATCTAGCATGTCAACAAAGGTTCCTAAGGAGAGTAAGGTGCTCGACGAAGGTTCTCAAAATAGCATATTGCTGATCATTCGCCTAACTCAAAAAGCTATTGGAAAAGAACCTTTGCCCAACTCAATATAGATATATCTGAAGTGGATGTACAGTTTGAAAGCTCAGCGAAGGATTCTGATACTATATAGGCCACATATGACCGAAACAGTGATTTTATAAGTCATTTTACATCCAAAATACTTTCCTTCTTTTTTTTCCATGTTGATGACTTTTCTGACTTTTGCTCATCAGTCTTTTCATCATTATTTTTTTTATTGTCTTTTTCAAACAAAACTTAACAATTAAATATTGAAAACAAAAAATTGAAAAACAAATAAAAATGAAAAATTAATTAGATCATGCTTGCTGAACTGGCAAAGCAGGCTGCCAAAACTTGCGTAATCGGCTGCCATTCACCGGAGTATGAAATCGTTACTGCGCCATAGTTTCGGATTTCCTTTACTTTATACGGGCCTTCACCAGTAAACTTCAATTTTCCCTTGATCAGCTTGGTTTTGTACATCAGTTTAAGATCTCCTGCTTTCAGATCTTTTTTGCACAATCGACGATCGTGCCATGCCTTTCGGCGGGCTTTCTCTTTTGCTAACGCACGACCTGCCATCAATCGTGTTTCACATAATTTGTGCAATGCTTCATGACGGAGTTGTAAAGACTTATCATCATTTAACCATTCTGTTGCCGCTATGCATAAAGATGGAATTAAAATCCAATCAGCATGACAACATCTTGACCATAAACCAGTTGAAAGGGTGTTTGATTTGTACTATTTTTTTAAGCAGTTCTGAATGCCCATAACGATGCATACAGTTTATGTTCCCAATCAGACCGACTTGCTTCAATTGTTTTTGTCATAATAGTGCAGAGAATCTTATTGGAAATTTAGCTTGGCCATTCCCCCTGGGATAGTAGGGAGTACTAAACCTGTGTATAACAAAAAAAATCTTTCAGTAAACACTTTATTGTTTGATTAACAAAGTGTGTACCCTGGTCACTGACAATCTCGATTGGACATCCAAATCTAATTATAATATTTCATAGAGAAACTTTGTCGTAGATTTTGCATCAGCAACTTTGACAGCTTTGGCTTCAACCCACTTGGTCATATAATCAGTTGCTACAATAATGTATCGGGCCTAAGATCCTTGTGCGGCAGGATGAATAGGACCAACATAATCCAGTCCCCATTTTTCAAACAGTGCTTGCAATAAAACCAAAAGCGAGGATTCATAGTTTTGTCTAGTAGGTCGTCGTGCTCCTGATTACAAAAGTTTGTGAACAGTAATATCGGTAGAAAAATGTCCTCCACCCATGCCATCATGTGAAAACATGATTAAATCTGGTATTTCATGTGGTAAAAAACATCTACGTAAAATATTGTCTGATTTACGACGATATAATTGTCCTACAATCAATTGATAAGGTTGAGTCTTATAAATCAATTTCCTCTTCTATACTTTTGTCAAAGAGTCATTTGGTTGTCCTAGCATTAGGTACTCAACAATATCCGGCACCTTTGCACCAGTTGCAAAGATGGTATCAATTCGATTACTTATCTCTTGCATGTTTTCACAATTGGAGTATGTTCCAACTTGATGTTTCTAATGCATTTCTCAATGGTTACCTTGAGGAAGAGATTTACATGGAGGAACCTCCAGGTTTTGTGAAAGAAGGTGAAGAATCAAAAGTTTATCTTTTGCTCAAAAGTCTCTATGGACTGAAACAAGCACCAAGGTCTTGGTATTGAAGGCTCAACTCCTATCTCATATCACTCGGATTTTGTCTAAGTGAATATGACCCTTCTATGTACTATAAGTTTGTAGATAGTTTTGTAATTATTCTTCTCATCTATGTAGATGATATCATTCATTGTGGAAATAATGAGAAGCTAGTTGAAGAAACTAAGCATGCACTTGGTAGTGAGTTTAAGATGTAGGACTTAGGAGTTCTGCACTATTTTCTAGGCCTTGAAATAGATTTTTGGAAGGGTTAAACATTTATAAGCCAAAGTGGATATGCACTTTCCATGCTCAAGAAATTCCAAATGGAAAACTGTAAAGGCATAGATACACTATGGAGCACACTGTAAAAGTTCCTATGAAAGATGATGAAAAATCCTTTGTGGACATCATTTTTTATAGGAGTCTTATTGGCTCACTTATATGGTTAATAGTGACTAGACTTGATCTAAGCTTTAGTGTTCATAAGTTAAGTCAACACATGCAGGATCTAAAGTTATATCACTGAAAGTTGGCTAAAAGAATCTTGAGGTATATATCTTCTACCTTAGATTATGGATTATTCTACAAGGGAGTAGATCTGACTTTGATTGCTTTTTCATATTCCGATTTTGCAGGAGACAAGCTGGATAGAAAATCCACAAGTGCTTACACTATTTTTCTTGGAGGAAACTTGGTTTCTTGGCTATCAAAGAAGCAAGCAACTATTTCCTTATGATCCTGTGAAGCTGAGTACAAATCTCTTACAACCACATCAAAGGAGGTTTTATGGATCAAAAGGCTACTTTTGGAGCTAAAGTGTTATGCAGATGAAGATCTTCCAATTATAAAAAATGACAACATTTCTGCTCAGGCTCTTACAAATAATCCAGTGTTCCATGCAAGGAGCAAATACATCGAGGTAGCTCATCATTTTGTAAGAGAAAACTTCATTGGGAGAGAGATCTCATTGGAGCATGTTGGATCTTCAAATTGTGTTGCAGATTTTCTCACCAAGCCATTACTCAAGAATGTCTTTATCAAGATGAGGTCTAATCTTGGCCTAATTTTGAAGTCTATGTTGGATAGGAACATAAATTTTAAAGAGGAATGTGAAGATTAGTAAAATATTATCTTCCTATCTCGAGTTTGGGTCCATGTCCGTGGTAATTTCCATTGTAATCTATATTGTACATAAAAGGTATGTGAATTGAGCACATAACCTTCTAGAATAGGTCGAGTTTGAGCTAGGTAGATTCAAATTTGATGACATGCAAAAGTTTAGATATCATGCAATGTCTTTCTGTATGCATGCAAGCCACATGCAATCAGTGCATGCAACATGCAAAGTGGTTTCTATCCATTTATGGTCCTAAAGTACAGTACTTTCAGATCGTATCAGAGCCAAGTACAAAAGCATTAACCATTGATCAGAAGCAAATTTATTTTTAGCAAGTTTTGGTGCTAAGAACTAGTATTGAGAGGGTGAGCTAGAATCTTGATTTTGGTGAGGGGATTTGATCCCAAAATTGGTAGGGATCCAAATTAAATATGTACTTTTCACACGTGTGGGAACCTCAGAAACTACATTTAATGCATGGTATTTATTTGATCCAAAGAAATTCAATTTGTGAGCATTTGATGTAATTTTTGGTGGAAATCTTAGGATAAGCTACAAAGATTGAGTGCCATTGATTAGATGACATAGGGTCATGAGATCTAATTAATGCAAGATTATCCTGTCTACTATGCAGAGGGCATCAATTGAGTATCTCAGAAAAGAACTATTCAGCTACAAAGCGTGAAAGACTCGGGATGATTTTCTCAGTTAAAAAGTTTCAACACTATTTGCTAGAATATTCCTTTGTCTTCCATGTCAACCACTATGCACTCAAGCATCTGGTGAATAAGCCAGATCTATCAGGCTGAATAGCAAGATGGGTGTTTTTGCTCTAGAAATTTGATTATCAAGTGGAGGTACGGCAAGGCAAGCACCACACTAATGCAGATTATTTATCGGGCTTAAACACAAGATCTATTACTGAGAACCTAAGTGACGAATTTCCAAATGAGAATATTATATTTTTATCTACTGAACATTCTCTATATTCAGAAATAATTCACTACCTTCAGAATCATAAATATCCTCTTGGTTTTGATCTTGAACAGAGAACGGTCTTTCAACATAAGGTTGGACTGTATATATGATAAGGAATAACGTACTTTATAAAATGGGTCCTGACGAAGAGCTTCGCATATGTCTCGAATTGATTGATATCCAAAAGGTCATTAGAGCCTTGCATTCAGAAGATGTAGGTGCACATTTTGCGGTGGTCCATACAGTGAAGATGGTCTTAAATGCCAAATACAGGTGGCCAAATGGCCAATTGTCGTAAAACGTAGAGACAGACAGCAGAAGCTTGAAGCTTTGAGCGTAGGCGTGTAGGATCGGAAACGCCACAGTTAGCAGCAAAAATATTCAAGATGAATCATTCATACAAAATTGCGCAAATGATCAATACAATAGTGAGACAAAAATTGCACTTTGATTAATAGTGAGTACAATGGCTTGAGGTAATAACTTTAGCTTGTTGAGCGTGATAACGCTGGCTACATAAAAACTTTGATAATGTTAAAACAACATTCTCACATAGTTAAGTTCAGCTAGTATATATGTACAAGTGTCTTCGAAAAATATCTTAAAAGCATTGAATGCTATTTACGCCAGTCTTTGTATATGTACAAAGTGGGTAACCGCCCTTGGGATATTTAGCGGTCCAGCTATTTTTAGGGTTGATGATAAGTTGGCGACGTCGGTCTGCCACTGTTGAAAAATACGAAAAACCCAAAGGTGCCCTTAGAACGAAGGCAGAGAAATGCAAAAAACTCAACGGTGCCTTCAAAATAGAGTTTGGTCACAGTGTCACATTTTTCCCAAAGGTGCAAAAGTGAAGGTGAAGGTGCCTTAAAACAATTAAGGTACAAAAATCCCGAAGGGCCAAAAAAGACGAAGGTGTCTTAAAAACGGTTAAGACACAAAATCCTGAAGTTGCGAAAAAGACGAAAAAGTTGAAGGTGCCTTAAAAACGGTTAAGGCACAAAATCCTGAAGTTGCAAAAAAGACGAAGGTGTCTTAAAAACTGTTAAGGCACAAAAATGGAAGAGTGGAAAAATGTGAAGGTCCAAATCATGTAGTCGGCCTTCGGCTGTCTTCACTCATTACATGAAAGATTTGTTAAGGTTGAGCATAATAAATTTAACACTCTCCCTTAATGTGGATCTTGAAAAACCTTGATCTTCAGATTTAACATATCGTTAAATCTGAGGTGTTGCTCCTTTGATAGAGCCTTTGTGAAGTAATCTACTGCCATGTAGTTTGTTCTACAGAAAACCAATGCTACTTCCTTGATATGCACTTTCTCTCTAAGGTAATGATACCTAATTTCGATATGTTTGCTTTAAGAGTGAAATTTCGGATTGAGAAATAATGCTATTCTACTTTGATTGTCACAATAGATTGTTGTAGGAAGTGTTTGTGCAAGGGTCTGCAAGCAATTGCCTTAGCTAGATCGCCTCTTTGGTTGCATTTGTGGTAGCTATGTATTCATATTCTATTGATAATACAACTGAGGTATGCTTCTAGTTGTTCCATGAGATTGGGCCTTGGTTGTATAAATATACAAATCCAAAAGTTGAATTTCTGGTATCGACATCTCCTGTCCAATCCACATCTGTGTAGGCTTTAAGGATGTTGGCAATTTGGCTACCTCCGTAGTAGATGCTGAGAGTTTTCGTTGTTTGGATGTACTTTATGATCTTTGTTAGCGCTTTCCAGTGAGTTAGGCCTGGATTTGATAGGAACTGGCTAAGTGTACTGATCGAATATGCAAGTCTGGTCACATGCAGATTATTGCGTACATCAGCGAGCTGATGATGGATTGAAATGGGTAGTGCTTCATTTTCTCCTTTTCTGTCTCAGTTTGAGGAGACTGTTCCTTTCATAATGCTAGTCCAGGGTCGAGTGGAAAGTGACTTGGTTTGTAGTTGGCCATACCATAATTTTTTAGCATGTTGTTGAGATATCATTGCTGACTGACAAAAATCAGTCTACTGGGTCAATCTCGTTGGATTTGGATTCTTAGAAAATAGAGGACTAGACCCATGTCAGCAGTCATCTTGTATTCTTGGGCTAGCATGCATTTCGTATCCTTCATCAGATTCAGATTGTTATTGAATAAGAGTGTATCATCTACGTAGAGAGTGATGATGATGAAGTAATCTGATACAGACTTGAAGTAGACATTCGAGCCTGCCGAGTTTGGAATAAAACCATTCTCAATCAAAAATGCGTTGATTTTCTGGAACGAGTGATGGTTTTGATCCTGTCCACACCTCATAAGTTGTCTTGCCATTTAGGGCTTTGGTGATGAATTGATTCTATAAATAGGCAGTTGTAGTAATAGCTTCTGTCCAGAATTTTTTTGGAAGAGAAGCATAGGCCAGCATGCACTTGGCACTTTCGATGAGTGTCTGATTCTTCCATTCAGCTATAGCATTGGACTGAGGTGAGTATCTGGTTGTATATTGTTGATGTATTACAATAGCCTTGTAGAACTCTTTGAATTTTGTGGAGATATACTCTCCTCCTCCATCTATGCGTAGAGCCTTGATCTTCCTTTCTTGAACTGCTTGAAAAATTTGAATGCTTCAGAATTTGTTCTTCAGAAAGTAAGTAGCAATCCTTCGAGAGAAGTCGTCCATGAAGGTTAAAAAATAGAAAGCTCCCCCTGTCAAAGCAGTCTGCATCAGGCCACAAATGTTGCTATGTATATGGTTGTATATTATTGATGTATTGCGCTAGCCTTGTAGAACTCCTTGAATTTTGTGGAGATATATTCTCCCTCTCCATCTATGCGTAGATCAGCCTTGATCTTCCTTTGGGTCTGATTTTCTGCAGATGCCTTGAGCTGCTTGAAGAACTTGAACGCTTCAAATTTGTTCTTCATAAAGTAAGTAGCAGTCCTTCGAGAGAAGTCATCGATGAAGGTTAGGAAATAGACAGCTCTCTGCATCGAGCCACAAATGTCGCTATGTATATGGTTGTATATTGTTGATGTATTGCGCTAGCCTTGCAGAACTCCTTGAATTTTGTGGAGTTATACTCTCCCCCTCCATCTATGCGTAGAACCTTGATCTTCCTTTGGGTCTTATTTTCTGTAGATGCCTTGAACTGCTTGAAGAACTTGAACGCTTCAGATTTATTCTTCATAAAGTAAGTAGCAGTCCTTCGATAAAAATCGTTGATGAAGGTTAGGAAATAGAGAGCTCCCTCTATCGAAGCAGTCTGCATCGGGCCACAAATGTCGCTATGTACAAGGTCAAGCAAGCCCTTGGATATATGAACTGAGTCTGAAGTGAAGGGGCTTCTAGCATGCTTGCTGATAATACAACTTTCACATGGAGAAGTTGGCCTGCTAACAGAAGGCAAATCTTGTACTAGACTTTGAATAGACATTTACTGAATACTGTTGAAATCAAGATGGCCAAGTCTAAAATGCCACATCATATCAATTGATTCAGAAGTGCATATGTGAAGAGCTTGACCTTTAGAAGAGTAGCAGTGGCTAAGTTTGTAAAGATAGACGCTTTTTCTTTCGTAGGCTAAAACCTTTCAGGATTTGTCAAGAATTGTGTAGCCTTCTGTATCGAATTTGACCCTCCGACTTGAATTAGTGATTTTGCTAACTGAGAGCTGATTCTTGGTCAGATTTGAAACGTGGAGAATGTTGGACAACATCTTGACTTCAACTCTTTGGAATTCGAGTCTGACTGTTCCTTCACCTTCGATTGAATGTGATGAGTTGTCTCCAAGTTGCACAACTTGAGAGTGGGTGAATGACTTATAGTCATATGTTGAGGTGCTCTAAAATCTAGATACCAAGAATCGATATCTTGATGTTCTCCAACTTTGGTCATAAACGCTACTTCATCTTCTTCTTGTAACTGGATTGAGTGACTAGTTGTTGCACTACGTGCTTGTTGTTGAACTACTTCTTCTTTTTGTTGTTGTACTTCAAAGTTCGGCACTCCTTGATTTCATGGCTAGTCCTCTTACAGTATCTGCAGAACAGTTTCTGCACTGGTTGGAATGATGAAGAGATTGAATTCGATCCTAAACCAGAATTTGGTCCAGTCTGCATGATTCTCTTCTTGTTAGTATAACTTGACTTTGTAGATCTCTTGGATCTAAACTTCTGCTTTTTTGAATATAGAGCTTGAGGATCCAATCCCGAGCCTGAGGAGGATGCAGATCTTATGATCTCCTCTTGTAGGAGTAGTGAAATTACTCTTGACAGAGTGAGGTGCTCCTGGGTCGAAATTACATGACCCAATTTTCAAAGGCTTCAGGTAGACGTTTAGGTGACTTGAAACACTCTCTGCGTCAGACAATTTTAGGGTAAAGAATTTCTTCCTCAAGTGTAACTTGGAAGTCACATCCCTGATATCGTAAAAGGTTGAGAGCGGTGAGGCGGTGGGTTTCTGGATCCATTTAAAGTGGTTGTTAATCGAGGGTTGATCTCTGAAAAGAGATGAAAACCGTGCCTGTAAAAAAAATGATGAATACAAGAAAAAAACAAGTAGGCAGTCAGAAGCACAAAGAACTAGAAAATAGACTGGAGGATATGAATTCTGGAGCAAGATTCAAGAAGATTGTCAATAGCAATGGGTGCCAATGTTTGGTGGTCTTCTTTTATGCTCTCTACATGCTTTTTTTCTGACAATGAAGACAGGTTTTTGTCAGCCTACAGTGACAAAATTTCCAGAATTCTTACATGTGTGGGAATGATCCACAAGTATGATTGGCTTTATGATTAGTAACCTGATTCTAGATTGAATAGCAAGATCTAGTACAAAATTTATGCATCAACCACAATCTAGCATGCTAAGAATTAGAGAATGATAGCATTGAATTACAAATGAGCAAAAGTACAAGAATTTAGTGTATGAGCATTAGCCTGAACATGAGTTAGAGAGAGAAAGAAAGAGAGATATTCAAGCAAATATGGTATAGATCCAAAATGACATGGAATAGCTACAAGGCTTTGGTTCTTCATCAAAGATTAAGATAATAGCTACACATATTTATGGAGTTTGAGGTAGCTTGAGGTAGAACCACATCCATCCACCTTTCAATCACACCTAAAGTGGAAACTAGAGTCTAAGTGACATTTGTCACATCTCATGCATGTATTTCTACCTACTTTTACCAAGTGTCCTACTTCTAACTAGAATTGTACAAATCATCATGCATGTGTCCATTTCACTTTGTGCATGCCTTGCATGTCACTATGGATCACTTACAATAAATGCATGTGATATGCCACGAGTTTCTACAAGCATATTAATGCTATTTATAAGTCTACAATCTATATGCAAGTTGTATTCAACCAACTAGATATGACAAATCCATATAGCTCAAGTTCTATCTAGGCCAATTTGGCATTTACATTTATGAAACAACATACTTGCATAGTACAAATTTTGTAGTAAGCCTAAAGTCAAGATAGATTATTTTTCAATTTCAACATACAGTTGACAGGTCCTGTTTTTTTTCTCAATTTCTACAGTTTCTAGTATAATGCTGGTGCAATGGTGATGTACCCTATGAAAGATTTCAGATCCTTAAGATCCAATCTACTTGAATGATCTTTGGTTAGAAAGAGAAATACATTACCAATTTCACCAATGTAGAGAAATCAGCATCTACACACAATTTGAGATGCAAACACTAATAGAACTTGATCAAACTTGAATGAAATGATTATGTACTGTTGCTGTCCGTACAAAACCAGCAAGCTACTGTATTTCACACATGTGGATCCAAAAATAACAAATAGAGATCATTCTACACATAGAATAGCAAGCAATCACCAAGATAGTGCACCAATGGATAGTAGAACCCAAGAGAACCATGCATAAGCATGAAATGAGATAGAGAAGAGAGAAGATGACTCTCTCCACGAGTTACATCCTTTTATAGCAGGTCCAAACCCTATTTGGCCACTTGGCTTTCCCACCAAAATGCTAACCCTACCAATTATGCGTCTAGATTCAATGTACCCAACTTATTCAAATTGAATCTACTCAAACTCACATTCTATCTTTCCCATGCTTTCAAAAAGTGTTTATTCAAATGAAATTTAGACTAATGAACTTTGAAAAGTCAACTTCTAAGTCTAAAACAAGTTTTGGCCTCAATATGCCAAATATGGAAATATTGCAAAATGTGATGAAACTAGTTGAATTTTTCACACTCCCTCTTCAACTAGTTTTAGCATAGACTTTGATAATACTCCAAGTGAAGTCCTATGCTTCATGAACAAGTCTTTTCCCAATGCTTTTGTGAAGATATCAGCTACACATTCCCTTGAAGACACATGTTGAAGCTCCACCTCCTTTGCAATGACTCGCTCCCTCATAGAATGATATTGTATCTCAATATGCTTGCTCCTAGCATGAAAGATAGGATTGGATGCCATTCTTTGGGCTGATTGATTGTCACAAAAGATGATTGGGCTCTCTGAAAAATCCAGCAAGTGAAGATCCTTGATCATCCTCTTGATCCATACCATCTCCTTTGTGCAATGTGTAAGACCTTTGTACTCGGCCTCACTAGATGACAATGAGATAGTAGCTTGTTTCTTTGACATCCATGATATAGCTCCATCACCTATGAAAATACAATAAGAACTAATGGATTTCCTATCCTTTACATCTCCAGCATAGTCCAAATCTAAAAATCCAAAAAGATTAGGTGATGATCCCTCATACAATATGCCAAAATCTCGAGTTCCAATGATGTACCTCAAAACTCGCTTTCCTAGCTTCCAATGCTCCTAGCATAGTTTCTGCCAATAGAACTTTGATCCATCATAAGAATGACCTTCTTCCTAAGAATAGATCTCCTTTCAATGATCATGTAATGCTCAAAATAGAAACAACCATAATTGATATAGAGAATAGTGTCCACTTGGGATGCTTCACTATTTCTCACATCAATTTTACATGTAAAAATGTGACTAGAACATGAAGAATCAAATAGAATGTGAGATGATTCCACCATGATTCCAACTCTGAACTCTCTGGAAAAATATAACAAACAAACAATAAATGTGAGTGATCAACTTTTTCTTGCATGTTTTCTCCTCCTTTGTCCTTTGTTGCCTTGTATCCACCATGATACTCCATGAATGAGCCTCCATCTTCATCTTGCCACAAGAAACCATCAAACCTTGGAAATCCATGAGTAGGTGAGTACATAAATGATGCAAATCCAGCACCACATGACTCCATAAACCAAGTAGTTTGCACTAGTCCATCTTCAAGATCTACTTGACACAAGAAAATGACCATGAATTCACCAAAAATTGACAATCTCCAAGTATTGGCACCAAGTAGCTCAACACTTGAGAACTTAGCCATGGATGACTGACATAATGAACCTCCAATAGCTTCATTTCCATCAGCAAAATCAGCCAAGAATGCTAGTACAAATCCAACATCAAAACAATGCTCACCAATGTAGCTAGTTTTACCATATCTTGACAATCTGCACACATCCACATGAAATTGCTCAAACATGAGATAGAACAAGTAAAGTAAACTTGAACAACACTTCCTTGCTGCTCCTTTGACCTTAGTTGAGTCTTCAATATGCTGCAAAAACAGATCCATAACACCATTGCCAGTTACCTCTCCTTTGATGCTCTTGACTAGCTCCAAATTGCCAACTTCTCTTTTGACTAGTTGAAGCGCTTTGAGATCAAAGTCTTGATCTTCAACTTGACCATCAAAGTCATTGAACAAAATTTGTTTTCCAGATCCATTACTTGATTTTATAGCAAGATAACATCCATCCACTTGCATAGTTCCATGTACGTCAGACAATGGTGGAGAGTACATCTCTACTGAGTTTAAGGAGTACTACCAGAGCCAAGACATTGAGCAGCAATTCATCACTCCTTACAATCCTCAGTCAAATGGCTTAGCCGAGAGGAAGAACCGTACTCTGGTTCAATCGACCAAATGTATGCTAGCGCATGCATCACTGTTTAAGAACTTCTGGGCCGGAGCTGTATCCACTACAGCTTATGTCCAGGACAAATGTTCGACCAAGGCCCTCTCAGGCAAGACACCCCATGAAGTGTGGACAAGCTCTAAGCCTATTGTGAAAAATCTAAGAGTGTTCGGATGCATTGCGTACGCACAGATCCCGAAAGACACAAGAAAAAAATTTGACTTTCAAGGTCTCAAGACCATCCTGATTGGATATACTTCATCTGATAACATATACAAGTTGTATGATCCCGATACCCAACAAATCTTGTACAACCGGCATAAGTCTTTATTGAGGATCAGTTCGTCGACATCAAAGGCAAAGATGATGTTCCAGGAGAACCTTAATCACCTGCCATTGACATGACAATCAGAGCTTCTGGCTCAAGCATGTCCATTATCGACCCACTATTCGACAGTGAATCAGACAAAGACGTTGCTGCTACCCAGCAGAAAGTCCCAAGAGTGGTTCATCAGCTAATTCCTCCCAGAAGATCAAGCTGAGTGCACACACAACTCACAAGGGTAAACTCTTGAGTGTGCATGTCTCTTGATACAGGAACTAACAACAGTCAAAAAGACATTTAGCCAACCAGACTCTGATCTCAAGAGAGAAGCTATGGATAGAGAATATTCCTCTCTGATCAAGAACCAGACATGGTCACTAGTCAAAGTTCCTATTGGCTGCAATATCATTGATTGCAAATGGATCTTCAAGATCAAGTACAATGCCAATGGATCAATTGATCGAAGGAAGATAAAACTGGTAGCACGAGGATTCACTCATATTTCCAACATCGACTATAGTGAGACTTTCAGTCCAGTAGTCAAGCATTCATCGATCCAAGCCCTCCTATCATATGTGTAGCTGCCAACCTCGAAGTGCATCAACTTGAGCTTATCTGAATGGAGTTATACAAGAAGCATCTACATGATCCAACTCAAAGGATACGTTCTGGAAGGTATGAAGAATCATGTCTGTAAACTCCATAAGACACTCTATGGCTTGAAACAATCTGCTAGAGTTTGATTTTAGAGGATCAACACATTCCTCATCGAACAAGGTTTCCAACCAAGCACTGCTGATTGCAACGTCTATTCCAAGTCGGTGCAGCAATCTTTCATTATCGTCACCTTATACGTGCATGATACGTTGGTTTTCATCAACAATACCAATTTGGTCAAGAATTCTAAACATATGTTATTTTTTGAGTTCAACGTGACTGATTTGGGCGAAGCTCACTTCTATTTGGGCATTCAGATCCACAGAGATAGAGCGAGATGACTGATCTATATCACTCAACAAAGGTATCTTCAAGATATTTCTAATAGATACAATCTAATGAATTGTAGTTAGCTCACTCACCAATGGATCCAGACCTGCATTTGTCAAAGGACCAATGTCCCCAGACCAAGCAGGAAGATGAGCAGATGAGAGAGTATCCTTATCGATCGATACTTGGATCTCTCATGTACACAATGGTCTGTACAAGACCTGACATCTCTTTTGCAGTAAGCTCACTCAGCCAATATATGGCTAATCCTGGCATTACCCATTGGAAGGCTCTCATAAGAGTCATGAGGTATATTTGAGCTACCATGGACCAGTGCATCTGCTATGGAGAAGTCAACAATGACAATCTTCATCAGCTCAATGAATATTCTAATGCAAGCTGGGGAGGAGATGTAGACAATCGTAAGTCCACATCTGAATTTACATTCTTCTTCAAAGGCGGTCCTATCTTATGGAACAGTCGTAAACAAACCTCTATCGCTCTTTCTTCTACAGAAGTATAATACATTGCTGCTTCTCAATCTATTAAAGAAGCGTTTTGGTTGAGAAATTTATTGTTCGACATTAGTTTGTATCAGTACAACCCCACAATTATATTCTATGATAATCAGAGTGCTATTGCCTTATCGGCCAACCCTAGATTTCACTCTAGGAGTAAGCACATTGAAATCAGATATCACTACATCAGAGGCAAGGTTTTCAACAAGGATGTAAGCTTTACATACTATAGATCATAGGTCATGGTTGCAGATATATTCACGAAAGCATTAAGTGGTAATGCACACAACAAGTTTTGTGCATTGCCAAGTCTAAAGATCAAGGCATTCACAAATCCAAATTAAGAGGGGTTGTTGGATTTATCTCCTTTACTCTCTTAAATTCTGTGTTATTCTGCCTCCATTCATGCTGATGTATTTTTACTCATGTTGTCGCACAATCTGCATATTTATATGTAAAATAAGACAGACGAATAAAATGCAACTGTGTGCACAAATACAAGTAAATTTCCACAGGCAAAAAAGCGCGAGAAATGTGACACTGTGTTTTAACACATGATTTGTGACAGGTGAAAAAGATGACACTGTCTTACAAATGCCAAAGGTACCCTTATAGAAAAGTGAAGGTACCTTGTAAATTAGTTTCTAAGGCATTTGTCAGAGCGTCGCATTTTTTGTATTTTCACCAACATTAATTTCAGTGAAGGCTAACGTTGCAGCCTTCTCATGCTCATCCCCATGCACTGTGCAATCAAATTTGATAACGACAGTAGCCACCCATGATCTCCCACAGACAGCACATCCACTTTGTACTTTCTTCATCTGCACACCTATAAAAATTATGTATATATATTGAATACCATCTGTGTATTCAAATATGATAAACAAGCAACAGGCATAATAGCATCAAAAGCTTATAAGAGATAGAAAAAGTGGATGCTTTCACGCATCAATTCTTTCTTTCAGATGTATTGTCAGTAATAGGTTTATCACCTTTACAGATTGTGTGATTAGCTTTGTGATGCACACGGTTTCGTCCGCTATTCTCTTGTGCTCACCTGCATTATTGACCTGTATATTTCACTATACTTAATCTGATTACAGCTCTGTTTGTTCTGCGTTTAGATTTGTGTCAATTTTGCAATGCTTTTCTACATTCTGTCTGACTTTCTTATTGCTTAACCTGGTAGTCTACTCTTAGCAAATTATTATTAGTCTAGCTAATATTTTGTCTTGCGTTTCGTGACTGATTATCAGTCTAGCTCAACCTAGCTCTTCGCGAATTATTTGCGACTAATAATTTGTCTAGCTGTTCTCGACAAATTATCTTTCGGATGTATTGTTGCTTAATGTTTGGCTACGTAATCAGATCGAATGTGATTTCTATCACTAATGTTCTGTTCGAGTCTGATAGGCGTAGTCATGCTTAAGGAAAGAGTGAGATAGCTGATTTCGCTATGCACGAACACTTTCAATTAGCTATTTTTGTTTCTCACACCCCCCTTTTCCAACAGTTATATGGGAAGCTTATTAAGCTATAATGATACTAGACTTAGAATTTGCTTCGAATAGGAACACAAATCATGCTACATAGTAACACAGACATAAAAAACTCTCCACATCAAGCTCACATAGCAATTGTATTTCTCAAAATAAAATTACACTGTACATATAGTTGTTCACTCATGCAACCCATGCATGACCCAGGTTGCCATTGGCGGGACACGTGTCCCGTCGATTTGCCTTGTGGTTAGGCCAATTGATCCTTATTGACTGATAGGACCCACAGTATAGTAGCACAGTGATTCTACTTTAATTCTAACTCTCTCCCTTAAAGTAGAGTCTACTTTTTATACAGTCATGTACATAGCTCAACAAACTTTAAGTACAGAAAGCTTTGATCTAAACTTATCAAACTTTTCTCTAACAAGTGGCTTAGTGAAAATATCAGCTAGTTTTCTTCCATACTACAATGAACAACATGAATTTCACAACTCAGCAGCCTCTCACGTATAAAGTGATACTGAATCTGAATGTGTTTGGTTCTTGCATGGAACACTGGATTCTTTGCTAGCTGAATGCCACTCTAACTGTCGCTATGTATAGTCATGAGATTTTTCTGCTTCATGCCAACTTCTTCCAAGATTTGTCTCAGCCATATAGCTTCTTGTGCTGCAGTACACATTGCCTTATACTCTACTTCTTTGGTGGATAGAGCAATTGTACTTTGCTTCTTACTAGGCCAAGAAAAGCAACTACCACAAAACTGGAATACATACCCCGTGGTGGATCTACGATCATTATAGTCACCTCCCCAATCCGCATCCACATAGCCACACAACTCAGGTAAACACTCATGCTTCCTGTAAATCAAGCCATAATCTGAAGTGTCTTTCACATAACGCAAAATGCGTTTAGCTACCTTCCAATGCGTTTCCATAGGTGTTGCCATAAACTGACTTACAATGGCAACAACATAGCATATATCTGGTCTAGTCATGGTAAGGTAAATCAAGCTCCCTACTAACTGCCTATATAGTGTAGTATCAAATGACTGTGACTCATCAAGCTTAGAAAGCATTTTACCTGGTTTAATAGGAGTATTCACTGGTTTGCAATCCTACAACCTAAACCTGTGTAGCAACTCTTTGACATACTTCACTTGTGTTAAACCCACTTCGTGTCCTTTTTGCCACACCTCTACTCCGAGGCAATTATGCATCCGGTTGAGATCTGTCATCTGAGGTCTTTCTTGATCATGTCTATCATCTCTTGATTATTTCCCGTAATAATCAAGTCATCAACATAAAGAGCAATCAAAGCAACCATACCATCAAAGCATAAGACATACTGATTTGGATCAGACTGTGTTCTCACCATCCCCTTTGAATGAAAGTAGGCATCAATCCTGCTATACCATGCATGTGCTGCCTGTTTAAGACCATAAAGCGCTTTCTTCAAGCAACATATTTTATTCTCCTATCCTTTCACTACAAAGCCTTCAGGTTGATCCACAAACACCTCTTCTTCTAACTCACCATTTAGAAAAGCAAATTTCACATCCATCTAATGAAAAGGCCAACCAAAATGTAAAGCTAAATACCAACTTAGAATTTGTTTCGAACAGGAACACAAATCATGCTACACAGTAACACAGATAGAAAAAACTCTCCATAACAAACTCACATAGCAACTGTATTTTTCAAAATAAAATTACACTGTACATATAGTTGTTCACTCAGGCAACCCACGCATGACCCAGGCTGCCGTTGGCGGGACGCGTGTCTCTGATAGCTCTGACAAGTTGCCGAGACTTCAGCTTATCAGAGATAGACTTAGTAGATGCTTTTCAAGCATTTATTCTTCCTTCTCACATTGATTGCTACCATAAGCTCATAGCTATTACAAATCATAGTCAGCTTCATGCGGTTTCACCCGCTATTGATTTGTGCTCACCAACATCATCTGACTTGTATTTTTATACATTCAATTTGAATAAATTACTGTCTAGTTTTGTGTTCAAATATTGTCAATATTGCATCACTCTTCGTTTTCTATTTGACTCTCTAATTGATTTGTGTAACTATACGCTCTTTTACTTTCGCAATTAGACTATATTTTGTGGTCGCCTACTATAGTAGTAGTGCACACACTGAGGGAATTAGTCGACCACTGCCTTCGTGCAATAGTATTGCTTGACGCGCCCGAGTCTTCGAACCATTTCCCCAATATGGTATCAGAGCTATTAGTTCGAAGACTCGGGCGCGTCAAGCAATACTATTGCACGAAGGCAGTGGTCGACTAATTCCCTCAGTGTGTGCACTACTACTATAGTAGGCAACCACAAAATATAGTCTAATTGCGAAAGTAAAAGAGCGTATAGTTACACAAATCAATTAGAGAGTCAAATAGAAAACGAAGAGTGATGCAATATTGACAATATTTGAACACAAAACTAGACAGTAATTTATTCAAATTGAATGTATAAAAATACAAGTCAGATGATGTTGGTGAGCACAAATCAATAGCGGGTGAAACCGCATGAAGCTGACTATGATTTGTGATAGCTATGAGCTTATGGTAGCAATCAATGTGAGAAGGAAGAATAAATGCTTGAAAAGCATCTACTAAGTCTATCTCTGATAAGCTGAAGTCTCGGCAACTTTATGCGCTCGAGCGTAAGTGGAATCAGCTTATTTTTGGTTTGGTATAAACCACATATTAATGGAGTACAATGATCAACTATATACAATTTACATTTGTGCAAGAATATGGCATGGGGAATAGATCATGGTTGTTGTTGTCATTGTCCAAGTAGTTGCACAGTATAGGAAGTGGGTGTGAGAAGGCTTCGACTATTCAGAGTTGAGCGTGTCACTGCTGATAGTCAATGGAGTCAAAATAGTCTTTTGATAGTTTCCGATGAGTTGGTTGAGTTGATAAGTCGGACTCCCCAATAAGTCAGTCAGGTTGGGTTTTCCCGATAAGTCGGATAAGTCCTACAAGTCGGGTGACTTTGACAAGTCGGACTGCCATTCTCTTGCATGTCTTCCATAATAGAGTATTTATGTAGACAGTGCGACAAATGTGAGTAAATTGCAGCAATATGAATGGAACTACATTAACATGGGATTTAGGAGAGTAGAGAAAATAAATCCAACACATATAACCCTCCCTATAAGTCTCTAAAAAACACATTAAACTTTGGAAGGCTTATATTGAGGCGACCCTACGGACCCGACGCTCAAGATTTCTACTTCCCCCGTGTCTCTTTTTAGATTATATCTTTCAAAAAATCGCTAAAAAAAAGCGTTGGAAATCGCGTGTATTGTTGTAGTGAATAAGTATCACGTACAAATTAGATGAATCATGAGCACACATTTTCAACTTTTTCCATTTGTTTTTTTGTCAAGGTTTTTCTCTCTTTGTTTAACATTTTGCCAGTGTTGATGAGTCCTTGAGCCATACTCTATATTAACTATTGCCTCTAGTATTATGATGCCCATCTCTTTCCTTCTTGTTCTAACCACCTCTCAATTATTTGTTAATGACCTCACCCTATTCATGACCATGAACTATAAGCACATAATTCAAGCTACCCTTGCCATTTCTTATACCTGTTTCCATTGCTCCACCTTAGTCATGAACTTTTCTAACCCCCCACCCACCCACACACGCGCGCGCTTGCACGCGCACACACACACACACACAATGTTCCAAATGTCTTCTAGATCATCTTCTATGCCAACATTCTTATACTCTTTGGCATTTTCCCCACTAACATCCCAAAACCCTATTACCTTATTCTGCCATCACTAAAACTTATCATTCAACATATCTTGACAACCTACCTAGTGTTATCCCTTTGTACTTTTGTCTCCTTAAAGGCTACTACCAACTCCTACACCAAAAGACTTTCTTTTTTTGTTGTAGAACAAATGAAAAATGTAATGTGAGTGCCCTTGGAATTCATGTGAACACTCTCTCATCCATCATATGGGTAACTCTGTGAATGCCTGAAACCTTCCTTCTCCTTCATTAAAGTTATTACCTATAGGAGAAAATACACCTTCCAAACCTTGACCTCCTTTTATAGACTTCTTGTACTCACCCCTAAATTATTTCTTGAACATCTTTGGATATCTCAAAACATTATCCCTCAACATACTTTCATTTAGCATTCTTTGAATTATTTGCAACCACAATGCATTATCCAAGAGCACTTAAGTCTAGCTTGTGACATTTGTAGAAACCAGTGTTGGGTGGGTATATAGGTGCTCTACTGGTATCAACAATGGTATTAACAATGGTATCATAGAACATACCCAACTAGTATAATGTTTTGTAATACTAGGGTCGATACTTGACTAGGCCTGGTTAAAGCCCATCAGTGCACATATTGATACCTTAATTAGGGGCAAAAAAGTCAATTTTAACATGGTACCGATATAGTATCCATTTTTAGTTGGTTTCCAAAGATTACATATGTAATTAATATTATTTATGGTGTCCTGAAGACATTGGTGGACACCAACAAAGGATTGGCCTTTAAAATCATATGCATATTACATTTAAAAAGGTCATGATTTTCATTAAATGCATACTACCCTTGATTAAAAGTATAATCTTAGAAAGAAAATAATAATTAAAAGTCTAATTTTAGAGAGAAAATAATATACTCATACTAGGCTTATACTCGGCTAGTATCACCCCTAAATACCCAGGCCGGTTGATACTAGCCACCAATTTACAAATATGGTGATAATTCATACCTGGCTGGTGTCAGGATTTTTAATAAAGTAAAATACCAAGACTCGGCTAGTATTAAAAATATTAATACCGCAACACTGGTAGAAACCCATTCCCCTCTTGACAACCATAGAAACTTAGTAGCCCTCTTGAATACCAAATGCTTATTTTTCCTTGTCGATTGTTTTAAAAACTCATGAAATTGAAAAGACCATTGCAAAGACTATAACTCCTAAAATGACTTCTACTATCACATTAAAAAGAGCTCATGTACCTTCACCATTATGAATAAAAAGTGAAAAAGTGATGGTTTTCCCTCCACTTGGAACCTTTCATTAAATGCTTCCCTAATGTCGAACTTCATGACTTTTTCATATAAGATCTCTATCCAAGCCCTCTCCCATCAGCCCTACCATGATTGTGTCTTGCACAATATTATCGAGAAAACATTCTCCCAACTAGTTGCCTCCTATTTTCACCACCTTTGGACACAATCTGGACCTCTATTGTCCTCCTTGCCTTCTCCCTTGTTACGAGTCAGCCAAAGTCATTGTTTGGGGTGTTTTTGATAGAAGCTGTGTTGGTGGTGTGCTTATGGAGCATTCGTGTAGATTAAAAAAATTATAATCCATCTAGACTCAAGATTTACCATCTTTTCTAACAAAAATTTTGCCAGCTTTAATTCAACACTTGAATTTATTGCTCACGATATGAAACTCTGTCATTATCAAAAAAATAATTTGATGAATGGCTTTTCTCTTAGACTCAAGTTTATGCTATACGGGTGTATATTTTTGAAGTGCTTTTCCACTTCTCATTTTGGTTTACATAGTTGTCTTGGACATAAAATTGATTTCAAAGACTACCAACCTTGAAAATATCAACTACGGGCCACGACACCCTTTTTCTATTATGCTTATAGCCCTTGTCAATAGTTTGCACATTTTGTAAAAATTTAGCATTTTATTGGTGGTACAAAAAGGCTAATCATGTTGCTTATCTTGCATCACTGTGTCTATTTTAGAAATCATGACATCATTATGAAGCCTTCCCGATTTGACGGAGGTTTTCCCTCCATAGAAAGGCATATTCATGGTAATATTTAATGCTTCATAAAGAGGTGAATTGATAATAAGAATTTCACATTCAAACTTCTAAAAGTTCACACCCTTCCTAAAAAAAAGGTAGTCAATATTCTTGAGTGTGTATATTTTAAATTATATAGGTGAATACCCATGTTCTATTCCAAATACCATGGACAAACGACATCTCCCTTGGGCAATTCACTTGGCTTTGCTCAAAAGGTGGATGTGAAGATTATCTAGTGAAGGTAAATACATAATAATGCTAGTGCAAAATCAAACTTTTGCTCAAAGTTCAAACTTCATGATGAACAGATGCCATGATGAAAGTCATTCCTATTTTACAGCAATTCATGCGTACCTGCCTTTCAGATCACATGGGTGGTCATTGCAAGGCATAAGTAATATGCATGGCAAGTTGATAAGGTGACGTTTGTAAGCTTTTGAAGCTCTATAATGCTCATTCTTCAACACTTGATATTTACACCTATTGGGTGGCAAGAAGCACAATTACCACTTCTATCCCTTCGACATTACTTGTATTTCTAATAACGTGTTCTTGATTTGCTATTTTTTGTCCTTATCAATGAGCTTTACTAGAGCTGGGAAGGTTCTGCATGTCAATGTGTGCAGCCTTCAAAAACGCTGGGCAGAATTCTGTATATCAGGTTGAGTTGTTACCAATTTCTATCTCAGAAATTCCTCGGCATGACATGTATAACCAGAAACGTCAAACTTGGCAAACTTATAGCGGGCAATTCGTCTTGAAGATATTTGTATGCACGAGAACATAATGATGTCGAGAGTCAAGAGGTGAAGATAGCTGTCCATTCTTGAGATCAGTCCACACTGCAAAAGCATTATTTCCAACGTCCATTCAAGGTTCAGTAATCCGGATACCTATTCAATTCACAGAACACATCGTTGATTGGGTTTTCATGCGATCCAAAGAAAGTAGCCGGAGTTGACAGAAAGCTGCTGGCTGGGGAAGTAGACTTGACTTTGCAGTGGTTTGCACCCAACAAGGGCGCGGCCGCAAAGGTCAAGGTCTTAATAACAGTCAAGCTCAGAGGAGGACGCCACATCTCCGACTCGGTGACATGGGGGTGCAGCTGTGCAACTACCTGCCTGAGATGATCAAGTCCATCCACTCGAAAGCAACGCGCATGTGACCGTAATGGTCTCGTGTCAATGTCTCATACTCGATGCACTGAATCCATTCGTAAACTCTTCTGGAACTGCTTTTCTTCGTGCACGCGATGCGCTCGTACCACGTGCAGCAACATGTAGATTCCAAGAAGAATACGTGCACGGAATCAGCAGCGAGATCTATGTATAATACGTATTATTGTTTGCTGCTGGACCTGCTGGTTGATCCGGCCGGGAGTAGATCAAGAAATAGCCTGATTGCGATATTCTGTAGAAAATCTATTGCTGATTGCTGGCTACAGTCTGCAAAGCAGACGGAAAGGTGACACCGCAGTACTCAGCTTGCAGCAGCTTGCAGCTGCAGCAGCATGGCGAGTTGAGGAGAAGAAATAATGAAAGGGATGGTTTTGAAAACTATTTGGGAGCATAAAAAATGACGCATGGTGTGATCAGTGGATGATGGTGGTGAGGATAGATGATTCGATTCTATTGTATTCTATTCTATTCATGAGTCAAGGGTCAAGAGTGTCAAGTAAGCATTTCAAATTTAAAATCACTTTTTTATTTTTCACGAAGAAAAAGGAGGCGCTCACAAAGAGAATTGTAAGTCTCCTTTTTTTTTGTGCATTTAATTTTTTTTAAATGCACATTTCGGATGGAAGGTGGGTGTAAACAATATTGATTTTACAGCAAGGAAGGATGCTTTCTCGGGGCATTCAGCCTGAGGAAGGACTTTTTCTCCCAAGGGGCGCGGGGCAGAATGCTCTCAGAGGGCGACCTTCTCCCCCCCCCCCCCCCCAATAAAATAGCAGCTATTATTATCCAATTTCAAAATTTTGGCCCTTACCCACTTGCAAATGGGATAGCCCAAAGGCGAGAACGCCTTGTGTCCCCACTCATCATTCACATGACACAACATTTCACAAACTCCCCTTCCTTGAGGTGCCTTCAAGCAAGGGTTGACTCACAAAACTTGTAACATAACCTTTATCTTTTGTGGGGAGAATATGGACCCCATGATTGAGAGTTCGTGTTTGGTGAGTTGTGACTAGTCTTGGGTCAAGATTTGATATGTCTCAAATTTCAACTCAATGGGGATGGGTTGACATGGAGGTCACATGGGCTCCAATAAGTGCCAAACTATGGCCACTTGAACTCCCATAGAATGTTGGGTAGTAGTGCTTGACATCTCCATCTTGTAAGTTTCATTGCTTTTCATCATCGAAGATTCTGCCAAATACTCAATGGTTGGAGGAGGAGAGATTGTAGCAAATGGATTGGATAAAAAGAGAAAAGTGGAAAGATAAAAGAGGAAAGGAACCCAATGCTTGCTGTAGCGCATTTGAATGAGGGCAATGCATTTTCTTGTGAATCCGACTTTCTTGGTGTTGCAATGGTGGTAAGTGCAATGAGGTACAATTTTGTGCCCCTATGGCATCTGAATCTAGCCTAAGGACAGTTTTTTTATGATAAATAAGAGGATTGTGATGAACTTTATTGTGCACATTGAAATTCAAATACAAAGTTTTGAAATTTAGAAGAATTAGAAAGAGAATTCTAACTCAAACTCACCAAAAATAGACACTTTAGCTTTGAGAAATCCATTCTTACTGCATAAAATGCCACCTAGGGATAGGTCCCACATTGTGTGAACCACGTGAAGTGGTCTCAATTAGCTAGAAAAGAGTATTTTGGTTCTCTCCAGTTACTCAACTCCTATGTGAAATCTTAAACATTTGTGATGCCTTCAAAAAAATGGCCACACTCATTTGATGACTAATAACTGTATTTTATTTCATTGGCTTGATATGATCTCAAGTTTAGAGCCTTGGTGGACAAAAAGTGGTGGAGATCCTCCATGACATTCTTAAGACCAAGAACATATTCAATGGCAATGTTTGTAAAATTTGCCAAATATTCACACCAATGAGCTTAACATTGCTTCATAACAAATTAATTGAACATATATTTAAAATATTGATATTTTAACAACTATTTGTGATTCTTTCTAACGATGTTCCCAAGTACAAAATGCATGTACAAAAGCCAAAAGCTTTTTGTCATAAACAGTATATCATTATTGACTAGAAGTTAACTTACTGGCTATGATCACAAAAGGAAGCTCACAATCAACAATTCCTCGTACTAGGGTTTTGGATAAGGCGACTTAATCCATACGGAAAAGTCTAAACAACACTTGGATTCCATGCAAAATCATCCTAATGGTGCAACAACTCTTTAAGTCGAGTCATTGTAAGGGAAAACATATGTATGAAGTTATGACAAAAGTTTGCTAAACTGAGGAAAGATCAAGCGTAATGTAGATTTTTGGGTGTAGATCCATCACAAATAACTTGAAACTTTTCATTGTTGACAAAGATTCCATTTTTAGAGAGTGAATGTCTGAAATATTCAAGAGTATCTCACTCTTCTCAAGGTTAATATATAAATGATTCAAGACAAATTGAAACACAAATCAAAGACAAATTGTTCTAAATTAGTAGGAGACATTTAATTGATTTCCAAAGTCAAAGAGGTAAACAAAGTAAGTTTTCAACAAGTAGGCTTGCTCGAGGTGATGTAATGTGTTTGAGCTTCAAGATCCACATTGCCATAGATAAATGATTTGCGGATCAATTTCTCAAAGCATTTCCAAGTCATAGTGCTTGTACTTTATTTGAGGTGATGTTTTAATTAAGATATATCAAAAAAAAAAAAATTGGAATTTGATAAGCTCCAAAGTCTCAAATATAATCATAGTTAAAAAAGCCATAATTTGTCAAATTTGTAGATCACCATAGGAATTGAAAGGGGCTCATTGTTGAGCTTTTTTTCACATGAACTTGACAAAAACTGATACATGAAATTTATGTTGTTCATCATAATGGTAGTGATAGAGGTCCCAATTGTGGTACTCAGTGTCGAAACTAGATGAACTTTTGGAAAGTGCAATACTCAAGGCGAGTGCTTCTAACTATGGCGAATGAGGGTCCAATTACAGTGGTCACAGTTCATCCTCAATGTTAGCACTAGAGAAACTTTTGAAAAGTGCATCATGCAAGGCAAGTGCCATCAATTGTGGCAATAAGTGGCCAATTTTGGCTTGCATACATTCCATATTAGTAAGAAAGTAAGGAGAGGTGCAATCTTAGAGGACTAGTTTCTACCTCTAGTTCTTGAACTTGGAGGAACAAGTCTTTGCCATTCTTCATTGCAAAGAGTGTTTAAAAATAGAAAAAGTTACTTTTTACAAAAAGTTATTATAACTACTTGAAAAGGGCTATTTCCATTGGAAGAAAATTGCAAAATAATACACCAAAAAGGACCATATGCAGGTTGGAAAATTGAATAAATTTCATCTTCTTTGAAAGTGACCAATATAGATACTACAAAAATTAGATCATTGTTGTTTTTTTTGTATCACTTGAATCAGAGGTGGAGGTGGCATATGAAAGTTCTGACAATTTGAAGCAATTTAAGTAATTGTGATAAAGTGCTTGTCAATAATGTTTTTTACTAGAAAACTATTTTTAGGTCCATTGGACTTAGAGAAATTCATGAAAAGAAGAGTGTATATACTCTATATGCTTTTCAACGACAAAAACAATTTTATAGACTTGTTCTCTACACTTGAGACTCAACAATCTTTCAACATCATCTAAATACAGGATTTGAAATATATTGTGTATTATGCTCAATTGGGGTTTCGGGTTTGATAAGTTTGATATTTTATAAAATCAATAAATATTCATTTGAAATTCGTGTGTGATGCATTGTTCTTTAGTTACGCAGTTCAATGATTTGACTATAAAAGATAATAAAGAATCATTATGGTGGTGTATAGTTACAATGCATGATCTATTCCCCAACAAGCATGATTGTAGATGTAAGATGAAACATATTATAGAAGTAGTTGTGACTAGCGCCCTACAATAGGTTAGTGAGCATGGCAACCCATTAACTATTGGATTTATTCCTCTACTCTCCTAAATCCCACGTTAATCTAGTTCCATTCACAACACACAATCTGCATAAATACTCTATTATCGGAAACATGCATCAACGTGGTCATGACTTTCGACAGCGTCATGCTTGACTCCAAAAATCAAAGCCTTCTCACACTCGCACCACTCGCCCACTTTCAGTACTGCGCAACTACTTTGACAATGACAATAGCCACGATTTATTACAGACGGTGCAGCGGCTCCATGCCCTTCATGTACATATATCTACATAAGTGTAAATTGTAAGTAAAAATGAGATAGAGGTGTAAGCAATCAATCAATTTAGAGACAGACACTGTAGATGCTTCCACACATCGATTTCTTCCTTTTCAGACTAATTGTCAAGAATAAGCTCATAGTTGTTACAAAAGACAATGTCCTTAAATCTCATTTAGGGTTGTCCCACACTTTGACAAAGTCATTTCCTTAACATTTGAGGCACTTTGAAAAATGCAAAAGATGCGACTCTGTAGTTTTACTCGCAAATCCTAACATGCGAAAATTGCGAAAAAGATGACATTGTTGTCAAAATCCGTGTATTTCCGGACTATATAAAAACAGTTGTAATTCTGCAGACTATATAAAAACACGAAAAAATCCGCAGAACGGGATAAACCATGAGGATTAAAACCGATTAGTCGATTAGTAAGAAGGAGAATAATCCAACACTCCCCCTTAATCCGAATCCTTGAATGCCTTGATCTTCAAACTTAGTTCTACACAGAATCTTTTGTGTGCTTCCAAACTAAATGCTTTGGTAAAAATATATGTTGTCATATCTTGTGTTCCACAATACTGCAATTTGACCTCTTTGTTGAGAACTTTGCTTCTGACAAAATGATATTTCTTTTTAATATTCTTACTCCTAGAATGAAATCAAGGGTTGGCAAACAATGGCACTTTGATTATCACAAAATAATGTCATCGGAGTATATTGATTCAAACCAATATCTGAGAGTAAGTTTCTCAATCAAATTGCTTTCTTTGTAACTTGAGAGGCTTCGATATACTCCGATTCAGTGGAAGATAGAGCTATCGAAGATTGCTTATGACTGTTCTAGGAAATTGGACCATTGTTGAGGAAGAATGTATTCTCCCCCATCATCTGACCTCAATGCTTTGATTCGTTTGCCAGTTTGATTCTCAACATGCTCTTTGAATTGTCTAAATTTGATGAAAGCCTCTGATTTCTATTTAATGAAACAATTGTTCTTCTGGAGAATTTGTCAATAAAAGTAATGAAATACTTTGCATCTAGCAATGAAGGAGTTTGCATATATCCACATATATCTGTATGAACAACATCTAACAGACCTTTTGTTGCATGCCTATGGTTTGATCTAAAAGGAATCCTAGCCCGTTTTCCAAAGATGCAGCTATGACAGATAGGGAGATCGATCTTACCAGAAGGATAATTGAGATCAAGAACCATGGATTGTCTGGACATGTTCAAAACAAATGCATAGTTCAAGTGTCCTAAGCGATGATGTCATAGTAATGCTTTATTGACTAGAACAGAGGTTTTCAAGGCTTGACTAGACTCAGAGTAACAATGTTCCAATCTATATAAGTAACACTGCCTCTTGCCGAGTGCAAGGATCTTATTACTCCTATCAATAATTTTGCATTGATCAGATTCGGATTCTACCTTGTGACCTAAATCTGTAATTCTACTTACTGATAACAGATTTGTAAAGAGTTTAGGAACAAATAAGACCATTGATAGTACTTTGAATCGATCATGCTGGAATCACAATCTTATAGTGTCCTCACCTTCAATAGTGTGAGTACTATTGTCACCAAGATGAACAAATTTCTTCGTGTTGTAAGGCGTGTAGAAATTGAATTGGTCTTTGATCATGAATGCGCCTTCGTCCACTTTGACCTGGGGAGATGACGAAACTGTGTTTGCTTGTTGATCAGGTTGCTTGGCTGTATTCTTTGCTTGGAGAATTCGGCAAACCTTGATCTCATGGTTATTGCGCTTGCAATACCTACAAAACATCTTCTTCTTCGACTGTGGATTTGATGATTGTACTTGACTGTGAGTCAGCTTCTGATCCGTTGCAACCTTCTTGGAGCCTTTTTGCTTCTGTCGCTTAGAGCCTTTGTTGACATATAGAGCCTGAGAGGAGGAAGTAGACAAAGTGTCTTTATTTCTTCTATTGTCTTCTTGCAGCAACATAGTGATAACTCTAGTAATAGCTAAATATGAGTGTGTCAATATGATCATCATTCAGTTCTCATATATAGAGGGCAAGCTTGAAAGCAATGTCACAATTGCGTCTTGATCATCTATGATTGATCCGACAGCGGCCATCTGTTGCAAGAGATTCTTAAACTGGTTAATGTGACTCTGAAGTGAATCACCATTAGACTCTTGAATATGAAGAATTTCCTTGGTAGATGTAACTTAGTAGTTATGTCCCTCATGTCATATAGTAGATTCAAGATGTCCCAAATGTCTTTTGACATTTTAGCTTCAGCTATGTGTCCAATCTGTGTATCTGATATATTGAGGATAATAAGCGTGAAAGCTTTATCATCCCTAGATTTCCACTTTGAGTCTTCTGTGTCGTCTTCAAGTATTACTTCTATACTTGTAACAACATTCCATAACTCGTTGGTGATTAGCAAGGTCTTCATCTTAAATTTTCACAAATGATAATTGGATCCATTTAGCTTGTTTGCAATAAGACCAGCTTTACTTTGAGAATCCATCTGGAACATAGTCTGTCGATTGTATCGATGATGCTAAGATGTAGTAATGCCAACAACAGAAAATCAGTTCTCTGATATTGAAACGATGAAAGGAACTGAAGAATATGATATCAATTTGATAATGCAAAAGATATTAGAGCTTTCGCTCTGATATCGAATAGTACTAGGTCCTGAAAAAAAATCAATGCTCTTAAATCATGTCGGAAAGAGGTATGTGAAAGAGAGGTCGAATAAGATTCAAATCAAAAGAATTTGAATGACAAGAAACAAAACTTATCGTGCGCAGCAAAATAGACTATCTTCCTCTTTCTTCATGCATGACTACGCCTATCAATTTCGAACAAAACAATAGTGATAGAATTAGTCGTGTTCGATCTTATAGTAACTAACTTTGAAATCATCAGTACTACAGTGATTATGTAGCCAAACAATAATGCATTGAATTATCAGACAAATAATTTGTCGTGAATCACTAGACAAATGATTAGTTGCGAATCACTAGACAAATAATTAGTCGCGAAGAACTATAGAAACACATACATTTTGAGACGAACCTGAATGCAATAAAAGATAGTATTGATTCAGTATGAAAATGAAACAGAAGTAAATGAGTACAATAAGTTGCGGATCGAAGCCGCATACTCTAGGCTATCTCTGAGCAGCTAAAATGAAAGTCTGAATTAAGCGCAATGTTGATAAGCAGTAAGCGCAATAGCAATCTCTAAAAAAACTCTAAGAAGAGAGCTAGAATGCTCAGGAGTGTTCAGGCTCGTAGACTTGAGAGAGAGGGAGCTAACTATTCAAATGCTTGCTGAACTTTTTAAAATTGTATGAATATGAACAACTATATATGCTAAGCAATTAGGTCGTCAAATGTGATTGCCAGTTGGCTGGTGTTCGCTGGCATTCATCTAGTTCCTTCTCAAAAATTGATTGCTGATGAGCGGTGAATATTGGCCATAAACAGTTTGTCTGCATAAATGAACTAAAACTATCACTCTGCAGACATGAACTAAAACTGCCACAGGCGACAGTGTCGTCTTTTTGCAAAAAATCTGACAATGTCCTTAAATCTCATTTAGGGTGGCCCCACACTTTGCCAGAGTCATTTTCTTAACATTTGAGGCACTTTAAAAAATGAGAAAAATGTGACTCTACAGTTTTACTCGCAAATCCTAATAGGCGAAAAATGCGAAAAAGGCAACATTGTTGTCAAACTCTGTGTATTTCTGCAGACTATGTAAAAACACTTGTAATTCTGCAGACTATACAAAAACACAGAAAAATCCACAAAATTGGATAAACAATGGATGAGGATTAAAACTGATTAGTCGATTAGTAAGCAAGAGAATAATCCAACAGGATCTAGTAGCCAAGGAAAAACAACCACTAACCTGGGAGGCATTTTGCTTAGTATTCAAGGAATATTTCCTTCCCTTGTTAGATGATTATGAACATTTCCAAAAACTTTCAGGATTGACCATGACTAAAGTCCTTGATCAATTCATTCAAGACTTCCATGATTATCTGAATCCTCTCTATAGTGAGATATCTCCTAAAATTCAGATACTCATGTTTATTGATGGTTTACCTAAAGACTATCAAGTGGATGTTAGAAGGAACCATCTAATACCCTAGAAGATGCTATTAGGGCTGCAAATTTTTTTTATGATACTCCTAAGCCATCTAAGAATCATCACCCTAATGAGCAAAAGAAGGGTTTCAATTTTAAGAGAAAGGATAAAGAATTTACCAATGAGGCATCTTCAAATCCTAATTCTAAGAAACCCTCAATAAACATCAAGGTGGCAAGAAAGACCTAGCGGAAGCTTGAAAGAAGAATCTATGCTTCAAGTGCAATGGAGAGGGTCACCTTGCACGAGATTGTGTCAAGAACAAAGCCTCAACTTCAGGTATCATATCTCAGAGTAATGAGATGGATATTTGTTTTCTTAGTTCAATGTTTTATGGACCTAATGACGCAAATTTGGTGCAGATGCTAAACCTTCCTATAAAAAAACGTGAGAAGAAATATTGTGTGACAATATGGCGTCTAGATGTAATTCCGAACCCATGGATTATGTGGTTCCTAATCTACCATTGCACATACAGGATTATTATGAAAAACTTGAATTCCATGTCGTTAATTTGGCAGATCTGGATGTGGTTCTTGGCAGCAATGGCATTATGATAAGAATAAATCTTTTAGAATTTTTTTTGTTGAAAAATCTTTAACTTATGCATGATTATTCTTTAATAAAGATTTATGCTAGTTTAAGTGTTGATGCTACTGGTAGTAAAACTTATTGCTAAGCATGAGTTTAACTCTTTAATTAAGAACACAAAAGGAGTACAAATTTTATTTATGTTTTCACAAGAACTTAATTTGTTGCAATGATGAGATTCTTATAATTAATGCCATGAATATACCTAGTCTCTTCCTATAGGTTTACCACCTGAAAGGTCTGTAGATCACAAGATTGATCTTATACTTGGGTCAATTCTGATTACACAACACCCTTATAGGATGAGTGCATCGGAAGAAACTGTGGTACAAAGGCAATTAAGTGAGTATCTAGAGAAAGGGTGGGTTAAACCTAGTAAGTCTCATTGGGCATCACCAGTGGTTTTGGTCGCCAAGAAGGATGGGACTATAAAGTTTTGTGTAGACTATAAAAAGTTGAACAAAGTTACAATTAAGAATAGGTATCCACTACTCCGAATGGATGACTTGATAGATTATCTTGGTAGTGCAAGGTACTTTACCAAGATAGATCTAAGATCAAAGTATCATCAAATTCGCATTAAGATAGAGGATATACCTAAGACGGGCTTTTGAACTCGGTTTGGACACTATGAGTTTTTGGTACTTCCATTTAGTTTGACCAATGCACCAACAACTTTCCAACAAATGATGAACGATTTATTCAGGCCATATTTGGGAAGATTTCGTAGTAGTGTTCTTGGATGATATCCTGGTCTTTAGTAAGACTTTGGCAGAATATAAAGAGCATCTTAAGATTGTCTTGGACATATTAAGAAAGGAAAAGCTTTTTGCCAAGGAGTCTAAATGTGTTTTTTTTGCTAAAGAGTTATCTTACCTGGGGCATAAGATTTTTGAACATGGTATATAAATAAAGGCCGATCGTATCCGGAGGATTATTGAATGGCCAATTCTTACTACGGTTTGAGAAATCAAGTCATTCTTGGGTTTCGTGGAATTTTTCTGTCAACATATACCTCAGTATGCTAGGATGGCATTTCTCCTCACTCAAGCTTTGAGAGGATTTAAAAAAAAAATTGGCCGGAGGGCTAGGAGTCCAATAGTGGTGTGGACGGAGGATATGAGCAATAGTTTTGAGTTGCTTAAGAAAAGTGTGACAAGTGCCTAGGAAACCATTTGTGGTTAGGATCGATGCCAGTGATTATGCGATTGGAGCTGTCTTAATGCAGGATGGACATGTTGTTGCTTTTGAGATCAAGAAACTCAATCCACTTCAATCTAGGTATAGTTCCTATGAAAAGGAGCTTCTTGCTATTATTCATGCCTTGAAAATTTGGCGACATTATTTGTAACCAGATTTTATGTTTTGATGAATCATATAACACTCTGTTATTTCTGTGATGCTACAGATTTAAAAGAGAGACAAGCTAGATGGGCTGAGCTAATGCAGGTATTCGACCTCTCAATACGGTATTGTAAGGAAGTCAAAACACTCTAGCGGATGCTTTGAGTCATTTATAGGTTATCAATCAGTTAAGCTTTATTGATATACTACCGAGGATATTCCAATCTCCCCAAGGACTTTTTGAGTCCGATCCTTTTTTTGGAAAGTATTGGCAACAAGTACTTTTTGGGGTAGATTTGGGTAAGTAGAATTTTTCGAATCAGGGAAAGATTGAAATAGATTTTGCTATACGGAATGGGATCTTCTTTCATAAGGGCAAAGTATGTGTACTGGAGAGTGACACAGTTAGGACCCAAATCCTGCATGAGTGTCATGATAGTTCATGTGCAAGACATCTAGGTATACAAAGAACACTTGACTTAGTTAGGCAATAGTTTTGGTGGCCTAAGATGAAAAGTCAAGTAGAGACTTATGTACTTTAACAAAGTGTCAGTTAAATAAAGCTGAAAGGCTAAAAGCTAGTGGCCTATTGCATCCATTGGATATTCTTACTAAAACGTGGAAGAAAGTATATCTATGGATTTTGTAGTCGGGCTTCCACATATAAGGAAGGGCCATGATTCTATTTGGGTGATTGTTGACATACTTACGAAGTTTTCTCAATTTATTCCACCTAAAACTATAGTTAAAGCTTCAAAACTAGCTCTATTTTTTTGTTGAGTAGCTTTTTTGACTGTATAGGCTATCTTGTGATATTGTCAGTGACCGTGACCAAAAATTCACTAGGAATTTTTGGCAAGTAGTGTTTGAAAAGTTGGAAACAACTTTGAGTATGAGTTCTACAGATCGACTTGAATCAGATGGTCAAACAGAAAGAACCAATCAGACCTTCCACTGGTAGAATTTGCATATAATAGTTCAAACACTCAGTGACCGGATTCAGCCCTTTCATGCTTATGTATGGTTATCAACTTCGATCACCGATTAGTATTGGCATGAAGAACTTTAGGGTAAAACCTGCAGCTGAATTTCTTGTGGATATGTAAGAAATGTTAGAGCTGGCTAAAGATAGCATAAGAAGTGCCCAAGACAGGGCGAGACACTATGCTGATCTATCTCGGAAGCACACAAGGAATTCAAGGTCAATGACATGGTATTTTTGAGGGTCCCTAGTCACTCTAGGGGCTTGAAAACTGGTAAGTGTGCAAAGTTGGCACCTAGGTATTGCGGTTCTTTTAAAGTTAACAAGGTCGCATATAAAGTAGATCTTTCAGCTAACATTGGAATTCATTCTATTTTTTACGTTAGTAAGTTAAAACCCTCGTTGGGGGTTGGAAAAACTCTGGTCTTTGTAGAAGATCTCGTAGAGCTTCTTCGTGATGAGGCTGCGAGTGGACCACCTGAACCCAAGATAATTATTAATAGCCAGTAGAATACTCTAAGGAATAGAGTGCTTCAAGAATTTTTAATCAGGTGGAGGGGCAAGTCAGAAGAGGAAGATACCTGGGAAAAGGAGGTTGATCTCCAAAAGAATTTTTCAGATCTTTCTCTACAAGGAAAAATTCAAGTTAAGGGGGAAGGAATGTTACATACCTATGTAACTAGCAGTACTTTAATCCCTAATCTGCCCATCTAGTGTCTGGGGGGCTAAATGGCGAATCACCCTTGGATAAGGGATACCCTTAGGATTAAGAGTAGGTTACTTTAGTCTCCTCGGATTTTTTCACCAAGAAGATCTGTGAGAGATAGATCTAAGCCTAAGAGGCTCTCATATGTTGATAAAGGCAAGCAAGTGGATCTTGATTCTACTAATTATGCCTTCTTTGTTTCTTATGAAGAGCCAAAGAATGTTCAAGAGGCACTCAATACCAAGGAGTGGTATGATGCCATGAAGCAAGAGTATGATGCATTGATCACCAACAATACTTGGGAGCTTGTGGATCCACCATCCAACAAGCATGTGATTGGATGCAAGTGGTATTTCAAATCAAATACAATAATGATGGCACCATCAACAAGTTCAAGGCAAAATCATGTGTGTTTTCTACATAAGAGTTTATATGGCCTTAAGCAAAGTACCAAGGAGTTGGTATGCTAAGCTTAACACTTTTTTACTCTCTTGAGGGTTTGTTATGAGTGAGTATGATCATTCACTTTATTATAGGTTTGCTGGAAATGATGTTATCATTTTGCTAATCTATGTGGATGATATCATCTTGAGTGGTGGAGACAATCAAGATGTGGAGGATATCAAGAATGCTCTCAAGAGTGAGTTTGAGGAGCATGATCTTGGTCATTTGCATTACATTTTAGGAATAGAAGTGATTAGATCTTCTCAATCTACTTTCATTCATCAAGAGAAGTATGCTAATTCTATTCTATAAATATTTCATATGGTAGATGCAAAATCTTGTGATACACCTATGGAGTCAAATGTAAAGCTAACTATAAGAGGTAATGAAAGATCCTTCAAGGACATTACTCTCTGTAGGAAGCTAGTTGGTTCACTCATCTATCTAACCATCACAAGACCAGATCTAAGCTATTGTGTAGGGAGATTGAGCCAATTCATGCAAGATCCTAGTGAAGTGCATTGGAAGCTAGGAAAACAAGTTTTGAGGTACATCATTGGAACTCAAGATTTTGGCATATTGTATGAGGGATTTTCATTATGAAGGAAAATCAAAGTTTGAAATTAGGTTTGGACCTGTTATAAAAGGATGTAACTCATGGGAAGAGAAGATATTCTCTTTTTCTTATCTCATTTCATGCTTATACATGGTTCTCTTGGGTTCATCTATCCATTGGTGTTTATGGCAGTTAAAAACGGAAGGAGAAACACTGGTGCAGAGAGTTTAGCACACAGAAGCTTGGTAAGCTCATGAATGAGAAGGAGGCCGCGAGGAGGTTGTCATGTGTGGTGAAGGGAGTGGAGCTGTAGCGCTCCGAAGTGTCCAGCGGCTGGAGTACCCTATTTCAACATTTTGGAAAGATCACAGCTGTAGGATTGAGAGTAGATACGGATCGACGGTTGAGATCGCGCTACTTAAGATGAATATCGACCTTTAGATGGAGTCTGAAGGGCAGTTGAAGAAGGCAAAGAGGCTTTGAAGTAATTATAACCATTCAACTTCAATAAAAATTTTCAATAAAAAGTTGAGTTGAGTCCCAAGTTCATGAAGTGTTAAGTTTCTTCACTTTGAAGAAACAGTTCAAAAACGAGAAAAGTCCCTATTTTTGGGTCCTTTGTCCGTTTTGACCCAAACGAAAGGCTATAACCTCCAAACGAATGGCACCTGGACTGTACCTACAAGTACAGTACAACAAAACAGAGTGATTGCAGCGGAGAAAGTGTTTGGAGTGCACCAAAAGTGATTTCACCATTCCATTGGGCACGTAGTTGGGAGTTGACGACTGAGTGCATTTCGGAAGGCGACGCCGATTTGGCTTTCAAATTGGTGGAAAAGCGATGAGTGGCCTGGTAAGGGAGAAAGTGCAGGTCATTCTTTTCAACTTCTGACATCACTGTTGGCCTTGGCATACTGTTTTTAGCCTACGGCAGAAGTTTCAAGCAGTTTTGCGATGGCAAACATGGGAGAGTCCATTTTGAGTGAAAGTAGCAAATTGGACGGGATTTCCAACTATGCAGTGTGGAAATTCAAAATGAAAAACATACTGATGGAGAAAGACGTGACTTTTTGCAAAAGCTTATGGCAGTCTAAGTATTTGGTCATCACAAAGAATGGAGAAATCACATTGGCAAGCCAGAGCAGCATTTCATCGAAATACACAACACGGTGGAACATCTCAAGAAAATATTTACATCATCCAGCTATTTAAATGGTTCTACAAATGTGTTCAAATTTGATACAAAACTAGATCAACAAATTATCAAAAATTCAGGAAGGCGTGTAAATTTATAGACGAAAATAATATTGATGCAAGACTCAACTCATAGTGATTTTCATGATATCAGACAAAAAGAGTAGATGTATTATATGGAATCATTTCAAGTACAATGCACGGCAAGATCAATTTTTCTCTTTATCTTTAATAATTAGCTTTGTTGTCTGGTCATGAAGAAATTTGTTTCTATCATATGGATCTAGAAAATCAATGGATCTTCTTTTGAAAAAACTTGATCGGAAGCTCTCTACTATGGTAGAATCCGGAGGAATCCATTCTCTGCTTGAGAAAGAGGGTAATGATATCGCCTCTAATCTTCCACCTAAACTGAATGGTGTGTAAGATGAATCATAGAAAAAAATACAAAAATCCAAAAGTGATCTCGTGGAGCAGTTCTTGTATTGCAAGAGATCAATATAAGAATGAATAATGTCCATGATGCCGACAAGGGATTGTATATGTTGCCATTCGATTATGCTTGATGGATACAATTATGCAAAAACCCATAAAACTATATATTCAAATACTCAGATACACGTCTAAATGATTGATGAAAAGCTCAAAGTAAAAAATTCTTCAAAACTTACAATTGGATTTGAGTCTATCATTTGAACTTACGCCTTCCACTCTATGAAGATTAGTAAAATAATATCTTCCTATCTCGAATTTTGGATGTGAAGAATTGAAAAAGATTATCTATGTTAGATATAGGGGTCTTATGTGTTTTACATCAAGCATCTAGGTGTAGGATGTTGATAGGAATAAATTTGGCATAGATGGCAAATTATGCATTTCCACTTGTAATGCCACTATTGAGCCAAAATAGAGTAAGAGGCTAAACACTTGCTAATTAGAGTGTAGACAAGTGTAAAGTTTTTGTTTGATGAATTCCAAGAGGTCCAATAGGATATAGAGGTGGAACCTTGTGAGGTCCAATAGGAAATTGAGGTGTGCCTGAATATAGTCCAATAGAATTAAGAGGTGCATAGATCAATGATCCAATAGGGTCAAGAGGTGACAAAATGTGGTCCAATCATAGTTAAGCATAGTGGTAGCTCGTGGACCTACTAGTATCATTGTACTCCTCATTTTGAAATCAATTGATTTGGTGATTTCATGGATTTTGTGAGTTTTTGGATTTCTAGCTTTCTCTCTCTACCCGAGAGCTCTTGATGCATTTTCTCTCTCTAACCGAGGAGAGCAGCTTGTTTTTACTTTGATTATTTTTTGAATACTTCCCACACGTGTGAGTGAGAGTTGGAAGTGATTGAATGCATGTAGTAGTGTGTTTTTGCCATAGGATTCAAGATTGATCTTGAATCTCAATCTAGTCTTGATCTTGGTGCATCTACACACCTTAGGAGATCACAAGTACATGTAGTGGACAGTCCACACGTGTGAAAATCAACATGGTATCAGAGCCTACCTAAGGTTACCATGCATTTTGATCCATCTAAGTGTAGAATTTTCATCAATCTTGAGCTAGAAATTGTGAAGGCCCATTTTCCTAGCTATCTTGTTCAATCTTGGATCAAAAGAGATCAAAAGGACATTGCTTGGGTCTGACCTTGTACTGTACGGAATCAGGTGCTCAGACACGTGTGAGGAACATCCAATTTCAGTTTGGAAGTTCTCTCATGTTTGATCCGTTTATCTTGCTTGATAGCTTGTTTTGAAGCTATTTTTGTCTAGTTTTTGTTGCAATCAGTTTCATTCCATTTGGTTGAGCCAATCAAAAGTTATAAGCTTTTGAAAAGGGTTAGGTAGGGCACCTAGACCTGGGTGGACACATTTGGTTTGGTCAAGAGATTGCTTGGTTGATCCAAAATCACAGTTGTATGCTTGCCAATCTCATCTATATGTGATCTAGGCACTGTTTTGAGATCTTAGCCATTTTGTTTCATGCAATATCATTGTATTTGAGTCAAATTTGGTTTCTTAGTGTATTCCACACGTGCTAAGAGTGTTGGATCCTAACTTTGCCTATACTCCATCATTTGATGTGAAATAGATCTTGTTTTAGAGAGATTTGTGTAGCTAGTGAGAATCAATTCACAAATTGTTGTAAGATCTTTCATAGGAGGAGATAGTACTCAATTACTGGATCCTATTGAAAGTGTGTAACAACATTTATTGTTCATCATCTGAGTTTTCTTCACTTCAAATGTCTTCAATGGGTTGATCCTTGTTGGAACCAAGTGAAAGATTGACCACTTCAAATTATTCAATTTGGAAAATGATAATGGAGTCCATCTTGATCCTTCAAGACGTGATGGACATAGTTCTTGGCCTTGAAGAAGAACCACAAGTTCTTCAAGAGGTTCAAAAATACAAAAAGAGAGCTAGGATGGCTCTCCACTACATTAAGATGAATGTCTCTAATGAGATATTGAGAGAGATAGGTACTTGTACAACAGCCAAAGAAGCTTGGGATTGTCTCAAGACTATCTATGAGGCTAAGAATACCTCTAGGCTTCTCACTCTTAGGAATCAAATCTTTCAAAGTAGCCAAAAGAGTGATGAGAGTGCATCTAGTTATGTTTTGAGAGTAAAAGATATTCATAGAGAGCTTGCTTGTATTGGTGATTCCATCAATCAAAATGAGCTAGTTCAAGTCATTCTCAATGGCTTGAGAAGTGAGTTTGATAATCTTTCCAATCCTATGCCATTAAGAAGGAGCTACCAAGTTTGGAGGCTCTCCAAAGTGTGCTAATTTCAGAAGAATCAAGACAAGAGTATAAGCTCTTGAGGATGGACAAGCTTTCTCTCACTCATAATGATGGCAAAGCTCTTTTTGCCAAGGATAAGCACGAAGAGAGGAGCAAGAACCAACATCAACAATCCTCAGGCAAGGACAAAGTCAAATCCAAAGACAAAGATGAGGAGGAAGATGATTCCTCTAATGCTTCATCATCCAAGCTCAAGAAGAAGAAGAAGATCAAGTGCTTTTAATGTGGCAAGAAAGGTCATTATGCCACCAATTGCTTCAAAAAAAAGAATCAACTCAAGCAAGCCAATATTACCAATGAGAAGGAAGACACTATTGCAAGTGATGGAGAGAGATCTCTTATGGTCTCTAGTTTCTCATCTACTCCTTTCAAGAAGGACGGCCTATGGTATATTGATAGTGGAGCCTCTTCACATATGTGTAGCTCCAAGGACTCTTTCTCTTCTATTGCACCTTATGATGGAGTGAAGAAATCAATATACACTGCAAATGATTTTGAATGTCCTATTGAAGGCATAGGGAACATTCCCTTGAAGCTTGCATCCTCTAAAGTTCTTTCTCTCTCTAGAGTTCTTTATGTACCTAAGCTTACCAAGAATCTTATTAGTGTTGGCCAGTTGCTTGATAATGGCCTTGATGTAAAATTCAATGTTGATACATGCACTATCAAGAAGAATGATGAGATACTTGCATTAGGATCTAGATTTGGTGGCATCTATAAACTAGATCCAAATGAGTATGTGAATGCTTGTAATGTTGCTCTTGTGAACAAGCTCTCTATGGAGGAATTATGGCATAGGAGGTTGGGACATCCCAACTACAAATCCATGCTCTCTATGATCAAAGAATCCAAAGCTATTGGCTTGCCAAAGTCATTCTCCAAGAAGATCAAGCCTTGTGAGGCTTGTGCTATTGCTAAATCTCACAAAAAGCCATTTACAAGATCTTCTATCAAAAGCAAGCATCCTTTGGAGTTAATCCACTCGGATGTGCATTTCTCATCAACTACAAGCAAGGGAGGAGCCACTTGTTTTGTTACTTTCATTGATGATTACACAAGATTCACTTGGATATATCTTCTTGCTTCAAAATCTATGGTGTTTGATCATTTCCTTATTTTCAAAGCTTATGTAGAGAAGCAATTCTCATTCAAGATTAAAGCTCTTAGAAGTGATGGAGGTGGTGAATATATCTCCAATAAATTTTAAGACTTTTGTGAGCTTAAAGGCATTAAAAGAGAGTTTTCTTGTGCCTACTCTCCATCTCAAAATGGAGTGGCCGAGAGAAAGAATGGATCTCTATGTGAATGTGCAAAATCTATGAGAATTGAGGCATCTTTGCCCAAAGATTTTTGGGGAGAAGCCATTAATTGTGCAAATTATCTTTGCAATAGGCTCCCACATATAGCTCTTGGAGGAAAGTCACCATATGAAATCTTATTTTTGAAGAAGCCTAAGGTTGATTACCTTAGAGTTTTTGGATGCTTATGCTTTGTCCATATTCCTTTGGAAACAAGGAAGAAGGAAGATCCTAGTGCATGCAAAGGGATCATGGTTGGATACTCATCCACCAAGAAGGCCTATAGAGTCTTTATACTCTCTACTTCTCAAGTTATTGAAAGTAGAGATGTTGTTTTTCATGAAGATCAACACTCATCATTTGAAGAGGCCGAGATCAAGAAATCTATGGATGCATCATCAATTATTGATTTTGAAGACAATCATGATGTGATGGGGTCGAGATTTGAAGAAGACTCTCCTCGGATTTTTTCACCAAGAAGATCCATGAGAGATAGATCCGAGCCTAAGAGGCTCTCATATGTTGACAAAGGCAAACAAGTGGATCTTGATTCCACTAATTATGTTTTTTATGTCTCTCATGAAGAGCCAAAGAATGTACAAGAGGCACTCAATACCAAGGAGTGGTATGATGCCATGAAGCAAGAGTATGATGCATTGATCACCAACAATACTTGGGAGCTTGTGGATCCTCCTTCCAACAAGCATGTGATTGGTTGCAAGTGGGTATTTCGGATCAAGTTCAATCATGATGGCACCATCAACAAGCGTAAAGCAAGATTATGTGCCAAAGGATTTGCTCAAATCCATGGTCTTGATTATGAGGAGACCTTTGCACCCGTTGCAAAGATGGTGACAATAAGAATTCTTATCTCTCTTGCTTGTTTTTTCAAGTGGAAGGTGTTCCAATTAGATGTATCCAATGCTTTTCTAAATGGTTATCTTGAGGAGGAGATCTATATGGAACAACCTCAAGGATTCATCAAGGATGAGTCCAAAGTGTGCTTGCTCTTCAAAAGTCTTTATGGACTCAAGCAAGCACCAAGATCATGGTATTCAAGACTTAATTCTTTCCTTATCTCACTAGGATTTACTCTTAGTGACTATGATCCTTCCATGTATCTAAAGTTTGTTGATAGCAATATTGTCATTCTTCTAATTTATGTTGATGACATTATTCTTTGTGGAAGTTGTATCAAGCTAGTTGATGAAACCAAGCTAGCACTTGGATGTGAGTTTAAAATGCAAGATCTAGGAGAGATACATTACATCCTAGGCCTAGAAATTGATTTTTATGAAAATCATGTCTTTATATGCCAATCTAGATATGCTCACTCTATGTTGAAAAAATTCCATATGGAAAATTCTAAGAGCATAGATACTCCAATGGAGCAAATTGTAAAAGATCCTAATAAAGGTGATGAAAGATCCTTTGAGGACATCACACTTTTTAGGAGTCTTGTAGGCTCCTTGATTTGGCTTACCATTACTAGGCCCGATCTTAGTTTTTGTGTGCACAAATTGAGTCAATTTATGCAAGAACTTAAGATCCATCATTGGAAGATGGCCAAGAGGATTTTAAGATATGTATCTTCATCTTGTGATTATGGTCTACTCTATAAAAGTGAAGATCTATCCATTATTGGCTACTCGGATTCGGACTTTGCAAGTGACAAAATGGATCGAAAGTCTATTAGTGCATACACTATCTTTCTTGGAGGCAATCTAATATCTTGGCTTTCCAAAAAGCAAGATACTATATCTCTCTCTTCATGTGAGGCCGAGTACAAAGCACTCACTACAACTACCAAAGAAGTGCTTTGGATCAAGAGGTTATTAATGGAACTAAAGTGCATCAAGGAGGATGATCTACCAATGATCAAGTGTGATAACATCTTGGCCCAAGCTCTTGCCAATAATCCCATATTTCATGCAAGAAGCAAGCACATAGAAGTGGCACACCATTTTGTGAGAGAAAAGCTTATTGGAGGAGAAATCTATTTGGAGCATGTCAACTCGTCCTCTTGTATTGCCGATCTACTCACCAAGCCTTTGAGCAAAAGTGCTTTCATCAAGCATAGATCTAATCTTGGAGTTATATCAAGATCAATGCTCAAATCTTCATAGATAATTTTTTAGGAGGAGTGTGAAGAATTGAAAAAGATTATCTATGTTAGATATAGGGGTCTTATGTTTTTTACATCAAGCATCTAGGTGTAGGATGTTGATAGGAATAAATTTGGCATAGATGGCAAATTATGCATTTCCACTTGTAATGCCACTATTGAGCCAAAATAGAGTAAGAGGCTAAACACTTGATAATTAGAGTGTAGACAAGTGTAAAGTTTTTGTTTGATGAATTCCAAGAGGTCCAATAGGATATAGAGGTGGAACCTTGTGAGGTCCAATAGGAAATTGAGGTGTGCTTGAATATAGTCCAATAGAATTAAGAGGTGCATAGATCAATTATCCAATAGGATCAAGAGGTGACAAAAAGTGGTCCAATCATAGTTAAGCATAGTGGTAGCTCGTGGACCTACTAGTATCATTGTACTCCTCATTTTCAAATCAATTGATTTGGTGATTTCATGGATTTTGTGAGTTTTTGGATTTCTAGCTTTCTCTCTCTACCCGAGAGCTCTTGATGCATTTTCTCTCTCTACTTGAGGAGAGCAGCTTGTTTTTACTTAGATTATTTTTTGAATACTTCCCACACGTGTGAGTGAGAGTTGGAAGTGATTGAATGCATGTAGTAGTGTGTTTTTGCCATAGGATTCAAGATTGACCTTGAATCTCAATCTAGTCTTGATCTTGGTGCATCTACACACCTTAGGAGATCACAAGTACATGTAGTGAACAGTCCACACGTGTGAAAATCAACATTGGAGACATGACCATGTTATTTCCATTGTAACTTTATTGTACATAAAGTTATGTGAATTGAGCACATAACCTTCTAGAATAGGTCGAGTTTGAGTTAGGTATATTCAAATTTGATGTCATGCAAAAGTTAGATAACATGCAATGTCATTCAGTAGTGTGCATACAGGCCACATGCAATCAGTGCATGCAACATGCAAAGTAGTTTTTGTGATCTACACATGTCTAGGCAATTTTGAGAGTTGACATGCAATACATGCAATATCCATGCATGCAGTTACGCATGTGGATCCTTGGTAGTTGAGTTACCTGAGTTAAGTGGACTTTCCGTGCAACTCCACTGTAGAAATTTGAGCCACTTTGATGTAGGGAAACATTGGCATGTTTAGCCATATTGTGAATATTGAGATTTTGGTGTTTTGGACTCATTCTCTTTCTACCTGAGTTTTCTAGTGTTGATTTTTCTCTCTCTACCCGAGAGCAGCCTGTTTTTCTCATACTAAGCACTTAGAATTATTTCTGACATTCATTCCTCATAGTGAGAAGTTAGTTTTTTCAGTCTGATGTATGCCATTGTGCTCTTGCCTTAGATTTGTCAAGTAATCTGTTCTTTGATCAATCTTGTGCAATCACAACACCTCAGTAAGATCTTGTAAGGTGTGTAGTGAAGTTCACATGTGCTAAAAACTTCACATGGTATTACAGCTTCATGCTTTTAAGAGGTGAGGGAGTATACGTCAAAACAACAGTGCTTTTGCTTGCAGGAACTCGGATTTTGGAGAGGAATCCAATCTTGCTGACAAACAAGCCATCTGTGGATCAAATCAAGTCTGATTTGCTTCAGTTGAGCCCTGTACGGACAGAGAGCTCACAGTGTGAAATCGGCCCTCTTTGTTTGAGTGCTACTTCTCAAGGAATGATCCAAATTTGATGTTCGTACATGCACCACTGCCTCTCTCTACCCAAAAACAGCCTGTGTTTCTCATACTGAGCACTTAGAATTATTTTTGACATTCATTCCTCATAGTGAGAAGTTAGTTTTTTCAATCTGATGTATGCCATTGTGCTCTTGCCTTAGATTTTTCAAGTAATTTGTTCTTTGATCAATCTTGTGCAATCACAGCACCTCAGTAAGATCCTGTAAGGTGTGTGGTGAAGTTCACACGTGTTAAAAACTTCACACACTCTACTTTTTTTATGCTTGTAGACATGTTGAACCAAGACCTCTGAAATGGATCAACCACCAGGTGAAACTTTGAAGTCTAAAATTCTACCTTTCCAAACGCTCCTATAATCCATATTTGATTTCTCTTTTTACCAAAAACTCCTCCTGATGAGAAATGCATGAAAACCCACTGAAATTTTCTATAGATACGTGATATCCATGAGCCATCAGAATTTTTTTTATTCAATCAGAAACTGAGACAATATGGCTTCATGGTCTACAGCTTCCGAAAGCCTTTGCAAACACCAATTTCGAAATGGTATTAGAGTGGGTGGCTCAGTAATTTGCATTTCTATTGCGGGTTATCAGTCTTGTTTCTACCAAGACTTAGTTTTAGCAAGCGCGCAGCCAACAGTATTCCGATATCATTGTTTCTACCAACGATCTCGCTCACTACACTAGAATGGATCCGCCTTCTAGTTCATCTCTGATTGACAAACTAGACGGAGAGAACTACCATCTTTGAAAATTCAAGATGAGAGTCGTACTACTTGCCAAAGACTTGTGGGACATAGTTGATGGCATAGAAGTCAAACTAGAAGGTAATGCACCCATCATTATCAAATGGAGACAACAAGATGGCAAGGCATTTGCCTTTATCACACTCAATATCAAAGACTCTTAAATATGTCATATCAGAACTGTTCAGAATGCTAAGGATGCTTGGGACATCCTACTAACCCTCTACGATATCAGAGATGTAACTTCCAGACTTCATTTGAGGAAGAATGTCTGATGTAGATAGTATTTCGAGTCATCTCAACACTTTCAAAAATATGATGGAGTAGTGGGTAGTTTTGATGCTACTGCAAGAGGAGATCGGAAGAACTACATCCTCCTTCGGCTCAGGATCGGATCCTCAAGTTCTGTATCCAAAGAAAAATCTATAAAGTCAGATTATCCTGATAGGAAGGGAAACCTACAGCCTAGATCGAATTCAGGTTCAAGATCAAATTCTGGAACTTCATCATTCCAGCCGATACAGAAACTATTCTGCAAATACTATAAGAGGACTGGCCATGTTATCAAGGATTACAGAACTTTAAAATACAACAATGAAAAGAAGAAGCAGTTCCAACAACAAGCAAATGCTACAACAACCAATCACTCGATCCAGCAATAGGAGAAACATAAAGCAACCTTTATGACCAAAGTTGGAGAACACCAGGATATCGACTCTTGGTATCTGGACTTGGGAGCAACACAACACATGATAACCATCGAGACTGGTTCCAAAGCTACAAATTATTCACCCATTCTAGAGTTGTACAACTTGGAGACAACTCATCTCATTTCATCAAGGATGAAGGAATAGTCAGGGTCGAATTTCAGAAAGGTGATGTAAAGTTGTTGTCCAATGTTCTTCACATTTCAAATTAGACCGAAAATCTACTCTCAATAAGCAGAATCTCTGATTCTGGTCGTAGGGTCGAATTCGATATAGAAGGCTGCACTATCATTGACAAGTCTTGGAAAGTTTTAACTTTCGGGAGAAAATGTGGCTATCTTTACAAGCTTAGTCACTGTTATTCTTAAATTAGTCGAGCTCTTCACACATCTACTTCATAATCAACTGATATGCTTTGGCATTTCAGGCCATCTAAATTTCAATAGTATTCATCAAATGTCGAATCAGAAACTAGTGCAAGATCTTTCTTCCATTAGCAATTTGAATTCTCTATGTGAAAGTTGTATTATCAGCAAACATGCTAGAAGTCCATTCATTTTCGATTTAGTTCACTTCTAGAGATTTGCTAGATCTTATACACAATGACATTTGTGGCCCAATATAAACTGCTTCCATAGGCGGAGCCCTCTATTTTGGAGAGTGTTGGATTTCAATGCTTGAGCCCAAATCCATTAAGTAATGAGCATCTTGAAAACTGTATATACTTATACCAGAAAACCAGAAAAAGAAGGCTCAAACTATTTAAAGCAGAAGATCAAAAATCAAATCGGATTCTCTCGATACTGGATTGACTCGACTCGACTCGTATGTCTTAGAATTTTTCAATACCAGATCGACTCAACTCGACTCGACTCATGTTTTTCGAGTCAGTCTCATAATTTCTCGAGTCTAGTATATTGATACTATCAGTCAAAAAAATCCAACCCACGACGCAGCGTTGACAGACCGCCTACTTTGTACTTGCATTTACAATTACAATGACAGTTGTAATAAATGTAGTAGATAGACTTTAATGCTTACAAGGTACTAATCAGTTGTAATAAGAAGATGTAGATTTTATTCAATATAACAATAAAATCTACATCTGTTTATTACCAGTTGAGGCCAATTTTTGGTTCAAGCCATTATACTCAATTTTCAATCAATCAGAAGGCAATTTTGTCTACACTACTGTTTTTGTTCTATTGCACATTGTTACTGATTATTCATCTTAATTATTTGCTGCTAACTGACATGCTTTTGATTCGCAACCATCCGTTACTTAAACTTTCACTGCTATTCTGCAAATTTCCAATTTGGTATCAATGTTCTATTTCTATCAGAATCCATTCCTGATAACGCATTGCTTTCAAAGTGGTACCAGACTTCATCTCTGATCAATCCCACCGATTTTCGACACTCATTTGGCCCAAAAGGTGCCCTTTAGCCAAACTTATCCACTTCCAAATTGGCTATTGGAAAAATGCCTTAAAAATGAGTAGAACTCTCATTTTGAATAGATCTTTTTTTTTAAATGAATTTACACATCGTGCCCTTCAATAGACCTTTATGTAAAGATTTTTTGAGGAAATTTTCTCATAATGAACCTTGAAAATTCAAATAATAAGGTTTAGAGTCCAAACTTTCACAATTGTTGGATCTATCCCATGATCAATGATTATAAACCATCAATTGAAATTTCCCATAGATTGCTTTCAAGGTCTGGTCGTCCTTCCTTGTTGCCCAAAGTAAACATTTTCAGAAGCTATATCATCACTATAGTTTTTCGTGCAAACGATTACGAGCTATCTCGTCTGGTTACATCCACCATAACATATTAGTCCAAAGCAATTTTTGGTCATTTTTAATGCAATTTAAACCTATAGTAGGGTGTGCTTTGGATCCACTATACGATTGCAAATTTTATATCATTTTTTGATAGAAAAACATTTGTAGACAACTTGTATGTTAGAAAACAAGTTCGTTTTAGGCATGGTAAGCCTTTTATGGTAATACTTGGGCTTTTCACAATATTTTTCTAAGATATTTGTTGTAGATGTAAGCATTATTGAGGTTGCCCTCCTACCTATAACTTTCCAATCCAACTGACAACATGTGATTCGGTAATGATTCCATTGTAAACAACCACAATTTTTGAGAAAATTTTCCAAAACTCAAAAAATAAGAGAAATGCACATCTTAATCCTCCTTGGACCTTGTAAATCACCTATGACTAGCATTCACTGCCTTTCACAGCTCCTATGCAAATTTTGTTGTGCCAAATAGTTGTCTATACCATAAATTTTGTAGCCACCATCAAAAGCCTACTTTCAAATAGTTGAAATCACAATTTTCTTAAAATTCTCCCTAAACTTTCCTGCTTCAATCCTACAAATTTCTTCCCGAAGTTTCAAATCAAAAGAACTTTGTCTATTCTTGCTACTTGAACTACCTATATGTTTTTCAAATTGATGCTAGCTTTTTGAAAGGCTATGACTAACAAAGAGAAAATAGTACAACATGAAAAGCTCTAATTGCAAGTCTCTAACAAGTGTCAGCTAACTAGCTTATCACTTGTTAATCTAGAGATAGGCCCAATATTTATCAAATTCAATTAAAAATCCGAGACTTGTGCCTGTGTACAAATGCGATACACTTACCTTTCCTACGAGCAGCTACCCAACTAGTTCAAGTAGGCAACCACAGGACAAGTGCTAGAAAGTAGTGGATCGACTCTCCATCATCACAATAAATTAATAAACTAGACTAATTGTACAATTTCACATTTGAAGCTTACATGGATCAAATTTGATTTCTAGATGGCCTAAGTTAGTAATTGCATGTTTTTACAGGAATGGCTCTCTCAGGATAGACAAGTCCCATTACATTTCTAAGAACTCCTTGTATGATTCATTTATCTCATTAACATTAGTGATGCTACAACTATAGGCTTGAAAATTGGATATGGTGTCTCTACACTAAATTAATCCTAAATATTTTAAAACCTCTTCCAAATAATTCATACAGTCTTATTTTGCAATATAAGGGACTACTTGTTATGTAAACCATATACATGGTGTCATATCTAGGATGGATGTCGGGTGTCTCTAGTCCACTCAAAATTGAGATTTGGGTATCTCTATTACATCATTGTTGGGATTCAAAATTGGGTCACCAGAGAGATCGTGAACACTCTTATCCAACTTGACTATGGTGGGTAACAATAAATTATACATGTCATGGGGCCACTTTTGAGATTGAATTGACCTTTGCATGAAGGAAAATTTGCTTGCAAAGGACAAATCATTTGTCAATCTACAAGCTATGCCACATAGAAACATATGGGGACGTGAGTTGTTGCAAGCAAATTGCACATGAATTTAAAATCTATGCCTCCAAAACACATATGGAATACAAACTAGGGTGGCTAACCCTACAAGCTATTCACCTACCTAAGGATGTCTGACGAGTGCATCACCCGTTACTTGTCATTAAGTCTTAGGGTGGTTTCAAGTAAAAGGGGGCTAAGTGCATATAAAAAATAGACTTGCCCAAAATACTTACTCCCACATTGATAGGATCATAGGGCTTTCACATGAGGCCTCTTTTCGGAGGTAAGTGCACTTGGTCCAAATTTAAATTTGATGAATAAAGCCATCGCATTGATTGGATATGGGCCCTTGGTCCCACCAATGGCACACGGGCAACTCAACATACAAGGGAACTTCACCTAGCAATTGGAGTTATTCTAGGTTGGCATCCATTAGTGCCACATAAAATGCCATCCAGTCCTAAGTTAAGACCTCATTTCAAAGGGGCCAGGCCACTAAGAGTAGCCTCAGTTAATAAAAGAGCCAATTTTTGGGCCCCTTCTACTTACCCCCTTCCATTTGAACTACCTTTAATTAACACTTGACAACTATTGAAGGTCAAATGAGTGGCATCAATCGACAAATCATACTAACATGGAGCTCATATGAATGGCCACAAGAAATTGATATGCAATTGGTGTTAAGGCTCATGGCTAATGTTTATGAAGAATTGACAAAGTTCAAATACAAAGCAGTAGACAAAGTCTAAATACAAAGCAGTTAATCTCCAATTTAAATGGCCAATTTTGTACGAGGCAAGAAAATAAGAGTACAAATGAGTAAATTTAGGTTACCTTTGTCAAATTTTGATAAGAGAAATCATAAATTTGGCCTAGAATGGATGCCTACTAACACCAACTCATTGATAATTGCATCATAGAGACTCCACGAGTCTCTCCATAAATCCAAATCTTATGATCCCATGTAGCTAGAACTCAAATTTTTGTATTGACATCTAAGTTTAGATAGCTAAGAAAGGATGCCTAACACCAATTTATTCATAATTGTGATTGAGAGACTTGGAGTCCACAAGCCTATCCATGAATATGGAACTTATGATCCCATGTAACTAGATATCAATTTTTTTCATACACAAATTCAACTATTTTGAGACTAATCATGTTCTCAAATAGAAAATCTCATCTTATAATTCATGTATTGAATATTAAAAACGTATAACTAATAAGGTTAAAGCTAATGTTATTGTCACATGATAAGAATATACAAGAGACAATGAATCTACATTCAATTTGGTTAAGAATTCTCTAAAAATGAATATACTTAATAAGTCTCAAAATATGAATATAGTCTCAATTTAGTTGAACCTACTATTGTCGCTGCCGCAGCCCCCTTTCATGTGCTATTTGCATAAAGTTAGTAGTAATGATCTTTAAAATGAAAATGATAAAAATCAAAAGTTGAAAAAGGAAGAAAACTTGCTAAGCTCAAAAATGGAAAAGAGAAAGATTCCCAAAGGAGGAAGAGTGAGTACCGATGCCCGTGGAAAAACATTATCAAAGCCTTGTCATTAGTGTTTCACTAACTCACAATTCAATGGAGTGAATCTCAATTTTAATTGAGTTGACTAGCTAATTTTAAATTAAACCACCAATATTGAAAGTAACAAAAAACATTCGTCTATAATTAAAAAATGATTTAAATTACTTCGTTGGGGTGATTTAAGGGTTGGCCCAAAGTTCCTAATTTCAAGTGAGCAAGGACTACTCCTATGTGGAAAAAATGGCTCCTAGTAGTGCCTAAGTGCTCACGAGATCCAATGTCCAAGTGTCCATGATGCATGTACACGATGAGTCATGCCTTATGGGTAATGAGATCCCCGTAGTATAGTGAGGTGATGAGTTATCCCTTCCTAAGAGTATGTGGTCTCTTTCTATCGTGTCTAAAGGAAATTAGAATCTCAAAAAATGGCCCAATGTATAATGCATTGACTCAAAAGATTTCAAGTCCACTACTCACGGCCTATGGTCCACCACAAGCGCCAAGGACATTTCTTTTGGCACTTTATTGCCTGGATGGCTACCTATTTTGATATTATTTTATAATTAATAATAGATTAATTCTCCTTTTGTTCTACGATTTGGGTTTGTTTTTCTCTCTATTTTGCAAACCGAAGGGTTCATACAAGAGCTTTAACTTTCAAAGCACATGTATGCCTCATGGATAGCTTTTAATTAAAGAAATTTTGGTACTATTTTGAAAGAAAATGTTGAAATTTTTTACCTTTCACAAGATTTAATGGTAGAAGGTTGAATTTAGGTTTCCCTTCCAATCAATCCTTTGTTAAATCCTTTAATTCGATGCCCAATCTCTTTTAAGAGCTTAGAGATTTTGAAAACATCATAATTGATGTGGATAATTGGATGAACTTTCATTTTGATATGTAGCTTATAAGATGCCCATTATGCACGTCATACCCAATCTAATCGTATGTGAAGATTTTGAAAACATTAATGTTGATGGGCAATGTTTGGTCGGAAGCTTTTGTTTAGAGAGTCAACTTGAAACTATTGAATGGCCCTTTTGCCCGTCAATGTCCATATTGAATGTTTTTGAAAAAAAAGCAATTTTTGAAAAAATCAATAATAAATATCGCCGATGGCATTGATATTTGGTCAAAAACTTCATTTTGATAGACAACTTGAAAAGTGTATACCTCATATGAATGTCGTAGAACATCACACTTCCCATTTCTCTATAGGTTCCATTCATCAATGTTCTTGATAGCACTTGGCATTGCTAATTTCAAGCAATGCTCCTAAACCAATTACAAATACAAACCAGTCAATTATTAAAATTTACACTTTATTGCCTGGTTTTAAAATTGTAGGTTTTCCACCAGCTAATTCTAGTCTAAATTTTGATTAAATGCTCTAATTTTATATGTGACCTACTTTATTCAAATGCTATAGCAGTAGTAGGCTTTCAACATGTACATTTTCGATTTTTTAATACCTTGTAGTTGTTGTCTCAATTCACCTTATGACCTTTATACTTTTCTACATGAATTCCTTTGTAAGGAGAAACAAAGAACTGTACGTGAACGTTACCGCGGTTTAGGATCTTCTATCAATGAAAAGAGGAAGTTTCTTGTTTTTGTAAGGTTGGTTGAAAGAGTTTTGAGAGCATTGCAAATTGCAATTTGGCATTTGGTGCTAACTTGTACTATGTAGTGTTCAATGCTAACTCTAATAAGTCATGGAAATTGGAATTGAGATTCCTTTTCTCTATGCCTGTCTTAATGGACTTTCATGCTCTACAAGTTAGAATGCCCCCACGTGCTTCTTCCTTCCTTATGCTGGCTTGCAATCCAGCCTCCCTCCTTCCCTTCCACTGCCTTGTGCACCTGCCCGGCCGCCGGCCCTGCCCAGGGTGACCAGTCCCCTCCCTCCCGCTTCTCCTGCTGCTATTTGGGGAGGTGTGTTTCGGACAGGTCTGCATGGCTGGACATGGACGGTGCGATCAGCGGCCCCTGGGCTGTACGATTGGAAGGGAATTGCCGTGGCCCACCACTAGAGTAGTAGACTAGACACCCAGGCTCTTAATTGGAGGGAGGAGCTGAGTTGTATCTGGTCTCCTGCCGAGAGGCAGTGAAAATATTTGGACTATCTCCAATCCCGGATGAGATTATGAAGCAAATTAATTTCGGGAAATGAGATCATCCAGACAAACAACCCCCTAGGTGAGAGATCCGGAGAAGATCCAACCATACTGTCCACTGTCCTGCTTTCCATGGTGATCACTGCCCGTATGCCTTGAGAAGATCTATCTGGATGCACCAGTTGTGCAGGTAGATTTCTTTTGTGATGGATCGGTCGATCTGCTGTGGTGGCTGATCTGGCTGTTGATTTATCTGGATTCTGTGGGCTGAGTGAGGAGAGTGGGGGATTTAGAGGAGGATGGTGATCAATGTAGTGAAATTCAGCAGCTTTAGATTTGCGTTGATCGATCGTGAAGGGAATCTTTGTAAAGATTGACATGAGCGTTGGGATGTAAGTTGTAAAAGAGTGATTGCTTTTATCTCTCTCTCTTCTTTAATTCTCTACGGCAAGAGGAAGTCAAACTTGAAAAGAAACAGGTTTGATCTTTCCCGAGAAAACTTATGGGTTGGTGAGAAAGATGGCGGCCGACTATGGTGGCAGACAGATTGCAAAGCTTCTGCTTCTGGGATATGGCGGAAGAGAAAGAAAGAGTCTCTGTGCAAAGTTGAAAGTTGAGAGGAGCTTCGCTGTGGACCCCACCTCCTTTCTCACCGCATCCCACTAGCTAGCTGGTACACGCTACTTACTACCCATCCAGACAGGATTTGCTCCTCCTCCGCTGCGCGCTCTTCTTCGCTCGCCTCTTTAATCTAGGTCCAGCAACAGCAGCACGGATCGCCAGGACATATTATCCTCCTTACACGCTCCCTCCCTCCCCGACTTCCCAACTCTCTTCTCTCACGATTGATCACGTCTTTGGGTCCTCATCATTCATGTGCTGTGAGGGTGAGTCGGATCTCTGGCTGCAGTTGTTTATTGCTGGAAATCCAATATTCTGTTGTCTAAGTACCTCCATGCTCCCTTCTTAGTGGGCATGGCGCACATGTCGGCAGCCTGATCAAGGCGGACGTTCCTTTGACTAATCTATCTTATTATAATCTTCTTCTCGCTGCAGTTGCAGGCTGTTCATGCTCACCATTCCCGATTTCAGATCCTAAACTCTCTCTCTTTTCTTATCTTTCTGTGTGAAAGAGTTCATCTGCATCGGATCAAGCATATTCTGCAAAAACCTGGGATATGTGTGCCTCTTCATGGCAGGGATAGATCAGTTTGGTTCGGCAGGAGGTCGCATGCCTTCTCCATTTGCGTTCCATCCACAGGAAGCTGCACCTGGATCAGAGGACAGTGGTGATAGCGGCCCTGAGCGAGGAAGAAAACGCGAGAGAGATCAACAAGGCATTATGGCTACAGGTGGTGGCGAAGGTGAGCTGGTTGTGAGGAAGCCAAGAGGAAGACCTCCTGGATCAAAGAACAAACCCAAGCCGCCCATTATCATCACTCGAGATACAGGAACGGGGATGCGTCCTCATGTGCTGGAGATCGCGAGTGGGTGTGATATCAACGAGAGTATGGAGACATTCGCTCGTAGGCGACAGAGAGGGTTGTGCGTGCTGGGTGGAAGCGGCTCTGTGGCTAATGTGACGCTAAGGCAACCATCGGCTCCAGGATCAACGGTTACCTTCCAAGGCCGATTCGAGATCTTGACCATGTCCGGAGCTTTCCTGCAGCAGCCAGCCCCATTCGCCTCTGCGGGGCTCACCATTTCTCTTGCAGGTGCTCAGGGGCAGGTGCTGGGAGGCAACGTCGTGGGAGCACTCATGGCAGCCAGCCCCGTCTTGGTGATAGCTGCTTCCTTCGTTGGCCCATCCTACGATCGACTTCCACTGGACGACGAGGAGCCTCTGCAATTAGCATCTGCCTCACAAATGTCTGTAGCTGCTTCTCACGATCCCTGCAACATGGCGCTCTACAGCCTTCCTCAGAACCCTATGTCCATCTCTCAGCTACCTGCTGATGTTCTATCCTGGCCAACGGGTGGTGGGAGGCCCCATTTCTAGAGCACAGAAGTGCGTTCCTGTCCATTTTCCAAACAGGTCAAGCAGCGTAGCATTTTCCTCAATTCAATGAACTGGATGAAGATCTGAAGATGTGAATGTGAATCTGTAATCATGCTGTGTTGCTTTGATTGAGTGATGTCGCTTCAGTGGGACTCGCCATTATCACACAGGTAGCCGCATCTTTTGATCTTCCAGATGATGATACCGTGATTCAGTGCAACTGTCTGTTACTTAGTGCAATTAAACATGCAAGTTTTGTTTTTGTAAGAGAGCTTGAACTCAAAGGAGACTGATTGCTCAATGGAGATTTGATCTGAGGAAGTTTGCTGTCTTGTTAGGAGTGTAGTCTTTGAGAGCTTATAAGCCATAAGAATGGCACCCTATGGCGTGAATCAACTCTTATGCTCGTAAGCGTGCTCCATTCAATGGGCTATACCAAAAGCAGCTTCTGAAGGTTCCAGTTTTGCAGATAACACATCCACAAATATGAAGCATGCTCCACTGTTTGCTGCTGTGGAGTTCGCCTATTGTAAACGACCGCAAGCAGCTGAGCGTGGATATACAAGTGAAGGGAGTCAGTCTGCAGTGGCACTTCGACAAAAAGGGAATTCAGCAGTATTCACTCCTGCACTGCAAATCTTCTGCACTGACTGTTCTGTTGGACGTTTAAACCTGCTCCTCTAAACTTGCGACTTTAGCTTTAGAGAGTTTAGGTTTAAAGTTGCAACGACTTCAGGGAAAGCAGTTACTGATGCAGGCAAGGATTCAGTCCTGTATATTTGCAATGGTCTTGTTTTTCTTCAGAGATGCTTTGTAAGCCTCTAGATCACAAACCCCATTTTTGTTCAAGAGCATGGTAAACCAAGAGTTCTCTGAGTGTTTCATATCATCCTTTTCTTCCCCTTTTCGCAACTTATCTATGCTTTTATACTGAGTTGTTGGTGTCTTATTCCATGCTTATCATCGATGAAAAAAAGAACTTGAGGGTTTTACCATGGCAGTCCTGATTTAGTGGTTGGGTAGTGACAATATTCAGAGACGAACTTCTAAAGAGTAACTATATATATTCTAACTGAATGACATGTAAGCTGGCCTAATCCGATGCAAGAATTGTGTTTATTATATTCACGCAGGCACAGTAACAGAAATCTTCTCAGTTTCTCAAATTAACTTGGTTAGAGAGAGAGAGAGAGAGAGAGAGAGAGAGAGAGAGACAGAGAGAGAGAGAGAGAGAGAGAGAGAGAGAGAGAGAGTCTATTTGAGATCCATCTGGTGACGATCTAGGATGACTCAGTTCGTTTAAACAAATTTTCACTTGATGATACCACCCTCAAAACGCTTAGGTTCAAGCACTACAAGTAATCTGACTCACCCACTTGTAATGCTAGCATGCTCTTCAATAAGCAAAGAGCCATAGAACATTATTGTAGACTTGCTTTGCTCCTCGGAGGCTGGAGCCGATATTTGTTCCCACTAAGTTATGATCAATTTACTTGCAACTTCATATATATTTATTCCAACCACAATTGTTTCTTCACTGGACGACGGCAGTAGCAGCCGCATAATCGATCATTATTACGAGATTTTTGTTCCACTAAGCGATAATCAGTCTACTTGCACCTTCATATTTTTTCCAACTACATTTGTTTCATTTTTTGTGACACTGCAGATAATTGATCTTACTCATGACGGTAATGCCTTGCACTTAGAAAATAGCAACTCAGCTGTCTGTGATATCCATAAGCACATTTTTCCTCAAAATCTAGACAAATAGTGAGTATTCAAAACATAGCTTAGATTCTATGCGTAGTGCAATCTTCTTATAAACTGTAACTGTTACGCTTGCAAGCAATATGATTTTGGGATCTGCGTTCTTGTACATAAAACAATATCCAATTGAGGTTATTTTATGTGATCAGATCTGTTCACCAAGATATAAGCATTTGAGCATTTTGAATTTATAAGTACCAAATAGGTTTATTTAAATGCATAATCGTCCAGTTCTTTAGAAATCTCATTATGCCGTCACTCGTGAAGAAATAAAATGAATTTATTGTATAGAAATTGTTAGTTTACATGTATGTTGCTCTTCTTTGTGTTTCCTCTTATGTGTCCTTCTATTTCTATGGCAAACTAGAATTGACCTCTTGACCTCATGGAGAGAAAAGGAAGTTCTAATCAGCTCCCTACTTAATGGAGGGACACTCTTCTTGGTTCTTTAAGTTTTATTATTTCAATGAGTTTAGGTATATTTCTATAATTGGAATTCAAAAATATAGCTACATGCCACATCAAGTTGCCCCGTTGCAAAAATGAATGATGAGAAGATGCTTTGTGTAAACATTTACATCTTGTTGTGTGTATAACGTTTGCACGTCATGGTAGGGTTCATAAATTCCCTCAGAAGATCCTATCGATCATGAGGCAATATGTAACCAATCCCTAAGTCAAACTAGGTACTAAAGGGTTACTTACAACTAATGAATGTGAATTTGTTAAGTTAGGATTGGTTACCTATGTAGGTGCACATAAGAATGAAATAGCTTGATATAAAAATAAACCCTTAGAAAGAGAATTTATTGTGAAAATGTCAAAATCATGCTTGATCTAGGCCAAATCCATGTACATATCTTAATTACACATGTGTGGAGCTTGTTCCCTCGTGTGAATTAATGCATATATTATTTAGATCAATCATTTAATATGTACATATCATTTGATTTGAGATCTAGTGGCTAAAATGGCCAAAATTTAGTTTTTTAGCTATACAACATGACACATTTTTATTGGTAGAATGTGCTACATCTTGAATTTAGGATTCATCTCCCATGTGTAGAGGTCTACTCACATGTGTGGAAAAATCAGTAGAAGTCGAGTTTAGGCTTGTAGAAGATGTTCTTATAAGTTAGGGAAATTGCCCAAAATCAAGGTTCAAGTGCCTTAAATCATGGAAGTCATGGACCATGTGCCAAGTTTGATGTGATTTATGAATCTTTAGGGTGACTAGGCACCCTCACACGTGCCAGATCTGATGAATCAACAGCAGCTCAAGATCCCACTCATGTATATATAGAGCCTCATTTGGCCATAATCAACAAGCAAGCTAAATCTTGGTTTTGGAGCATTTCTTGAGTTATCTCTCTAATTGTTTTGTGCTTTTATGCATTTATTGGTTTCTAAGCTTAGTGTATTTCATTCTCTACTGGTTGTCCATACTCTGACAGGTTTTCACACGTGTGAAACCAACAAGCATTAGTTTTGATCAATATTGATTGTTCTTGTTAGATTTGTTGATGTAGATTTGATCTAAAGCTACCTAATCTTGTGTAGATTGGTAGATCAATCTAATCTAACACCCAATTACTCTTGTGGATCTGATTTGGATCCATTCTTGGTCCTTTTTGCTGTACTTTCACATGGTATCAGAGCCAAGTACAAGTGCATTTAAAGATTTCATCATGAAAGAGATGACAAAAGGTTGACATATAGATAGAAGCTTGTATGGTCACAAGCAAGCCTCAAGATCTTGGAACTCGAGACACAATTTTTTACTCCTAGTACCTATAATCCCACTTTGTACATACAAAAATTTTATCATGAAATTGCATTCTTAATATTCTATGTAGATAGTTTCATTCTTCGTAGCAATTGTAAATATGGCATTGATCAAATCAAGACAGATCTTGGCAAGAAATTCAAAATTATTGATCTAGGTTCTTTGCACTTATTTTAGACATAAAGATACTCAAAGGGTCACATTTCACTTTCACATCTCAACACAAGTATGCTCTAGATTTGCTTAAGAGATTTCACATGGAGAATTGTAAGCACACAAACACTTCCCTGGAGCACGATGTAAATGTGCCAAATAGAGAGGATGAATCCTTTAAGGACATCATTCTCTTTGAACAGCTCATGGGCTTTTTAATGTGGATCACCATCACAAAAAATTACTTGAGTTATAGTGTATGCAAGCTGAATCAATACTTGCAAATACTATTAGTCATTCATTCGATATGTCAAAAGGGTGAATGACTAATAGTACAAGCCAAAAGAATTACTGGATACATCTCAATCTGGCATAGTCTATGAAGGAGATTCTCTTAACTTGTATACTTTTAGTGAATCTAATTCTAAAAGTGATAACATGGATAAAAGTTCACAAGTGCTTTTGCTACCTTCATTGGAAAAGTAGTGGTTTCCTGTGACAACATCTCAGCTACGGGCCCTGGCAATTTGCGAGTAGATTTTTTGCAAGTTTTTTTTTCTCCATTGCTTGAAGGAGTGGGCCGGCTTCTTGAATCCATGGTGCGACCAAAGACTTAGAAGACAGGGCCCAGATTTGGGTAGCTGTAGGTTTATCAAACATGGTGACCTGTTTGGTGTCGTCAGAACAAGAGGATGATGCCATGAGGATGGAGGTCTGTTAGGAGTAAGAGTGATTAGTACTACCACGAGGATAATAAGGTGTGCTAAATGTATGGATTACGAAGAAATCCTCCAATAGGGCTTTGATGGTCTCATTGACGAAATGGCGTCCGCGATCGGTGACTATCTCTACCGGGCATCCGAAGCACATTATGATGTTTTCATATAGGAATTTGGCAGTAGTTCGAATGTCAATTGTTCGCACTACCTTGGCTTCTATCCATTTGGTGAGATAATTTGTAACCACGATGATGTATCGGGCTTGTGAACTTCTTGCAGCTGGGTGGATAGGACCGATGCAGTCCAATCTCCACTTTTCGAATGGCGCTTGAGCTAGAATTGGATGTAATAGATCGTAATTCAATCTTTTTGGTCTCCTAGCTCGTTGGAACACATCACACTTTCTCAAGGCTGCTTTGGGTCTCTAGTACCACTCAACACCTCCTCCGCTAGCTCTCAACAGTCCAATCATGAAAAAACAAGAAAAACAAGCTAAATCTACCCCCAAAACCACCTAAAACATACTAAAAGCAAAAGCAACTAAAAGGACAACTAGAGCTAGTTAGTGATTGCCTATCCCCAACAAATGCGCCACTGTAGGGTGTGTAGAACGTGTGGTGAGCAGCCCTCCACCTGTCAAAAGGGTTAGAACACAAAAATAGATTCCTAACTTATGCTTACTTGCTAGTTTAGATGCTTATCCAACTCTATCTTAACACTACTCCAACTTTACTCTACTTTCTCTAACTCTAAACACAAGCATTCATCATGATTCTAGGGGAGAGAGAGAGAGAGAGAGAGAGAGAGAGAGATAGAGAGAGAGAGAGAAAGAGAGGTTAGCTCAAGTGCTCAATGTGCATGCTAAAGTAGAAGCCATAACAATGGAAATGGAAGCAAAAAAAAGCAAAACACAACAAGAGACAATAGCAAGATTGATTAGCACTTGAGGATGCTTGCTCTCCAATTTGGTAGAATTTTCTCCTCTCAATAAGCATGTAAAATGGTTACAAATGGTGTTTTTTTTATTTTTGGGGTGGCCCTTGCCCCTTGCTTCCTATTGGCTACTTGCAAGAAGGTGGGCTTGAAATCCACACCCTTTACAAGAAGCACAAACTAATCTATGGTGTAGGAAGAAACACTACCACCATTTGACCTTTGACTAATTACAAAAACTTAGGAACTTAAGTTAAGCTTAAACTTTGATCTCTTAATATTATTTCAATCACATGGCCCAAAGTCAAGTTTATTCAAAAAAAAATTATTTACAAGTGCTCATTGGGCCATGGGCTTACGCACGTAGGATGTCATGACCCTCGCAACTATTTTTAATCTTTCCAACTAATTTATTTATTTACACGGTAATACCCTCAACAGCTTGTTGTAAAACTGTAGGGGCATGACCGGCAGCGAAAACTCGAGGATTAAGCGCGACGTGTAGGAAAGGAAACGCAACAGTTAGCAGCAGAATTATTCAAGTAGAAGAATTCATACAGAATGCGCAAATGAACAACACTCTGATTAATATCAACAGTGAGTACAATAGCTTGAAGTAATAACTTCAGCTTGCTGAGCGTGATAACGCTGGGTACAAAAAACTCTGATTGAAAGAAAAATTCAATTAACACTTACATAGCTTGATTCAGCTAATATATATATTTACAAGTGTCGAGAGAAAAATATCTTATGCCTTAACTACCATTTACTCCAGTTTTTATATCTATACAAAGTTGGTAACTGCCCTTAGGATATTTGTTTCTCCAGCTATTTTAGGATTGATGATAAGTTGGCAACGTTGGTCTGCCAACGTAGCAAAAACGCGAAAAACCAGAAAAACTCGAAGGTGCCCTTTAGACTGAAGGTACGCAACTCCTAAAGGTGTCCTCAGACTTAAGGTATGTAAATCCTAAAGGCGCCCTTAGTTTTAAGACAACGAAGAAGACGAAAAAGATGAAAAAGCTGAAAAGTGCCTTAGACTAAAAGGCAACGAAGAAGCAGAAGGTGTCTTAGACTAAAGACAGCGAAGAAGCCGAAAGTGCCTTAGCTTAAAGGCAGCGAAAATGTCGAAGGTGTCTTAGGTTAAAGATAGCGAAAATGTCGAAAAAGTCGAAGGTGTCTTAAAAATGGTTTTTAAGGCATTCTGGCCACTTTGTCACATTTTTTGCAAAGGGGCGAAAAAGGCAAAAAAGGCAAAGGTGCCTTTAAGAATGGTTTCTAAGGCATTCTGGCCACTTGACCACTATGTCGCTTTTTTTGCTAAGGTGTGAAAAAGGCTAAGGTGCTCAAAAATAGTTAAGGCAAAAAGATCTTAAACAAAAAAATGTGAAGGTCCAAAAACATGTAGTTGGCCTTCAGTTTTCAGGATGCTCATTACTTAAACGATTTGTTTAAGACTAAGCATAAGAAATCTAACACTCCCCCTTAATGTGGATCCTGAAAAATTTTGATCTTCAGATTTAACATATCGTTAAATCTGAGATGTTGCTCCTTTGATATAGCCTTTGTGAGTAATCTGCTACCATGCAGTTTGTTTTGCAGAAAAATAGTTCTACTTCCTTGTTGTGCACTCTTTCTCTAAGGTAATGATACTTGAGTTTTATATCTTTGCTTCGAGAGTGAAATATCAGATTGAGAGATAGCGCTATTGTGTTTTGATTGTCACAATAGATTGTTGTAGGAAGTGGTTGTGCAAGGTTCAGGTCTGCAAGTAGTTGCCTTAGCCAGATCGTCTCTTTGGTTGCATTGGTGGCAGCTATATATTCGATTTCCATTGATGATAATGCAACTGAGATATGCTTCCAACTGTTCCATGAGATTGGGCCTTGGTTGTATAAGAATACAAATCCAGAAGTTGATTTTATGGTGTCGACATCTCCTGTTCAATCCGCATCTGTGTAGGCTTGAAGGATGTTGGTAGTGTGGCTACCTCCATAGCAGATGCTGAGAGTTTTCATTGCTTGGATGTACTTCATGACCTTTGTTAGTGTCTTTCAGTGAGTTAAGTCTGGATTTGACAAGAACTGGCTGAGTGTATTGATTGAATATGAAAGGTCTAGCTGTGTGCAGATCATTGCCTACATCAGTGAGCCGATGACGGATTGAAACGAGTAGCGTTTCATCTCCTCCTTTCCTGCCTCAGTTTGAGGAGACTGTTCCTTTGATAATTTTAGTCCAGGGTCGAGTGGAAAGTGACTTGGTTTGCAGTTGGCCATTCCATACTTTTCCAGTACGTTGTTGAGATATCGTTGCTGACTGGTAAAGATCAGTATGTTGGGTCGCTCTCATTGAATTTGGATTCCGAGACAATAGTGAGCTGGACCCATGTCAGTCATCTTGTATTCCTAGGCCAGCATGCATTTTGTATCCTTCATCAGATTCATATTGTTATTGAATAAGAGTGTATCATCTACGTAGAGAGTGATGATGATAAAGTAATATGATATAGACTTGAAGTAGACATTCGATTCTACTGAGTTTGGAATAAAACCATTCTCTATCAAAAATACGTTGATCTTCTGGAACTAGGCTTTGGGTGACTGTTTCAGTCTGTAAAACGCGTTGTGGATTTTCCATACAAGGTGTTGTTGCTTGTCGTTGAGTTCTATCTCTCTGGCTACATCATGTAGATTTCCTCTTCGATGGTTCCATTGAGGAAAGCGGTCTGAACATCCATCTGGTGGACTTCAAGATCTACTGTGGCTGCAAAGGAGAGGAGTAGGCGAATCGAAACATGTTTGAAACTGGGCTGAAGGTTTCTGAGTAATCCAGATCTGGAATATGGGAAAAGCCTTTGGCGACTAGCCTGGCCTTATAACGATTTAGTCTTCCTTCAACGTCGTACTTTGCCTTGAATATCCATTTGCATGAAATTGGTTTCTGGTCCTTTGGCAGATCAGTGAGTGTCCATGTTTGATTCTCCATAAGAGAATCGAATTCGGTGTCCATCGCTGCTTTCCACTGGTCAACATCAGCAGTAGACATTGCCTCAGAAACGGTGGTTGGTTCCTGCACAAAGTAACAGGCCAGATCATCCATAAATCTGGATGGAGCCTGACCTGTTTGACCTTATGGGTTAAACTTCGGTCCTCTAATGTGGGTTGACTCGTTGAGGTTCTGACACATTTTCTGAGTCAACGTCGATGTTTTGTAGTTGAATCTCTGGATCGGAATTGACTGGATACTCGATCTTTGGATCGAAATTAGGTCGATGAACTGGTCTTCCACAAAAATGACATCTCTACTGGTGAATGCCTTCTCGGTATCCAAATTAGAGAGCTTGTATGTCTTGTCATTTGGAGAATAGCCGATGAAAATTGTTTTCCTTCTCTTGTCATCTAGCTTTCTTCTTAGATCCTCAGGGATCTGAACAAAAGCGATGCATCCAAAAACTCAAATATGTTTGAGTGATAGTTTTGATCTTGTCCACACCTCATAAGGTATCTTGCCATTCAGGGCTTTGGTGATGGATCGATTCTGCAAATAGGTAGCTGTAGTAACAGCTTCTACCCAGAATTTCTTTGGAAGAGAGGCATGGGCCATCGTGCTCTTGGCACTCTCGATGAGCTTCCGATTCTTCTGCTCAGCTACACCATTGGACTGAGGTGAGTAGTTGGTTGTATATTGTTGATGTATCTCGTTGGCCTTGCAGAACTCCTTAAATTCTGTGGAGATGTACTCTCCCCCTCCATCTGTGCGTAGATCCTTGATCTTCCTTTGGGTCTGGTTTTCTGCAGACCCCTTGAACTACATGAAGAACTTGAATGTTTCGGATTTGTTCTTCAGATAGTAGGTTGTAGTTCTTCGAGAGAAGTGGTCGATAAAGGTTAGGAAATAGAGAGCTCCCCTGTTGGAAGTAGTCTGCATTGGGCCACAAATGTCGTTATGTACAAGGTCGAGCAAGCCCTTGGATGTATGAACTGAGTCTGAACTGAAAGGACTCCTAGCATGCTTGTTAATAATACAATTTTCGGATGGAGAAGTTGGCTTGCTGACTGAAGGGAGATCTTGTACTAGACTCTGAGCTGAAATTTGCTGAATATTGTTGAAGTTAAGATGGCCAAGTCTGAAATGCCACAGCATATCAGTTGATTCAGAAGTGGCTATGTGAAGAGCTTGACTGTTAGAAGAATAGCAATAGCTGAGTTTGCACAAATAGCTACTTCTCCTTTCGTAGGCTAGAACCTTCCGAGATTTGTCCAGAATTGTGCAGTCTTCTATATCGAATTCGCCCCTCCGACCTGAATCGGTGATTCTGCTAATTGAGAGCAGATTATTGGTCAGATTTGGAACGTGGAGAACATTGGACAACAACTTGACTTCACCTCTTTTGACTTCAACTCTGACTGTTCCTTCACCTTCGATTGAATGTGATGAGTTGTCTCCAAGTTGCACAACTCGAGAGTGGGTCAATGATTTATAGTCTTTGAACTAGTCGCGATGGTGAGTCATGTTTTGAGTTGCTTCGGAATCTAGATACCAGGAATCAATATCATGTTGTTGTTCTCCGACTTTGGTCATGAAAGCTGCTTCATCTTTTTCTTCTTCTTCTTGTTGATTTGAGTGACTGGCTGTAGAACTATGTGCTTGTTGTTGGAACTGCTTCTTCTTTTCGTTGTTGTCCTTCAAAGTTCGGCAGTCCTTGATTTCGTGGCCAATCCTCTTACAGTATCTGCAAAAAAGTTTCTGCACTGGTTGGAATGATGAAGAGCTTGAATTCGATCCTGAACCAGAATTTGATCCAAACTGCATGTTGCTCTTCTTGTCAGTAGAGCCTGACTTTGTAGATCTCTTGGATCTAAACTTTTGATTTTTTGAATACAGAGCTTAGGATCCGATCTTGAGCCTGAGGAGGATGTTGATCTTCTGATCTCCTCTTGTAGGAGCAGAAAAATTACTCTTGATAGAGTAAGGTGGTCCTGGGTAGAAATTGCCATTATCCAATTTTTGTAGGCCTCAGGTAGACTCGATAATAGAGTCATGAGTGCATCGGAATCTTCTATGACTGAGCCAGTTGCAGTCATCTGCTCCGTAAGATTTTTGAAAGTGTTGAGGTGGCTCGAAACATTATCTGCATCAAACATTCTGAGAGTGAAAAATTTCTTCCTCATATGAAGCTTGGACGTAACATCTCTGATGTCGTAGAGAGTTGCTAGGATGTCCCATGCATTCTTAGCAGTCTGAGCAACACGTATGTGGCTGATCTGAGTATCCTTGATGTTGAGGGTGACAATGGCAAATGCTTTGTCATTTCTCAATCTCCACTTGGTGATGACGGCTGCATCACCTTCTGGTTTGAGCTCTGTGCCATCAACGATGTCCCACAGTTCTTTGGCTAGAAGTATAACCTTCATCTTGAATTTCCAGAGATGGTAGTTATCTCCATCGAGTTTGTCAATGAGAGATGAACTAGGTGATGGATCCATTCTAGTTGAACGAGATCGTTGGTAGAAACAACGATTGTCGGAATATTGTTGGTTGTGTGTTTGCTAGAAAGACGTCTTGATAAAAACAAGACTGATAATCCGCAGTAGAAATGCAGATTACTGAAATGCTCGATCTGATACCATGTTGTAAAACCATGGGAGTGTGAGCAACAGCGGAAGCTCGAGGATTGGGCGCGGCGTGTAGGAACGGAAACGCAACAGTTAGCAACAAAAATATTCAAGTAGAAAAATTCATATAGAATGCACAAATGAACGACATAGTAGTGAGACAAAAATTGCACTCTGATTAATGCAGATTACTGAAATGCTCACTGTGATACCATGTCGTAAAACCGTGGGAGTGTGAGTGACCGCGGAAGCTCGAGGATTGAGCGCAGCGTGTAGGAATGGAAACGCAACAGTTAGCAGCAAAAATATTCAAGTAGAAAAATTCATACAGAATGCGCAAATGAACGACATAGTAGTGAGACAAAAATTGCACTCTGATTAATATCAACAATGAGTACAATAGCTTGAAGTAATAACTTCAGCTTGTTGAGAAAAATTCAATTAACACTTACATAGCTTGATTCAGTTGATATATATATTTACAAGTGTTGAGAGAAAAATATCTTGTGTCCTAATTGCCATTTACTCCAGTTTTTGTATCTATACAACCGCCCTTAGAATATTTGTTTCTCCAACTGTTTTAGGGTTGATGATAAGTTGGTGACATCGGTCTTCCAATGTAGCAAAAATGCTACAAACATTGCTTCTAATCTCATGGTCTATGCTAGATTAAAACACAGAGATTGCTCATCACTTTGTGAGAGAAAACACACAATCCAAAAATATCATATTGCAGCATGTGTCTACATCAAAGTATTTTGCTGATATCTTCACCAAGCCTCTTCAAAATGACTAAATTTCTAAAGTTTAGATCAAATCTTGGTATAATAAACAAATCCCAAGCAAGCCTATATTAAAATTAAGTTCAAGCTAGAATTGTGAAGATTCTAAGAATTGCCACAAGTTCTAGCCTGCTAATTTTGGTCCTATCTTGGAGATATAATGTACCCCTATATTTGAAACCTTAGAAATGTTAAATATGATGTGTGTTTAATATTTAAGATGCAAATTTAACCTTTATACATTTTTTATTTATGCTCTTACAAAGGCATGATTTTTAGATGTCTAGATTCACTGTAATATGGAGTCTTAATGAGATCAACCAAATCAAGCTTGCATCCATTGTACTCGTTTTGGAGCTTCTAACTACATTGTTTTGTGTGGAAACTTTTTGCTTGTATTTGTAACTTGCTTCTATGCTGATATATGATTTATTTGAAAACTATTAGGATCTATTAAAAGTATGAGAAGACGTTCCTACCATTAGAACCGAGCCGAAATATATGTGCCAATTGGAGTTCTTGCCAAGACTAGCTTAAAAGTAGTTTTTGGTATCATTTTGTGAAGATCATTTGAATTGATAAGCTATTAACGTACAAGCTCCATCACTTAGTAATCATTGTAGATGACATTTAGATCCTTGTTACAATAATTTCAAAAAGGCCATCTCGATTGCTTTGGAAACATATGGATGTTTCACAAGAAATTTGATAATTTGTTGTCCTTAATGTGCGAAGCTTGTTGTGGAACGGCGGAGACGAAGTGCTACACCACCATCTATCATTGTATCTTTCTTCCATATTCACAACTTCATGCATTATCCACTAGTAACAATATTATAGCCAAGGACTTACATTGGATAGTAGGTGTCGAGTAATCATTTTAGTGTATCATGTTTATTAAAGCATATTAGAATAATTACTTTCTAGCATTTTGCATTCTCCTTCCATGTACTCTCATCCTTTTGGACATTGATGAATTTTCCCATCCTACTTAATAAAGAAAGATTTTTATCATCTATATCCAATAAATTTTCATAAATTTGTAAGCTATCCACGTTCTATCATTATCTTTTGTGAAAAATGACAAGACCGATTAAATATATTGATTTTCTTGTCATCAACATGGCTCCAGTAGCAAAAAAAATTTGTTTGGATCTATGATAGACGTCATAATGATAAGCTCAATTGAAACAGACTAATTTTTTTTTTCCTATTTTTAAAGCACTAAATGATCTTCTAAACACAAGTTGCCAATGAACCCTAGTTTAACCAACTTGGTGCAACTTGTTAACTGAAATTCAATCATCTTGGATAACTTAGATAGCTTAGTTGTCTAGGGAGAACACTAGCCAACCAATAGCATGTTTGCAACCTATCTAACAGCAATTTCACATTTTGCAAAAATTGAACTTTGTTTTTTTAAATCTCGATAACCTAAGTTACAACAACGCTACTTCAAGAAATTGTAATTAGGACATTTGGACATCAAAAGAGAGCAAAACAGAAAAGCACCTTGAAAAAGTCTGTAGAATCAAGAGTTTCTCTTGTAAAAAGCTCCCAAACAAAATATTTGTAACTCACATTGATGAGCCATCAAATGCACCTTCTGGTGGTGATAAATAAAATGACATGCACACACATGTCACAAAGCAAAGAATTTCTTACCACATTGGCCTATTCCCTTTCAACAATGGACTAATGTATCCATGAATTCCCCACATAAAACATAATCATTATTGACAATTTTTCTAAGCAAACGCACCTTCATCATAGTTCATTAAAGAGCAACACAAGTATGACACCATTCTTTTAGAACAAGGATAGTCTTGTGCATGTCATGGCATATATCTCCATAAGATCATTCTTGTCGTGCTTTAGAAGGCACCATCATCATTCAGCCCAAGGTCATTCACCAAAGATTTAATAGGAATGTAAGACTATTATGTATGAGCAGCACATGTGTGTTAAATTTCAAGAGTCAACAATTGTTCAACTACATTTTGTTTGGCACATGTTTATTCAACGTCTTTCTCAAGTAAAGAGGTTAGCTCTAGATTATCATTCTTATAGTGTTATTTGAGAAGATGACACCAACTACCACACAAACATGTAATATTTTCCATACGACAATTCTCTAAGGTGCTAGTCAAGAGGAGGATTGTGGTGCTAAATTGTCAACATGATCATGCAATAGCCTTCATGTGAGTCTTTTACATATTACTACTGGCCTCAATGAGGCCTATGAGCTAAGTTAATAGTTGATCCCAAAAAAAAAAAAAATCTTTCATGCTTGATGTTAGTCTTCAAGTACAACCCCAACACAACCAACACCATTACCATTTCCAACATTATACTCTATAGGATGCGTGTGATATTTGTAAAGACATATTGAAGCTCATTGATGCATTTTCTCATAGGCCATCATTTTAGTCCCAAGCTATAACTCTTCTGATGACCATCAATTTCATAAACAACTGAGGACAACTTTATTTGTTGAGAGAGAGTTTTAGACATGCAATTGGGGCATCCACTAACATTCTAGTATGCATTGGGTTTTTAATGATTGAATTGGATTCCCAAAGTGATGAACAAATGCATATTCTTGCATTTGATCACTCGAGACCATTGCTAAGGGATTTAGTATTGCTCAATATCTCACAAACATTTGGTCACTAGTTAAGGTGATGGAACATCTACTAGGCCACATGAGTAGGAAGTCACTTGCCCTAATCCACAAGGAACTATGCTCATTTTTCTCGCTACTTGCTTATCTATTGTTCATGAACTTGACCTATTTTTAAGAGAATCAATGGCACCAACATTTAAAGAACTTGTCCTTCAAGTTATTTTTGTTTCTTGGATATCTTAGTTGGAGAGTTATCTACAATTTAGATATTTGCCATTATAATATTTCATAGAATGTTTTTGATCTTAACTAAAATGAGGAAATTGGTTAGATAATAGTCAAAGTTTAAAAACGCACATAATTATGCAATCTTTGGTGCTCTAATTAAAAGCTTCTACCTTTAAAAAGTCGTGTCCCCTTTGGTATTCACTTTCAACATCTCCGAAGGTGCAAAATTGAAGCATTTTCATGACATTTTTTTATGATTCCAAATGAGTAAGTGCTATAATCAATATTCTGGGATAATGCCATTGATCAAAAATAACAATATCATCCTTTGTAACAAAACAGAACACTTTAAAGTAGGTACATATTATGAGATTTCCTAGTCAACTGCAAAATTAGAGGCTTACAAACACTAAAAATGCTAATTCTTTGTTACTTGAACTATAGATCAACTACGCAAAACTCACTCAAGTACTTTAAATGTATTTGTTTCCCAAAAATACATGTCAAAAGATAAATCCAATGCTTTATCTTTTTATTCTTAAATCTTAAACAAGACACAAGCCAAAACTTTTCACAAATTGAAACGTTTCGTAATGAAAGATTGTGGCCAGATCATGACATTTGAACCTTATTCCTTCATAATAATAAACACAAAAAGAGATCGAATTATAAAGCAATACCCATGTTTCCAAGGGCATTTTACACACACCTACAAAGACCACTACGCTTTCACGATAAATCACAGTTGCAAGAAAGACATGGAAAACCACAAACCCAAAACCTAGGGCCACACATCAATTGCCTAAAAATACGAACGAGAAATCAAACAACAAATCTATAAAGGAGAAAAGAGGTCAACCACCAAGTTACATGTAGATAGCCAATGGTATTAGCAAAGATGCCTAAATAGATCGTAACATGAATTTTACACTTTATTTTATGCAACATTATCTTCATTTTCTTAAAAGTTCTAAAACAATCATATATTCTCCCCTACTACACATCCTCCAAAAAAATCTTCTTAAAAAATTTTGTTCAAGAGTCCAATCTACATTGATAAATATAGAAAACCTACTCATACTACTCTCGACAATAATTATTCTTAGAGAGAGAGAGAGAGGTATAACTTGTTCCACGCAACAACATTTTACTCTACCAAAAACTTTTTACAATACAAATCAACCACTCAAATATTTAAAAATGTGTCATAACATACAACTCTCTCATTTATCTTTAAAAACACAATTACCACTATGAGTTTGAAAGCCACCTTTAATGAAGATCGCTTGAAAACTCTGAACAAATAGTCAGAGGCAATCAACGGACTTTCATTATGCATTACACTTGCTCTCAAACTCCTTTTGCTGCTTTCTACACATCTCGAACTCATTTCCGTAGTAATCCATGCACCTTGAAAAGGCATCCATTTCCTTGGGACATTTTTCATGGAGCTGCTTTAGCCTAAATGACAATCATGATCCGACATCAAACCAACAGCATGTGAAATACAAACATTGGAAATCAAGCTGATTGAAAAAAATATGTACTCTTGATGACTTGTAACATCATCAATTGCAATGCAAACTATAAATAATAGACCAAAACAATTTAAAATCTAAAAAGGTTTTGTTCAAGTATAATAAGAAAAACATGAAAGTTCTTACCTAGAGAACATTATGCATCATGAATGATAAAAGTTGGAATGCTTTTTGTTTGTGGAACTTAATCACATGCTTTTAATTTCAGATAAACATAAAATTATCTTCATAAAAAGAAAAAAGTCAAGTTACATAACAAGGAAATAGGTTTTGATACTTCTAAAACGGTGTCTCTAAAAACGATTGAATGCTTGGAAGAATGTAGTGACAATGTTGTGAATAGAATAGAAAAAGTTGTTAATGAGATTAGTAACTTGGATCAATCAAAGAAGGATTCAATACTCTTTAATGCTTTGAAACACATCCGGCAACAATTCAATAATTATGTGGATGCTTTTTTATGTTCACATTGCCCATACAAAAACCACACACATTTCATGTACTAAATCACATTGTTTCTCCACCTGTAGAGAATGCATCCATAAATCTACACCAACCTTATGATTGAAGATCTTGCAAAATTATTGATTGAGGTTGTTACTAAATCACATTGTTTAATCTCCACCTGTAGAGAATGCATCCACAAATCTAAACCAACATTATGATTGAAGATCTTCAAAAACAATCGATTTTGACATCCTCAATCAATCACAAAGAAGCTGGTGATTGATGTCTACATGTTGGGTTTCCCAAAGAAAACTAAAGAAGTTTTAACATGATGGTGATTTTAGGTACGAAAAGGGTATATGGTTAAAGAGCATAAAAACAGTTCAAAATCCATATTCTGGGATTGTTAGAATAATAAATGTAAATGATGTAGAAGCCATAGGTTACTATGACCCAAAAGGTCGAGATCTGTGTAACCATGGCCATTTATATTATAGGCCCAAGTTAGTATGAAACTAACTTGTAGGGACTCGTGGGTCCACTAGGGGCCCATACATGTGAATTAAGTACCTATTTGAGGTACTTAATTATTTCATGTAACTTATGGTGGCTAGATAGCCATTAGTCAAGTTATTGGACAGCCAATAGTCATGAAGGTAGATAGCCATCTTGGACTACTTATATATAGCCAATCATTTGTATGAGACACACTTCTGTTAAGCAATCTACTGTTCATATTGGCTGTCCACAAGTTTCTACAAGAGGGGGTCATCTAACCATGTCTCTCTTCTCTTTGAGAATACTTTTTGTTAATAAATAGTCTTGATTCTAGATTCCTACAAGGTATCAGAGCCATTTTTCAGAATTGATTGCTTGCTGGAGGGCACCCAATAGGCAACGACATTTCTCCTCTTTTGGTTCATAAAAATCAGAATTTTTCTGATTTTTGTGGGAAGAGAACTGTTCGGCTCCTTGTTTTTTGTGTAGAAAATTGCAAGAAAAAGCTTGGAACCTCCACTCATTTGGGAGCCAGCAGTAGGGCGCCCATGCTCAACTAGTTTTCATCTATTGCATGTGGTGTATTGCAATCTATAATGCTGATTAATTCAGCTTTGATCTTGCTGATTTTTTAGTAGATTTTGGTCTGAAATCTGTTTTTCCCATCTACTATTAGCTGAATTTTCAAAAATGGCTAAAGAATCTGAATCTATAGGTTCTTTGTTCAATGAAGATAGGTTGGATGGAACTAATTTCTTCTTGTGGTGCTACATACAAAAACCTCCTTATTGCTAAAGGTTTGTTTGAAGTTGTAAGTGGGGATGAAGAGAGACCACCTAGTTTGGCACCTGCTACACCATCAAGAGCTACTTCTTCAACACATGTGGAGGTGTCTTCCGAAGAACAAAAGAAGTGGGATCGACGTGACGCACAAGCACATTCGGTGAAGAGATCAATCCTACCTTACATTCAATCATGCAAGACTTCCAAGAGTGCTTGGGAAGTACTTGCCAAGATGTTCCAAGTGAAGAATACGGCAAAAGTGCTTTTTTCTACGTAATCAACTCTCAACATTGAAGATGCAAGAGGGTGATACACTTTTAAATCACTTAATGAAGATCAAGGATCTTCGTGAAGAGCTTCTTAGCATTGACGAAATTGTCGAGAACTCTCAATTTGTTTCAATTACTCTTAATTCACTTCCTCATTTCTATCTTCCATTTGTGTCTACTTTAAGCATATCTCTTAGGGGACAGCAAATCTCCTTTGAAGAGCTTGTTGGCTTACTTTTCCAAGAAGATGGTTTTTGTTCTTTTACCAGGGTTTTCGTTTTGGTGAACAAGAAGATCAAGCCTTCTTCACCAAATGCAAAGGCAAGGGCAAGTGGAAAGGTAAGCCTTCTTCTTCCAAGGATCAAAAATCCAAGGAAGGCCAAGATCAAGGATCCAAAAAGAAGGGTAAGTGCCATTATTGTAAAAAGTTTGGGCACCACATGAAGGAATGTAGGAAGAAGCTTACTAAGGATAAAGAGAAAGGTATTGATACAAATACAGCTATGATTTCATTAGAACATCAAAAGGAGGATGATTCTTTCAATGGTGATTTTGCTTTTGTCACTAACAATTTCATTTCTAATCAAAATGAGATTTCTACCACTTCTCGACTTGCTGGTTTTTCAGCAAAAAACAGCACTACTTCAGCTTTGCAGGTTGTTGTTTTTTCTTCCATTGATTAGGTGATTGATAGCGGCTACACGCCATATGACTCACCATAGAGACGTCTTCACAAAGCTTATGAAAATCAAAGACGGAAGCAAGGTTCAAGGTGTTGACAACACCTCCTATCCAATTGAAGGCATTGGATCTATACCCCTCATTTTTCCCAATGGAGAAGAAAAGTACATTCGAAATGTACTTTATGTTCCTAAGATTAAGAAAAATCTCATTTCGGTCTCTACAATCATGAATCAAGGATTGACATCCTTTGGTCTTGTTGCTACTAATTCACATGCATTGGAGTTGGCTAAACTATGGCATGCGAGGTATGGGCACCTCAATTTTGGAAGTTTGAATATGTTGAAGAAATTCAACATGGTGGAAGGCATTCCAAATATGGAGCATCCCGAAGGACATGTATGCGAAGGATGCATACTTGGTAAGTTTCAACGGAAGTCTTTTCCTATTGATGGGACTATCAAAGTTGGTGATAAGTTTGCCTTAATTCATAGTGATGTATGTGGTCCAATGAGGATCGAATCCATTGGTAAATGCAAGTACTTCGTTACTTTTATTGATGATTTTTCAAGGTTTACATGGATCTTTCCTATGAAGGCAAAATCTGAAGTTTTTCAACGCTTCAAAGATTTTCTAGCTATGATAGAAAATCAATTTGGGCATACTCTGAAGATACTATGTACCGACCGAGGAGGGGAATACATTAAAAGTACGTTCGACACGTTTCTTCAAGGCAAAGACATTCTACATCAAATGACTACACCTTACACACCGCAACAAAATGGTGTTGCCGAGAGGAAAAATTGCACAATCATGGAGATGGCTTGTTGCATGCTTAAGACAAAGGGCGTTCTCCACAAGTTTTGGGATGAAGCGCTTATTACGGTGGCATACATTAGTAATCGGTGTCCGACTAAAGCCTTGAAGATTTTGACTCCTTATGAAGTTTGGTATGGTAAGAAGCCATCGGTTTCTCACTTTCGCACTTGTGGTTGCACGGCTTATGCGTTTATTCCCGATAAGCTAAGATCCAAACTAGATGATAAAGGAGTAAAATGCATTTTTATGGGCTATAGTAGTGAAAGTAAAGGCTATAGATTGTAATGTGGATACTAACAAAATCATAGTGAGTCATGGTGTTCATTTTGATGAGAAGAACTCCTATGATCTTGCGCCCATTCATGTCATGAAAGGGGACAACCCCCAAGATGACTATGTTGAAGTGTTTTCAGATTTGGTATCACCATCTAATGTTGAAGAGGAGGGACTGCCATCATCCTCTAATGGACAGCCCACTGGTTCTTCAAGCGAACAGCCCATAATTCATCAAGAGGAGCAGATTTATGAAGAGGAACGACATGTTGAAACTTTTGGACAGCATAGTCCAATTTCAGAGCATAACACTCTCTATCTTTTTCTCCTCAAGAATTCTGTGTAGATTAAAATAACCGGTCCACTTGGTTAACCAGTCATCCACAATTTCAACAACCTTACTTTGATCAACACTTTGCTGTCCAAAGTGATCTGAACTTTCAACACTTTGCTGTCCAAATTTTTCATTCAAGGGCAAGAAGAAGACCAAGGGATCCAATAAGGATCAAGCAAAGGAGGCAAAGGACAAGTCAAAGCAAAAATGCTTCTTTTGTGGAAAGAAGGGGCTGATTTTTTTGATTTTGCTCTTACATCTATTGAGGATAGTGCAATAGAACCTATTTTTCATGAGCAGGCCAGAGGAGTAAAATGTTGGGAGGACGCGATGAAAGAGGAGTATGACTCACTCATAAAGAACCAAACATGGATTCTTGTTGATCTTCCACATGGAAAGAAAGCAATTGGCTGTAAATGGGTTTATAAGTTCAAGTACAAGTCCGATGGTACTGTTGAAAGGTACAAGACAAGACTTGTTGCCAAAGGTTATGCGCAAAAGGAGGGCATTGATTATGAGAAGACTTTTGCACCTACCGCACAAATAACTACCGTAAGGATACTCACTGCTTGGCTACCCATCATGGTTGGCGTATGCACCAACTTGACATAAAGACAGCCTTCCTCAATGGTGATCTTAATGAGGAAGTTTACCTTCAGCAACCTGCTGGTTTTTTGGTTGCAGGTCAAGAAGACAAAGTGTGTCTTCTCAAGAAGGCTCTCTATGGACTAAAACAAGCCCCAAGGATGTGGTATCAAAAGATACACACATACTTTTGTGATCGTGGGCTTTCTAACAGTCCTAGCGAATCTATGCTTTATGTCATGCATACATCTGAGTTTATCATCATCATTTTGCTATATGTTGATGATATTATCATTATGGGTAGTAATGAACAATATATTGCAGCCTTAAAATCTGATCTTGTTTCAGTTTATGATACATCAGATTTAGGCCAATTACATTTCTACCTTGGTCTTGAGTTTTTGCAAAGAAAGGCTGGAATCTTCATTACCCAACACGGTACATTAAGCAGATTTTGAATCGTTTCAAAATGGAAGATTGCAAGCCGGTTGCTACACCAATTGAGACGGGCCTGAAGTTAAGTAATCAAAATGGTGGTGAACCATTTGAACTATATTGTCAAGTTTTTGGAAGTCTCATTTACTTATGCAACTCAAGACCGGACATATCTTATAGTGTTTCCCTCATGAGTCAATTCATGCATGCTCCATTGACATCACATTGGAAAGCTTTGAAGAGGATCCTTCGATATCTTCAAGGAAGTAAAACACTTGGTCTGTTTTATCCTTCTAGTGATGATGCATGTTTGGCTGGTTTTTGTGACTCGGATTGGGATGGAGATCAAGAAACTAGACGCTCTACTAGTGGTCATTGCTTTTTCATTGGAAATTCTGCAGTTTCTTGGCGAAGCAAGAAGCAGCCCACCGTTGCTACATCCTCAAGTGAAGCAGAATATAGAGCAACGCTTTCAGCCACTACGGAGTGTATATGGCTGAGACAATTACTTGTCGATATGAAGCATGGCCAGCCCTCAGCTACTCTCCTATTTACGGATAGTCGAAGTGCTATTGCCATTGCACGAAATCCAGTATTTCATGCAAGAACAAAGTATATAGAGATCCACTATCACTTTGTTCGGGAGAAGATTCATAATGGCGACATCACGCTTGAATAGTGTCCCACGGAGGATAATATTGCAGATGTGTTCAATAAGGCATTGCCTAGAGTTCGATTTAAAGCTCTTTGTGAAGCTTTAAATTTAAAACAACATGCTGATTTTCTTACTTAGTGAATACATGTCATTTTTACATGTCATTTCCATTTAAGGAGGGCGTTAGAATAATAAATGTAAATGATGTAGAAGCCATAGGTTACTATGACCCAAAAGGTCGAGATCTGTGTAACCATGGCCATTTATATTTTAGGCCCAAGTTAGTGTGAAACTAACTTGTAGGGACTCGTGGGTCCACTAGGGGACTATACACGTGAATTAAGTACCTAACTTGTTATTTGGGGTACTTGACTATTTTATGTAACTTATGGTAGCTAGATAGCCATTAGTCAAGTTATTGGACAGCCAACAGTCATGAAGGTAGATAGCCATCTTGGACTACTTATATGTAGCCATGCATTTGTATGAGATACACTTTTGTTAAGCAATCTACTGTTCATATTAGCTGTCCACAAGTTTCTACAAGAGGGTCATCTAACCATCTCTCTCTTCTCTTTGAGAATACTTTGTGTTAATGAATAGTCTTGATTCTGGATTCCTACAGGGATTACCTATCCAATCTATCAAATAAATTGCAAAAAAAAACCTAAACACATCATGTGATTCATGTTATATGCAATTAAAACATTGTAAGTTTGATGTAGTGAATTGAAATCATTAACTTGACATGTAACAAGACAAAAAAATGAGAAACATTTTTTACCTAATGTACTAGTCTAGCTCTGGGTGGCCGCTTGAAATCCTTCATTTCTCAAAGTAAATCAAAACGTGAAATGTGAGAGGCATCACAAAAAAAGTATTCACAATTTTAACAGTAACAGCTCCTATTCAAATGACTTTACCGGTGCATGGGGAAAGAAAGCTTGTGAGGGTGAATACAAAATCTGATCTGCATCCTAGATCTCACCCACCAGCTAAACCTGATTCTCTATCGGTTTTGTAATGTTCTAAAAGGAGATTAAAACGTGGGAGATATCACTCAAAAAGTATTGACATTTGAAACCCTAATAGCTCGTCTTGGCATAACTGTACTGATCATCGGGAAATAAAGCTTGTAAGCATAAAAGCAAAATCTCAGCTGAATCCTGAATCTCATCTGACTAAATTCGATTCCATATCACTTATGCACTCCTCCTGGCAATCTCAAAGCTGAACAATTCAAATACAGAGGGAACAATACCTAGAAACAGCATTTAACAATTTACTTGATTCAAGATCTCAAACCGACACAACCAGAGCAAACTATGAATCTATAATCTTCCAAAAGAATGGATGTAAGTTTTCTTACAAGGATAGGACACATTGAGTGACATCTCGGCCTTTGTCAAGGCATAATTCGGGGTTGGGATAACCTCGCTTGACCTAGATCTAAATCTACACATTAGAATTGAGATTGATCTATCTAATTGGCATCCAACACCACTTGTGGATCGATTGTAAATCCAATTAAGGTCCAAAGTTTTCTGATTTTCACATGGTATCAGAGCCAAGTATAAGTGGCAATGATTATGATCAATGAATACACCCAAAATAACAGTTTTTCGAGTATTTGATCAAATCTTGTGAGGACGAGCTAGAAGTGAGTGGTAGCATCAATACTTTTGGATCAAATTGAGTTTTGGGCTGCAGGTGTCCTGTAAGTTCGTACTAGACCTATTTGAGAAGAGCCTAACTTTGAATTTGTCTAAAATTTCACACACATGTCCATTTTTCAAGTTTTTTGGTGCATTGTAAAGATCTAGCTTCATAGTTTCCAAATCTATAATTAGATCTTGTAATGATTCACTGTAGTGAATGTTTTGAAGCTTAGATCAGGCCCAAAAAATTGATTTATCAGATCTTGATAGGGAGTGAAAAGTTCTAGGGAGTTGATTGCCAAAAGTCATAGATCTATGGAGTGATTTGCTATATGTGTCGAAGCTCATGTTCAAACATCCTTCAATAGAATTTTATTCAAACATGGTCCGAATTTAAAAATGTTCAAGCATATAAGTGTTTCAAATGGACAATGTTCGACCTGCAATGAATATTTGCAAACTGTCAGAGAATGGAGTAAAACTACAAATTGTTTAGAATATAATTTATTTTTGCTGATTGTTCAAGTAGATTATGGACGAGCGAGTATATACAAATGAATAGAAGTTCTCGAATTTCATATCAATTTAGCTTGTTGCTTCCACACTTGTTGGGCATCTCCTCATTGAATGTGAGATTGTGGGGGTATGTTAGCCTCCCACCATGGTGATCCAAAGCACGATTGCCTCGCAAGTGCTTTTGTTGCAATCAGGAATTGCTTGCGAAATTACCATTATCGTTTGGGCTTTGCAAGGCAAGGCCAACAAATAGGCCAAGCACATTGACATTGCTTGTATTGAGAATCTACTTGTGCCAATAGCATGTGAATGCCATGTAGAGATATTGTTGGATGTACTATGCTAAGAGTCTTTTTCCATGTTGACACACCAACCCATTGTTGAACATTTCCATTCCACTTACCCATGAGTGGGTCAGGCTTCCAGGTGCAACATTTCCCTTCCATGAGTGGATCTTCCTCTTGTTGGGCTTTCATGGGTTGATTTCACAGTGAGCAACTACACAATTGTAGACATTTCAAGTAGATGTTTGCCAGTTGGTGAGAATGGGTTGGTCCTCTAGTCTCACAAAAATACTTGTTGAATGAATTCTTAAACAATTCTACTAAGGTGAGGGAAATTCATGCTATGAGTCGATTCAAATTCCTCTAGGTGATTGCATTTACATTTAGTCTTTGGTCTTAATCTAGAGGATGTCTCTAGTTTGTAGGCTAGGCATAAATTACCTTGTGGGCACAATATGGACAAGGGTAGAGAGCCAAGTTCATCCATCTCTAAAAAAAGAAAAAGCCAATGGTTTTTTGGCTCCAATTCTTCACCAAAAACAATCCCAATGTGATTATCTCTAGGTATCACGGAATGTGCAAAGACTTAGAGTGAGGAGGGAGCGAGAAAGCCAGGGGAGACATGGCGAAGGGAAGTAGTGTATTGTTAGATGACACCCCCATCCCCACCTCCGCAGTTTTGAGCACCGCGTCCAAAGCAAGAACAACTTGATTAGATCAATATACTTCAAGAGCGGCCTCACACGTGTGGAATACTGTCAGTGTATGGACAGTGAGCAGATATTATAGTACATTACTCATTGATAGCATTCAATGCAAGAAATCACAACACAAATAGTGAAAAAACAAGGATATGTCTCAAAATCAAGATCTCTCATCAAGATTGGATTATGTTCAATGATGATCTTTATAGATCAAGTACATCTCGACCTGGTATGCTGACTCAATAAGTCTGGCACATGTGGGGAATGCGACATGATTTTTTGAAATAAGTGCTTGAAATGCACACTTTTGTGTGCATTTTGTGACGACTCTAGTGTTAATTGGTTGTTTTTTCTTTTATCTTGGAGCCAATTGTAAAAGAAGGATTTACATGTGTTGCCAATGATTTACACATTTCACCAAACCTCTCATGTGAACACCCAATGAAAGGTTGACACATAAGCATGAAAATTTTGGGCTAAATATTCATGTGGACAACCAAAGATTGATGGATGCCACATAGTACATGCACCTTTTGGTGCATTTTCCATCGAAAGTTGTAGTGTTATGTGGCAGCTAGTTATTGACTTTCCACATGAACATTATGTTGGTTCTGGAAAAGAAAACGTGAAAAGGACTACTCGCACTCATGGTACTACATAGGAAAAGGCCTTTTCCCTTTGAGGCTTTCACCTTAGTATGATTCATGATCTCAGGTTCTTACTCTCCCAAGGTGGAAGGCACTCAGGGTAGGTGGCAGCCAGTCACTTGTTGTCCACGTAAACATTTTGTCGGTTTTAAAAAGAAGTAATAAAAAAAAAACTTGCACTCATGGCATTACATAATGGAAAGCATTATTTTTTGCCCTAGAATGGACAATGCTCTCACTCTTGCCCTCGCAGGGTAAAAAAAGGGGAGTTGGGGGCGGGGGGGAGGCCCTGCCCCACAAGGCTTGGTTACTATGTCAAATCTTGTTAGAATGGGGTCATTTGTACTAAGGCCCACCCAACATTAGAAGGTCAATAGATGTGCTTAGGCTTCAAAGAAGATAAGCCACGGAAGATGCCACATGACAAAACTTTCTCTTGTATATCATAGAATGACTTTTTGAGTAAAACTCACTTTATGCTACCTCAGGCGAAATGTGTGCAACTTTTTGTCGTAAAATTCTTTTGCATGCACCTTTCACTCAAAAGGTGTGTAAAACAGAATTTTACAGCAAAAAAAAATGAAAGTGAAAAGTGTTTTCGCATTGTAGAAGGTCCCTCCTCGGCCCTTTTGCCATTAGAAGGGCCTTTTGTCTCAGGCTATCGCCCTTGATGGAAGGCCCTCTCCAAACAATGGGCCCCTGGAGGGCAACCCCCCTTCCCAATGAGAACATGGAAGATTGTTAGGCCCCTTGCTCAGGGCAGAGGGGCACGTGAACGAGGCCAAGTGCCAACACTAAGAGATGTTAGCACAAGTAACATATATTGGGACCGATTGATGCGAGCCCGTTGTCCCCAAGAACCCTGGAAATGTGAATGAGGGTAGATGGTTTCGCTGAAATGAGCATGACATGCAAATGGAGGGTTATAGGCAGTGAAATCTTCTGGGTCTACATGTCGTTGGTTGTCTTTAAAAATTAAACTAAAGGTTGAGCTGATTAAGAACACCAAGTAATTTGATAATCACATTATCAAGGCAGCTCCTTCTTTGTTGGTGCCCTTGTGTGGGTGGACCCCAAAGTTTGTGTGCCAACGAGAAATATTTCAGCTGAAACGGAACCAGGGGGTTATGGTAATGGCACGAGAGAGAGAGAGAGAGAGAGAGAGAGAGAGAGAGATCGTGAAACACCGATCGACGCTGGTAATTCATAACTCTGTAATGCGCTTCGACTGCCGCCTTTTCGATCCGCTCAGGAACTCAAGGATGGCAAACGCCTTCTGCTGCTCGTATTTGATAGGATCGATTTACATTCTTCACAGAATCAAACCTTATAAGGTTCGGGATATAAATGAGGCTGCAATTCAACTCTGTCTCACTTATTTCTCAGAAGAAGCAGTGCATGAAGCTGTGCAGATCACAGTAAGTAGTAGTGGCAGCGTAATTGGGACAGTTTGTAGTTTTGATATATGGATAACCGTTTCAGGAAAACGAAAAGATCTAGATACCCAAAGTCACCCGACAATGCTATTATTTTGCCTCCGCCAGAATCAGACAATCCTCAAGAGGAAAAGGTTATCGTAAGTGATATTGTTGTTGCAGGGGAATCGGCTGCAGAGGGGGGTGCTGATGAATCTGGAGAGCAGGATATGAGCAAATATTCCAGCAAGTGCGATTCAGAGGGGGCTTGCAGTCACGAGGAACAGGGAGTGCAGGCTGATGATGTCAAGGCTCCGCTGTCCTTGGATGCTGTTGTCAAGGTGTTTTGTGCGCACACAAAGTTTAATTTATCTCTTCCTTGGACTCGGAAAAAACAATACAACTCCAAAAATTCCGGCCTCATTATCAGTGGTCGGAGGGTATTAACAACTGCGTCTTCTGTGGAGGGTCATACCCACATAATGTTGCAGAGACATGGCTCAAATCTCAGATGTAAGGCTACAGTTCTTGCGATTGGAATTGAGTGTGACATTGGTGAGTGTATTTGCTGTTCCTTTTGAGTATATTGTACTTGTTTATGGTTACAAATAAGCCAATTTGGTGCTTTTCTGAATTGAAAAGGAAGATTTGTGATGAATTTCTTGACAAGGACTTACGACGCAATGGGCATATGCTTCTCCTGCCATGACAGTTGGACTGACTAAATAAAGCTACTGCTCATCAGAGATTAGTTAGAGACACTATGTAACACATACAGGAAATTTAAGAATGCATATATGACAGTTATGATTACAGAATCCAACCTCTATACTTCCAAAATAAGTTTGTGTATTCACATGATAGCAGTTTAAGCATGTGCACACATGAAGGTATAGTCTTTTGGTTTCTTTGCTTATGAGTTTTCCCATTTTGCAGCAATTTTGACAGTGGACACATCTGAGTTTTGGGAAGGAGTCAAACCAATTGAGTTTGGGGATTTGCCTAGATTGAACGATGCAGTGAAAGTGGTTGGTTTTCCTATTGGTGGCGAAACCATCACTGTGACGAGTGGTGTGGTATCACGCATAGACGTAACTTTATATGTCCATGGGGACTCTAAACTGTTGGGCGTGCAGGTGAGAAACCGAGTATGATCTCCAAAACATATAGTATGTGCAGATCTTGATCATGACGAGTGTGACTATTTTGTTGATATGAAGGAAAGCACGTATTCTCGTGAAAATTGACACTATTGACTATGTTTTCCTTCAGATTGATGCAGCCATAAGCGCAGGAAGTTTTGGAAGTCCTACTTTTAATGACAGAGGCGAGTGTGTTGGAATTGCTTTCCACTTCTTGAAGCATAAGAATGCCCAGAGCATTTGTTACATCATACCTACACCCGTTATCAAACATTTTATTGAGGATATTAGACGGAATAGCGAATATACAGGTGACAAAATGATGTCCTATTTTGGTCTTGCTGAAAGCATTACTTTGTTACGATTTTATTTTCATAGATGGCTTGTTACAAGTTTTCTAGTTTGTAGGATTTCCTGTCTTGGGTGTAGACTGTCAAAAAATGGAAAATCCGGACTTACGAAAGGCCCTTGGAATGGAAGAAAATCAGAAAGGAGTGCTTATTCAAAGAGTTGACCCAACAGCTCCAGCTGCCGCAAATCTGCAGTTTTCTGATATCATCCTGAGTCTTGATGGTATTGATATTGGAAACGATGGAACTGGTATGATCCTCAAGGCCAATGTGTTGGAATTGTAGGGCACGACCTTACTCCCTTGCACATATTCTTTGTATTGTAGCCCCAACCTGATTGAACTAGCAACTTCAAGCACGCTAATTTTAATGCTCAATATTACAATACCATACAACGTTTTTGATAACGTAGAATGATTCCTTGAGCAAGTAGCATTTGACCTTAGATAACAGATGTAGTAAAGCTCAAGGCAGGAAAGAAAACATTGAGTAAGAGTACTATTCTAATAACTTCTTTGCTCTGAAGTTTTCTTGCGTACTCAATAGACTAGACTGCTCTTACTCAACAACGAGGCTAGGCTGTTCATTATCTGGATATGCGAATGCTGGTTTGATCTGCTCTAGGATATGGACAGATTTGTAAACGTGAGTCTGTTAAAACTGCAATTGCACACCCAGACCAGTCATAATCTTTAAACACCATGAGTAACAGTTCAAAGTTGTATTATTGTAACTCAAATGCTGTGACATGTGACGATAGATCAATCTCTAATTGAATTTATCCCAATTTATCTGTCCTACGGATTAATCCAAGGTTGAACGTTGTTGATGATCCTAACTATCAGGACGGAGATTTTAAAGTTTATATATTTGATATATGAGGGATCTCATTGTCCATCTTAGGTCAAAGCAAGTTCTGTCAATCTTATAATAAATTTGATTACCTTTTGACATAAAGTTCGTGCCCTGCGCAATGGAAATATGAAACTTGAGCCTACAATATGTGGCAATCCAATTTTAAATAGCTTGCTGTATGTAGTCGTGTATTATGTTAGCTGATGTTATTTCTGTGGACTAAATGAGCTTCTTTATGCAATATTTTTACTGTAATCACACAAGTAGTTTCCTTAAAATGCCTCAAAATATTTCCTTCATAAGTATTGAAGCAGTGGGTTTTGTTCAAATACAAACTCATCTGATTGATCAGTGTCATCTTTGTGATTTAGTCCCGTGGGACCATGGAGATTGTCTCCCCTTCAGCCATCTCGTCTCTCAGAAATTTACAGGCGAGAATGTAAGGATCAAAATTCTAAGAATGGGTAAACCTGAGGACCATGTCATTCAACTGGCCACAGACAAGCGCTTGGTTCCATTCCACATCGAAGGAAAGCCTCCATCATACTATATCATTGCTGGGATTGTCTTTATCGCTGTTTCGTTTCAATATCGTCGCTCGAAGGTAAGGATTATTTTGCTCTTCTAGTTACAAAGGGTTAGTTATGTCACAAATTCAGAAGGTAGAATGTAGAGCTTAAGAAATAGAGTATTTGTTTTTTATCATGTGAGGTAAAGATTTATTTTTGAAGAGAGTATTTCTATTTTCTGTTGCAAGGTGCTTTATGATATGTATGTGTGTGTGGTGAGGACAAACAATTTTTATGCCCGTTCTGTTTCGGAACGCGTACGGAACGGGCGTTCTGTACGCGTTCTGAAACGAAACATGACCCAAATTGTTTTTTGTTTGTTTCGGAACGTAGATGTAATACATCTTTTTTGTTTACAAACTTTTTTAAAAATTAGTGATAAATGAAGCCGAACACAAACGCAATGGCTTGCAAGGTGATTGAAATGTGGGATCACAAGTTTGCAGTTGAAATGGTTCTCCAACACATGTTGTAGGCTCGTTGTCAGGTGGGTTCACCAATGAGAAAAAAATTTCCTGATTCAGAGTCAACGCCAATGTGATGAAAAGGAACCTCAGAACGGCATTTAAGATCACGAAGGCAGTGAAATCTAAGATCATCGACAAGCCTGCTTGGTTTGATGCCATTCTCGGGTTCCTTTCCATCTTGGTTTGATACCTTCCTTTTCACATTCGCAGATCAGTGAGGCAAATGATTCCTAGAAATTGTGGGATCGCAGGAGTAAGATTTCACAGATTCACAAATTCACAGGCAAGTTCTGAGAGGTGGGATCCCAAGAGATAGAGAGAGAGGAGCTCGTTCCGTACGTACGGAACAGAACATACGGCACAGCTTTAAAAATTCTTTCAAGAACAAGTGAAACCTTTTGAAATATCTTCGAGAGAATCTAGAGTAGGCCTCCCAAGTAGTAAATAGAAGCAATCTGGTGAAGTTTCTCACAAGTTGCACCTCAAGTGTTGCTAAGTTATTACTTTTTCTTGATGTGGTGCTACTTATGCTTAATTTACCCTTCTGGTCTCAAATTTTATGGCTTTAGTTTGGAACTCAATAACTTGATTGTATCTTCAGAAAAAGCATCTTAGACCTTTTCCATTTTTGAGCGCGATATCCATTGTTGAAGTTTTAAGAGTCAAGACTTTGCAGATGTAGATTGGAACAAGCATCTACTGTATATTTTGACAATGCAAAGTGCAAACTTAGAAGCTTTTGGCAAAATCGGCTGCCCACAACCAAAAGATTTGGAATATTTCATTTTTGCTGTCCCTACCATATCTTGAGAAGGAAAATGTAAAGTTTCAAAGGTTTTCAAGATTGGTTTCTTATCAGAATTTGATTATCATGTTTTTGTGCTCTTTGAAATCTATTTCACTTATTGATGGCCATTATTTGTTTGTTAAGATGATGTTTCTCTCACTGAAGAACCATAGATGATGCCCGCTTGCTGCAAATATGAACTCTTCAATCCTTTTTTCTTATATAGGATATATAGCCTTGAGGTAAGTCCAAGTTTCGAAAGAGTAAAATCGTCTCCAAAATAAACTTCCATGTTGTGGAAAGCCCAACCTAAACTAAAAAACCTTACACAACCTGCATATTACAACTTTCTTAACAATGGCAGTCAAATTTGAACAATTATACAGATTTTACATTGCTCTATGCCTTTTCATGCTACATGATTTTAAAACAAAAATTCAAGTGGTGTACTTGCTTTTTGGTACAGATTTTTGTATTTAGAAGTAGTCTTGTTCATGTTATTCAATATGGTTTTGGATGCAGCCTGGAGAACGGTATGAACGTGTTCCTACAGATAATAATCCGATTGAATGTTACCCTAACACAGAGAATGAGCATGAACGTGTTCCTACAGATAATAATCCGATTGAATGTTACCCTAACGCAGAGAATGAGCAGCTAGTTGTGATTTCGGAGGTATGATTGTGGTTTTTGGTCCTTTTCAATTTTTAAAACAACAAAAGCTACAATAATTTATGGCGAAGTTTTGAGTGCAAATGTCTTCAGTTTATATTTCCAAGTTGATCACAATTGTTTTTACTTTTGTAGATTCTTGCGGCAAATATCAACATTGGGTATGGAGACATTAAACATACACAGGTACTTGAAAGTATTAGTCCATTACTCCTCATAATACAAGATTTTGTCAAGGCTAGATTACTAGTTTATTTCATTTTTGACAAAATTATTTTTGTACCACTTATACTTAAGCGCATGTGTGGTCAAATCGAGCTTGTAAACATATTCAATTGTGCAGGTTTTGGCATTCAATGGCACACCTATATACAACCTCAAACATTTGGCAACTTTGGTCGACTCTTGTGCAAAAGAATTCCTTAAATTTAAACTTCAACACCAACGAGTATGATGGCAAGACATTTATTCATTGTATTTGGCTTGCCTTTGTCCTTTACACTTGTCATGTACTTTGGATGACTCTCTCACTATGTACAAAATGTATTGTGTCATACAGATGCTTGTTCTTCAAACCGCGGCAGCCAAGATGTCAACTCATGACATTCTTGAAACATATTGTATACCTTCGGCGTGCTCAAGTGATTTGAAGAATTAGTGTATCTTGGTTTTCAAGGGGAGGCTCAAACCTGGGAACAAAGAGACTTTGGATGCCACGCTAACCAATTGAGCCAACCCCATTGGGTAGACTTAAAGAATTAGTGAATTTGATCAGTCTGCTATGTCCCAAGTTGCTCATAACTAAGTTGACCATGGTGATAAAGAGGTGTCATCACATAGTTTCCATTACCTAGTTTGATTTTATGGTATTACTTAAGGTTTGGATTTTATTTGGTGATTTCCCTCAATTCTAGTTGTACTTAAAGTAGAGGGCCTTGTGAGTTCCAAGCAAGCTACTTATTGTATGGCCAACCAAAGGAAGCTAAAAAATCATAGAAAGATTTAGCAAGATCTATTTGAATTGTGCTTGAAAAGAAATTCTCACATTTTTGGGTCCAATAAATGCCTCTATCCTCCATGTTGTTTGATGTGCTTTCTAGTGTGATATGTTGGTGTGATACTTCCATGTGGAATTTATTGAGTTTGTACATTTTTATTTTGAGACCTGACTTGAGTAGTGACCTGTGGACAGTATGTATGCCACTTGTTGTAATCAAGGATACATGCTTGGCATGGAGACTCCTACTTTGTTAGTTAGAAGGGGAGGAGTTCTCACTTATCCTTCATTTTGACTACCTAGGAGGTGGATGGTAGCGCACATATGCATAGACAAGATGAGATCTAGCCAAGAGTAGGAGAAGGTTAAAGGCATTGGCAGAAGTATGGGATGTTGTTGGTATTGGAAGTTGTTGGATCATGCTTGATTCCAAGTCTCAAGTCTAGGGCATGGAGGGTGGATTTGGATTGGATCCTATAATGGAGTTGATCATGAGCATTCAATCTCTTGTGTTGACCCACAACTAGTAATTTTCGGTTCCATAATTTGTAACGGTTAGCCCTTGTCAAGTTCTTGTAACTATCACTTTGAAGAGATGTAGAAGGGTTTATACAAATATGACACTTTCGGTCAAAAAGTAAAGCTACCTTAATGCATGGACTATATTTCTACTTATCACATGGCTAGTTGGATATAAAAGTGAGTATTAACCAATGTTTGGGTGGGTATCAAAATTTTCAATATCGATTGGGTCGTGGTATTGAAATATTTCTTCGTTTTTGAAACCAAGGGAGTTGTAATTTAATTTTTACTTTTTTATACTTCTTGGGTATTAATTAAAGCTATGTTCATGAGAATTGATACTAGTATACCCTAGAGTAATATTGATTGCAAGGCCAGTGATCCCGATTTTAGATATATACAAATTGTTGAAAGTCATGCTATGTTTTACTCTAAAGTCACAATAACATACACTAACCGAGATGATTTTTTGATACTCAAGTTGATATTAGTTGGGCATGCACATACCTATCCAACACTACAAGGCCTCAATTCAATCATCAAGGCCGCAATTCAATCTTCAATGAATAGGTGAGTCGTTGAGCAACATAATATCAAATTTGAATTTATCTTAAATAGTCTTTGTAAGCTTTTTTGTTTCACATTTTCGGACACCTAGTTGATCACAGTCATTGTCTACCTGCAATAGCTGCCTACAACTATCCTTGGAACTCAAATTTATGGTCATATTGTATCCAACATTCTTCATGTGGTCAGCATTTTGTCTTGTTTCCCACGTAGTTTTCCAATAATGTAGGGCATAATCAATCTCTTGGAGAGGATGCACAACAATTTTTTTCTTTATTGTGCCTTGAGACCTCCTTTTTTTATAGCCTTGTCGGAATTAGTCAAGAATGTTTTCTATTGAAGCTGTTTGTGTGAATTTAGTGCCCAAACGACTGTCGAAGAGTTTGTTTCAAAAGAATTCATGCATGTCATCTTAATGGATTGCAATATTGTTTACAATAAACTATTAAGGAAAGACTTATGTAAAGGTTTGAATCATGTTGCTTTACAACATCAATGAAGTGCCTACTTAAGTGTATTATCAATGGCTAAAATTAGCAGCTTTATTACCTTCTTATAAAGACAATGATTTGGATACTCAAGTGGAACACGCACGATTATGCAAAGTTATGGCTTTAAATTACTTGAAAGACACTAAATGGCTACACTGCAACTCCTTAGCTGAAAATCATCTTAAAAATGTTGTGAGTGAAATTGATTGGATTACTTCCCATTTATATATCAATGTTATAGATAAAGCGCAACACAACCCTTGCTTTATGTGCATTCAGTGTGTCAGAAGTCTTGCCTTACAAAGATTATCTAGCCCAGACTTTGCCTCGTTCCCTGATAATATTGAAACCTCTATGAACACATTAAAGACTAAATCTTTTGACAGAACTATACTAGACAACTTACATGGCAAAGAAATTATTCCATTTATACTATGTACATTTAAAGCCCACAAGAATACGTTCAGATGGATTACGAACGCACATGACTGCTACTTCTCAAAATGAGACACCTTCTTGACAAGAGCTCTTGGTATGATGACTCCTCTCCTCATGGAGGCCTCTCCTCATGGAGGGAGCATGTGTTAAGACAAATACTTACCAGAGTATCCTTAATGTGGACAGTAATCTTTTTTGGTAGTGTGATTCATCTTCTGAATTCTATCTCAATGTTCCAACGAAGATTAACAATATGTGGACCATTGACATAGCTAAATGCTATGAGAATATTCCATTGAATGGCCCCGATGGACTAAAAACAATAATAAGTAAACTTGTAAGATTTGCCTTCAAGCATACTAAATTTGAGGCCATCGCCTATAAATGGAAACCAGGAGATAGGAAGTTCAAATGGGCATGGAAATTGAAGAATTCCACTGAATGGATTACTATAGATAGGGGTAAATTATGTGAATGGAATGACTTCTTGATAGACAATTGTATTGTCTGACTAGGTGACAAAACATGGAGACAAATTTGTGGTATTACTTATGGGATTCTCATGCTCTCCAATATGGTGTAACTGGTATCTTGCTTATTATAATTTGCATTTTATCAAAAGACTCGCTAAGCTTGGAACTCTCAAATATATGAGAAATTTTAAATATACCTTCCAATACATCGATGATGTCTGTTTTATCAATAATCCTGTTGTCCTAGAGTTTTTGGATAAAAAACAACCCCAGGAAGAAACTAATCCGTTCTGAATTTACCCACTACAATACCAAGATATTAAATTCGAGGAGTGTTAAACTAGTCATGTGTGAACTAGCTCCACTATCAATCCACCATGAATCTTTGTCACCTTCACTTGATATTGGACTTGAAGAACACATCAAAAGAGAATCACAACCACATAGATCCTCATCATTAGTAGTAAAGTTGATTTGCTTGCTACCTTCATCTCTTTGCTTCTTCAAACATATTAGCAAAATGCCCTTTGATGCCACAATACAAGCATTTCTTGAATTTTCCTTTGATGGACATGGCCTCCTCTTCATAATGAGATGTTGATGTAGATACACCTCTTGCTTGAAGCCTAAACTCCTCATTCACCAAAATCTCTTTCAAATCCACAATGTTTGGCAAGGTCCTTTGACTATCAAAGCTTTAAACAAGGTTAGCATGATCATCCAACAAGCCATTAAGAACAACTTGAACAAGTTCTACCTCCTTAATGCTCTCATCAATACATGCTAGCTCATCATTAAATGCTTTAACTCTCAACACAAAAGCATGAGCACTCTCTTCCTTCTTTTGCATACTTTGAAAGATTTTCCTTCTAAGAGTAGGTACTCTTGATGTAGACTTGGATTCGTAAAGTTTCTTCAAAGCTTCCCAAGCCTCAAAAGATGACGTGCACTTACCAACTTCCTTGAGAAGCTCATTAGTAACATTCATCTTTATTATGTGTAGAGCTCTTTTAGCTCTCTTGTCATACTCATTTGATCTTGTTGTGCCAAGGGCCTTTATTCCACTCCTACACAAATGTCCAACAACTCATTCATCTCAAGGAGAGACTCCATTCTCACCTTCCAAGTAGAATAGTTGCTTGAGGTAAGCCTATCATCATTGCTTTCCAACATAAAGCCTCCATTTGTGGTTGCCATGTTGCAATGACATGATCTTCTCTTTCAACCTGTTCCAATGCATGAAGCACCCTCTTGAATGTCAAGAAATAAACTCGAGAAGAAATCACAAAGATATGGAACTTGACAAATCTCTTTCTTACACCAAACCTAGCAAAATCAACACATAGAATGGAAGATACTTGATCAACACATGATCAACTTACAATCTCATGAACTTTTGTAATTTCTAAACTTGAAACACACTCTTAAAATGTCCAGCAACCTCAAACATAAGAGATCCAAACAAATTTAGAGTTTTGACAAAAGTACAAAAAATTGAATCAATTCTACATATGAATGTCATGTGCCATACCTCTCAATCCAAGCCAAGCAAGCTAGAACAAGGAGGCAACCACCACACCTACATTGAAGAGAACCAAAGATGAAGAATAACCACAAGCTACCACAAAGCTCATATCAAAGTGAAGCTCAAGAAGAGATGGATTCCATAATAGAGGGTGAGGAGTACATGAATTCATGTGATGGGGCACATGAGACCTAGCAAGATCAAGATGCCAAGGCTCACATTCACAAAGGGGGAAGAGGAGATGAAGCTCCTAGTTCTCTCAATTGCAAATGAGCCAAAAGATTCCAAAAGTGATGTCTCTTGCCTACTTATAGACAAGTCCCCTAACTTAACTAAACATAACTATCTTGAATGATAGTTAACCCTTGTTAAGTATTATTTAGCCTACAATGGGCCCTTAGTGGCCTATTATCCTTATTAATTACTTTGAAGGGCCTAAAGAGGGAACCACCTTGTTCTTAAGGCTAATAGTTCCTTTTGGGCCTACAAAGCTTACAATGGATATTTTAAGGCATTGATAGACATTGATGTACTAGAAGTACATGACACTCCCCCTACTTAAACATTTTTGTCCTAAAAAATGAAGACATCCGCTTAATAGCTCTAGTAATATAGCTAAGTAGTATCAATTGAGAATGTCATTCCCAACAACTTCATGGCAATAGTCGTGGCCACTTTTGAATAAACGAGCTGTTGACCCAAGAATTGTCTTCATCAGGAAGGTTCTTCCAGTGAATTAGATATTCTTTGATGAGCTTCCCATTTTGCAATACCTTGTCCCGATATCCAACAATTTTGGCTGGTTCTAGAACCATATTACCCTCCGGATCCAATGGTGGTAGAGTAGCAGTTGCAGTTGAGTGTTCTCCCAAACTCCTCTTTAGAAGAGATACATGGAACACATGATGCATACGGGTCGTTGATGGTAGATCCAATTCGTTATTCAACTCTCCAATCTTCTTCACAATCTTGAAGGGTCCATAAAATCTCGGAGCCAACTTTTCGCTTTGAGTTTTCTTCAGCTTAGTATATCTATAAGGTTGTAACCTTAAATACATACAACAAAATCATGAAAAGTTTGTTTTTGATCATCATATTGCTTCATTTGTATCTATGCTGCTTTAATATGCTCCCGATTGGCTCTCAAAATATCATTCATGTGCCGAATCTGGTTCACAACTGCTAGAACTACAACCTCTGACAAATCCACACTAATGGATTGTTATGGTTCATGGCCATATAATGCAAAGAAAGGTGTCATACCAATTGACACATGTGGAGGTGCTATTATAACAAAATTCAGCAAGGTACAACCAATCAACCCACTTTGTCTGATGATCTGAAACAAAATGTCACAAATAACACTCCAACCACTGGTTGACCCTTTCCATTTGTCCATCAGTTTTTGGATGAGAGGATGTACTTAAGCACAATTTAGTGCCTAGCTTGTCCATTAAGACCTTCCAAAAAGTGAAAATAAACTTGCCATCTCTATCACTCACTATCTCCTTCGGTATTCCATGTAACTTGAAAACATTCTTCAGGAATACACCCAAACGAAATTTTGGCTCGTCCTTTGATGGAGGAGCACGAAATCTTGTGGTCAAATTTGAGATTTAGCACAATTTTCGCAATAACTGCATTAAGTGCAGATTGGATAAGAGACATTCAAGTGGAATATATGGAGGATCCAGACTTGAAAGAGATTTGGGCGGAATATCAAGACTCTAATTCAGTCTTCATCCCCGTTATAGGAAGCAAGGACAAATATTGTTGTATGACAATTCTAGAGTTGTGCTTGCCCCTAAATCCAAATTCATACCACAAGTATTCTATGAGCTACACTCATCTCCAAGTGCTGGGCATAGTGGAATTTTGAAGACATATCAAACCATCCGAAAGCTATTCAAATGGGCTAGTATGAAGAAAGCTATATACACATATGTGCAAGAATGTATTCCTTGTCAAGTGAATAAGGTGGAACATGTTAAGCAACCAGGTTTATTGCATCCATTATCTATTCTTACACAACGTTGGACAAGTATTAGTATGGATTTTATACCTTCCTTGCCAACAATGACGGGGGGATATGATGGTATCTATGTGGTGGCGGATCGGCTTACAAAATATGCACATTTCCTACCTTATTAAACTACTGATCGTGCAGCCCAAATATATTCCTTTAAAATATTCAATGTTAAAATCATAAGATTGAACCTGTGACAACATCTCTTCTGCTTATCATTCAATTGCTTTTGGCTCAAGAAATATTTCAAACTATGATGGTCACTTTTAATCAGACCCTCTCAATCCAAGCCAAGCAAGCTAGAACAAGGAGGCAACCACCACACCTACATTGAAGAGAACCAAAGATGAAGAATAACCACAAGCTACCACAAAGCTCATATCAAAGTGAAGCTCAAGAAGAGATGGATTCCATAATAGAGGGTGAGGAGTACATGAATTCATGTGATGGGGCACATGAGACCTAGCAAGATCAAGATCCCAAGGCTCACATTCACAAAGGAGGAATAGGAGATGAAGCTCCTAGTTCTCTCAATTGCAAATGAGCCAAAAGATTCTAAAAGTGATGTCTCTTGCCTACTTATAGACAAGTCCCCTAAATTAACTAAACATAACTATCTTCAAAGATAGTTAGCCCTTGTTAAGTATTATTTAGCCTACATTGGGCCCTTAGTAGCCTATTATCCTTATTAATTACTTTGAAGGGCCTAAAGAGGGAACCGTCTTGTTCTTAAGGCTAATAGTTCATTTTGGGCCTACAAAACTTACATTGGATATTTTATGGCATTGATAGACACTGATGTACTAGAAGTACATGACAATGAAAAATGCTTGATTTTTTAGTAGATATTGCGCAAGTCCTTACAACTATGCAGAGCTTGTACCTAGATGGATCTTTTGTCAGAATCAATGCTGAGTTGCTGAAGAAGATTATACCCAGAAAAGGAATGCCCGAAGTCATAGGTTATGGAAGGAGTCTCTTGACCTTCCATAAGCCTATGGAGGCTCTTGGAGATTCTTTAACTCCCCTAGGCTTCTCTCTCTCTCATTGGATGAGCATGGAACTCCATAGTACATTGGAGGGGTTCATGGGCCATCTATATGAGGGTAGTAGGGCGCCCATTGGGAGAGAGAGATCTCTCTTGTTTGCTTTGCTTATGCTCTAGTGTTGCTACTAGTGTGTAGAGTGGTTTCTTGTGGTAGTATGCTTGAGGTTTGGATCGTGCTCATGGTATGGGACATAAGTAGGGTTTGGATCTTGAGAATGCTATGGAGTGTTGTGGTATGCTTGTGATTTGTTTATGGTTAGCAAGGGGGTGCTAGATAGGTCTTGTTTGGAGCTTGGATCTAGCTATGGTTGGGTGGTAAATACTTGAGGCCAACTTGTTATTGTTGAATTCACACGTGTGGGATGCTCTACACATGTACTTTTGATCTCCTAAGCCCAATAATACCATAAAGATCAAACTAGCATTGATTGACAATAGGAAAGCTGATCATACAAGAAATATTATTGTGTTACAAGCAAGATCTATCAACAAAACATGAAACTAAGTACAATAAATGTCTCAACTCGGCTAGAGAGAGAATATGAATGTACAAACTCGAGTAGAGAGAGAGGACACAAAGAGCTTAGTCTCCAAATTTGCATTACACACAAAAATCATCATATTCTCAATGAGAGTACATCACATATATATAGATCCATGGACTCTCTTCCTACTTTGAGTTGAATTGGAGTTATGAATCCACCTCTCAAGCTATCTAGACTTATTCAAGCCACCTCAATATGTCTAATTGTGCCACCTAGTATTTTCATGCATTAAATGTGGCATGCAAAGTACAAATGGCAATTCCTATGGTATCTCGAGTTTCTACTTCTACCTACCTTGAATATTTTATTCTAAGATGATTCTTTAGTAAGCCAAAAGAGCTCAATTCATCTTTGGCATTTCTAGGACCCCTACTTACAACATTAGATAGATTTTTCCAATATTTCAACACTCCTCCTAAAAATGTATCTAATGTGGATCAATAATCGATCTTAAGATAAGACCAAGATTAGTCCTATGCTTTGAGAAGGCACTTTTGCAAAGTGGCTTTGTGAGAAAATCAGCAATACATGAAGATGTGTTGACATGTTCCAAGTTGATTTCACCTCCAATGAGCTTTTCCCTTACAAAATAGTGTGCCACTTCTATATGCTTGCTTCTTGCATGAAAAATAGGATTGTTTGCAAGAGCTTGGGCCGATATGTTGTCACACTTGATCAAGGGAAGATCATCCTCTTTGATGCACTTTAGCTCCATGATTAACCTCTTGATCCAAAGCACCTCTTTAGTTGTTGTAGTGAGTGCTTTGTACTCGGCCTCACAAGAAGATAGAGATATGGTATCTTGCTTCTTTGAAAGCCAAGACACAAGATTTCCTCCAAGAAAGATAGTATATGCATTAATGAACTTTTGATCCATTTTATCACTTGCAAAATCGAAATCCGAATAGCCAACAATGGTTACATCTTCATTCTTGTACAATAAACCATAATCTTGAGTAGGAAATACATATCTTAGAACTCTCTTGGCCCTCTTCCAATGTTGGATCTTAGGATCTTGCATAAATTGACTCAATTTGTGCACACAATAGCTCAAATCGGGTCTAGTGATAGTAAGCCAAATTAAGGAGCCTATAAGACTCCTATAATGTGTGATCTCCTCGAAGGATCTTTCATCACCTTTAATAGGGTCTTTTACATGTTGCTCCATGGGAGTATCTATGCCTTTACAATTTTGCATATTGAATTTTCTCAACATAGAAAAGACATATCTAGATTGACAAATAAAAGCATATTCTTCATGAAAATCAATCTCAAGGCCTAAAATGTATTGGATCTCTCCTAGATCTTGCATTTTAATTTCTCCTCCTAATGCATCCTTAGTTTCTTGAACTAGCATCAAACAACTTCCACTAAGAATAATGTCATCTACATAGATTAGAAGAATGACAATATTACTACCATCAAACTTTAAGTACATAGAAGGATTATAGTCACTAAGCACAAATCCTAATGAAAGTAGAAAGTTGTTGAGTCTTGAATACCATGATGTAGGTGCTTGCTTCAAGCCATAAAGACTTCTAAATAGCAAACACACCTTAGATTTATCCTTGATGAATCTTTGAGGTTGTTCCATGTATATCTCCTCCTCAAGATAGCCATTCAAAAAAGCATTGGAGATATCAAGTTGATACAAATAAGGCAAGAGAGATTATGATTCTTATTGTCACCATCTTTGCTACAGGAGCAAAGGTTTCTTCATAGTCAAGTCCATATATTTGTGCAAAGCCTTTAGCACATAATCTTGTCTTGTACTTGTTGATGGAGCCATCATGATTGTACTTGATCTTGAACACCCACTTGCATCCAATGATGTGCATGTTAGGTGGTGGATCCACTAGCTCCCATGTGTGGTTGGTGATCAAGGCATCATATTCAATCTTCATGGCCTCATGCCACTCCTTGGTATTGAGGGCTTCTTGAACATCTTTGGGCTCCTCATGAGAAACAAAATAAGCATAAGTGGAATCAAGATCCACTTGTTTTCCTTTGTCATCATAAGTGAGCCTCTTAGGCTCGGATTTCTCCCTCATGGATCTTCTAGGAGTGAAAATCTAAGGACTTCCATCTTCAAATCTCGACCCCTCCATATGTTGATTGTCTTCAATAACAAAAGGTGATAGATTTTGAGGTTGCTTGATCTCATCCCCTCCTAGATTGGACTTTTCTTCTTCATGAAAAATTACATCTCTACTTTCAATTACTTTAGAAGTAGAGAGCATGTAGATTCGGTAGGCTTTCTTGTTGGATGAATATCCAACCATTACTCCTTTACTTGCACAAGGATCATCCTTCTTTCTTGTTTCCAAGGGAATATGGACAAAGCATATGCATCCAAATACTCTAAGGTGATCAACCTTAGGTTTCTTCAAATAAAGTGCTTCATATGGTGACTTTACTCCAAGTGCAACATGAGGGAGTCGATTGCAAAGATAGTTTGAACAATTGATGGCCTCACCCCAAAAGTCTTTTGGCAAGGATGCCTCAATTCTAATGGTTTGGCACATTCACACAAGGTTCTATTCTTTCTTTCAGCCACCCCATTTTGAGATGGTGTATATGCACAAGAAAACTCCCTTTTAATGCCTTCAAGCTCACAATAATCATGAAATTTATTGGAAGAATACTCACCACCTCCATCACTTCTAAGAATTTTGATTTTGTATGAAAATTGCTTTTCAACTAGAGCTTTGAACTTTAGAAAAGAGTCAAACACCATAGACTTTGAAGCTAGAAGATATAACCAAGTAAATCTTGTGAAATAATCAATGAAAGATACAAAGCAAGTAGCACCACCCTGCCTCTTTGAAAATGAGAAGTGCACATCCGAGTGTATGAGCTCCAATGGATGTGTAGTCTTGATAGATGACTTTGAAAAAGGCTTCTTATGAGACTTAGATATGGCACAAGCCTCACATGGCTTGAAATTCTTGGAGATAAGATTAGGCAAGCCAATAGCTTTGGCTTTCTTGACCATGGACACCATAGAACTAAAGTTAGGATGCCCCAACCTTCTATGCCATAGTTCCTCCAAAGAAATATGAGAAGCAAAAGCACCATCACAAGAGTTAGCATACTCTTTGGGATCAAGCTTGTAGATTCCACCATATCTAGACCCAAATGCAAGGATCTCATCTTGCTTCTTGATTGTACATGTATCAATATTGAAATTCACATCTAGTCCACTATCAAGCAATTTGCCCAACATTAATAAGATTTTTTGTTAACTTAGGAACAAAAAGTACTTTAGACAAAGAAAGAATTTTTGATGATGAAAGCTTTAAGGGAATGGTCCCTATGCCTTCAATAGCACACTCATGATCATTTGCTGTGTAGATGGACTTCTTGGCTCCTTCATAAGGTGTCATGGATGAAAAAGAGAGCTTGGAGCTACACATGTGTGAGGAAGCTCCACTATCGATGTACCACGAACCATCCTTCTTGAAAGGTGATGAAGAGTTTATACTCTTGTCTTGATTCTTCAGAAATGAGCACACTTTGGAGTGCTTCCAAACTTGGTAGCTCTCCTTAATGGCATAACTCTGAACAAGGTTGTCATATTCCTCCTTTAACCCATTAAGTATGACGTGAACAAGTTCATTTTGGTTGATGGAGTCTCCTATGCATGACAATTCTCTATGGAGGTCTTTAACTCTCATTACATAAGCTGAAGCACTTTCATTACTTCTCTGTACACTTTGAAAAATTTGGTTTCTTAGTGTTAGAAGTCTAAAAGTATTCTTTGCCTCACAAATGGACTTGAGAGTATCCCAAACATCTTTGGCATTAAAACAAGCACCAATTTAGCTGAAGATGTCATTTGAGACATTCATTTTAATATAATGTAGAGCCATCCTAGCTCTCTTTTTGTACTTTGGAATTTCTTGAGGAATTTGTGGTTCTTCTTCAATACCAAGTACAATATCCATCACATCTTGTAGAATTAAGATAGATTCCATCCTAACCTTCCAAATTGAATAATTGGAGGTTGACAATCTTTCACTTGCTTCTAATAGAAAGGCACCCATTGAAGCCATAAAGAATGTTGGAAACAAAAAAAGATGGATAAAAAAATTGCTTATCTTCTCACTATAGGAACCAATCAAGGGTAAAAAACCAAATCCTATGTAAGACTAAGCAAAAAACTGTGAGATAGATCTCACTAGTTTGACAATCTCTCTAAAACAAGATTTGATTCATCAAAAAAGATGAAGTATGGCAAAAGTTATGGTTCTCTGAATTTCACACGTGTGAAATACTCCAAAAAATGTCAAATTGACTCAAATACAATCTATTTGTATGAAACAATTTGCCTAGATCCTCTAAATTTTGCCTAAATCACATATAGATGAGATTGGTCAACTTCTGGATGATTTTTGTGATCATTCAAGCAATAAATGATATGTACTCATGATTTGCCATAGGTCTAGGTGCCCTACCTACGACTATTCAAAAGCTTATAATTTTTTATTGGCTTATCCAACTGTCATGATGCAAATTGCATCAGATTCTACACATTTCTAGCTTTCTAGTGGGCGAAATTGCATATAATTTTGATCTAAGATGAGAGAGCACCACCAAACTGAAAATGGGCAGATTTCACACATGCCTGCACTGAAATTCCGTACAGTACCTGATCTGAACCATTCAAAGTGATTTTGAGTTCTAAATCACCAAAAAACTGCAAACTAGCTAGGAAGTAGAATCTAGACAATTTCTAGCTTGAAATCTGATCAAATTTGCAAACTTTTTAATTAGATTTGCTTGTAAATCTTAGGTAGGCTCTGATACCATATTGAATTCACACGTGTGGGATGCCCTACACATGTATTCTTGATCTCCTAAGCCCAATAATACCATAAAGATCAAACTAGCATTGATTGACAATAGGAAAGCTGATCATACAAGAAATATTATTGTGTTACAAGCAAGATCTATCAACAAAACATGAAACTAAGTAAAATAAATGTCTCAACTCGGCTAGAGAGAGAATATGAATGTACAAACTCGAGTAAAGAGAGAGGACACAAAGAGCTTAGTCTCCAAATTTGCATTACACACAAAAATCATCATATTCTCAATGAGAATACATCACATATATATATAGATCCATCCTCCTACTTTGAGCTGAATTGGAGTTATGAATCCACCTCTCAAGCTATCTAGACTTATTCAAGCCACCTCAATATGTCTAATTGTGCCACCTAGTATTTTCATGCATTAAATGTGGCATGCAAAGTACAAATGGCAATTCCTATGGTATCTCGAGTTTCTACTTCTACCTACCTTGAATATTTTATTCTAAGATGATTCTTTAGTAAGCCAAAAGAGCTCAATTCATCTTTGGCATTTCTAGGACCCCTACTTACAACATTAGATAGATTTTTCCAATATTTCAACAGTTATCTATCTTTGTGTTTAAAGAGTAGGGACACAGGTGGAGGAGAGATCCTTGGAGGCTTGCAGATCCTTACTTGCAGGTGGAGGCATCCTAGCTTGGAGTTGGGGAGCATCTTGAAGCTTGCAGGTTGCTTGGAGGACATTTGGAGACTCTACCTTGGATTTGGAGGACTTCCTCACCTCTACTTGTAAAAGTGGTATCAGAGCTAGACAAAGGATGGTAACCTTTTTAACCTTCTTCAAGTTCTATTAAGATCACCAACTAAATATTTTTTGGGAAAGATTATAGGCTTTTCTAGTTGTAGGAAGCTTGTAGTTGAAGTACCCAATGAATCTAGTTCTCTTTGGAAGGGAGTAGTGATGCTTATAGAATTGTTTAGGGGCTGATTTTTTATCATGTTAGAGAAGTTTTAAAGTGGGCTTTGGGTTTTTAAAAGTTCTGAAAAAAGATTTGTGGGTTGGTTAGAGGAAGTCTTCCTCTACATACATAAACTTTTGTTTTGCAAAAAGATTGATTCTAGCTATGTGTTTTGATCAAAACTAGTGTTTTTTTTCCATAAATGAAGTGTTTGAAGTTCTGATTTTCATTTTGAAGTTCTATTTTTTAGACTTGTAAATCTAAAATTTAGATCTGAAAAGTGAAGTTTTCATTCAAACTTCATTAGTTACACCTTTCTATCTTCTAGTGTCATGAAGATGGCAATGTAGGAAGGGAATGGTAGTGTAACTTTGTGCATAAAACAAGTTTTGAAATTCTGTTTTTTGTCATTTTGAAGGTCTAATTTTCAGACCTGTAAATCTGAAAATCAGATCTGAAAATTGAAGTTTTTATAAAGCTTCATTAGTTATCCATTTCTAGACACTAGTTGCTTGGTTTTGGAAATCTAGAATAGTGAGAAATCTGAAAACTTTGGTTGCTTTTGAAATGACAAATGGAATTGGGATGAGAATGAGAACTTTATGTAAACATTAGCTTGGAATAGTTAATTGAAGTTTACATAAAGATTTGGTTTTCATTTTCGCTTTTGATTAAGGCAAATGTAGCTTGTTGTTGTTTTTCTCTTAAGCTTGGATTAAGCTTGCAAATAGTGGGCTTGGATTGAGCTTACAAACAATAAGATTGAATGAATAGAAGCAAATGTTTTTTATTTGCATTGGATGTAACAATTGAAGCATTTCTATTATTCTAATTTGAGCACTTGTTGTTGTATTTGCATAATAGGAAAACACACAAGCAACCCCAATGGATCAAACCAATGAAAACCCAACATTTGATCTATCAAACCCATCCAATGTGGCACAAGCTCTTGAACTTTTATACCAACAAATTCAAGCCACTAATAAGCAGCCTCTTGAAACTAATCAAAGAGACCAAGACTTAGAGTCTAGGTTAGCCAATCAGAAGAAGCATGTAGTTCCACCTCCTGTAAAAGTGTTTAAGGGGAAGAAGAAAGATAGGAACTTACAAGTGGTAAGTTCTTGGCTAAATGTTTGGAACAAATACTTTGCCCTGAATCTGAGAAGTTATCCACTGGCACCATGTTCCTTGAAGGAAGAGCCTTAGTTTGGTGGGATGACTTAGTTGCAAAGGGCAATCAATCTTGTACATGGGATGATTTTTGCAAGCTTTTTAGATGACTATGAACACTTTCAAAAGTTGAGTCATCTAACCATGAATAAAAGTTTGGAACAATTTATTCAAGATTATCATGAGTACCTGAATCCACTTTATAGAGACATTCCGCCTAAGGTACAAATGTTAAAGTTCATTGATGGGTTACCAAAAGATTATCAAGTGGATGTTCGTAGGAATCCAAAAACCCTAGAAGATGTTATTAGGACTGCAAAATACTTTGATGACACACCTAAGCCACCTAGGGGTCAACAGCCTAATGAGCAGAAAAAAGTTTTCAATTTAAGAGGAAGGATAGAAAAGTTGTTAATGAAACACATCCCAATTCCAAAAATCCTGAGAAAACCAAGAAAAACTTTAAAAACCATCATGGTGGCAATGATAAAGCTGAAGCTCATAAGAAGAACCTATGCTTCAAGTGCAATGGCGAGGGTCACCTTGCACGTGATTGCGTCAAAAAACAAGCTTCAACCTCAGGTAATCTATTTCGAAGTAATGAGATGAATGTTTGTTTCCTTAGTTCTTAAGTTTTTGGTCCTAATGACCTTATTTGCATTAAAGGTAAAGTTAATGATCAAGTTGTTAGTGTTCTTTTTGACACGGGATCCACTCATAACACTATTAATGTAAATTTGGTGCAGACGCTAAACCTTCCTACCAGAAAAAGTGAGAAAAAATATCGTGTGAAAATGGCATTGGGAAGTAATTCCGATTTGATGGATTTTATTGTTCTTGATGTAGAATTGCACATTCAGGATTATTCTGAAACACTAGAATTCCATGCTGTTTAATTAGCTAATGTAGATATTGTTCTTGGGCAACAATGGCATTTTGATAAGAACAAATCATTGAGAATTGATTTTGTTGAGAAATCTTTATCTTTTATGCATGAGAATTCTTTAATTAAGATCAAGACTAGTTTAAGTGTTGACACTAAAAATGTTAACCCTTATTCTAAACAGGAACTTAATTCTATTATGAAGTCTGATTTTAAAGTTTATTTATATTTTTATAATAATATCATTTGCTGCAATGATTAAGAACTTAACATAAATGCCATGAATATACCCAGTGAGAACACTACAGAATTTGAAGCCTATAATGAACTTAGGCAGGAATTCTATGATGTTTTTTTAGGTTTACCACCAGAAAGGACAGTTGATCATAAAATTGACCTAATACCTGGAGCAATTCCAATCGCACAATGTCCTTATAGGATGAGTGCATTGGAAGAGGCTGAGATAAATAGGCAATTACATGATTACCTAAAAAAGGGGTGGGTACAACCTAGTAAGTCTCCTTGGGCATCACCAGTGGTTCTGGTGGCCAAGAAGGATGAGACTATAAGGTTTTGCGTCAACTATAAGAAATTGAACAAGGTAACCGTTAAGAATAGATATCCACTGCCGCGGATGGATGATCTAATAGACTATCTTGGTGGTGCTGGGTACTTTACCAAGATAGATCTAAGACCGGGCTACCATTAGATACGCATTAAGGCAGAAGATATACCAAAAACCGGGTTTCAAACTTGCTTTGGTCACTACAAATTTTTGGTGTTGTCTTTTGGTTTGACCAATGCACCGGCAACTTTCCAACAAATGATGAACGATTTGTTCAGGCCATATTTGGGAAGATTCATAGTGGTATTCTTAGATGATATCCTAGTGTTCAGTAAGACTTTGGCAGAACATATCTTAGGATTGTCTTGGACATTCTAAGAAGGGAAAAGCTCTTTGCCAAGGAGTCTAAGTGTGACTTTTTGGCTAAGGTATTGTCCTACTTGGGGCATAAAATTTTCGAACGGGGGGTGGAGATTGAGACTGATCGTATCTGATTGGCCTATTCTCACCACAGTTTGGGAAATCAAGACTTTCTTAGGGCTTGTTAGATTTTTCTATCAACATATTCCCCAATTTGCTCGATTGGCATTTCCCCTTACCCAAGCCTTGAAAGGCTATAAGAAGCTAAGCCGGAGGGCTAAGAGTCCACTAGTGGTGTGGACAGAGGATATGAATAATTGTTTTGAGTTGCTTAAGAAAAGTGTCACTTCGGCACCAATACTAATCATTGGCGATCCTAATAAGACTTTTGTGGTTAGGACCGATGCTGATGATTATGCTATTGGAGTTGTTTTGATATAGGATGGACATCCTGTGGCTTATGAAAGCAACAAACTCAATCCTGCTCAGTCTAGGTATTATACCTATGCAATTGTTCATTCCTTGAAACTTTGGCGACATTATATGTAACTAGCAGTACTTCAGACCCCTAATAGTCCATTTAGTGTTGGGGGCTAAATGGCAAGGTACCCTTAGGATTAAGGGCATGTGTCCTTGGATAAGGGCAGACAAGTGACTATACCTTAGTTGGAGGTATGGAGTCACGTGACTTTTGGATAAGGGGTACCCTTAGTATTAAGGATAGGTACCTTAGATTAAGGTACTATTGTCCTTGGTTAAGGACAAGTAGGTGTCTATGCCTTGGATGGAGGTATGGAATCTAGAGAGGTGTTAGAAAGTCATTGGATGACTATTATTCTAAACCTTGGGCCTCAACCTTGAACCATATCACTTAATTGGTCTAGGACCAAAGTATATATGCACAACTTGGGCAATGAGACCTAGTAGGAGGGCACCCTTCTGAAGTGTCCATTGAGTTCCCAACTCTCACAAGAAAGGCATTCAAAGAGTCATAGGTTATGGAAAGAGTCTCTTGACCTTCCATAAACCTATGGAGGCTCTTGGAGATTCTTTAACTTCCCAAGGCTTCTCTCTCTGTCTCTCTCATTGGATGAGCATGGAACTCCATAGTGCATTGCAGGGGTCCATGGGCCATCTATATGAGGGTAGTAGGGCGCCCATTGGGAGAGAGAGATCTCTCTTGTTTGCTTTGCTTATGCTCTAGTGTTGCTACTAGTGTGTAGAGTGCTTTCTTGTGGTAGTATGCTTGAGGTTTAGATCTTGCTTATGGTATGGGACCCCTACTTACAACATTAGATAGATTTTTCCAATATCTCAATAGTTATCTATCTTTGTGTTTAAAGAGTAGGGACACAGGTGGAGGAGAGATCCTTGGAGACTTGCAGATCCTTACTTGCAGGTGGAGGCATCTTAGCTTGGAGTTGGGGAGCATCTTGAAGCTTGCAGGTTACTTGGAGGACATTTGGAGGCTGTACCTTGGATTTGGAGGACTTCCTCACCTCTACTTGTAAAACTGCTGGTGGCTAAAGGATTTACTCAAGTCCAAGGTTATCAAAAAAATTTCAATCTTGTTGTCAAAATGCAGTCAATCAAGACTCTGACTGTGTTGGCAGCCACGGAAGACCTCGAAATACACCAAATGGATGTCAACACATCATTTCTCAATGACAATGTCGAAGAGGAGCTGTACATTTTCCAACCAGAAGGATTAGAAGTCAAAGGCCACGAGCACAAAGTGTGCAAGCTGCACAAAGCAATCTACGGTCTGAAACAGGCCGCAAGGCATTATTCAATTGGGATTTGCAAACCATTCAGCTGATTGTAATGTTTATTCAAAGCATATAGGCACCAATTCAGTTCACATAGTTCTTTATGTGGATGATGCATTTATTCTGTCTAACAACACTTCTCTACTGCACACTACTAAGAGTGATCTGTCAAAGGAATTTGACATGACTGATTTAGGAGCTGTTCATTCTTTGCTAGGAATTCAAATTACTAGAAATAGACTTCAGAAGAAGATCTATCTTAGCCAGTAGGCATATCTAAAAGGCATTTTAAAAAAGTTTCATATATATGATTGCAAGCCAATTGATACCCCGAATAGATCCAAGTATAGTATTGACTAAACCTTCTTGTGCTGAGACTGATAGTAAAGTACTCGACTTAGCGAAGTACCCTTATCATTTACTAATCGGATCTCTAATGTATGCAATGATGTGTACTAGACCAGATTTAGCATACATTGTTAGGACGTTAAGTTAATTCATGTCTAATCCTAGGATCTCTCATTGGAAAGCATTAAAGAGAGTGATGAGATATGTTTAGGGAAGTTTAGATCACATCTTATGTTAGGATCGAAATGTTGTCGAATACACTCGTCCTACGAGGCTACTCCAAGTTAGATTGGGGAGGAACAATCTCTACCAGAAAATATACCTCCGGGTTCTGTTTCTATCTGGCAGGGGGACCGATTTCGTGGAACTCAACGAAGCAGAAGTCAGTTGCGCTTTCTTTGATAGAGACAGAGTACATCATCGCAGCATGTCAAGCTTCAAAAGAAGCAAGATGGATCAGGTCATTACTTCACGGCTTACATCACACTCAATTTAATGCTACCACCATTTTGTGTGACAACATGAGCTGTATTTCACTGTCACTGAATCCCAAATTTAAAGGCAAATCCAAGCACATAGAAATCCAGTATCATTTCATTCGGGAGAAATTTTCTCAGGGCAAGTGATCCTTCAAATTGTGCTTCAGTGTAATATAGCAACAACAGCACGTTTTTATTTGTGTACAACGTAGATGAATGCTTGTTGTGAATGAATGTACTTTCATTGCTGTTTGATTGCGCTTGTTTACTCACTCTGATCAGAACACGGACGTCTATGACTCCTCAATTTCTGATCAGACGATGGCTGTCTTTGATGCATGAGGAGCTCGCAATATTATATTGTTCTTTCCTTTATTTCAGAACTATACTTCCCGTTGAATCTGATTTTAGTAGTACCACATACCATCAGAGTTGATCTTCTTCTTGAAGATCCACTTGTTGTCGATAACTCTCTTGTGAGTGGGAAAGTCGACCAATGTCTAGTAGGTCTGATTCGTCGAAAGTGAGTTGTAGCTTTCCATAGCTTTTTGCCACTTCACAGCATCTTTGGAGTTAATGCTTCGGCTAGGCTCTCCGGTTCTTCTGATGAAGTCCAGAATGATTGAGATGCATACCTCTCAGGAACTGTCCGAGTCTGTGAGGATCTGCAGACGTTTGGTTGACCAGAATGCGATGATGCTTCTTCTTGAATTTCTCCAGATCTGTTCAAGCTAGCTTGGTCTGGTCTGATGACAGGTATTGTCGGCTGCTCGGCTTCTGTAGCTATAGCTGCAGGTTTTGTAGAAGGAACATCAACGTTGGAAGAATCCATGCTACGTAAAATAGACATAGCATCGTTTATCGATGGTTGTTTGAAATCATAGCATGTATGTTCTTGAAATATTACATCCCTAGAGGCAAATACTACATTGGTGGATGGATCATAAACTTTTATAGCTTTATGTTCATCAGGATAGCCAATGAAAATACATTTATTTGTCCTATGATCCAGCTTCTTCCTAAGATGTTTAGGAATGTAAACAAAACATATACAACCAAAGATTTTTAAATGACTGACACGAGGCTTGTGCCCATGCCAAACTTCATGAGAAGTCTTGTTGTTGATGACTTTGGTGCTGGATCTATTCTGCACGTAACAGGTTGTGGCATTAGCTTATGCCTAGAACTTCGCAGGTAGGTGTGCTTGATGTAGCATGGATCTGGCTGAGTTGAAAAGAGTTTGATTCTTCCTTTTTTCAATCTCATACTGTTGAGGTGAATAGGAAGTGGTGAACTGTCTTCTAATACCATGTTTAGCCATGTAGTCGAACTGTAAAAATTACAGCAAATAAGGATCCTAAAACACTTGAAATGATGAGGGAAACAATAGATTATGATTTCATAAGATTAGCACAAGTTGAACCATCAAAATCCATCAAAAATCTATGCTTGAACCTCACTAAATGGCCCAAATCCTTGAAGAAGGCTTCACACGTGTGAAAGTACGGCCTCCCACAGTCTGAGTACTGTACACCAGACCTACATTAAATCCTATAATCATTAGTAATCACAAGTACTCAAACAATTATGAACATAGAGAGCAATTGCACCATTATGAGAGAAAAAACATGAAATTGCTTGATTGATTTTGGTGAGATATCATCACCTATATATACATGATCCATCACGGTTTTGGGTAGGTATGAGTAGCCCTAAACCTATCCCTAATGCTAATTTTGGTGGATCTTTCATCCCTACCAAGTTAGGGTTGGAATCTTGGAGATCCCTCAACAATGCAAAAATTACCAAAAATAGCTCCTATTTTTTCTCCCTTGTATCTAAGCATAATTTGGACTCATTCCAAAGGTTCTAACACTTAGGTCTACTTGAGAACATCCTTATGAATGGAATCCTATGCTATTTGGCACGTGTGACAAGCCACATCATGACCATCTAACTATTTACAAGTCATATGACCAAAACTAGTCAAGCTAGAATTGTGAAATTTTAACACTCCTCCTCACTATCTAGCTTGGTTCAATCATTGCTTTACTAATCACTCCAAGTGATGATCTGAACTTCATAAAAGGTGTCTTTTGAAGTGGTTTAGTAAGTAGATCAGCTACACATTCATTGCTTGGAACATGCTCCAAAGCAATCTCCTTGGCTTGCACCAATTCTCTCACAAAGTGATGGCATATCTCAATGTGCTTAGATCTTGCATGGAAGATTGGGTTAGATGCAAGGTGTTGGGCTGATATATTGTCATTGTAGATGATTGGAGCCTCCTCTGAATCCATGATCTTTAGTTCCACCAATAATCTCTTGATCCAAAGTACCTCCTTTGTAGTGGTTGTCAAAGCTTTGTACTCGGCCTCGGTTGAAGATAGAGATATAGTTTCTTGCTTTTTTGAAAGCCATGAAACCACACCTTCTCCTATGAAAGTGGAATAGGCACTTGTTGATTTCCTATCCCTCTTGTCCCCTGCAAAATCTGAATCACTAAATGCATGAAGGTTAATCACATCTCCTCTATATAGAATCCCAAAATCCAATGTACCTGAGATGTATCTTAGAATCCTCTTAGCCTTTTTCCAATGGATATTCAATGGCTTTTGCATGGATTGGCTCAACCTACATACACTAAAGCTAAGATCTGGTCTAGTTATAGTGATCCACATTAAGGAACCTATAAGTTGCCTAAACAAAGTGATGTCCATGAAGGATCTTTCATCATCTTCATTTGGCACTTTTACATCTTGCTCCATTGGTGTGTCAACACTTTTGCATACTTCCATCTTAAACTTCTTCAAAAGACTTTGAGCATAGTTTACTTGACTTATAAAGATAAAATCAGAAACTCTAAGTACTTCTATGCCTAAGATGAAGTGAAGACACCCTAGATCTACCATCTTGAACTCTAAGGATAGATCTATCTTGATTTTTTCAATACCATCAACACTATTTCCACTAATGATGATGTCATCTACATAAATGAGTGAAAGTACAATACCAACATCATCAAACTTAATGTAAATAGTGGGATCATATTCACTTTGAACAAAAGAAAGTGAAATAAGATAGCAATGTAGTCTTGAATTCAGAAATCTCGAGGCTTGCTTCAAGCCATAGATGCTTCTTTGGAGATGGCATACTTTGTTCTCCATTCCATGCTTGATGAACCCTTGTGGCTGCTCCATATAGATATCTTCTTCCAAAAAACCATTCAAGAAAGCATTAGAGACATCCATTTGACATAGAATCCATCCAAAATGTGATGCAAGTGCAATGATTAGTCTTATTGTGACCATCTTGGCCACGGGTGCAAAAGTTTCCTCATAGTCTATCCCTCTCTCTTGAGCATAACCTTTTGCAACTAATCTTGCTTTATGTTTGTTAACACTCCCATTTGCATTCAACTTAAGCTTGAAGACCCACTTGCATCCTATTACATTCCTTTGAGGTCTCTCAACAAGCAACCAAGTTTCATTCTCAATCAAGGCATCATACTCATCCAACATAGCTTTATACCATTCTTTGGAGTTCAATGCATCTTCAACATTAGACGGTTCTTCAAAACTAGATAAAGCATAAGAAGTGGATGATGTACCCTCAACTTGCTGTCCTTTGCCTTGATATGTGAGCCTTGATGGCTCCACTTTTGCCCTTGAAGATCTCCTTGGTGTGATAGGTGGGTTTGGTGCTTGCTCCTCCATGAGCTCCTCCTCAAAACCAAGATCTTGCTCCTCGGCCATCTTCTTCTTGATTGTTGGAGCACTTGAGCCTTCTTCAAGCATATGCATATGATGTTCATCAAAGATGACATCCCTTGAAACAACAAATTTGTTCAAGGATGGGAGATAGACTTTGTAGCCCTTGCTTGAGCTTGCATATCCAAGCATGATCCCTCTTGTGGAAGATGGATCCTCCTTGGTTCTTGTTTCCAATGGCACATGCACATAACATATACACCCAAAAACTTTCAAGTGATTAAGATTGGGTTTCTTTCCATACAACATCTCATATGGAGTTTTGCCTTCAATTGCTTTGCAAGACACCCTATTCATCAAGTAGTTTGCACATACAAGAGACTCACCCCAAAAGGATTTGGGCAAACAAGCATCTAATCTTAAAGCCTTAGAACATTCACATAATGTTCTATTCCTTCTTTCAGCAACTCCATTTTGTTGAGGAGTGTAAGGACAAGAAGTCTCTTTCTTGATCCCTTCCTCCTCACAAAAGGCCTTGAACTCATTGGAGATGAATTCTCCACCATTGTCACTTCTAAGAATCTTGATGCTATGATTATGATGCTTTTCCACAAACAACTTGAACTTTACAAAAGTATCAAATACTTGAGACTTGAAGGAAAGTAAGAACACCCAACAATATCTTGAGTAGTCATCAATGAAGGTTAAAAACATGGATGAACCTCCATTAGATTTGGTGCTAGCAATGTGCACATCCGAGTGTATGAGTTCAAGAGGATGAGATGACTTTGTGATGGAGTTAGGAAACACCTTCTTATGTGCCTTGGATAAGGCACAAGCTTCACAAACCTTGTCTTCCTTCCCAATAGACCTTGGTAGGCCTAAAGCATACTCCTCCTTGATCATAGCCTCCATGGAACCCGAGTTGACATGTCCAAGTCTTTTGTGCCATAAAGTAAAGGTAGATATCTTGCTCTTCTCGGCCAACATGACAACATTAGTATCCACAAATGCATCCAGCTTATAAAGTTTGCCAAGTCTAGTGCCCTTAGCCACTATCTTACCCTTCTTCTTGATGAAACATTCATTTGAAGCAAAGTCAACATTGAAACCATTGTCTACCATTTGGCCAACACTTAGTAGATTCTTTGTTATTGTAGGAATGTACAAAACACCTTCTATGTTGATCTTTTTGGAAGATCCTAAGCAAAGGGGAATTCTACCAACTCCTTCAATCTTACAAGCTTCATCATTTGCTGTATAGATAGACTTTATAGGTCCATCATAAGATAAGAGAGAAGAGAAAAACTCCCTTTTACTAGTCATGTGTGAACTAGCACCCGAGTCAATCCACCAAGGATCTTCTCCTTTGAAGCTTGTTGAAGAAAATATGGACATCATGAGAGAGTCCTCATGTGAACTCTCCTCCTCCTCCTCTTTGCTCATGTTGGCTTGGCTTTTATCTTGCTTCCTCTTGAAGCATTCCGAGGCATAATGCCCCATCTTGCTACAATAGTAGCACTTCACCTTTGATTTGTCCTTCTTGACTTTGGTGGTTGATGGAGATGCCTTTGGGGGTCCTTCTTGATCCTCAAGCTTTGTAGACTTATTGAATGTTGATCCTTTGCCTTTGGACTTGCCTTTGCCTTTGGTGAAGAGAGCTTGGTCATCTCCACCTTGGATGGAAAGCCTATCCATCCTCTCTTGCATTTGGCTCCTTCTTGATTCCTCGGCCATGAGCGTGCCTTGGAGTTCTTCAAGTACGGGTAGCTTACCCATAATTGCATATCCCTGAACCAAATTGTCAAATTCAAAGCTTAGTCCATTCAATATGAGTTGAACAAGCTCTTCATCCTTGATAGGTTCACCTATAAAGGCTAGCTCTTTGTTCAATTCTTTTACTCTTAGGACAAAAGTATGTGCACTCTCTCCTTTCTTTTGATAGCTTCTATAGATTTGATTCTTCAAAGCTAACATTCTAGTTTGGTTCTTGGATTCATAGACCTTTTGCAAAGTCTCCCAAGCATCTTGAGCTGAAGTGCAATCTCCTACCTCTCTTAAGAGTTCATTTGCAACATTCATTTTTATGCAATGTAGTGCAACATTGCACCTCTTGATGTATTTGGCTTTTTCTTGAGGATGAATAGGTTCACCCTCCTTACCATTTACAATTTCCATCAGATCTTGCATGATCATGATAGATTCCATTCTAACTTTCCATATGGAATAGTTAGTTTTGTTGAGCCTTTCATTAGTATCCAAAAGATATGCATTTATAGATGCCATCTAGTCTCCTAATCAAGGACTTGACACAAATGAAGGTTACTTCTATTGATTTGATTGAAGGTCTACCTTATCCCACTTCTTAGGGACCTGAAAAGATCAGTAATAGACTTCCTATAAAGATCTAAGAATGATCTCTAACAAAATCAAATCATAGAATACTAGAAACAATGCACTTGCTTGATTGAAGTAGACAATACTAGTAGAATTGCCCCTCTTTCTATAAAGAACATTAAAGCTTCCAAATGATATGATCAAGAGTGAATTTCAGCAACCTAATATACTTCCAAAATCACTTGTAAAAGATCTAAATGGAACTTAATGAGGATGCAACACAATCTACTATCCAATCACAAGCAAAAAATGATCAAAATTGATGAAAAATTGATCTAATTTGGTGCATAAGTCAAGCAATGGTTGGACTGAACCTAAATCACTTTAGGAGGTGCCTACTACACCTTAGAACAGCCTTGAAGAGTCCCCAAAACTCTGATCTTCCCTCTCCTTGAATGCTAGAAAGCCTTCTCTATGAAATCACCTCCAAAACTCGCTTAGAAATCAATGCTTGGAGCAAGCAAAACTTGCTATCTTGGTAATGTGAATTGAATTCAACTTTGCCTCTGGTTTTAGACACCTAAACACCTGCAAATGAAGTCACACAACACCAATCTCCAATGTATTTGACTCACTTTGAGTTCTAGAATCAATACTAGATGCTAAGATCCAATCTACACAAGATTTAGATCAAAAATTGTGATCAAATTGAATGCAAACCAAGGATTTAGCTCATTTCAGCCTTTAGGCTCTGATACCATGTAAAAATTACAGCAAATAAGGATCCTAAAACACTTGAAATGATGAGGGAAACAATAGATTATGATTTCATAAGATTAGCACAAGTTGAACCATCAAAATCCATCAAAAATCTATGCTTGAACCTCACTAAATGGCCCAAATCCTTGAAGAAGGCTTCACACGTGTGAAAGTACGGCCTCCCACAGTCTGAGTACTGTACACCAGACCTACATTAAATCCTATAATCATTAGTAATCACAAGTACTCAAACAATTATGAACATAGAGAGCAATTGCACCATTATGAGAGAAAAAACATGAAATTGCTTGATTGATTTTGGTGAGATATCATCACCTATATATACATGATCCATCACGGTTTTGGGCAGGTATGAGTAGCCCTAAACCTATCCCTAATGCTAATTTTGGTGGATCTTTCATCCCTACCAAGTTAGGGTTGGAATCTTGGAGATCCCTCAACAATGCAAAAATTACCAAAAATAGCTCCTATTTTTTCTCCCTTGTATCTAAGCATAATTTGGACTCATTCCAAAGGTTCTATCACTTAGGTCTACTTGAGAACATCCTTATGAATGGAATCCTATGCTATTTGGCACGTGTGACAAGCCACATCATGACCATCTAACTATTTACAAGTCATATGACCAAAACTAGTCAAGCTAGAATTGTGAATTTTTGTGGAAAAGCATCATAATCATAGCATCAAGATTCTTAGAAGTGACAATGGTGGAGAATTCATCTCCAATGAGTTCAAGGCCTTTTGTGAGGAGGAAGGGATCAAGAAAGAGACTTCTTGTCCTTACACTCCTCAACAAAATGGAGTTGCTGAAAGAAGGAATAGAACATTATGTGAATGTTCTAAGGCTTTAAGATTAGATGCTTGTTTGCCCAAATCCTTTTGGGGTGAGTCTCTTGTATGTGCAAACTACTTGATGAATAGGGTGTCTTGCAAAGCAATTGAAGGCAAAACTCCTTATGAGATGTTGTATGGAAAGAAACCCAATCTTAATCACTTGAAAGTTTTTGGGTGTATATGTTATGTGCATGTGCCATTGGAAACAAGAACCAAGGAGGATCCATCTTCCACAAGAGGGATCATGCTTGGATATGCAAGCTCAAGCAAGGGCTACAAAGTCTATCTCCCATCCTTGAACAAATTTGTTGTTTCAAGGGATGTCATCTTTGATGAACATCATATGCATATGCTTGAAGAAGGCTCAAGTGCTCCAACAATCAAGAAGAAGATGGCCGAGGAGCAAGATCTTGGTTTTGAGGAGGAGCTCATGGAGGAGCAAGCACCAAACCCACCTATCACACCAAGGAGATCTTCAAGGGCAAAAGTGGAGCCATCAAGGCTCACATATCAAGGCAAAGGACAGCAAGTTGAGGGTATATCATCCACTTCTTATGCTTTATCTAGTTTTGAAGAACCGTCTAATGTTGAAGATGCATTGAACTCCAAAGAATGGTATAAAGCTATGTTGGATGAGTATGATGCCTTGATTGAGAATGAAACTTGGTTGCTTGTTGAGAGACCTCAAAGGAATGTAATAGGATGCAAGTGGGTCTTCAAGCTTAAGTTGAATGCAAATGGGAGTGTTAACAAACATAAAGCAAGATTAGTTGCAAAAGGTTATGCTCAAGAGAGAGGGATAGACTATGAGGAAACTTTTGCACCCGTGGCCAAGATGGTCACAATAAGACTAATCATTGCACTTGCATCACATTTTGGATGGATTCTATGTCAAATGGATGTCTCTAATGCTTTCTTGAATGGTTTTTTGGAAGAGGATATCTATATGGAGGAGCCACAAGGGTTCATCAAGCATGGAATGGAGAACAAAGTATGCCATCTCCAAAGAAGCATCTATGGCTTGAAGCAAGCCTCGAGATCTTGGAATTCAAGACTACATTGCTATCTTATTTCATTTTCTTTTGTTCAAAGTGAATATGATCCCACTCTTTACATTAAGTTTGATGATGTTGGTATTGTACTTTTACTCATTTATGTAGATGACATCATCATTAGTGGAAATAGTGTTGATGGTATTGAAAAAATCAAGATAGATCTATCCTTAGAGTTCAAGATGGTAGATCTAGGGTGTCTTCACTTCATCTTAGGCATAGAAGTACTTAGAGGGTCTGATTTTATCTTTATAAGTCAAGTAAACTATGCTCAAAGTCTTTTGAAGAAGTTTAAGATGGAAGTATGCAAAAGAGTTGACACACCAATGGAGCAAGATGTAAAAGTGCCAAATGAAGATGATGAAAGATCCTTCATGGACATCACTTTGTTTAGGCAACTTATAGGTTCCTTAATGTGGATCACTATAACTAGACCAGATCTTTGCTTTAGTGTATGTAGGTTGAGCCAATCCATGCAAAAGCCATTGAATATCCATTGGAAAAAGACTAAGAGGATTCTAAGATACATCTCGGGTACATTGGATTTTGGGATTCTATATAGAGGAGATGTGATTAACCTTCATGCATTTAGTGATTCAGATTTTGCAGGGGACAAAAGGGATAGGAAATCAACAAGTGCCTATTCAACTTTCATAGGAGAAGGTGTGGTTTCATGGCTTTCAAAAAAGCAAGAAACTATATCTCTATCTTCAACCGAGGCCGAGTACAAAGCTTTGACAACCACTACAAAGGAGGTACTTTGGATCAAGAGATTATTGGTGGAACTAAAGATCATGGATTCAGAGGAGGCACCAATCATCTACAATGACAATATATCAGCCCAACACCTTGCATCTAACCCAATCTTCCATGCAAGATCTAAGCACATTGAGATATGCCATCACTTTGTGAGAGAAATGGTGCAAGCCAAGGAGATTGCTTTGGAGCATGTTCCAAGCAATGAATGTGTAGCTGATCTACTTACTAAACCACTTCAAAAGACACCTTTTATGAAGTTCAGATCATCACTTGGAGTGATTAGTAAAGCAATGATTGAACCAAGCTAGATAGTGAGGAGGAGTGTTAAAAATTCACAATTCTAGCTTGACTAGTTTTGGTCATATGACTTGTAAATAGTTAGATGGTCATGATGTGGCTTGTCACACGTGCCAAATAGCATAGGATTCCATTCATAAGGATGTTCTCAAGTATACCTAAGTGTTAGAACCTTTGGAATGAGTCCAAATTATGCTTAGATACAAGGGAGAAAAAATAGGAGCTATTTTTGGTAATTTTTGCATTGTTGAGGGATCTCCAAGATTCCAACCCTAACTTGGTAGGGATGAAAGATCCACCAAAATTAGCATTAGGGATAGGTTTAGGGCTACTCATACCTGCCCAAAACCGTGATGGATCATGTATATATAGGTGATGATATCTCACCAAACTCAATCAAGCAATTTCATGATTTTTCTCTCATAATGGTGCAATTGCTCTCTATGTTCATAATTGTTTGAGTACTTGTGATTACTAATGATTATAGGATTGAATGTAGGTCTGGTGTACAGTACTCAGACTGTGGGAGGCCGTACTTTCACACGTGTGAAGCCTTCTTCAAGGATTTGGGCCATTTAGTGAGGTTCAAGCATAGATTTTTGATGGATTTTGATGGTTCAACTTGCGCTAATCTTATGAAATCATAATCTATTGTTTCCCTCATCATTTCAAGTGTTTTAGGATCCTTATTTGTTGTAATTTTTACATCTCGTTAGAGATGTATTCGCCGCCACCATCAGTTTGGAGTGTCTTCACTTTTGTAGACGTTCGTGTCTCAACCATGGCCTTGAATCTCTTGAAGCATTCAAAGGCTTCAGATTTGTGCTTAATAAACATGACTTTAGACCATCTAGAATAATCATATGTGAAAGTGATGAAATAGCTTGCATCTCCTAATGATGGTGTTGGCATTGGACCACAGAGATCGCTATGTACAAGATCCAATACATGCTTTGTTTTGATGGAATGTGATTTTGGAAACTTGCTTCTAGAGTGCTTCCCATATATGCATGATTCACAAAAGAAAGATTTCCTATCCAATGAAGAAGAGAAATTTGGTCCATCAACTAAATTATTACAACGCATATAAGAAAATGATCTTGTATTCACATGTCCAAATTGACTATGCCACTTAACAGCATTGTCGTTTACATTTTCATTAGAGATACTAGCTAATGCAACTGAATTAGAGAGTACGTAAATATTTCCGACTCTAGTGCATGTAGTCAGAGTAGTATCTTCCTCGAGTATTGTACACTGCTCAGATGAGAAAGTAACAGTGTAGCCCTCATCAGTTATCTTAGAGACTGATAATAGGTTCTTTGACAACTGAGGAATATGAAAGATGTTAGGAACACAAATGGACAGATCCTTGTTGAAGCTGATCTTCACTGCTCCTTTGTCTTCCACGCGTATGTGCTTACAGATCCTTTGATTCAGAGGATTTGTTGGTTTCCTTAAGACGTTTCTTTACTTACTCAGAATCATTTCTGCTTGTTTCCACGTTTCATGGCATATGTTATATGTGTTCTTGATATTACAATGCCAAACCAGGTAGAAGGGATAGATTCTCGTTGTAGTATATTTTCGTCCTGCTTGTCAGATGACTACTCAGGGACGAACCCTCTTGAATGCACTACATTCATACATAGATGCAAGCCATGAACGCTCATTCACAGATTAGAGTGCAACCCAAATAAACGTTCAATAGATTCTACAGCTACCTACTCTTAAAACGAACTGAATCAGAGCCTACACTATACTAACACTGAGCTACACTTGCATAAATTGACAAAACAAGAAACAAAACTAATCTATAGCATGTTAGAAGTCCAAAAATCAAGAAACCAACCAATCTATTGATTCTTGGACATCCCAAGAACATCAAGAACTGGATTGTAAAGAGATATGCAAGAATTACACCACAGATCCAGCCTATGTAGTTTACTTGAATGCTAGTTCCTACATTAATCCACAAACAAGAAAAGAAACTAATCCACTCTACGAAAGCAGCAAATCTAATCCACTCTACAGTCCATAACCACACACAAAAGGAGGGAAGGGCAAGATCATAAATGCATCACTCAAGAAACAAGCATGATCAAGGAGCTCAATGGATGCACCAAACTCGTGAAGGCTCTTCTCATTTCAGCATGGAGTTGATACAATTCACAAAAAGCTCCTATACTCGAAGAGGGAGTCTCTTAAATAAGCAAGAGAGCTCCTTAGGTGGCATCCTAGTGGAATTTCCACATTTCACAATTTACAAATAATGCTCTCCACTAGAGGTCACCATCAAAATGTGGCTCAATTTACTTTCTGTAAGAGGGGTCTACTTGCATTTAATACATTTGCCTAGAAATACTAGTTCCTACATGGTCATTCCGTCTTCCGGGATTCACACCGAGGCTTACACAGTTCTTGCTTGCCATTCCTGACTAGCATTTCTCGGCTCTCATACTCGGCTCTCAGTCTTCGTTGGTCTCGTCTTCTCAGAGACCTCCTCGGTCTATGGTGAGAGGTGCTCTTGAGTTGCTCTGACCAAGTACCTTGGGGATTCGTCAGAATCAGCCAACATCATCCCACCCCTAATGAGTTGTAGGACCCACTGCAACTCATATTGGACGATGTCGCTCCGCTTTGCATTGGCATTTTCGATTATCACTTGGAAAAGCGTAGATCCTCGTTCGCTTACATAAAACCAAGTGCTTATTGTCACCAGTCTTTATCACAAAAATGTTTTTCACAAATTGCCACAATTGGATAAGAATGTCTTATTGTTATAGGTGGTTGACATTCTCAAAGTGGAGAGCTCTCAGTAACTTCACAACTTGCATGCTCGAGTGCTTTCCATGTGTCTCTTTGTTTTGTCACTTGTATTTGCCATTGACGGTTTCATCTTTGGTTTCTTGGCAGATTCTATCTTCTGGGAGGTCTATATCCTCCATTCACTTCTGGGTGTTTCCGTGGTTCTTCTCTCAGTTAAAGTTTCAGTCTCAAGGAAAACCTTCGATCTACAGGTTGCACAAACTTTGACTATCAGTCTCAAGGGGATGGACTCGTCAAAAATTGGTGGTAGGAACAAATTTGGATAGACGATTTGATAATGGTAAAAAAACATGATGAAGGCTTGGTGAAAGGATGAAGGGACTGATAGTTCTACAGTTGCAGCCTTGCACCCTTGCAATGTCGAGCTTTGACCACCACTTGCTGGGTGAGGAGCTTGCTTTATTTAGTAGGTTCACGGTTGTCTTCATCTTTTTTTTTTTTTCTACAGCTCTTTCTTTTGATCCATTACTTTTGGATCTCTTTGGGTTTCATATGAGGGGATTCAACTATCATTGCTCCAGAGAGTTTCTTTTGATCAAGGTTGATCTGACTCATCTGTTGCTTAAGTTTTGTCCTTTCCTCCTCAGCTTCTTTGCTTAATTTTTGATGTCTTCTAGTTGCTTCGCCTGCTTCTGTAGATCTTTGTTTGGATGATCAACCATTGTAGGTGGCAATTGGTCTTCGCAAGACATTTGCAATGATCTTTCAACTGCTTCGGTAGGAGTATAAAAAACTAGGGATTTCTTAGAAGAACAGTAAACTGATGATAAACAAATAGATGGAAGGAAGGGTGGTGGTGACAACGGTAGATGGTGTGGATACAAGCCAATGTCACTCTTCTCTTTCATGTACTCTAGAAGCATGCTGGCCAGTGGAAACAATAGATCCAATCCAATACCACCACCACTATTGACGAGTTGTCTGAAATGCCCTTACATCTAACCAATCCACTCAGTGAACGAGGCAACATCAAAATCCCAGCTACCCATCATCAATCCCGTGAAGTTTTAGCGATACTCGATGGAGGTTCCGGGGTTAATATCATTTCCACATCCCTCATGATGGAATGGAATTTGAGCGACAAGCTAGCCAAACCTACTTGTCAACTTTGGATGGTTGATCAAAGTGTGGTCTGACCTACCGGTTTCCTTCCGCATATGCTGATCAAACTAGGAGGTCTCAAGTTTTCTGTTGATATCGTAGTACTTGATATTCCTAATAATGCCTATTCTTATGAATTACTACTTGGTCGTCTGTGGCTCACCAATGCATGAGTCGTTCATGACTGGAGCAAAGGCCGAGTCACTTTTGGAAATCGTGACAGTTTTGTCACCATTGACTCAACGGGTAAACTCAAACCTGCACGCATCCATGACAAGGGATCCTCAACCACCAACTCAATATTTGTGCCATACCAGTCCAACCACAAAAAAGGTCATTATGTTAAATGTACTGATATCATAAACTAGAGTCACAGTCTAGCTACCATTGATTGTGTGAATGCCAATTACTGTGCCCAGCATCAGGATAATTCTACCTCTCCACTCCCGATCGATCACGACCAATTACCTGATTTGGATACACCTATCATCAATATAAATTTTATTGATATTCTTCCACACCATGATGAACTGCTAAATGTTGCATGGCTACCTACTAATGAATCAGAAAATTTATTCATTGATGATGAGAACGTCTTATGAATTCAGAATTGCCCAGAAGATATGGACATTTCTGATATTCAGATCCTCAACTATATGGAAGCACTCCCACCTAGGACCTATCCGCAACATGTTTCCAAGGTAGAACCAGTTGCCAAGGTTGCAATTGAAAAACCTGAGACAAAATTCTACCGTCCCAAACGCCCACACTATCCATGGGATCTCTGTGAGGAGGAGACTATCTTTCAAATTGATGATGACATCCTCCATGACATACCAACTGTCCATCATCCACACACATCTCCACCACCTCAACCTCAACCATGTGGTCATACTATGAAAGAGAAAATGAAAAAACCACTTCAAATTCAACTGCCAGGTGATCTCACCATTGTTCGGGAAGTTCCTGAGATTGTCTCTAGTCCTCCACTAGTCCCCAAAAAATTCCAAGCACCATCTCGGCAAGAGAAAGACAAGGCTCCCCTCGAATCTCCAGCCCATGATGTTCCTGTATACTTTAAGGACTATACGATCGAGGATGTCACAATCCAATTACCCCAAGCTCAATGTGAGACAACTGGTAATTCACCCTACGAAGGCCTGCACAAACCATAACCCTTTCCCTGAGTGAGCCAAATGGAACCAGCGAATATCTTGTCCACGTCGTAGCTCATCTCAATCACGAACAACGCAGACGGCTTGAAAAGCTCCTGTTAAAATATCGACATGTCTTTGCTTGGACCTATAAAGACATGAAAGGTGTCTCACCCCAAGTAGCTGTGCATCGTATCCCGCTTAAACTGGGTGTGAGACCCACTGCGAGTCGTCCATACAAATGCAATCCCATCTATAAGGCCAAGATCAAAGAAGAATTACAATGCCTCTTAGATGCGGGATTTATCTATGAAATTGAGCATACTGAGTGGTCTCCCCAATTGTCATCGTCCCCGAGAAAAATGGAAAACTCCGCATCTGTGTCGATTTTAAAAAACTTAATGCCGTCACTGAACGTGATCATGTTCCATACCTTTCGGAGAATCCATCTTAGAAAATCTAGCAGGAGATGAGGCTTACTCCTTCTTAGATCGCTTTAGCAGATACAATATGATCCAGATCGCTAAAGATCAACACAAAACCGCATTTGCACAGAATGGGGAACCTTCTGCTGGAAAGTCATGCCCTTTGGTGTCTACAATGATCCTAGCACCTTCCAACGTGTTATGCAAGCGGCCTTTTCTCAGCAGATGGGCGATACCTTAGAAGTTTACTTGGACGATTTAGGAGCACATTTTGAAGAAATACGCCATCTGTCTGTGCTCAAAAAAAATTTTATCCAATGTCAACGCTTCGGCATCTCTCTTAATCTTGAAAAATGCCAGATTTGGGTAACCCATGGTATTGTGTTAGGACATATTATCTCACAAAATGGCATTGCCATTGACCCTAAAAAGATCCTTATCATTTAAAATCTACCAGAACCGCATACGATACGTGAAGTTGACTCCTTCCTTGGCCACGCCAACTACTATCGGTGCTTTATTTTTTATTTTGCTAACAAAGCACGCTTAATCTACAAAGTAGTTGTAGTTCCCAAATGGACGGATGAACAATGCGTCGTCTTTAATCAACTCAAGGAAGCCCTTACCAATGCACCCATCGAGCTCCTGATTATTCTAAAGAATTCCATGTGCATACCGATGCATCCAAGTATGCCATTGGAGCAATGCTCACCCAACCGGGAGAATCCAAAAAGGGCTACCTAATTCGTTTTCTTAGTCGACAATTGATACCTGCTGAAGTCAATTATACCACTACCGAACGCGAAGCCTTGGCAATGGTATATGCAGTTCAGAAGTTTCGCCATTATCTTCTAGGAAAAGTCTTTGCGTTCTTCACTGATCATCAAGCACTATTGTATCTCATCAACAAGACCTGCACCATAGGCCGTATTACTAGATGGATCCTATTATTGCAAGAATTTGAGTTTAGGATCGTGGTTCATAAGGGAGTTCAACATTTTTTAGCAGACCATCTATCCTGAATCCCTAACCTTCCTACCCCTGATCAAGACGTCAACGATGATTTACCAGATGCAATCCTTTTCCAAGTTGACTCTACACTTTTATGGGCTAAGGAAATTATTGAATATCTAACTTCAGGGCAGATGGATCCTTCCTTCTCTAAACCTGAACAACGTGCGTTGGTCCTCAAAACTAAACCTTATACGTTAATTGCAAGACAACTCTACAAGCAAGAGTTAGATGGAATTATCCGACGATGTCTTACTAAAGGAGAAATACCCTTTGTAATTTCCCTCACTCATGAAGGTAATGGTGCCAGCCATTTCTCTTCTGAAACAACTGCTAAGAAAATCCTCTTGGCCGATTTTTGGTGGCCAACACTCTTCAAGAATACACACAATTACACTAAGGCTTGTGATGTCTGCCAATGCACAAAACACTTTCAAAAAATAGACTACATGTCTTTACACCCCGTAACCACTGATCAAGATTTCCAGAAATGGAAAATTGATTATGTCGGACCTATTAGTCCTGCTGCTTGACACACACAATTTCGTTACATCATAGTAGCTACAGACTATTGCACCAAATGGGCTAAAGCAAGAGCTGTTCGTAATGCTAATGCTCGTTCTACCACCAAATTTCTCTATGAACAGGTTATAGTTCGATTCGGATCTCCTCTAGAGCTTATCAGTGATAAGGGTACACATTTCCTTAACTCTGTCATAGCAGATTTTCTTTTCAAATTTTTTGTGGTACATCGCAAAAGTTCCCCATACTATCCACGCTGAAATGGCCAGGCAGAATCCACCAATAGAATCCTATGTGGAATTTTCACCAAAACCGTCGAATCCAACCGATTTGATTGGGAACTCAAACTCCATGCTGCTCTTTGGGCTTATCGCACCACCCCGAAGCGAGCTATAGGCTTAACCCCTTTCCAGTTCACATATGGCCAAGAAGCCATTATGCTTGTGGAATTCCATATCCCCTCCCTTCGAATAGCCTATAACCTTGAGCTTGATACTTCTCAAAATCTAGCAAATAGGTTATTCCATCTAGAGCAACTTTGTGAAACACGAAGGATCAGCATCCATGCTCAACAAGTCCACAAACGACGACTGGCATGATCGATCATTGAAACTTAAAGATTTCCAGATTGGAGATAAGGTCCTGCTATACCAGGCCAAAGTCTTCAAATTGAAATATTCTGGCCAAGGACCTTACATCATTAAAAAAATCTTTGCCTCTGGATATGTCCAACTCCAAACCCTTCAAGGCGATATCCTAGACACTGTGATCAATGGGAGTTGACTGAGAAAGTACAATGAACCCTATTTTTATCTTGATATGTATTAGTTGTTTTCTTTCCTACTGTTTTTCTTTCTTTTTATTGTATGCATGCCATTTCGACAACATTTTTGTTGTGCTTTCTTGTTCCAACCATCAAGATACTATCAGATCAGGTATACCAACTGTCTTCTCTGAGAAAACCACAAAAGTCATTAGTTTCAGAAGAAATTTTTTTCACAACATCTCAGATAGAATTCGTCTGACCTCTTTTTCATAGAGCACGATTCATTTTTGGCCTCCGCAAATTCTGTCTCAAATAAAAAAATGTCTAAAAATAGAAAATGTAGTTTGATTCATCAGATATCCATCATCAGAATTCGCAGACAATTCGCTGGAGCTCAAATTGATCCTCACGATTCTCTACTATCTCTGCGAATTCTGATCAGACACATTTTTGCACTGTCAGACGTTTTTTCTCTTTTGGCATAGAAAAATCACTTACAAGAATTTGCGGGCCCTCAGAACATTGCCTCAAAATTTGCGACCATCATTACCAAATCGTGGACACTGAGGACGATTTCTGGGTGAAGTTGCGAATTACTATCAAAAAAAGTCTATGTATAGTCCTCTACCTTCTCTCCACGAGTTCATTTTAGATTGCTGCTCTCGAGTTCATGCCAAATTTTTTTCAAAATTTTCCAAATTCTCAGAGCAATCTAAAATCACTGCTATCATGGCTTATCGCGATTCCTCGCTTAACTTGCATCGACGTAAACCCCCTCGTCCTTATTCAGGGGATATCGTCATGATCTATCTTAAGAATTATGCCGAGCAGCTCACCTTGGCCAAGGATATCCTCACCAACCTTGGCTTTGAACTGACACTTTTCCAAAACCAGCAGAGCAAGAGTTTCATCCGAGCAGCCTATTCCACCTATTCGGATGAGTTTCAAACTTTTCGGATTACATCCAAGAGTGACAACTATTCTATTATCAACATCTCTCCTGGGAATCTCCAGAGCATCGGCTTTCCTAATCCTTGAGAGACAATCCATGGAAAGGGCACCAACTATGATGCCAAGTACTTCACAAAATTTTTGACAGACGACGGCAAAACCATTGCCCAAACCATTGCTCCAATACAATCTATTCGGCACCCTAGGGGGATAGTATACTATGCGACAATTCGATGATGGTGCTATGGCAGACCTTCAAAAAGAAAAAGCAAGGCTGGAGGAGAAAAACAAACAACAACAGCTGCAGATCCAGAACCTCACGAATTACAATCAGCAACAGCAGCAGATGCTACTTCGTCTCCAGAATCAGCTCCAACTGAAGGTATTCCGTCGAGGCCCTAAACCAACACATAGCCACCTTGGAAGAATGCTTAAAGGCGGCTGTCCAATCGACACCGTCGGTTCATGCAGAGCACGCCCAATTCCATGATTTGGGACACCACTTTGATGGACTAGATGGTGGAGATGGAACAGGATTCCAACAGCCTCCTCCTGCAACTCAAGGCTCCGCATTTCAAGGCCGACCCCTGGGGCAAGGAGCTCAAACACCAACCAATCTGTCAGGCTCTGGGGGTACCAGCTCCCAACATTATCTTTTCCCTTCCACCGCTTCTAACCCTCTCGACACCACTAACCCCACCTTCATTCCACGACAATATTTTCCTGAGTCACAAAGAATTGCAGAAGCTAACCCCTCGCCTCCTCTCTCTCCTGAACCCGATCCACAAACCCAACATGAGATTGCCTCCGAAGCACCAACCATCCAGCACAGAATCACACCCATAGAACCAAGCAAGGAGTTACGTGCCTCTCAAGAGTTTGCAAAAGGTTATCCAACAACAAAAGAGTGAGGTGGCTACATACTGTCAGACTTGGACTAGTGTCAGACACATAAAGCAGCAGTCAAACTCCTGGATCCACAACCTCTCTGGCGTCATGAACTCTTCCTGCAAAGTAAGACCTCAATGGCACGGTATCTCGAAGCTCCCTCCTACATGCGCACCAATCCTTATTACTATCTAGTAGTGAGACGAGAACCGTTTCCTACCACCAAGGTCAAAAACAAAATCTTTTGGCCTAAGCTCACAGGCGTGGATACCAGCAACTTAGCTGAAGAAATGGTCACTAACTGTCGAGTATTCTACTAGAAGCACCATGGCAATCCTGATCGTGACATCAGATATTTTGCAAATAATTGCAGCCTGGTGGCATTTATGGCAGAACTCAAAGGTTTTTGGGATTGAGAGTTACCCCCAATCACCCTTGATTCAATAAACCCTTGCGAACACAAGACGACCATATCAACGTTGCAAGGCTCTATTATCACGCTGCACTCACTTCCGTCCTGCATGTTGATATGGTGGAGCTATGGAAAACCTATAACTTTCTCCAGGATATGCTCCATTATTACAAACCCATGCCCTTCCTGAACAAATTACGGTGGCAAATGATGGAGGGCATTAGCACGACAATTTACCACTCCCGACAGCAACAGTCTCGCCTCCAAGAAGCACAAAAGATCCAGGACGAAAAGGTGTCGATTGGTGTGGGACCACCAATCCAATAAGGAGGGGGCTAATGCTAGCAGCTATGCTAACACCGAGAAAAAAAATAAAACTCCGTGGCATGTCTTTTGTAAGACCACGTATGAGTATCTGTCAATAAACTTCAGCCATGGCATGTGTTTTGTAAGTCCATGAGTAGAAGCTTAAATAATAATAAAATATCTTAAACTTAGACTTAGGAAACTTAAGAATAGAAATATTTTATCTTAAGCTTTTCTAAGTTAAGAAATTTGAAGTTCTAAATCCTAAGTTAGAAGTTCTAGAAAGGCTAGAAACAGATTAGTCCCATAAGTTAGTAGACACTTATGGAAGACCCTCCTTGCCATAAAAGGAGAGGTATTTGCATTGTAAACAACACTTTTGAGATTAAGCTATTTTGCTCTCTATTTTGGAGAATTATCATTCTATTTCATTTGTGTTCCCCTTGGAAAGTTGCATAGCTTGAGGGAAGGTGCTCAGGCCTCCTCTTGCCTCCTTTTCATCGATTTTCTTGTGGCATGTTCATTACTGCTTATTTGCTTAGTATTAGCCACAATCTCATTTTATTACCCTTTGGGTGTTAATCTAGGATTTAGTTTAATCACCTTGCTAGTTGGCTAAGCCTTAGTAAGGTTTTGTATTTTGTCATCTTAGTTAATTTTATTTTTATTTCGAACACTAGTTGGGTAAGCCTTAGTGCTTCATCATTGTTTTATTTTCGCACTCTGTCTAAAGCTTGGTAAAAAACTTAGAAAGCGGACGATCCTCTCTATACTACACCACAATGTGAGTAGATCTAGCCAAACATTGACAAACCAGATTTACTTCCAACACCCAAAGATCTCTATCTATCAACACCATTCTAAGTTTTAACTTCCAGATGTAGAAGTTAGAACCATTGAACTTGTCAATGACTCTAGCTTCACCGATGAAGATGAAGAGCTACCAATATGAGACATGATAACAATATACAAATAGAACAAACTTAATCTCTCCGTTTATTTGAGCTATGCTCTGATACCAATCTGATGGGACAAGGGAGATAGGAGGAACAAGAACAGAGAACAGATCATAAATATTGTGGAACAGCTCTCCCATTCTAATCAGTTGGTAAATGCAAAAACAGTCTAATAGACAGCTTATGCTAAATGTAATCACAGCTTTAAGTGTTCTTTGGCCAACAGGATCTTAAAAATTAATTCATACTCTGAAACAAGAGTACAGTCCACCAAAGAGATTAGGGATGGTTTGTATGTGGTACTACTGAAATCAGATTCAACGTGAGGTATAGTTCTGTAATAAATGAAAGAGCAGTATGATATCATGAGCTCCTCAAGCGTCAAAGACAACCATCATCTGATCAGAAACTGAGTCATAGACGTCCGTGTTCTGATCAGAGTGAATAAACAAGCGCGATCAAACAACAATGAAAGTGCATTCAATCACAACAAGCATTCATCTACGTTGTACACAGATAAAAACGTGATGCTGCTATATTACACTGAAGCACAATACAAATAGCAATGACAACCAAAATTAACGGCGTAATTGGGAGGCTCAAATAATGCGTCTCATGGATGGAGCAACCACTAATCTGTGCTTGGACAATCTATTTATAGATTTCATCCGTGTATTAATTACATTGAATGCTTGTCATCTAATTAGGAAAGCCATTGTACTTGGATGTACATGGCTTTTGTGACAACTATACACAGTATATACAGTCAATAATTCAGCATCGTTGATGCAGACGAGGACGTCGCTAGAACGTTCCTCATTTATTTTAGACGACCTTCAGGATTTTTCTCTCTCTTGACATTTGTCACAAAAAGTCGAAGGTGCCCTCAAAAAAATGATGGTCTTTAAAACAGTTTAACTCATGGAAATAGATGACCTTCGGGAATTTTCTCTCGCTTCGCATTTTTCGCAAAAAGCTGAAGGTGTGTTAAAAACAGTTAAACTTTTGAACTATGCAAGTGTTGGCATTTTGGAGAAATGTGAAAAAGCCGAAGCTGTTGAAAACATAGTGTATTTCCGCATACTATCGAAAAAGTAATGTGTTTTTGCAGACTTGTTCTAAATGCAAGTTTTGTGGAAGTTGTTGAAGATGGCCAAGTCTTCAATGATTTGAAGTTATTGAACTTAACATCTGAACTTGAATTTATGATAGGATTGGTTACCCTTTGCTGGAGATCAACCAGAAGCCCATTGTAGACGTTCTTCAAATAAACTGGTTGTCTAAGTTTGTGATTCTTGTAGGTATCAGATGAGCAGACGTAGAACCAAAGTTGGTTTCACTTGACCCTAGATCAATGATCAATAAACATGTAGGAAGAAACATGAAATAGAAATTAGTCATTCACCAAGGAGACAATTGTGGGCTTAATTTCCAACATTAAAAAATGAATCTAAAGGAAGGACTACAACTCGAAGGGTAGTTATGAAAAGACATGAACTTTAATAAGAAGGCTAGCCCTAAGAGGAGAACACTCCAGAAGATTCAATTATTGCGCACTCCATGCAAGCGTTGCTACCTTCCATGTGCTTGATTCTCATTGGAGCAAAGCCGAGTGACAAGGATGCCACCTACAAATTGAACACTTTGTAATTTTTCTATTGGATAGAATTGATTAATTAAATTAAATAAGAAGCAACATATCGGTTGCTAAAGAGTTGCGCACTTTCGCACTCGCTCCCTATATATACTCAACATGCGCTTCAATACAATTACCGAGTTTTTCAGGAGATCATAGAGAGAGTTTGAGTCTTCAAGTTTTCCCTGCTCTTCATTTTCATAAGCTTTTGGTTTGCTGATTACTTCTGTTTCTAATAGTTGGTAAGCCTCAACTTGTCGGATGTGCCTGTGATGATAACTCTGGTAAGATAACTCTTTGGCCTTGATACTGTCGTAAGTGTGCAACCGTAAATTCACTGCTAAAGTTGTTTTAAAACTAATTGGTTATTTGATTGCCTATGTGATTGAATAATCGATTGTTTGGAACTTAATCATGATGACAACATTCAAAATCACTGTTTCATTACACTGATGTTTATCTCATCAACAACAAGCTGCTCCTCCTACAACCTCCCCTATCTCGAGAATGTTGGGTAGAGGCACTGGCTGGGGAGGCATCTCCTCTGGCACCAGAGGGGCTCTCGTGGGAATGTGAAAGACCTTGGCCAGCAGGGTGTCATGACTCAATCTCCTCAGAGCAGGAGTGAGACCTAGAGTAGTCAACCAACCTATTGACACTTCGAGCCTCTTGTTGAGTCTTCAGTCACTCCACAAGTTTGTCTGCTCACAAGGGAGACAACTAATCCATGTAGCTGAGCAATCATCATCACTCATGGAGGAAAAACAAGATGAGCCACGACTACGGTTTCATCGTTGACTAGCCATAATGAATATTAAATGTACACACATATGTCATTGAAGTGCAACTATACTATAAATCCAACATTTCGACATTACAAGACACATTAGTGCCTTGGGATGATGGGACATTCTCATTGGAGATTTGTTTATGCTCAATAGTTCTTCTTTGCAAATCAACTCCCAATTTTTGTAGACTTGAGACATCTAAGATTGCAGTTCATCTACTTGAAATGTTGTCTCCCAATCTTTTCATGCAACAAGATTGGATCTAGACCTTTCAAATGTAGTTGTGGACAAAATTACAAATGTAGGAGGTTGCATGAATAAATTGGGAGAAAGCATTTCAAGTAAATGAACTGCAGTCTTAAATGCCTTGTTGGAAAGTGGTGTGTAGAAGATAGGTCTAGCTCAAAAAGAAACGAATGGAAATAATTCGTGTGTCTAGAAAGAAAACTTTTCGTGCATGGTAGAATAAACTATCTTCCTCTTTCTCAATGCATGACTATGCCTATCAATTTCAAACAAAACAATAGTGACTAACTTTGAAATCGCCAGTACTACAGTGATTACGTAGCCAAACAATTAAGCATCGAAAATTATCAGACAAATAATTAGTCACGAATTGTTCACGAAGAAATACAGAAATGTGTACATTTTGAGACGAAAGCCGAACGCAATGAAGGATAGTATTGATTCAGTATGAAAACATAACAAAAGTAAATGAGTACAATAAGTTGCGGATCGAAGCCCGTACTCTATGTTATCTCTGAGCGGCTAAAATGAAAGTCTGAATTAAGCACAATGTTGATAAGCAGTGGCACAATAGCAATCTCTAAAACAACTCTAAGAAGTGAGCTAAAATGCTCAAGCTCACAGGCTTCAGAGAGAGAGAGAGCTAACTGTTCAAATGCTTCTGATAATTCTGATTTTCAATTAATTTCAGATTATTTTTAAACTGTATGAATATGAACAGCTATTTATACTAAGAAATTAGGTCATCAATTGTGATTGCCAGTTGGCTGGTGATCCTGTGGCAGCTATCCGGTCCTTGTCATTGATTGTTGATAAGCGGTGAAATTGGCTGTAAACGTTCTGTCTACATAAATGAACCAAAACTATAGCTCTGCATAAATGAACTAAAAACAGCCACAAGCGACATTGTCGGGTTTTTGGCAAAAAAGATGAAAAAGGAGAAGGTGCCTTTAAATCTCATTTAGAGTTGCCCCACACTTTGCCATAGTCATTTCCTTAACATTTGAGGCTTTTTGGAAAAAGCAAAAAATGTGACATTGTAATTTTACACAAGATTTCTATCAGACAAAAAATGCGAAAAAGACGACACTACATTTTTTAATGAGATTCTTGACAAGCAAAAAAGAGACATTGTCGTAAACTCCGTGTAAATCTACAGACTGTGTAAAAAGAATTATAATTTTGCAGACTATGCAAACACATGGGAAAATCTGCAGAACTAGATAAAAGTTGAATGAAGATTAAGACCGATTAATCGATTGGTAAGAAGAAAAATAATCCAACACTCCCTCTTAATTTGAATCCTTGAATGCCTTAACCTTCAAGCTTAGTTCTACACAGAATCTTCTGTGTGACTCCAAACTTAATGCTTTAGTAAAAACATCAGCTGTCATATCTTGCGTTCTACACTACTGCAATCTGACCTCTTCGTTGAGAACTTTTCTTCTGACGAAATGATACTTCAGTTCAATGTGCTTACTCTTGGAATGAAATCTAAGGTTGGTTGATAAAGCGATGGCACTTTGATTATCACAAAATAATGTCGTTGGAGGATATTGATTCAGACCGATATCTGAGAGTAAGTTTCTCAACCGAATTGCTTCCTTTGTAGTCACTGGAAGATAGAACTATTGAAGATTGCTTGCGACTATTCCAGGAAATTGGACCATTGTTGTTGTAGATGTACCTCTGTTGTATAATGTAGACCAACTTCTGTTTTTTGTCTCTGTGGATTTGTATACCAAGGCAGAAATGAGCTTCACCCAGATCGGTCATGTCGAATTCAGAAAATAGCATGGTCTTGGCTTCTTTTATCAAATCGGTCCTGTTGCTGAAAAGCAATGTATCATCCATGTACAAAGTGATAATGATAAAAGACTGCTGCACTACTTTGAAGTAAACGTTTGAATCTGAAGAGCTAGGAGCTACATGGGAACTACCCTTTCCTTTGAGGTCTTGAAACTGATCTTTGATGAAGATAATATCTCGCTAGTGAATATCTTTGACTCGATGGGATCAAACAACTTGTAGGCTTGATCTGAAGTAGTGTAGCTGATAAAAACACACTTCATACTCTGAAAGTCGAGCTTCTTCCTGAGATCACGAGGAATCTACGCAAAGCAGTACATCCAAAAACTCGTAAGTTTGATAAAGAAGGTTTGGTACCTGTCCAAACTTCGAATGGTGTTTTGTCTGATTCGTTGCAGTCTTCTTGGAGCTTTTATGCTTCTGTCGCTTCGAGCCTTTGTTGACATATAGAGCCTGAGAGGAGAAATTAGATGGAGTGTCTTGACTTCTTCTATTGTCTTCTTGCAGAAACATAGTGATAACTCTAATAAGAGCTAAATTTGAGTGTGTCGATATGATCATCACCCAGTTCTCATATGTAGAGGGCAGACTTGAAAGCAATTTCATAATTGCGTCTTGATTGTCTATGACTGATCCGACAATGGCCATCTGTTGCAAGAGATTCTTAAACTGGCTAATGTGACTCTGAAGAAAATTACCAACAGACATTTTGAATGTGAAGAACTTCCTTTGTAGATGAAACTTAGTAGTTACGTCCCTTACGTCATATAGTGAGTTCAAAATGTCCCAAACGTCTCTTGACATTTTAGCTTCAACTATGTGTCCAATCTGTGTATCTGATATATTGAGGATAATAAGCACAAAAGCTTTACCGTCCTTTGATTTTCACTTTGACTCGTTGTCTTCAGGTTTTACTTCTATACTTGCAACAACATCCCATAATTTGTTGGCGATTAACAAGGTCTTCATCTCAAATTTTCACAAATAATAAATGGATCCATTCAGCTTGTTTGTGATAAGACCGCCGGCTTTACTTTGAGAATCCATCTGGAACTTAGTCTTTCAATTGTATCGATGACACTAAGATGTGGTAATGCCAACAATAAGAAATCAATTCTCTGATACTGAAAGGTTGAAAAGAACTGAAGAGTATGATATCAATTTGATATCACGAAAGATATCAAGTATTAGAGCTTTTGCTCTAATATCATGCTGGAATCAGATAAAGAAGTAATGAATTTAGGTCTGATACCATGTCAGAAAGTGGTGTGTAGAAGATAGGTCTAGCTCGAAAATAAACGAATGAAAATAATTCTTGTGTCTAGAAAGAAAATTTTTTGTGCATGGCGGAATAAACTATGTTCCTCTTTCTCAATGCATGACTACGCCTATCAATTTCAAACAAGACAATAGTGATAGAAATCACGTTTCAACTTATAGTAACTAGCTTTGAAATTGCCAGTACTATAGTGATTACGTAGCCAAACAATTAAGCATAAAAAATTATCAAACAAATAATTAGTCGCGAATTGTTCATGAAGAAATACAGAAATGCGTACATTCTGAGACAAAAGCTGAACGCAATGAAAGATAGTATTGATTCAGTATGAAAACGTAACAGAAGTAAACGAGTACAATAAGTTGCGGATCGAAGCCATGTACTCTGTGCTATCGCTAAGCGGCAACATGAAAGTCTGAATTAAGCGCAATGTTGATAAGCAGTGGCGCAATAGCAATCTCTAAAACAACTCTAAGAAGTGAGCTAGAATGCTCAGGAGTGTTCAAGCTTGCAGGCTTGAGAGAGAGAGAGAGCTAACTATTCAAATGCTTCTGATAGTTTTGATTTTCAATGAATTTCAGATTATTTTTAAACTGTATGGATATGAACAGCTATTTATACTAAGAAATTAGATCATCAATTACAATCGCCAATTGGATGGTGATCTGCTGGCATCCATCCGGTCCTTGTCATTGATTGCTGATAAGCGATGAAATTGGCCGTAAATGTTTTGTCCGCGTAAATGAACCAAAACTATAGCTCTGCAGAAATGAACTAAAAACAGCCACAGGCGACACTGTCGGATTTTTTGCGAAAAAGACGAAAAAGGAGAAGGTGCCCTTAAATCTCATTTAGGATTGCCCCACACTTTGCCATAGTCATTTTGTTAACATTTGAGGCTCTTTGGAGAAAGCAAAAATGCGACACTATGATTTTACACAAGATTTCTGTCAGGCAAAAAATGTGAAAAAGGCGACACTCATTTTTCAACGGGATTCCTGACAGGCAAAAAAGAGACACTATTGTAAACTTTGTGTAATTTTGTAGACTGTGTAAAAACACTTGTAATTCTACAGACTGTGTAACCACACGGGAAAATCCGCAGAATTGGATAAACAATGGATGAAGATTAAAAGTGATTAATCGATTGGTAAGAAGGAGAATAATCCAACATGCCTTAAGTCTACAAAAATTGGAAGTTGAATTACAGAGAATAGTTGTCAAATACAAACAAGTTTTCAACATTCGTTCTATTCTATTCTAACATCCGATTCTAGCATGGTATTCTAACATTCATCTATTCATTGTATTCTATTCTATTCCTATTCCATTCTATTTCCATTCCATTATATTCCCAATTCCATTCATATTGATCTTATCCCCATTTTATCATCATTCTTATTCGTCAACATTCATTCTTGATGGTTCATTCTATTCCTTCATTAAGCCACTATTCCTATTCGTTCACTCCTATTATTATTACTATTCCTATCCATTAACTCCTATCCATTCATTCCTATCTATCATTCATTCATTCATTCATTCATATCCATCATTCTTTCATTTATTCTTATTCATCATTCATTCCTATTCCTATTCCTTGATACAAGACCATTCTAGTAATTTCAAAAAAATTCTTTGATTTTAAAACAAATTCAGTTTTCATTTTATATCTTATTTTGCTCTCTTTTCCCCCCCCTTCCTAGCCCTTGTACTTCCTCTCTTAATCCACTACTATCTGCCCTCGCCCTCTAACCTCGACCACCTCTTATTTTTTCCTCCTTAATGTTGAGTTCTTCATAAATCTCTTTTTTTCATTCAACATCTCCTCTCTTTCTATCTCTCTCTTCCCTTTTCCGTGAACCCCCTACTACAAATTCTCCCTCCTGCGAGCACACACACACCCAAACACCAAATCTTCTCTCTTTTTGCCGTTCCTTCAGGCTAGCGTTGCTTCTGCTCCCTCCCTTTAGGGCATGATCAACAATGGTGTCACTCTTCTATGTAAGTCCAACAAATCCTCCTGTCGTTCCCTCAATAGAGTCAAGACGTTGATTCTTACTCTCCTTCAGGTATTGTTGCTTCTCAAGCTTCTGCTCATAACTCTCGGTCACACTCTAATCTCCAATTTTGCTGCCAAATTATCGTTCTTGCATTGACTATCATGTGGAGGTTGGACTTTTGTTTCACTCTAAGCTGAATTGGCTTCGTAATGGGGATCTTCCTTCTTCTTTCTTTTCTCATCAACAAGAGAGAATGGCAGGGCTAGTATACGTGATACTAGTTACTGAAATAGTAGTAAGCAAAGCATATAGAGATGCATGTGTGTAGCATGCACAGACATAGCTTGTATACGTGTTACTCGTTTCTAAAGTTAGTAAATTTTTTGCGAGTTTCTTTTCTCCATGATTCAACAAAAAGATAGCACATGGTGTGCTATCTTTTTTACGCTACTACTTCAATATCTATTATTAAGAATGTGGTTTGGTACGTAGTTAAAAAGTAAAAAAATTCAAAGGATGAGCGGTATGTGGAGGAGGATGAGGGGGGAGTTTGAGTGATGGGTAGGATAGTTCTCCCAAGAAGCTCTTTTATAATTTGTAGCCATGAGTCATTGCTCATTATATATTAATATGTTATTATGTTGGAATTTCTTATTTAAAATTTTTGTAGAATTTTAAATGTCATTGACTTGTTTAATATTTGAACTTTGAAAATTGCAATTAAAATTACTAGTATCTTGTAAGTATTGTAAAGTTTTAAGTTCAAGGGATCAAAAATTAGAACTAAGTAATAACGAGTCAATGGTTAAGAGACAGGACACATACAATTGAATAAGCAATAATTATATGCCTATCCATAGTTGCACTCCGATTCCGAAACGCGGTCCAGGAACGTGTTTCAGGTTTTTAGTGAAAACGCTCATAAACATTTTTTTTTTTTATTTTTTTATGGCCAATATGGGTATTAAATTAAAGCCTAAATTAAGGCCATTATTTATCTAGAGTTTTGAGCTTAACAAAAGCTTCAAACTCTTTTTCTCAAGAATCTAATGGAGGTGCATCTATGTATGTATCTTTTATTGATGATTACTCTAGATACACTTGGATTGAACTTTTGGATTCCAAAAGTAAAGTGTTTGAAGCTTTTGTTAAGTTCAAAACTCTAGTTGAAAATCAACTTGATGCTAGAATTAAAGTATTGAGAAGTGATAATGGTGGAGAGTATATCTCCACCAAGATGATAGGGTTTTGTAAATCCAATGGCATTAAGAGAGAACTTACATGTACTTATAGTCCTCAACAAAATGGTATAGGCGAGAGGATGAATAGAACACTATGTGAGTGTGCTAAGGCTTTAAGCTATATTTCTACCTAATTCCTTTTGGGGAGAGGCTATTATTTGTGCAACTTATTTGTGTAATAGATTGCCATGTAAGCCCATTGGAGGCATAACATCTTATGAGGCTCTATTTTGTAAGAAGCCGAATCTTAAAAATCTAAGAATTTTCAGATCTACTTGCTATGTTTTTCAAACATTAGATACAAGAAAAAAGGATGATCCTACTTCTATTAAAGGGATCTTTGTTGGCTATGCTGAAAATAGCAAGGGATATAGAGTCTATAATCCAATCACTAAGAAGATTTTAGTGAGTAGAGATGTTACTTTGATGAAGGTAACTACTACAAGTTGAATGAGAAAGCTTCTAATCCATCTTATGTCAAGGATCTTGTAAGGTTTGAGGAGGAGCCTACATGTGATCAAGATCTTGAAGATCCATCTCAAGATCCGAGGACTCCAAGGAGATCTTCAAGAAGGAAGGCCGAGCCCTCAAGGCTCACGTACATTGACAAAGGTGAACAAAGGGAGGATCTACATTCACTTACCTCTTACACTTTTCTAACTTCTATGTTTGATGAGCCAAGTTGCTTTGAAGAAACTATGGAGTCACAAGAATGGAGGGATGCCATGCAAAAAGAGTATGATGCTCTTATGGAGAATCATACATGGAAGCTTGTGGATCTTCCTCAAGGAAGAAAGCCACTTGAGTGCAAATGGATCTATAGATTGAAGTACAATCAAGATGGGAGCATCAACAAACACAAGGCAAGGCTAGTGGCAAAGGGGTTCTTGCAAACCAAGGGAGTAGATTTTTTATGAAACTTTTGCTCATGTTGCTAAGCTAGTTTCCATAAGGTTGATTATTTCTCTTGCAACTACTTTCAATTGGCCTCTATTTCAACTTGATGTGACTAATGCTTTTCTCAATGGATATTTGGGAGAAGAGATTTTCATGAGGCAACCCGAGGGCTTCATCAAAGAAGATCAAGAGGAAAAAGTGTGTTTGTTGCTAAGAAGCCTTTATGGGCTTAAGCAAGCACCTAGAGCTTGGTACTCTAGGTTGAATACCTTCTTGAACTCTATTAAGTTTGTTGTAAGTGCTTATGATCCTTCTTTGTACTTAAGATTTAATGATGGTAAAATCATCATTCTCATTGTGTATGTTGATGACATTATCCTTAGTGGAAATGATCTTGATGGTATACAAGAAGTGAAAGTAGCATTGTTTAAGGAGTTTAAGATGGTGGACCTTGGTAATCTTCATTTCATATTAGGAATAGAAGTTTCAAGAGGCAAGGATTTGAGTTTTATTTGTCAATCCAAATATGCTTCTTCTATCTTAGAAAAGTTTGAAATGAAAGATTGTAAAGGAGTAGAAACTCCTATGGAGCAAAATGTAAAAGTTTCCAATAGTGATGATTAAGCATCCTTTGAGGACATCACACTATATAGGAGACTTGTAGGCTCCTTGATCTATCTTACTATAACTAGACCCGATCTAAGTTATAGTGTAGGCAAACTAAGCTAGTCTATGCAAAATCCATTGGTCATCTCAGCAACCAAGAACTTTGGCATTTTATATGATGGATCTAATCTTGCCTTAAGGGCATATTTGGATACTAATTTTGCAGGTGATAAGGTGGATAGGAGGTCCACAAGTGCTTTTGTTACCTTCATTAGCAATGGCATGGTGTCTTGGCTTTCCAAAAAGCAAGATACTATTTCTCTATCTTCAACCGAATCGGAATACAAGGCACTAACATCCACAACAAAGGAGATCCTATGGTTGAAGAGGCTTTTGGTGGAATTGCAAGTCATGGAGGCTGAGGAGCAGCCAACAATATTTTGTGACAACCAATCAAGCCAAGCATTAGCAACCAATCCCACATTCCATGCAAGGAGCAAGCACATAGAGATTGCTCACCATTTTGTGAGGGAAAAGGTTCAAGCAAAGGAGATCAAGCTACATCATGTGTCTTCTTCAGATTGCCTTGCTAATCTACTCACTAAAGCCTTGCCAAAGGCTTCATTTATCAAGTTAAGATCAACCTTAGGAGTTGTAGATAGATGTACTATAGTTGTATCATGTAAAAATTGAGGAGGAGTGTTAGAATTAAGCAATTTTCACATGGTTTTTGATGTATTTTGACATCTATGTGGATCCACACGTGTGAGGACCTTTCCACACGTGTGAAATGACACTTGTAATATTCAGATTCATTTTGACTAGCTTTCATTTGAGTCTAATATGACATCTTCTAAATTATAGGAGTTAGGTCCTAGATTGTAGGAATCTAGAAGGTCAACACAAACCACCAATGGATGATGTGGCAAACTTAATACATCTTATCCAAAGTGGATATGGATGAGTACAATGAGCTGTCCCACACATGTAGATGCAACATAGAGAGAGATTATGGTGATTTGGTACTTGATCCATAATGGATCCATTGTTGAGCTTTTGATGAGAAATCTTGGTTTGTGAAGCAATCTTTGTGTTTTGACTCTCTTAAGCACCTTCTTTGTGGATGAATGCTTAGTAAATGATAAGTAAACTATTTCTCTGTTATCAGGGCATACATTACCTATACTTCATACGTGTGATGCCGTGGATCATCTTTTTTTATTTTTCTTGCTTGGAATCACAAAGAGTCAAGTAGAAGCTAGATTTGGAAGCTAGTCTTGATATAGATCAGGATCCCAAGCTACCAATCACTCTTTGTGATCATTTGTAGATCAATTTCAGTCCTTAAATCTGAAATTTGACAAATAGCTATTCATATTCATATAGTTTCAAGTTAGAAAAAGTTCAAGTCAAGAAGTTCAACAAGTATTGTAGTTAGCTCTCTATCAAGCTTTCAAGCTTGAACTCTCTTGAACATTCTAGCTCAGTCTTTTAGAGTTTTATTTTAGAGTTGCTATTACGCTATTGCTTATCAGCATAGCTGCTTATTATCAGACTTATCTTCAGTTACTTAGAGACAGCTTAGAGTGGGCGATTTTATCCGCTATTGTCTTGCGCTCATTAGCATCTACTTTTGTTTTTCTGAATCAATACCATCTCCTTTATTGCGTTCAATACATGTCAAAATGCATGCATCTCTGTATTGCTTTTGTAACTGATAGAAATTGTCTAAGAATACAATACTTCATGTTTGGCTACGTAATCACTTAGTATCTAGCAATTTCAAAGAGATTGAACATGATTTCCATCGCTCATTAGAGAAACTCATTAGAGGAGTTCTAAATCCAAAAAAGACCCTTTGTAAAGATTTTTTTATATTTTTTCTCAATTTTTTCTTCAACATGGACCAATCAAAATACTCAAATTTGAAATCTACGTAACGTAACTTTTTGAGTCCACATTTTGGATTCCGCAATAAAAATGGCATAACTTTTTAGTGGCAAGTCCGAATTTAGTGGAGTTTGGTGCATTGGAAAGTGCTCGACAAGGGATTTCAATGATATGTTAGATGACATACTTTTGAGCTACAATTAAAAGTTATGACAAGTAAAAAGTATTAGTGTTATAGACTACATCTTGCACGAATTCTTAAAGGGTCTTTTTGGAGCTCAAAACTCCTCTAATGTAGAGCCCGAAGAGGGATTTTGAAAAAAATACTTTTTTATTTTTTTTCTTATTTTCGTTGCCATGTGGACCAAAGCCAACACATGTTACTCGTCAACTAATTTCACCCCCTTCACCACTTGACTTCGATTTTTTAGATCAATCCCCACCACTTGATGAGAATGTGCAACTCTCAAAGGGACTTTCCTCACAACTTCCAGGGAGTAAGAGCGACACCTTCGCACACCGAGACCTGAGGGTTCGAACCTAAGAGTGCCTGATACAAAGAGTGCCACTGCTTTGAATGATTATTTGGCAAGGCCTTCGAGAAAATTGTTCGAGAGATCCAAAGACAATTTGATAACAAAAAGAGTCCAAAGATTTTCAGAAGACATATAAGAAAGGAGACCGAGGGGGTTCAAAGAAAATGACTGCTGAGAATTACCCCAAACTTAGCAGCATAGTAAATGCTTTGTGACCACAACCCTCTTGGAGAATTATGATGCTGCTAAACAATGATGAACAACTCCAAGAGTACCTAGGGGAACCAAGATAGAAGAGGGTTGATCCCTTTTATGTGCTGATTCGGAGAAACGACCATTGGGAAATAAAGAAGCTAGCAGAAAGACAAGTAAACTTATTGCATTTCCATAGCTTTTCTTGTGACATTGGATTGCTACTAGGATAAAGAATTACCACATGTAAGGTTGGACGTCAATCAACCCCTACAATCAGAAGAAGGGCATCTGATGATGGCAAGGCTCTTTTTCCGAACAACATTTTCCTCCAAACAATACGTGCAGATGATTGAGAAATGGTATGAAAACAAGTTCATACCTAGAATGAGGCTATATCTAGGACCTATTTTGTGATGCATAAAAAAGAGATTCATCACATCTGAAGCCATCGGAAGGAAGATAGGCTACGAGAAGTCTCTTGACAAAAAAGACAAAAAAAATACACTCAGTTACATAGGGCTATCTTGACAAGTCATTGCAGATGTTGAAGTTGTTGCCAAGGAGCACGACGATAGCGACAAATAAGATCTTGGTTTTACGTAGGCAAATGCTGATCCATGCCTTTCCAAGAACCAAGCGTCAAAGCTATAGTATTGTAGTGGGACCTGCAACACTATGGGGGGAGGATAATGTTAGCTGATGCCATGCTCCTGAGGTGTCGATGCAGTGTCTCTTCACTCGAAAGGGCTTCTAGTGGAGATGATGTAGAGAGCCGAGTCTGAGAGCATGAGAATTACTAGTGCTAGGCTGAGTTGCATCTTTTGTGAGCCCCATGGTAATTCCCAAAAGATGAAAAACCATGTGGGAGCTAGTAATTTGGGCCCTCTCAAACTTGACATGGATTTTCAAGAAAGAGGCCTCCTAATAATGTGTAAGTTGAGGTGTGGAACCCAAACATTTATAGAATGTGGTTCACCCAATTGTAAATATTTCTAAAATGTTGTTGCACTTTTAATTGAAGATATTTCATTCTGCATTCCCTTCTATGCTTTCCATTCATGCTCTTGTTTGAGTACATTGGTTTGAATGTGTTGTTGGTATATTTCTCTTTAATGTTGTTGTTGATTAATTAGTATCAGGTAGATGTGCAAGGCTTAGTGGCAGATCACAGGCACTAAAATTCGATGCTACTTTGTTCTTGACTCCCTGAGGAGTTCTTATTACAAATGTTGAGTGATAGTTATGTAAAAATTACAGCAAATAAGGATCCTAAAACACTTGAAATGATGAGGGAAACAATAGATTATGATTTCATAAGATTAGCACAAGTTGAACCATCAAAATCCATCAAAAATCTATGCTTGAACCTCACTAAATGGCCCAAATCCTTGAAGAAGGCTTCACACGTGTGAAAGTACGGCCTCCCACAGTCTGAGTACTGTACACCAGACCTACATTCAATCCTATAATCATTAGTAATCACAAGTACTCAAACAATTATGAACATAGAGAGCAATTGCACCATTATGAGAGAAAAATCATGAAATTGCTTGATTGATTTTGGTGAGATATCATCACCTATATATGAGTAGCCCTAAACCTATCCCTAATTCTAGCCCTAAACCTATCCCTAATGCTAATTTTGGTGGATCTTTCATCCCTACCAAGTTAGGGTTGGAATCTTGGAGATCCCTCAACAATGCAAAAATTACCAAAAATAGCTCCTATTTTTTCTCCCTTGTATCTAAGCATAATTTGGACTCATTCCAAAGGTTCTAAAACTTAGGTCTACTTGAGAACATCCTTATGAATGGAATCCTATGCTATTTGGCACGTGTGACAAGCCACATCATGACCATCTAACTATTTACAAGTCATATGACCAAAACTAGTCAAGCTAGAATTGTGAATTTTTAACACTCCTCCTCACTATCTAGCTTGGTTCAATCATTGCTTTACTAATCACTCCAAGTGATGATCTGAACTTCATAAAAGGTGTCTTTTGAAGTGGTTTAGTAAGTAGATCAGCTACACATTCATTGCTTGGAACATGCTCCAAAGCAATCTCCTTGGCTTGCACCATTTCTCTCACAAAGTGATGGCATATCTCAATGTGCTTAGATCTTGCATGGAAGATTGGGTTAGATGCAAGGTTTTGGGCTGATATATTGTCATTGTAGATGATTGGTGCCTCCTCTGAATCCATGATCTTTAGCTCCACCAATAATCTCTTGATCCAAAGTACCTCCTTTGTAGTGGTTGTCAAAGCTTTGTACTCGGCCTCAGTTGAAGATAGAGATATAGTTTCTTGCTTTTTTGAAAGCCATGAAACCACACCTTCTCCTATGAAAGTTGAATAGGCACTTGTTGATTTCCTATCCCTCTTGTCCCCTGCAAAATCTGAATCACTAAATGCATGAAGGTTAATCACATCTCCTCTATATAGAATCCCAAAATCCAATGTACCTGAGATGTATCTTAGAATCCTCTTAGCCTTTTTCCAATGGATATTCAATGGCTTTTGCATGGATTGGCTCAACCTACATACACTAAAGCTAAGATCTGGTCTAGTTATAGTGATCCACATTAAGGAACCTATAAGTTGCCTAAACAAAGTGATGTCCATGAAGGATCTTTCATCATCTTCATTTGGCACTTTTACATCTTGCTCCATTGGTGTGTCAACACTTTTGCATACTTCCATCTTAAACTTCTTCAAAAGACTTTGAGCATAGTTTACTTGACTTATAAAGATAAAATCAGACCCTCTAAGTACTTCTATGCCTAAGATGAAGTGAAGACACCCTAGATCTACCATCTTGAACTCTAAGGATAGATCTATCTTGATTTTTTCAATACCATCAACACTATTTCCACTAATGATGATGTCATCTACATAAATGAGTAAAAGTACAATACCAACATCATCAGACTTAATGTAAAGAGTGGGATCATATTCACTTTGAACAAAAGAAAGTGAAATAAGATAGCAATGTAGTCTTGAATTCCAAGATCTTGAGGCTTGCTTCAAGCCATAGATGCTTCTTTGGAGATGGCATACTTTGTTCTCCATTCCATGCTTGATGAACCCTTGTGGCTGCTCCATATAGATATCCTCTTCCAAAAAACCATTCAAGAAATCATTAGAGACATCCATTTGACATAGAATCCATCCAAAATGTGATGCAAGTGCAATGATTAGTCTTATTGTGACCATCTTGGCCACGGGTGCAAAAGTTTCCTCATAGTCTATCCCTCTCTCTTGAGCATAACCTTTTGCAACTAATCTTGCTTTATGTTTGTTAACACTCCCATTTGCATTCAACTTAAGCTTGAAGACCCACTTGCATCCTATTACATTCCTTTGAGGTCTCTCAACAAGCAACCAAGTTTCATTCTCAATCAAGGCATCATACTCATCCAACATAGCTTTATACCATTCTTTGGAGTTCAATGCATCTTCAACATTAGACGGTTCTTCAAAACTAGATAAAGCATAAGAAGTGGATGAGACACCCTCAACTTGCTGTCCTTTGCCTTGATATGTGAGCCTTGATGGCTCCACTTTTTCCCTTGAAGATCTCCTTGGTGTGATAGGTGGGTTTGGTGCTTGCTCCTCCATGAGCTCCTCCTCAAAACCAAGATCTTGCTCCTCGGCCATCTTCTTCTTGATTGTTGGAGCACTTGAGCCTTCTTCAAGCATATGCATATGATGTTCATCAAAGATGACATCCCTTGAAACAACAAATTTGTTCAAGGATGGGAGATAGACTTTGTAGCCCTTGCTTGAGCTTGCATATCCAAGCATGATCCCTCTTGTGGAAGATGGATCCTCCTTGGTTCTTGTTTCCAATGGCACATGCACATAACATATACACCCAAAAACTTTCAAGTGATTAAGATTGGGTTTCTTTCCATACAACATCTCATAAGGAGTTTTGCCTTCAATTGCTTTGCAAGACACCCTATTCATCAAGTAGTTTGCACATACAAGAGACTCACCCCAAAAGGATTTGGGCAAACAAGCATCTAATCTTAAAGCCTTAGAACATTCACATAATGTTCTATTCCTTCTTTCAGCAACTCCATTTTGTTGATGAGTGTAAGGACAAGAAGTCTCTTTCTTGATCCCTTCCTCCTCGCAAAAGGCCTTGAACTCATTGGAGATGAATTCTCCACCATTGTCACTTCTAAGAATCTTGATGCTATGATTATGATGCTTTTCCACAAACAACTTGAACTTTACAAAAGTATCAAATACTTGAGACTTGAAGGAAAGTAAGAACACCCAACAATATCTTGAGTAGTCATCAATGAAGGTTAAAAACATGGATGAACCTCCATTAGATTTGGTGCTAGCAATGTGCACATCCGAGTGTATGAGTTCAAGAGGATGAGATGACTTTGTGATGGAGTTAGGAAACACCTTCTTATGTGCCTTGGATAAGGCACAAGCTTCACAAACCTTGTCTTCCTTCCCAATAGACCTTGGTAGGCCTAAAGCATACTCCTCCTTGATCATAGCCTCCATGGAACCCGAGTTGACATGTCCAAGTCTTTTGTGCCATAAAGTAAAGGTAGATATCTTGCTCTTCTCGGCCAACATGACAACATTAGTATCCACAAATGCATCCAGCTTATAAAGTTTGCCAAGTCTAGTGCCCTTAGCCACTATCTTACCCTTCTTCTTGATGAAACATTCATTTGAAACAAAATCAACATTGAAACCATTGTCTACCATTTGGCCAACACTTAGTAGATTCTTTGTTATTGTAGGAATGTACAAAACACCTTCTATGTTGATCTTTTTGGAAGATCCTAAGCAAAGGGGAATGCTACCAACTCCTTCAATCTTACAAGCTTCATCATTTGCTGTATAGATAGACTTTATAGGTCCATCATAAGATAAGAGAGAAAAGAAAACCTCCCTTTTACTAGTCATGTGTGAACTAGCACCCGAGTCAATCCACCAAGGATCTTCTCCTTTGAAGCTTGTTGAAGAAAATATGGACATCATGAGAGTCCTCATGTGAACTCTCCTCCTCCTCCTCTTTGCTCATGTTGGCTTGGCTTTGATCTTGCTTCCTCTTGAAGCATTCCGAGGCATAATGCCCCATCTTGCTACAATAGTAGCACTTCACCTTTGATTTGTCCTTCTTGACTTTGGTGGTTGATGGAGTTGCCTTTGGGGGTCCTTCTTGATCCTCAAGCTTTGTAGACTTCTTGAATGTTGATCCTTTGCCTTTGGACTTGCCTTTGCCTTTGGTGAAGAGAGCTTGGTCATCTCCACCTTGGATGGAAAGCCTATCCATCCTCTCTTGCATTTGGCTCCTTTTTGATTCCTCGGCCATGAGTGTGCCTTGGAGTTCTTCAAGTATGGGTAGCTTACCCATAATTGCATATCCCTGAACCAAATTGTCAAATTCAAAGCTTAGTCCATTCAATATGAGTTGAACAAGCTCTTCATCCTTGATAGGGTCACCTATAAAGGCTAGCTCTTTGTTCAATTCCTTTACTCTTAGGACAAAAGTATGTGCACTCTCTCCTTTCTTTTGATAGCTTCTATAGATTTGATTCTTCAAAGCTAACATTCTAGTTTGGTTCTTGGATTCATAGACCTTTTGCAAAGTCTCCCAAGCATCTTGAGCTGAAGTGCAATCTCCTACCTCTCTTAAGAGTTCATTTGCAACATTCATTTTTATGCAATGTAGTGCAACATTGCACCTCTTGATGTATTTGGCTTTTTCTTGAGGATGAATAGGTTCACCCTCCTTACCATTTACAATTTCCATCAGATCTTGCATGATCATGATAGATTCCATTCTAACTTTCCATATGGAATAGTTAGTTTTGTTGAGCCTTTCATTAGTATCCAAAAGATATGCATTTATAGATGCCATCTAGTCTCCTAATCAAGGACTTGACACAAATGAAGGTTACTTCTATTGATTTGATTGAAGGTCTACCTTATCCCACTTCTTAGGGACCTGAAAAGATCAGTAATAGACTTCCTATAAAGATCTAATAATGATCTCTAACAAAATCAAATCATAGAATACTAGAAACAATGCACTTGCTTGATTGAAGTAGACAATACTAGTAGAATTGCCCCTCTTTCTATAAAGAACATTAAAGCTTCCAAATAATCTGATCAAGAGTGAATTTCAGCAACCTAATATACTTCCAAAATCACTTGTAAAAGATCTAAATGGAACTTAATGAGGATGCAACACAATCTACTATCCAATCACAAGCAAAAAATGATCAAAATTGATGAAAAATTGATCTAATTTGGTGCATAAGTCAAGCAATGGTTGGACTGAACCTAAATCACTTTAGGAGGTGCCTACTACACCTTAGAAAAGCCTTGAAGAGTCCCCAAAAATCTGATCTTCCCTCTCCTTGAATGCTAGAAAGCCTCCTCTATGAAATCACCTCCAAAACTCGCTTAGAAATCAATGCTTGGAGCAAGCAAAACTTGCTATCTTGGTAATGTGAATTGAATTCAACTTTGCCTCTGGTTTTAGACACCTAAACACCTGCAAATGAAGTCACACAACACCAATCTCCAATGTATTTGACTCACTTTGAGTTCTAGAATCAATACTAGATGCTAAGATCCAATCTACACAAGATTTAGATCAAAAATTGTGATCAAATTGAATGAAAACCAAGGATTTAGCTCATTTCAGCCTTTAGGCTCTGATACCATGTAAAAATTACAGCAAATAAGGATCCTAAAACACTTGAAATGATGAGGGAAACAATAGATTATGATTTCATAAGATTAGCACAAGTTGAACCATCAAAATCCATCAAAAATCTATGCTTGAACCTCACTAAATGGCCCAAATCCTTGAAGAAGGCTTCACACGTGTGAAAGTACGGCCTCCCACAGTCTGAGTACTGTACACCAGACCTACATTAAATCCTATAATCATTAGTAATCACAAGTACTCAAACAATTATGAACATAGAGAGCAATTGCACCATTATGAGAGAAAAATCATGAAATTGCTTGATTGATTTTGGTGAGATATCATCACCTATATATACATGATCCATCACGGTTTTGGGCAGGTATGAGTAGCCCTAAACCTATCCCTAATGCTAATTTTGGTGGATCTTTCATCCCTACCAAGTTAGGGTTGGAATCTTGGAGATCCCTCAACAATGCAAAAATTACCAAAAATAGCTCCTATTTTTTCTCCCTTGTATCTAAGCATAATTTGGACTCATTCCAAAGGTTCTAACACTTAGGTCTACTTGAGAACATCCTTATGAATGGAATCCTATGCTATTTGGCACGTGTGACAAGCCACATCATGACCATCTAACTATTTACAAGTCATATGACCAAAACTAGTCAAGCTAGAATTGTGAATTTTTAACAAGTTATAATAAGCACTTCTTTTGTAGGATCTTGCAGTTCTTAGTTAGTTGTTACTGTTTATATTGTGATTTCAGTAGGAGAAGATTCAACCTTGTTCATTGTTTCTTGATTAGATTAAATTCTCTCTCAAGAAGAATAGAATAAGATATAGAAATAATTGGCAGACTGTAAGAATTCAAAAAAGATCTGAAACAGAACCGTAGAAAGTAGATATATAAGTCTTGATAGATCATATGTTCAAGTTGAGCTTCCATTGACATTAATAGGATCGAGATCAGACCATAGATGTGCCAAACTGGCAGTTGGGAAACATTACCACCGTACTACAAGAAGATTGGGAATCAAGAAGATAGTGTACCAAGCAAAATAAGAGCCAAAGAAATGGCTGAAGTTGGCTAACAGATAGCTAAAGAAATTTGCTAACAATGTGGAGCTGGATACAATGTTTTAGTAGACTGAGGATGGTACGTGTAGATTTTGAATGCTTTTGGAAACAGTTGAATCTTCAAAGTAAAAAATGGCAAGAGCTTTGTTAAGAAAATTGGGAAATGACTCAACCAGCTTTTATAGTGGAGAATTAGAAGGTGTATTAGAGGACATACACTTTCCATAGCTCAGTTCAATACCAAATTTTTCATGGACCTTCCTCATATTTTTCTAAGATTTCAGAGAAGTTGGTGAGAGTTTAGAAGTTTTTTTGCATGTCCTACGAAGGTTTTGAAAGTCATGTGAGGATTCAACTCTCGCAGGCATGGATCTCTCGCACAACTTTCTCCTATCAACATTTTTTCTTAAAACCAACTCTTCTTTAGACAAGTCAATTTGAATGTCCTGATTCCATTTATGCTGCTTGCAAAGGTTGGTTTGATAATCTTGATGACATGAAAGGTTCTAAAGATTTTCTCATATTGAACTCTCGCAAGGGCCATTTTCTCACCATTTCTTCACAAGTATCTCTCGTAGAGCTTCTTGTAGATCCATCTATTGTCAGATCTATCTATGGTGAGATTTGGAGAGGTTCTTAGGAAGATTTTGGTAGCTGATCTATCATTTTGAGTGGTTTTCTTTTTATTTTGCTAAATCAGGTCTGAGATGCGTTTAAATGTTGCTTGGATCTTGTTGAAATGACTTGCTTGTAGCGCAAGATATCATCTGTAAGTTCTCTATATGTCATTATCAAGCTGGATCCATGTTTACTGAGGTGGCCAATACTTATGTAATTGGCTACCGGAGTCCCATCTGGATGTTGCAGTTTCAGGGCTCCATGGTTAAGAATTTCTTTGATGTTCTATGAACTTTTGCCTACGAACTTGAATTTTTTCTTGATCACCTTAGTTTTATACATTAGGACCAGATCTCTGGCATGAAGATCCTTCTTATGTAACCGATGATCATGCCATGTCTTCCGATGTGCTTTCTTAGATGCTAGTGCATGCACAGCTAATAGGCATGTCTTGCAAAATTTATGAAGTGCTTCATGGTCTAGTTTTGGAGATTTACACTCATTGAGATGCTGTGTGGTGGCAATCCTCAGTGATGGTACCAAAAACTCCATTGGCATTACAACATCTTGACCAATAACCAATTAGCAAATACTGCTCTTATATGCTATCCTAAATGCCCACAGAACAGCATGTAGCTTATTCTCCCAATCAGATTTGCTAGCTTCGACTGTCTTTGTGATGACGCTACACATGATCTTATTGGATGACTCAGCTCTTCCATTACCACGAGGATAATATGGTGTGCTGAACCGATGGATCACAAAAAATTCTTCTAATAGAACCTTGATGGTTTCATTGACAAAGTGGCTTCCACGATCACTGAATATCTCAATTGAACATCCAAAGCGCACAATGATATGCGCATATAACAACTTGGTAGTAGTTTTGGCATCATCCACTCTTATGGCCTTGGTTTCTACCCATGTGGTTAGATAATATGTAGCCACGATGATAGATCAGGCTTGAGAGCTTTTTGCTACTGCGTGGATAGGGCCAATGTAGTCCAATCCCCACTTTTTGAATGGTGCCTAGATGTAACAAACCATAATTAGTCCTGGTAGGTCTCTTGGCTCATTGGCATACATCACATTTTCTTAAGTATTCTTCCGTATCCTTGTGAATCATTGGCCACCATCATCCTAACTGTAGAATTTTGTGAACAATGATGTCTGAAGCGAAATGACCACCACCCATGCCTTCATGTGAAAACGATATAATCTGAGTGGTTTCATGTGGAAGAATGCATTGTTGAGGATATTTCTTGTAAATAAATAAAATTAGCCAATATATAGAAAATAGGTACAAGGGTCGTGGCATCCTGCATGCGTAAGCCCATAGCCCAATAAGCACGTGTAGATTACTATATTATGGAATAAAATAGACTTGGGCCGTGTGAATAAAATAATGTAAAAAAGGCCCAAAGCCAAAGTTTTGTTTAAGTTCTAAGTATTAGTCAAAGTCAAGGTGTTGGTAGGTGGAGTGTACTTCTTTGTGCACCTTAAATTTAGATGTGTTCCTTTTAAAGAGTTAGGATTTTGATCCTCTCTTCCATGAAGTAGCCAATAGAAGCAAAGGGGCAAGCGTCTCTCCAAGAATAAAAAGGCACCTCTTGTACTCCATTTTACATGTTAATAGATAGGAGGAGACTTTACCACTTTGTGGATTCAAGCATCCTCATGAGCTTTTGCTTAATGTCTAATGCTTTTCATTGAAGCTTTCTATTTTTTCTATGCTTTGCTATTTCATTGGTTTATGTTTGTTAATGCTTCTCCATTAGATTAAAGCAATAGCTAATGAGCTACCTCCCTCTAATCCATTTTTCTTCCCTCTATTTCACCTCTGCTTTTCATGGTATGTGTGGCTAGTGTCAGGTTGGGAGGTTAGTGTTAGTTTCGTGGGAAAAAACAACTAACCATAGTTTGAGACCTATCTTTGTGGATCTAACCATTTTTGACATGCGGAGGGTGTCTTGCGCTATATCTACGACCCAACAAGTGGAGCCGTTCCTGGGTATAGCTACTACTAACTAGTATAGTTGATGCATTAGTTGTTTCTGACCTATTTTGTGTGTTAGGAAGGGTTTTGGGATAGTTTAGAGTGGATTTTGCTTGTTTTTTTGTGTGTTGATCTGTTTGAAGCTAGCGGAGGAGGTGTTTTGAGGTAGTGGAGACTTGAGACAGTCTCTAAATGTTTGACACATCATCACCCAAAAAACCATAAAAGCCCAAAAAATCTACAATTTTGGAGGGGAAAAGTGAACAAAAAAATATCAACTTTTGATTTCTCACTATACATTGGAAAAGAATTCTCGCACATCTAACAGTAGCCTGAGGACACTGTCCTAGTCCTACGTAGAAGCCTGCAAGAGTTACTTCCAACAGATTCTCAGAAAAGTAAAAAAATTCATAACAATTCAAAAAAATCCTTGTAAAAATAAAAAAAAAACTATCCTATTGTAGCTAGATATCATTGGATAAGCTCATAGACAAGTCTACGAGAGCTCCTTTGCAGGGAAAAAGTCCAAAAACAGCTAAAATTTAGCCAGAACCCTCATAGACCTCAATTTTCGGAATTCCTGTTGCAACTAACCCTCGTCTCGCCTGCTAAAGCTTTGTCTTGATAATGCATTTGTAATGTCCAATTGTCATAGATCCCATCCATAAAGATTATCAAGAGATATGATGACCCGAATGCTTACCATCTTTGCCACAAGTGCAAAGCTTTCGTCATTGTCAATCCCATATTCTTGAGCATATCCTTTTGCCAACAAGTACTTGTTAATATATCCATCTTGATTTGTCATCACCTTGAAGATCCATTTGCATACAATAACTTTCTTATCCTTAGGTAACTCCACCAATCTCCATGTTTCATTCTTCAAGAGAGATTGATACTCGAGATCCATTGATTGGATCCACTCCTCTTTGTTCCTTGCTTCATCTACACATGTAGGTTCATCGAAAGACATTAGGAAAGCAAAATAATCTTCAGCAACTACCTGCTTACCCTTTTTATCATAAGTGAGCCTTGAAGGCATTTTGTCTTTGCCTTATAATCTATATATCCATCATTCAAGATTTGTTCTATAGTGATAGGGTCGGGTCTACAAGCTTATTGATTGCTAGAAGACACTATAGGTTTAGATTTCTAAGTGAAACCATCTAACGTTTCGAGTGATTTTTCACTAATAATGGCATCAATGAGTGGATTTTTGCTTGAAGCCAATGAAAGGCTCCTTCCAGTAATTATGCTATTTGGAAAGTTCAAATGGAGTCTTTGTTAGTACTTCATGATCTTTATGACATTGTCCTTGATGTGGAAGAAGAACCTCAAGGTGTTCAAGATTCATTAAAGTACAAGAAGAGATCTAGTAAAGATGAATGTAAGTAATGACCTATTGAAAGAAATCTCATCTTGTAACTCGTCTAATGAGGCATGGTATTTCTTTTGAATGCATTTATGCATCCAAAAATACTTCAAGAGTACTCATGTGTAAGAAACCAAATACTTCATGTGAAAAATGCAAAAATAAGCTTGGTAGAGGCCAAAAATCTTGTATATAGATAAACACACATGTGTGAGCCTGTTTCCACATGTGAAAATTGTGTACTTGTCATGTACCATAATCATATAGGTTGTACATATGATTTAATTCAAGTTCTAGTGGCTAAAAAGGCCAAAAACTAGTTTTCTAGACATATGACACATGGCATCAATCTATTGATTGCATGAGCCACATCCTTTGGTTAGGTGTCATATCACATGTGTAGAGGACATCTCACATGTGTGGAATAAGCTGAAGTAGGCAAATTTTGACTTCTAGAAGATTTCCAAGTAGATCTCCATATAGAAAGAAAATGGACCAAAAGTGCTCAAAATAGAAGGTTTTGTCCAAGTGTCAGTTTTGCATGATGAATCATCATATGACAAAGCACCTTCACACATGTGGAATCAGAGGGATGATCAGTACCACGAGCTCCCACTTATTGTATATATAGAGCCACATTTGGCCATAATCATAGTGAGACACCAATCTTGGTTTTGGAAGCAATTTTCAGTGATTCTCTCCATTTGTCTATATTCGTTTTGATTGTTTTGAGGTTCTATCAATGTGTACTTGATTTTCAGGTTGGAGTCCGTACTCATACAGTGTTTCACATGTGTGAAACCAGAAAGTACTCCTACCTTCAATTAATGATTGTTCTTGTTAGGATTTTGTGTCTAGAATTGACCTAGATTGATCTTAATCTCAAGTAGATTGATAGATCAAGTAATCTGACAACCAATCCCTCTTGAGGATCAGATTAGGATTCACTCTTGGTCCTTTTTGTACTTTTTGCACATGGTATCAGAGCCTATACAAGAGGTTTTGTTGAAATTGATAGGGTTAATCCAAATCAAAGCCAAAATTAGCATTTTTTTTTAAACTAGTCAAATTTTGTGTAATGAGTTGGATTTGATAGCTATCCTTAAAATTTTTGGTCCAGATCTTGTTGTGGGCTGTAGGGACCCTTTTCACACGTGTGAGACCATACAGCTCCGATTTTGGCTAAGAAAATTCAAAAATTTGTACAATTTGACTCACACACCCAATTTGAGAGATTTTTGGTGCAAAATCAAGCATTTTCTATAGAGAATCTAATCCCTTGATTAATTCTTGGATTAGATCAGCCAAGAAATTAAATTTGAAGCTCGAATTAGGTGCATTAATTGATTATCTCTGATTTTTTGAGTGCATGTTGAAGTTGAGAGAGATTTGGCTGAAAATTATAGATTAATGAGTGATATGCAAGGTGAGAGGTTGAAATTTATTGTACCATCACTCTAGATTTGTTCAAGAGTGATAGTGTCAAGTTTAGAAGCATCAATTTGCTAGAAAAAATCCTTGGATCTGTCCTCCAATTGAAACCTTTGAGAGTTTCTAGTGCATATAGAGCATCTATGCAAATCTTTTGTAGAATTTGACATACATTGGCTTAAATTGAGAGTTCTAGAAAAGAGATTGAGATCCAAGTCACATTGTTCAACCCTACTCAATTTGTTTGAGTGATTGTAAGGTTTGAAAAGAGTCATTAAGGTCTCTATGGCAAATGTGTAGAGAGAGATCCAATTTTCTAAAGAGTTCCTTCTTTTGTAGAGGGCAAGACCTAGAAGCTCATTATGTGTTGTTATAGGTGAAGAATTTGTCTTCTCCTAGGTGATCAAATCTTTCTAAGTGGTATTAGCTCTTTGAAGCACAATATCTTAGTGAGAAAAATCACAACTTTTGATTTTGAATTTCATTCCAAGTCTTAAAAAGTAGAGTAATTGGTGGAATCCAATAGGAATGATTGAATTCAATTTGTTGAGCAAAAAATGACATAGAATGTATGAAACTCAAATTAGTTCTATTAAACTTTCTTTGTGAGAGTGTGAGGGTCAATTTGTGATCCCATTGGATGTCTAGAATGATGAGGAGTCCATATTTGAGAATTCATGCATGGTTGAGATCTTTGTGAATCTCTAGTTGTCTAATTTTTTAAGCTTTGTGAAAAATTGGTGGTATAGTTTGTTGTCAAATTAAATCAAATTCATTCTAAATCTCAAGTGTGAGATTATTTGGGTCAAGAGTGAGTCCAAAGAAGTGATTAAGTTTGATTTTCATGTATTTGAAACAAAACCCATCTTTTGTTCAAGAATCTCAAGTGTTGAGAGAACTAGTCAAGTGAAAAGGAAAATCTAGGTGTCAAATATTTTTCATATCCATTTCAACTTTCAAAAGAAAGAGTCATTGGTATTTGATGAGTCCAATAGGAGATTGGATCTGATTTCTTTAGTGATTTGATTCAAATATTGTGTGCTTTTGTCTTAGTGATCAAAGCAAAGTTTCCAAGTCACTAATCATTACTGTGAAGATTGATTCTTAGGTTTGTGAGCTAGACCTTTTGTAGATCCTTCTAGATTGTTGAAGATGTTCAAATCTAGTCTCTTGAAAGTCACAAATTACATTTGTAGAATCATATCACAGGTTTTTATTCACATGGCATCAATAGGTGGCATCCTATTGAAGGAAAGAAAGGATCTTGAGTGCAACCTTTGTGGCAAGGGAGGATATTTTTTCTCAAGATGCTACAAAAAGAAGACCAGTCCATCCAAGGAGAACCAAAGCAAGGGGGCCAAGGTGAAGGATGGAGCTTCAAGTTCAAAATAAAAATACAAGAAGGACAAGTCCAAAAAAAGGTGTTTCCTTTGTGGAAAGGTGAATGAGGCTTGGAGTCTCAAGAGGACTTGCAAGATTTGTCTTCAAGAGTCCATCACAACACATGTCAAATTTTTCATTTGGAAGTGCATTGTTTGGTTCAAGATGCAAAGATAGATGTCACTTTCATGAAAGTAACTTGGATTTATTTTATGTCCTTGGAAAGTATTTTGCTTGGAACTTTGGACAAGTTCAAACTTATTGTTATTATCCAAGAGAAATCAATCAAGAATAAGGAGCAATCCCAAAATGAAAATAGTTTCATTTATGCTCTCATGTCAACTTATGAAGAACCATTTCGATTTGAAGAGATTTTTGTATCTCAAAGGTGGATTAAGGCAATACTAGTTGAGTGTGATGCCTTAAAGTATATCAAAGCATGTTTTCCTTGTAAGCTTACATTAGTTATGAAGTCAAGGAAATGGGAATATCTTCATAATGTAAGATCTTATGAGAATAAGTGAAGCATCCAAAGTGAACACTTATATCCATAAGCAAGTAGTTAGTCTTATTGAGATGGAAATACCTTTTGATTTCAAAATCATGCCAAGTTGTGGTGATTTTTGGACTTATGTTTCTAGCATAAGTAATCGATAATCATAGGAAGTGCATATTGTATGGCCAGACTTGTTGTGATCATCATGAGACATGGAGGTCTCAGATTTCCATCAACAAGGAGCACCATGAAGAGGATCTTAAAGAGTCATCTCAAAGTTCAAGTATGCCAAGGATTGAGGAGGAGAGACCTTCTCAAGTTGTGATTCCAAAAAGAAACTCAAGAAACATGGTTGAACCCATGTAGCTCACATTTCAAGGGAAAGAGGCGCATATCTCATGTGGTATACATCTCATACTTACTTCTCTTATGTCATTTGATAAATCAATTTGCTTTAGTGAGACCATTCATCTCCAAATTGGAGTAAAGCCATACTAGTTGAGTATGAAGTCTCTCTTGAGAACATAGATGATGTTCTTAAAAGGTTGAAATTGATTTTAAATCAATTAGAAAGCAAATGGTTATTTCATCAAATGTATGCTCTTGAGTCATGCAAGAGCAAAAGTGATTTGTTCACTCATAGTTTGAAAATTTGTATTGAGGCAAACTGTAAACTCTTTATGAGAGTAAGTGAATCATCTTCTAAAGACACTTATCTCCATAATGAAGTATTTAGCCTCATTGGATCTGAGATTAGCATGGTAAACAAGCATGAAGATATGATGCAAACACTTTGTTATTATAGCATGCATATTCTTGCCAATTTGGATAAGTCTAATTTTCTAGATCATGGTAACATGATGTTAGATCTTTGTGATCCTAATAAGTCAAGAAGAAATCTTTATTTTCTCATGGAGGAGCATGCACATGAAGAAGGAGCAAGCCTCAAAGTCAAGCATCTACATGAAATTTGGAAGGAATCAATTTCGAAGATGCTAGGATGGTGCAAAGCTCTCAAGTTCATCAAAGATGTCAACATCAAAGAAGCACTATCATGGATAGGGTGATTTCAGATCAACATCAAGCTCATTGGTTGATCTTCACACCTTTTGAACCAACAAATACCAATTCAGCCCATGGAGTCAAGTTCAAGATCTTCATGTTTTCCATCAAGCTAGATTTACCAAACTAGATTTTTGAGGAGTGTGAAAAATGCAAAAATAAGCCTGGTAGAGGCCAAAAATCTTGTATATAGATAAACACACATGTGTGAGCCTGTTCCCACGTGTGAAAATAATGTACTTGTCATGTACCATAATCATATAGGTTGTACATATGATTTAATTCAAGTTCTAGGGGCAAGGTACCCTTCGGATTAAGGGTATGTGCCCTTGGATAAGGACAGACAAGTGACTATACCTTAGTTGGAGGTATGGAGTCATGTGATCCTTGGATAAGGGGTACCTTAGTATTAAAGGTAGGTGTCTTAGATTAAGGTACTAGTGTCCTTGGTTAAGGACAGGTAGGTGTCTATGCCTTGGATGGAGGTATGGAACCTAGAGAGGTGTTAGAAAGTCATTGGATGACTATTTTTTCTAAACCTTGGGCCTAAACCTTGAACCATATCACTTTATTGGTCTAGGACCAAAGTATACTTGCACAACTTGGGCAATGGGACCTAGTAGGAGGGCGCCCTTCTAAAGTGTCTATTGAGTTCCCAACTCCCACAAGAAAGGCATTCAAAGAGTCATAGGTTATGGAAGGAGTCTCTTGACATTCCATAAGCCTATGGAGGCTCTTGGAGATTCTTTAACTCCCCTAGGCTTCTCTCTCTCATTGGATGAGCATGGAACTCCATAGTGCATTGGAGGGGCCTGTGGGCCATCCATATGAGGGTAGTAGGGCGCCCATTGGGAGGGGGGAGATCTCTCTTGTTTGCTTGGCTTATGTTCTAGTGTTGCTACTAGTGTGTAGAGTGCTTTCTTGTGGTAGTATGCTTGAGGTTTGGATCTTGCTTATGGAATGGGAAATAAGTAGAGTTTGGATCTTGAGTATGCTATGGAGTGTTGTGGTATGCTTGTGATTTGTTTATGGTTAGCAAGGGGGTGCTAGATAGGTCTTGCTTGGAGCTCGGATCTAGCTATGGTTGTGTGGTGAATACTTGAGGCCAGCTTGTTATCTATCTTTGTGTTTAAAGAGTAGGGACACAGGTGGAGGAGAGATCCTTGGAGGCTTGCAGATCCTTACTTGCAGGTGGAGGCATCCTAGCTTGGAGTTGGGGAGCATCTTGAAGCTTGCAGGTTGCTTGGAGGACATTTGAAGGCTCTACCTTGGATTTGGAGGACTTCCTCACCTCTACTTGTAAAAGACGAATTACCTGCTAGAAACGTGGTTGATTGAAAATGGATTTTCAAAGTCAAGTACAATGCAAATGGAAGCATCAACAGAAGAAATGCATGACTTGTCGCCAGAGGAATTTCTCAAGTATACAACGTCGATTATATTGAAACTTTCAGTCTAGTAGTCAAGCATTCTTCTATTTGACTTTTGCTACCATTTGTCGCTGCAGCAGATTTGGAAATACATCAAATGGATGTACAGACTGCATATCTCAATGGAATTATTGAAGAAGACATTTACATGGTACAAAAAAAAATGGCTCTCTTGTATAGATTTCCAAGGTGAGCCTCCTTCACTTTGATTGTTGGTCACACTTCATGGGCAAGGATTCTAACCCAAGGCCTTCAAACAAACACAAACTTAATCTAATGGTTTTAAGAAGGCACAAAGCAAGTCACATGAATCATGTGAGTCTTACTTTGAACAAATTAGATTTCTTATTTGCAACTTGAGTTTGTAACTTAGACTTTGTTCTTTAACTTATTTTATTTACACCTAGGGCCCAAGTCTTTATGGAACAACTTAACATAACTAGGAGTGTGTTCATTCGGTCGGGCTTATGCTTGTAGGAAGTCGGTGCCCTCGCACTTATTATTCTAATTGTACAATGTATTGTGGCATGGTCCACTTGGTAAGGTTGGTGGAGGAGCACTACTGTTGGTGGACCGTTTATTGCTAGAACATGGATGCTTCAAGAAAAGCGTGGATAGAATCTACTTACATAAAATCTGAGGCTTTATTGGATGATGACAATAAGCAAGAACGTGGACTTGCCAGATTTTCAATAATACCCATAATCGTCTGGTGGCCATGCTTGGTAGCCTTGTTTATCGACAAATGGATAGTCGACACCATCTATCAAAGGATCCCACGATATGGCTTGTTGATAGTGATTCTCATAGATCGGCGCTACTTCTCTTGGTGGTATTGTCGTGCATTCACTCAATCAATACTGCGGGTGTGACATGGTTTGTTGACTGCTTAGTCTATCTAAATGCCCGCACTTGAAGACTTTCTTCAATAGTCAATAGTATTGCTTGAGGATGAGGCCTTGATACTTGAAGCGCTAGCTCTTGCTGGGCTGAAGGCCTAATTGGGCTTGGATTCCCTGGATTTGGCCTTTTAAGTACTATTATACTCGGATTTGGCATTGGTCTGGTGGTCTGTTGCATCTTGGAAGAATCAGACTTTGGCTGAATCTTGCTCGTTGAAGGACGATCATCAACCTTAGTCTTTCCCTTGTCATTGCACTTCCCAATTGAAGGCTACGTGATTGTGCTTTTCCTTGGATCTTGTGATGAACTAATTCAAGTCACTTTGTGGACACAAGTTTTCTTTGTAATCCATCACTAAGAAATTTGTGTATTGATTGTGCCAAGAGTCCTAATAGAACTTGCTTGACATCCTCGGTTGCCAATTTCATGACTTCCTCAGCTATTATTGGCTTGATAGACTCTATCGGCTTTGTTTTTAGTGATGTCATTGTCCTTTTCCCCGTGGGTGTGTCTATAAATCTTGGATCTTTTGTCAAATTTTCTTCTTCCTCACTCATTTTGTAACCTGGTGGCACTAGGATTTTACATTTGTAGTGCATTTTGGCTATAGGTGAATTGGTTAAAAGAGGTGCATATCGATCTACATACGCCAAATGCCTCCTAGCTATTTGTGAATTTTTCATCGGGCAATCTCGACATGGATGATTGACTCCACATTGTGCACAACAGGGTTCGAATGCTGATAGATCCCCTCGATGTGGACATATTCAATTTTTTGTGATTTTGTCAAAACCCTAATTTTGATTGGATCTCTAGATAGTGAGGTTGTTGGACTTCATTTGAGTGTGTTTCAATCTTAGAAAGTAGCAAGAGTCATTAGATTGAGGTATCCATTTGATTGGATAGAGCTTTGAAGTGTGCAAAAAGTACAAAAAGGACCAAGAGTGGATCCTAATTTGATCCTCAAGAGGGATTGGTTGTCAGATTACTCTATCAATCTACTTGCGATTAAGATCAATCTAGATCAATTCTAAACACAAAATCCTAACAAGAACAATCATTAATTGAAGGTAGGTGTACTTTCTAGTTTCACACATGTGAAACACTGTCTAAGTACGGACTCCAACCTGAAAATCAAGTACACATTGATAGAACCTCAAAACAATCAAAACAAATGTAGACAAATGGAGAGAATCACTCAAAATTGCTTCCAAAACCAAGATTGGTGTCTCAGATTGATTATGACCAAATGTGGATCTATATATACAATAATTGAGAGCTAGTGGTACTGATCATCCCTCTGATCCCACATGTGTGAAGGTGCTTTGTCATATGATGATTCATCATGCAAAATTGACACTTGGACAAAACCTTCTATTTTGAGCACTTTTGGTCCATTTTCTTTCTATATGGAGATCTACTTTGAAATCTTCTAGAAGTCAAAATTCCCCTAATTCAGCTTATTCCACACATGTGAGCTCACCTCTACACGTGATATGACACCTAACCAACGGATGTGGCTCGTGCAATCAATAGATTGATGCCATGTGTCATATGTCTAGAAAACTAGTTTTTGGCCTTTTAGCCACTAGAACTTGAATTAAATCATATGTACAACCTATATGATTATGGTACATGACAAGTACATTATTTTCACACGTGGGAACAGGCTCACACATGTGTGTTTATGTATATACAAGATTTTTGGCCTCTACCAAGCTTATTTTTGCATTTTTCACACTCCTCAAAAATCTAGCTTGGTAAATCTAGCTTGATGGAAAACATGATGATCTTGAACTTGACTCCATGGGTTGAATTGGTCTTTGCTGGTTCAAAAGGTGTAAAGATCAGCCAATGAGCTTGATGTTGATCTGAAATCACCATATTCATGATAGTGCTTCTTTGATGTTGACATCTTTGATGAACTTGAGAGCCTTGCACCATCCTAGCACCTCCAAAATTAATTCCTTCCAATTTTCATGTAGATGCTTGACCTTGAGGCTTCCTCCTTTTTCATGTGCATGCTCCTTCATGAGAAAATAAAGATTTCTTCTTGATTTATTAGGATCACAAAGATCTAACATCATGTTACCATGATCTAGAGAATTAGACTCATCCAAATTGGCAAGACTATGCATGCTATAATAACAAAGTGTTTGCATCATATCTTCATGCTTGTTTACCATGCTAATCTCAGATCCAATGAGGCTAAATACTTCATTATGGAGATAAGTGTCTTTAGAAGATGATTCACTTACTCTCATAAAGAGTTTACAGTTTGCCTCAATACAAATTTTCAAACTATGAGTGAACAAATCACTTTTGCTCTTGCATGACTCAAGAGCATACATTTGATGAAATAACCATTTGCTTTCTAATCGATTTAAAATCAATTTCAACATTTTAAGAACATCATCTATGTTCTCAAGAGAGACTTCATACTCAACTAGTATGGCTTTACTCCAATTTTGAGATGCAATGATCTCACTAAAGCAAATTGATTTATCAAATGACATAAGAGAAGTAAGTATGAGATATACCACATGAGATATGCGCCTCTTTCCCTTGAAATCTGAGCCACATGGGTTCAACCATGTTTCTTGAGTTTCTTTTTGGAATCACAACTTGAGAAGGTCTCTCCTCCTCAATCCTTGGCACACTTGAACCTTGAGATGACTCCTTAAGATCCTCTTCATGATGCTCCTTCTTGATGGAAGTCCGAGACCTCCATGTCTCATAATGATCACAACATCCATGACCATATAATATGCACTTCCTATGATTATCAAGATTACTTATGCTAGAAACATAAGTCCAAAAGTCACCACAACTTGGCATGATTTTTCCAATATTGAAATCAAAAGGTCTCTCCATCTCAATAAGGCTAACTATTTGCTTATGGATATAAGTGTCCACTTTGGATGCTTCACCTATTCTCATAAGAAGTTTACAACTTGCCTTTAAGATTGAAAACTCACAATTTTCATCTTTATGAATGAACACATCGATGATTCATGATCTTATTGAAACCAAAAGGTCCTACATTATGAAGATATTTCCATTTCCTTGACTTCATAACTAATGTAAGCTTACAAGGAAAACATATTTTGCTATGTTTTAAGGCATCACACTCAACTAGTATTGCCTTAATGCACCTTTGAGATACAAAAATCTCTTCAAAGAAAAATGGTTCTTCATAAGTTGACATGAGAGCATAAATCAAACTATTTTCATTTTGTGATTGCTCCTTATTCTTGATTGATTTCTCTTGCATAATAACAATAAGTTTGAACTTGTCCAAAGTTCCAAGCAAAATACTTTCCAAGGACATAAAATAAATCCAAGTTACTTTCATGAAAGTGACATCTACCTTTGCATCTTGAACCAACCAATGCACTTCCAAATGAAAAATTTCAAAAGATTTGACACGTGTTGTGATGGACTCTTGAAGACAAATCTTGCAAGTCCTTGTGAGACTCCAAGCCTCATTCACTTTTCCACAAAGGAAACACCTTTCCTTGGACTTGTCCTTCTTGTATTTGCATTTCAAACTTGAAGCTCCATCCTTCACCTCGGCCCCCTTGCTTTGGTTCTCCTTGGATGGACTGGTCTTCTTTTTGTAGCATCTTGAGAAAAAATATCCTCCCTTGCCACAAAGGTTGCACTCAGGATCCTTTCTTTCCTTCAATAGGATGCCACCTATTGATGCCATGTGAATAAAAACCTATGATATGATCCTACAAATGTAATTTGTGACTTTCAAGAGACTAGATTTGAACATCTTCAACAATCTAGAAGGATCTACAACAGATCTAGCTCACAAACCTAAGAATCAATCTTCACAGTAATGACTAGTCACTTGGAAACTTTGCTTTGATCACTAAGACAAAAGCACACAATATTTGAATCAAATCACTAAAGAAATCAGATCCAATCTCCTATTGGACTCATCAAATACCAATGAATCTTTCTTTTGAAAGTTGAAATGGATATGAAAAATATTTGACACCTAGATTTTCCTTTTCACTTGACTAGTTCTCTCAACACTTGAGATTCTTGAACAAAAGATGGGTTTTGTTTCAAATACATGAAAATCAAACTTAATCACTTCTTTTGAACTCACTCTTGACCCAAATAATCTCATACTTGACATTTAGAATAAATTTGATTTGATTTGACAACAAACTATACCACCAATTTTTCACAAAGCTTAAAAAATTAGACAACTAGAGATTCACAAAGATCTCAACCATGCATGAATACTCAAATATGGACTCCTCCTCATTCTAGACATCCAATGGGATCACAAATTGACCCTCACACTCTCACAAAGAAAGTTGAATAGAACTAATTTGAGTTTCATACATTCTATGTCAATTTTTGCTCAACAAATTGAATTCAATCATTCCTATTGGATTCCACCAATAACTCTACTTTTTAAGACTTGGAATGAAATTCAAAATCAAAAGTTGTGATTTTTCTCACTAAGATATTGTGCTTCAAAGTGCTAATACCACTTAGAAAGATTTGATCACCTAGGAGAAGACAAATTCTTCACCTATAACAACACATAATGAGCTTCTAGGTCTTGCCCTCTACAAAAGAAGGAACCTTTTAGAAAATTGGATCTCTCTCTACACATTTTCCATAGAAACCTTAATGACTCTTTTCAAACCTTACAATCACTCAAACAAATTGAGTAGGGTTGAACAATGTGACTTGGATCTTAATCTCTTTTCTAGAACTCTCAATTTAAGCCAATCTATGTCAAATTCTACAAAAGATTTGCATAGATGCTCTATATGCACTAGAAACTCTCAAAGGTTTCACTTGGAGGACAGATCCAAGGATGTTTTCTAGCAAATTGATGCTTCTAAACTTGACCCTATCACTCTTGAACAAATCTAGAGTGATGGTACAATGGATTTCAACCTCTCACCTTGCATATCACTCATTAATCTATGATTTCTAGCCAAATCTCTCTCAACTTCAACGTGCACTCAAAAAATCAGAGATAATCAATTAATGCACCTAATTCAAGCTTCAAATTTAATTTCTTGGCTGATCTAATCCAAGAACTAATCAAAAGATTAGATTCTCTATAGAAAATGCTTGATTTTGCACCAAAAATCTCTCAAACTGGGTGTGTGAGTCAAATTGTGCAAATTTTTGAATTTTCTCAGCCAAAATCGGAGCTGTATAGCCTCACACTTGTGAAAAGGGTTCCTACAGTGCACAACAAGGTTTGGACCAAAAATTTTGAGGATAGCTATCAAATCCAACTCATTACACAAAATTTGACTAGTTTCCAAAAAACTGCTAATTTTGGCATTGATTTGGATTAACCCTATCATTTCAACAAAACCTCTTGTACTAGGCTCTGATACCATGTGCAAAAACTACAAAAAGGACCAAGAGTGGATCCTAATCTGATCCTCAAGAGGGATTGGTTGTCAGATTACTTGATCTATCAATCTACTTGAGATCAAGATCAATCTAGATCAATTCTAGACACAAAATCCTAACAAGAACAATCATTAAATGAAGGTAGGTGTACTTTCTGGTTTCACACGTGTGAAACACTATCTGAGTACGGACTCCAACCTGAAAATCAAGTACACATTGATAGAACCTCAAAACAATCAAAACAAATATAGACAAACGGAGAGAATCACTCAAAATTGCTTCCAAAACTAAGATTGGTGTCTCACATTGATTATGGCCAAATGTGGCTCTATATATACAATAAGTGGGAGCTCGTGGTACTGATCATCTCTCTGATCCCACATGTGTGAAGGTGCTTTGTCATATGATGATTCATCATGCAAAACTGACACTTGGACAAAACCTTCTATTTTGAGCACTTTTGGTCCATTTTCCTTCTATATGGAGATCTACTTGGAAATCTTCTAGAAGTCAAAATTCGCCTACTTCAGCTTATTCCACACATGTGAGCTGTCCTCTACACATGGGATATGACACCTAACCAAAGGATGTGGCTCATGCAATCAATAGATTGTTGCCATGTGTCATATGTCTAGAAAACTAGTTTTTGGCCTTTTTAGCCACTAGAACTTGAATTAAATCATATGTACAACCTATATGATTATGGTACATGACAAGTACACTATTTTCACACGTGGGAACAGGCTCACACATGTGTGTTTATCTATATACAAGATTTTTGGCCTCTACCAAGCTTATTTTTGCATTTTTCACATGAAGTATTTGGTTTCTTACATATGAGTATTCTTGAAGTATTTTTGGATGCATAAATGCATTCAAAAGAAATCCCATGCCTCATTAGATGAGTTACAAGATGAGATTTCTTTCAATAGGTCATTACTTACATTCATCTTTACTAGATCTCTTCTTGTACTTTAATGAATCTTGACCACCTTGAGGTTCTTCTTCCACATCAAGGACAATGTCATAAAGATCATGAAGTACTAACAAAGACTCCATTTGAACTTTCCAAATAGCATAATTACTGGAAGGAGCCTTTCATTGGCTTCAAGCAAAAATCCACTCATTGATGCCATTATTAGTGAAAAATCACTCAAAACGTTAGATGGTTTCACTTAGAAATCTAAACCTATAGTGTCTTCTAGCAATCAATAAGCTTGTAGACTCGACCCTATCACTCTAGAACAAATCTTGAATGATGGATATATAGATTATAAGGGAAAGACAAAATGCCTTCAAGGCTCACTTATGATGAAAAGGGTAAGCAGGTAGTTGCTGAAGATTATTTTGCTTTTCTAATGTCTTTTGATAACCCTACATGTGTAGATGAAGCAAGGAACAAAGAGGAGTGGATCCAATCAATGGATCTCGAGTATCAAGCTCTTATGAAGAATGAAACATGGAAATTGGTGGAGTTACCTAAGGATAAGAAAGTTATTGGATGCAAATGGATCTTCAAGGTGATGACAAATCAAGATGGATATATTAACAAGTACTTGTTGGCAAAAGGATATGCTCAAGAACATGGGATTGACAATGATGAAAGCTTTGCACTTGTGGCAAAGATGGTAAGCATTCGGGTCATCATATCTCTTGATAATCTTTATGGATGGGATCTATGACAATTGGACATTACAAATGCATTTTCAAGACGAAGCTTTAGTAGGCGTGATGAGGGTTAGTTGCAACAGGAATTCCGAAAATTGAGGTTTATGAGGGTTCTGGCTAAATTTTAGCTTTTTCTGGACTTTTTCCCTGCAAAGGAACTCTCGTAGACTTGTCTATGAGCTTATCCAATAATATCTATCTACAATAGGATAGTTCTTTAATCTGATTGGGAGAATAAGCTACATGTTGTTCTATGGGCATTTAGGATAGCATATAAGAGCAGTATTAATCAGACACCTTTCTAATTGGTTATTGGTCAAGATGTTGTAATGCCAATGGAGTTTTTGGTACCATCATTGAGGATTGCCACCACACAGCATCTCAATGAGCCTAAATCTCTAAAACTAGACCATGAAGCACTTCATAAATTTTGCAAGACATGCCTATTAGCTGTGCATGCACTAGCATCTGAGAAAGCACATCGAAAGACATGGCATGATCATCGGTTACACAAGAAGGATCTTCGTGCCAGAGATCTGGTCCTAATGTATAAAACTAAGGTGATCAAGAAAAAATTCAAGTTCATAGGCAAAAGTTCATAGAACATCAAGGAAATTCTTAACCATGGAGCCCTGAAACTGCAACATCCAGATGGGACTCCGGTAGCCAATTACATAAGTATTGGCCACCTCACTAAACATGGATCCAGCTTGATAATGACATATAGAGAACTTACATATGAGATCTTGCGCTACAAGAAAGTCATTTCAACAAGATCCAAGCAACATCTAAATGCATCTCAGACCTGATTTAGCAAAATAAAAAGAAAACCACTCAAAATGATAGATCAGCTACCAAAATCTTCCTAAGAACCTTTCCAAATCTCACCATAGATAGATCTGACCTAGATGGATCTACAAGAAGCTCTACGAGAGTTACTTGTGAAGAAACGGTGAGAAAATGGCCCTTGCGATAGTTCTATTGGAGAAAATCTTTAGAACCTTTCATGTCATCAAGATTATCAAACCAACCTTCGCAAGCAGTATAAATGGAATCAGGACATTCAAATTGACTTGTCTAAAGAAGAGTTGGTTTTCAGAAAAAATGTTGATAGGAGAAAGTTGTGCAAGAGATCCATGCCTGCGAGAGTTGAATCCTCACATGACTTTCAAAACCTTTGTAGGACATGCAAAAAAACTTCTAAACTCTCACCAACTTCTCTGAAATCTTAGAAAATTATGAGGAAGGTCCATGAAAAATTTGGTATTGAACTGAGCTATGGAAAGTGTATGTCTTCTCATACACCTTCTAATTCTCCACTATAAAAGCTGGTTGAGTCATTTGCCACTTTTCGTGACAAAGCTCTTGCCATTTCTGAGAAGTTTGCAAAGACTTTTCCTAGCCGGAAAAATGTCTGGTATCCAATTTGTGTGGGAAATCATACTATGAATGAATGTCCAACATTGAAACAACAAATGACAAATATTATTTGTCATTTGTACAATTCTATGGGTCATTAAATAGCCTTTTGCTCATTTAATCCTTGGATTATCCAACAAAGGTATGCTAAGCTTCAATATCGAGAACCTACTTATTCAAAGGGGCCTAATGGAAAGCCTTTTAATTTTGGCCTTGGATTTCCATAACAACTAGCTCTGCTAGCTCCCATGGAAAGATTGCTCCACTTGCAGAACCTTATTCTGGAAATGAACAATGGAACTATAGCTATCAAGTCGATGTCGTTAATGACAAGCCTCTAGCTACTGCATGTGCCTATTTAACTAAATACACACAACGTTACAGGTCAAAGATTCTACGTATTTCAATGTCTCTATTTCATATGATGGCAGATTCACGACTGCACGACCAGAACTTGTATGACTGGGCCCAGTTTGCATCCAACTACCATGAAAAACAAACAACAATCCACCTTACTGGGCTACCTTCTGACAAATCTTACACTGCAGCAGATGATCAATCGATCGAAATTGCGAGAGATGGTACTAGTAGCTGACAAAGCTTGGGAGAGTCCAACAACACCTAGGAAGACCAAGCATGCTCATGGAGCCTCCAAGAAGAGGACACTTTTCTCATCTCCACAAGGGCCACCTCCAAAGAAACCCAACACGAGCATCATGAAGCTGACTTTGAAGAAGCAACCCACGTCCTCGACATCACAACAAGTTACTACTCTAGGAGGGTCTTTTGCTCGACAAGCTGACAACACCACCTTGGCAACACAACCACTTACACGACAAGCCAGGACAAGAAACAAAATGAAAGCCAAGAGGCCTCCTCCAGAACAGATTGAGACAAACGAGACGGAATCCGAAGGCAAAAAGCTCATCAAAAAGCCAACATCCACGAGAGTAGCTACCCAGTCTCAACAAACAACCTCTGGATCGACAGACTCACAAGACGAAGACTCCACGTCAGATACGGCTTCCCAATAGCATTCGTCACCACGTCATGCCATAGTTGATGCTGCCACATATATAGTTGTAGACACAACCGTGAATTTCCAAGCTGATCCAACACATTCAGTTGCCACTCCACCACTACTAAGTAATACACCAACGTTGTCACGATCACCAATGACACAAGCAATCACGGCAGCAGCATTGGTGAACATTGTAGACCAAGCAGACTTGGCAAACACCACAACAGCAGACGACCGAAAAGAATCCACATCCCCACAGACAACAATTTTGGGAGGAGAAAGTTGGGAATGTCATTCCTAATGAGATAACAGCAACACATCAAGAGCAGGCCCAGCAAGTCCATATCATCATGGACAAATCCTTTTATTTTGATGTTGTGGACCTGATCAATATAGAAAATGACACCGACAAGGAAAAGGAAGACCAGCCTAGGGGAAGCCATCTCTTGCCAGAGGCCATAGCCACTCCCACCCAACTCACCACCCCATCTGTCACTCTCACACCCACTATCACCACTCTCATTCCTCCTTTTTTTCCATTACCACTCCCACGTCTCTCTCAAACTCTATTTTTTGGACTAACACCACCCCACCATGCCCCCGACAAAAGCCGCCATGGCCAAGCAAGCCGAAGAGCCAAATGAGATTCAAAATATATTTAAGGGGGACCCTCTCTTGTGAGGGAGCTTTATTTGTATTGTTATACTCTTGTATTTGAATAAAGAAGATCGTCCACAAGTTTGGCTTTCATAGAGCTCCTTGGTCATGATGGATTTCTTGAGTGATTCCCTTATGATCTTGCCCTTCCATTATTATATGTGTGGATGTGGATTCATTACTTTCTTTGCTTTCTTTCATTCATGAATTGTAGATTAGAGTGGATTAGAATTCTTGTTCTTGCTCTAGAGTAGAATCAAGCTTTGAAGTAAACTAAATAGGCTAAAATTGTGCTTTAGATCCTGCATATTCCCTTACATTTCAGTTCTTGATGTTCTTGGGAAGTCCAAGAATCAAGAAATGAGTGTTTCTAGATCCTTGCACTTCTAGAGCTTGCTAATTAGTTTCTTGTTTTTCTTGTTCTTGTTTCTATTATTGCATGTAGATTAATTGTAGGTTGTTAGAAACTGCTTCTTTGATTTCTACAACATTAGTAGTAGGATCTTGTAGGTGTTCATCCAAGCAACAGACTGATTTTTAGATGAACATCATGACTTGCATGTTTCAATGCGATGTTGATGAAGATCAACCTCTTGCTTGAAGCCTGTGTTATTCATTGATCAAGATCTCTTGAAGATCAATCAAACTTGGCAAAGTCATTTGAATGGCAAGACTTTGAACAATGCTAGCATGAGCATCCAACAATCCATTAAGAATAGCTTGAACAAGCTCTCCTTCCTTAATGCTCTCATCAATGCAAGGCAACTCATCATTCAAAGCTTTCACTCTTAAAATAAAAGTGTTTGGACTTTCTTTAATCTTTTACAAACAAGAAAAGATTTGTCTTCTTAAAGTCAATACTCTAGAAGTAGATTTAGATTCATAAAAGTTCTTCAATGAATCCCAAGCATCATTTGATGAAGTACTCTTACCAACTTCCTTGAGAAGCTCATTGGTAATATTCATCTTTATCATGTGTAGAGCCCTTTTGGCCCTCTTGTCGTACTTCATTTAATCTTGTTGTGTTGCTGGACTCTCTTCCAAACCTATAACAATATTCAAAACATCATTCATATCAAAAAATGATTCCATCCTCACTTCCCACAATGAATAGTTACTTGAGGTAAGCCCTATATTAGCTTCCAACATGACTCCACTTGATGTAGACATGTAGCAATGACCTGATCCTCTCTCACAAAACACTCCTTTGAACAACAACAAATGTTTCCAAAAGGAAATCACAAAGATACGAAACTTCTCAATTCTCTTCTAGCACTTATACCAAGCAAATCAACCTCTGATCTATCCTCAATCTATTGACCCTTGCCACTTTTTAAGATTGAAACACACTCAAATGAAGTTTAGTAGCCTCACAATCTAGAGATCCAATCAAAATTAGAGTTTTGATAAAATCACAAAAAATCTACATGCAATTGCCTAATACTTGATATGCAATCTTGTAGCCATCACTCAGGATTTTCAATGCTCTAAAAATTGGTCATTTCCAGTAAGTAATGTGTGAAATCAGAATTGATCAAGAATATAGCTCTAAATAGAGTTATGATCTACAAAAGATCCAATCTACATATGCAAGAATCTTGATTTTGGTGTAGAATCCACTCGAGCAAGTTCTAGCATTGATATCTTCTCCAAATCATTGATCGACGTGAATGTTTCATTCATAACCTGAAACACAAGCTCTGATACCATGGGAAAGATTTCAGATCAATTAAGATCCAAATCCATAAAATGATCTTGGGTTAGAAAGACAATAGCTCACCAATCTTGCCACTGTAGAAAAATTAACATCTACTCATGAGATGCATACTCTAATAGATCTTGATCAAACATCAACCAAGACATAAAATAAAGTTTCTGTCCATAAAAAAATAGTAAGCTAGTATAATTTACAGGTGTGGATCTAAAAATAAAATCTAATAAGCATTCTACACATAGAATTGCAAGATATCACAAGTATAGTGCACCAATGGATAGTTGAACCCAAGAAAACCACGCATAAGCATGAATGGGATAAGAGAGAGAGAATGTGATCTCTCTTCCCACAAGTTATAACCTTTTATAGTAGGTCCAAACCTAAGTTTAAACTTTGGTTTCTCTCCATAATAAAAAACCCTACTATTATCATGACTAGATTCAATGTTTCTACTACTCAAATTGAATCTCCCCAAAACTCGTGTTCTACACTTTCCCACACTTTTCAAAATCATTTATTCAAATGCTTTTAGACTAATATAACTTTGAAAAGCAAACTCCAAGTCTAATATAAAATTGGTCTCAAAATTTGATGCTGCTTTGTGCTTGACTCCATGATAAGTTCTTATTACAAATGTTGAGTAATAGTTGTAATAAGCACTTTGTAGGATCTTGCAGCTATTAGTTAGTTGTTATTGTTTATCTTGTGATTCCAATATGAGTAGATTTAGCCTTGTTCACTATTTCTTGATTAGATTAGATTCTATTCCAAGAAGAATAGAAATAATCTATAGACTGTAAGAATCCAAGAAAGATCTAAAACAGAACTATAGAAAGTAGATATACAAGTCATAATAGATCATATATTCAAGTTGAGCTTCCATTGCCATCAATAGGATTGAGATCATGCCATAGATGTGCCAAATTGACGGGCGGGCACATTACCACCATACTGCAAGAAGATTGAGAATCAAGAAGATAATGTAGCAAGCAGAAGTAAGAGCCAAAGAAATGGCTGAAATCTGGCTAACAGATAGCTAAAGAAATCTGCCACCTACTACCTCCTCACAATAGCTGCGACTAAAGGATACTCAGCAGGCACAATCACCAAAAGTGCAATCACCTGCTAGGAGATCCACGTCCCAGTCACCAACATGGTCCATGCAACTTTCTGTGGTATCAATCCAACAACAACCACAAGCAATAAATTTAGGGGAGAGAGAAAGGGAGTTGTCTACTATCACATAAGCAGAAGACACACTTGCAGCTGACCACACTCAAGATGTCGAGACAGAAAAGATTGTTGAGGAGGCACAAGCACAATTAGTCCAAAATCATGAAGCCTTGAAGCGAAATTATCAAAACTTAGAGGAAGGAAATAAAAAGAAGTTGTTAGCACTTCGAGAAAGCATCAATAAGGTCTAGGAGGAACTCCTCCAATCAAAAAAATAGATGGACCAAATTTGAAATATGTCCTACGGAGTCGACACAGGAACAACGGTGTTAAAAAAAGATGATGATGATCGAGATGGAGTCGGGGCACCTGAACAAAGCATGTCTATCAACCAACAAGGTGTTGGCCTTGGCATGACAATTCAAGGTTCCACAATTAATGCTCTCGGTGATCTCCTCCACCTACACTCAACTTCCCCACTCACCATTCTTTTTCCCTGAGCAACTGTCATCCTACCACCTCTCATTTTTTCCTTCTACTAATTTGACCACATCCACCTCTAACACCATGACCACCAAATCTTCTTTCAAGTCTGATGACAATTTTTTGAAACAATTTATTTCACCAATAGCCGAATACAAATTGCATCCTGCTATGTAGAAACTTAATACTGCAGTCATTTCAACGATGAGAAAGGTATTGTTTATTGTTGCATGTGCAGTACAAAAGACCTAAATTCAAATTTCAAATTGACAGTATTAATTAGGTTATATTATACAATATACACATTGAGATCATAGATCAATGAACATTTTCTGGTAGATTAGGTTGGTAAGAGTAGTTTCAGGATCATATGACATAGTAAGCGGTTGGTAGTTAGGTAGATAATATGATTTTGTTTAGGCTGAAATAATGTGAGTAATAGGTGGTGGCAACGTGGTAGCTAGATGATAGATATGTGATGTCCTAGTAGATTGTGTATGCCTCTTGTTGTGCCTCTTGCTGAGTACTATGAAATTAGTATAATGAGATTGCATGTAATAGCAAACTTCGGTACATCGATTATGTATTGGTTTTCCATTAAATGATGTAGAAAGCTTTTAGTAGGATTATATTCTACCATACATACTGATGCATGATTACAATTGATGTGTGGATCATTTGGTTGCATCATTAGTCTTAATCATTGCATGCTTTCGCACTCAAATAGGGTTATGGGCCCACAAAACACATGCTGTACTTTCTAGAAGTTTTATTGTTATTTAATTGGATTAAGTACTAAACAATCTTTGTAAAAGATTGTTCACCATTCTTGCTATCAAATCAGCAAAACAAGGCAAATTGAAAAGCTGGAAGATGAAAACTACGATGTATGGTTGTAGAAGGGCTCTGGGATCTTGTCTCAAGCGTTGAGATAGAGCCGATCATTGAAGGAGAGACATTAGTTAACATAGTGGAGAAAAGGAGATTGTTCAGGGAGTGAATGAAGTGGCTCTCTAAATCATTTGTCTGTCTTTGGGATATACTGTCAGTGCACAGGCCAGAGACATATAAACAGGCAAAGAAGTTTGGAAGACTTTGCAAAATCTATACCATGGAATAGGCATGACCTCTAGGATTGTTTTGTCGAAAGAGTTGACACACATGTTCCTAGTAGAAGGCGAATCAATCACCTCCTAATGTAAGAGGATTCAAGGATGTTCATAGGCGCTTAGGAGCATTGGGATTTTCTATGAAAGAAAATGATGTAACAACATTATTTCTTGGAGGATTACCTTCATCCTTTGAAACCACCATTGGTGTTATAGAGGCTCAATAAGTAGATGAAAAGAAAGACTTATTGAATCTAGGGATAGCAATGACAAGAATCATGCAGACAGAACTGAGAAGAAGTAAAATGGCAGGACAATTTGATCAAAAAATGGCTTTGCTTATGCCATCTCAATGAGATCAAACCCAAAGTTGAGATAAGTAAAAAGAAAAGCAATACACCACAGGAAAGAAAGAGTTCCGGAAGAAGATTGAGAGGAAATGCTATGCTTGTGATTCCCCATATCATCTAGTAAGAGACTGCCCAATCAAAGCAAGAATAAGCAGATGCAGATCATGACAAAAATCCAAAATGTTCACACGTGTGGGGAACCACAAATTTAGTGTGAATGATCTTTACAAAGTTTTGTGTTAGCAGCTAGACCAAATGGAGAGTGAAAATCACAATCTACCTCAAGAATCTAAAGCTAGACCACAATCTAGAATGCTATTGATCAAAGCAAGACTATTTCCACACGTGTGGGGAAATTACAAAAGCAATAAATGTATGTTCTGCTGTTGAAGGGTTTGTGGATCCCAAGGCAACCCTAACCCTAGTTAATAAGTGAGAGGGATCTGGCACCCTGCATGTGTAAATCCAACCCAATGATCACATAGTTATTTGATTAATTAGAATGTTAATAAAGAGACTCTAGGCCTTTTTGTGGGACTTTTAATGTCGCAGGGCCTAAATGTCAAGTTAGTGAATAAAGTTGGGTTTCCCTCCAATTTTGATGGTTCCAACACTTTTTAAATTTGAATAAAAAGAGAGGCAAGACTGGACCAATAGGATTCAGAGGCCAGGATCCTCCTCTCTACAATAAAAAGGGACCAACTTGAGCTGTTCCTCATGTTCATTTCCTCATTTCAATAAAGCAGATTGGTTCTCTTTAGAAATGGATTGATGAATGTCCTTGCTCTTCCTCTCTTTTCCTCCATTTCTCATGCTTTCTTTGGATTTTGCTAATTGTTGGATCTGATCATTATTGGGATTGCTATTTCTTATGCTTTTTGTGAGAGAGAAAGGGAGAGAGAGAAGAGTAAGTTTCTATCATTGTTGTGGATTTAGGGTTAATGGATGTAGTGTTAATGCTTAGTGTTAATGGATGTTAGTGTTAGATCCTCCATTCATGTTGAAATTTGAACTATACTATCGCTCTCATGGGAACGAACCTCCGCGTGACAACTAACTCCGTCTCTTTGATGCTAGATTGACTAGATCTTGGATTCAGGTTAGGCAAGGAAAGAAACCCACTACAATTTTGGTGCCGTTGCCGGGGAGCTACGCCAATTTTTTAGTTTGCAGCATGTTTGGCTGATGGTTAGCTTGCATTAGGCATCTTGTCATGGCATGAATAGTGTTAAAATTGCATTGTAGGGATAGTTTGGGATTGATTTTGCTAGATTTTGAGTGGATTTGCTTGTTTGAAATCTAATCTGATTATTAAATAGGGAAAGCTATTCAAATCACTAATCTTAAGATCCATTTGGATCTGAGATATCAGAAAAAATAACAAAAATTGGTCAAATCTGTCAAATTTGGTCAAAAAGAGGCAAAAAGCGTCATCAGAGCCCAGAAATTTTTACCCTCTTTCAGAAAACCTTCGCCAAGTTGCAAACACCTTCGGTTTTGTTTACGAAACCTTCAGTTTAAAGGGCAAAGATTAATTCCTCGCAGATTTCTAGAAACATCAGAAAAACCACCAAAAATTATCAAAAATTATCAAAATCCTAAAAAATACAGAAAAAGAACCTTCGCCCAATTCATTGTGCTTAGATGTGATTCAGATCTATCTACTGTCAAGTCGGCGAAGAATAATACCAAAAATAGAAAGGTTTTCAGAGGATCAGTTGTCATATTGTCATATTTTTGTCAAAAAAGTCACTTTTTTGCAAAATTACCAGTATTAATCTTGATCCTTCGCCAGAACCTTTGTCGAGTTTCCAAAACATTCTATTTATATAAAAATACTATTTTTGAGTCCGACAAAGATTTATCTTGATCAGATCACAAAAAATCTTGATTTTTACCCTCGCCAGATCACAAAAACTGTATTTTCTTGTGTCAGAAACCTTCGTCCGGTTGTCCATAGTTTTATCTGTGTCAGATCTTCCATCTGAGAAGGTGGCTAAGGTTATTTCCCAAGAAATTGCCAAAAAAGTGTTCAGAGAGTTTTTATCCCAAAACAGGACTGTTGAACCTTCGTCAAGCCAACCTTCGCCAGTCCTATTTTTAGTTTCTGATTTTTCAGATCAAGTCTTTGTCAAAATTTGGATCAGATCTGATATATTCTGAATTGGACTCTGAGAGATTTATCATTGTTGAGAAGTATTGATTGATCAAATTTGGGGTAGTTTTTCATCACATATAAGCAGATTGTTGAAAAGTGAAATAGAGCTAGCAGAGCTAATCTGAGATAGTTTTTGCAAAAATCTATATCCAATCACATTATCAATTTGATCTAAATGGCTGCCCCTGGAGCTACTCCTGGAGGTGCTCCACAGGAGGTCAATCCAATTATTGTTAGAAGAGCACCCCGATTGGATCTACCCAAATATAATGGATTAACAGATCCAGTTCGATTTCTTCAGATCTATGCTGAATCTTGTGAGGTCTATGGTGAGATTTATCCTCAAGATAAACTTAAGTTATTTTTTATGGCCTTAACAAGTGCAGCACAAGATTGGTATTATAACCAAGATGAAACTAAGCGTACAGATTGGGAGATTGTTAAACGAGCCCTTATCACATGGTTTAAACCGCAGAAGTTTATGGAAGACCCTTTCCTACTTTTAAGTAAAATTAAAATGGAAAGCGGGAAATGGTTCGAGATTACATCGAAAGGGTGAAACATCTTAGATCTGAATGTGATCCTGAGTTGATCAATGAAAATGCCATGATTATGTGGTTTTTGTCAGGTCTACCTAAACGGATCAGACGTGAACTGAAACGCCATAATGAGTACGCACTTTTGCAAAATGTGATGGATGATGCAATTCGGGAGGAGGATGAAGATTTAGATGATGAGCCGAATGTCAATATGTTGCCTTATACAGCAAGGCAGACTACTACGACATCCACCACTATTGCATCAATGAATGCCAATGCTACTGTAGAAATGATGCTCAATGAGTTCGAGAAACTTGGGAAGACCCAGCAAAAACAGATGGAAAAGTTGTAGTTGCAATTTGATGAGAAGATCAAAGAATTGGAAAATTTCCATGGAGAAGTTTGCAAAGACTTTTCTTACCAGGGAAAATGTCTGGTGTTCTATTTATACAGGAAATCACACAGTGAACGAGTGTCTTCAATTGAAAAAATGAATGGAAATCAGTGTTTGCCATCTGTGTAATTCACTTGACCATGAGACTGCCTTTTGCAACTTCAACCCTTGGATGATTTAGCAATGGTATGTCCATATGGGATATCGAGATCAACAGTATGGAAGCAATCCAGCAGCAAGACTAGCCTTGTCTGCCCCACCAAAGCACTCCGCTCCTCCTGCCAATTTGATGGAACCAGAACCTTACAAAAGTGCTGAGCAATGGAGCTATGGTAATGATCAGGAAGGTGAATCTTCAGAACAATATGCCATTTATGTTGTCGCTCAACAACAAGCCTCGAGAAATTGGGCCAGAGCACCACTTGGATGCTTTGCATGTGGAGAAAATCACGGAGTTGTAGAATGCCCAAATAAAGAAAAATTTGTACCACTCTGTCGTGACTATGGATATGGGCATTGCTATAAAGACTGTCCAGCAAGACCGAAGCCACCACCAGCTACAGCACCTATAAATTTGATAAAGAATATCACTCTGCCAATACAACATAGACAATTTTCTAAAGAAGCAGCCATGATAGACGGCGGTTCAGGAGTTAACCTGATTTCTACAAAGCTATGTACAAAATGGGGCCTTACAAAGATTAAGCTTGTTACTTTTGCTATTAAGCTAGCTGATCAAACGACGGTTCGTCCATGAGGAATGGTGGAAGATATACTTGTCAGGATTGCAGGAGTACAGTTCGTCATTACTTTCGTCGTGATGGACTTACCAGAAGCACCAAATGTCTACCGAGTTCTCTTAGGACGTCCATGGTTATGAGTTGTACAGGTAATACATAACTAGGGTACCAGTGAAATCACTTTTGAAAATCGTGAACGTGCAGTTAAAATTGATCCTACAACTTGGACTATCAAGCCAGTGGTTCAAAAAGCGGATGACGATTCATCAACAACGGATCACACTTGTGATCGACCAGAGAAAAAATTGGGAGTTCACTACGATTCTCAAACGGATACTGTCAATTGGAACGAAGCTCTTGCAACAATTGATTGTATAGTAGGATATATGTGTCAACAAGATATTCAATCAAAGATGAGCGAGATTTCCTTGTTAGATCGAACTTTGGATATGCCAACCACGTTTTCACTAAATGTGCTGATTGTAGCCTGGATATCAACGGAACCTATACCAGATGCAATTGAGGATGATCTCATACCAATGAGCCATGCCTTAACTTATGATGACAATGCAAAACTTACGGATGAACAAATTCTACATCATATGGATCTGACCAGATTTGGAGTGCGTAATGTTCCTGATGAACCAACAATCAAATTGCCCAAAGTAGTTATATTGAAGGGAGACAGGATGACATGTTCGATGACAAAGAAACAAGCAAAGCAACATTATAATATGGTCCTGAAATGGGAAAATCCCCCTCAAAAGATTGATTTAAAGGAAGTGCCACCTCTATTGGATAAAGACAAAGAAAAACTCAAGAATTATTGATCTCCAGCAAGACATCATCATCTAGGAAGTCTTCACCTGATAAAAAAGATTTATCATCTTGAAAGTCATCACCTGCATGATCAATTCCTGCTAAGAAGACTAAACGAAGATCCAAGACAAGTCCTTTCAAAAAAGAACAAGCAAATGTAGTCCAGCATGATATGCCAGAGCATTTTAAACGTTATACACTAGATGATGTGGTTATCATGTTACCTAAAGCACATCGTGAACCTGAAGAACACATGCCGGAATCTAAAGAGGTTTACAATGGCCCAACTAGGACGTAGCCAATGAATCTTGTAGAACTAGCAGAACCAGAAAAGATTGTACAAGTGGGATCACAACTTACTCCTGAACAGTATCAAGCACTCCGTTTGCTACTTATTAAGTATCAAGATTGTTTTGCATGGACTTATCAAGTTTTGAAGGGTATTCTGACATCAGTCATTGAACATACCATACCTTTAGTACCTGATGTAGTACCAAAGGTTACAAAGTTCTATCGCTGTAATCCTACTGTGGCAGATCTGATAAAGAAAGAACTTCAGAGATTGCTTGATGCCGATTTCATTTATGAGATCAAGCATACCGAATGGATTTCATCGATTGTCATTGTTCCTAAGAAAAATGGAAAATTGCGAATATGTGTGAATCTCAAAGCATTGAATAAAATGACATGGAAGGATCGCTTTTCGTTACCTTTTACTGAAAGCATTTTGGATCGCCTTGCTGGAGCGAAAGCTTATAGTTTCCTGGATGGATTTAGTGGTTACAACCAGGTTAAGATTGCACTTGCCGATCGTCACAAAACTGTTTTTGCAATAGAATGGGGCACCTATGCCTACAAAGTAATGTCGTTTGGACTCTGTAATGCACCAAGTTCATTCCAAAGAGTAATGCAATTTGCCTTTAAAGATTATCTGCAAAAATTTCTTGAAATTTACTTGGACGACTTGGGAGTTCATAGTACAGATACAGACCACCTGGATTGATTGGAGAAAGTCTTTGAAAGATGCCGCAAATATCAGGTTTCTCTAAATCCAAAAAAATGCCAGATATGGGTTTCTCACGGAGTGGTGCTTGGACATGTGATATCAAGACATGGTATTGCCACCGATTATTCTAAGATCAAAGTTATTGTGGAATTGCCACCGCCAGCAACAATTCGAGAATTTTATGTGTTTATGGGTCATGTGAACTACTATCAAATTTTTATTATCTTCTTTGCAAATTTAGCACGACCTATATACAAATTAACTATTGTTCCTATTTGGATAGTAAAAGCGTTAGAAGCCATTGAAAAGTTAAAAAAAGCATTATCTTCAGCACCAATACTACGTTCTCCAGATTGGACATTAGAGTTTCATGTTCATACGGACGTCTCAAAATATGCCATTGGATCAGTTTTGACGCAGCCAGGTGACTATAAGAATGATTATCCTATACGATTTGCAAACAGATAGCTTACAGATTCAGAGAAAAATTATTCAACAACAGAACGTGAAGCGCTAGCCAAGATTTTTTCTGTTTGGAAATTTCGTCACTATCTCATGGAAACGCACTTTGTATTTTATACGGATCATCAACCATTGCTTTACTTAGTAAATAAGACGTGTTATACTGGACGTACTGCAAGATGGTTATTATTATTGACTGAATTTGACTTTCGAATTGTGGTCAGAAAGGGGAAGCAACATTATCTAGCTGATCACATTTCACGAATTGAATTCGCACCAGTTAATACTGAAGTGGATGATGAACTGCCAGATGCTGCGTTGTTCTATGTTGAAGCAGTACCTGAGTGGACGACATATATTGTTGAATACCTGATGCTAGGACAACCAAATGACTCTTTGACAAAAGTATAGAAAAGACAATTGATTCATAAGGCTCAACCTTATCAATTAATTGCAAGACAATTGTATCGTCATGGATCAGATAATATTTTACGAAGATGTGTTTTACCGCATGAAGTACCAGATCTAATCATGTTTTCACATGATGGCATGGGTGGAGGACACTTCTCTACAAATATTACTGTTCACAAACTTTTGCAATTTGGTTGTTGGTGGCCTACACTTCATAAGGACACAGAAAATTTTATTCAGACATGTGATGTCTGCCAGCGAGCACGACGGCCTACTCGACAGAATTATGAATCCTTACATCCGGTTTTGTCGCAAGCACCATTTGAAAAATGGGGACTGGATTATGTTGGTCCTATTCATCCCGCTACTCAAGGATCTCAGGTTCGCTACATTATCGTCGCAACTGATTATATGACCAAGTGGATTGAAGCCAAAGCTGTCAAAGTAGCTGATGCGAAATCTACAGCCAAGTTTCTATATGAAAATATTATAATCAGATTTGGATGTCCGATCGAAATTGTCAGTGATCGGGGTACACACTTTGTTAATCAAACAATAAAGTGTTTACTGGAAGATTTTTTTGTTATACACAGATTTGGTACTCCCTATTATCCGAGAGGGAATGGCCAAGCTGAATCTTCCAATAAGATTCTCTACACCATTATGACAAAGACAGTTGAAGCGAGTTGGTCTGATTGGAAACATAAACTGTATGCAACATTATGGGCATTCAGAACCGCTTACAAAATAGTACAAATCAAACACCTTTTCAACTAGTTTATGGTCAAGATGCTGTTATGCCAATTGAATTTTTAATCCCATCTTTACGCATAGCAGCAACGGAACGATTAAATGATGATCAGTCTTTACAACTGTGCCATGATGCGTTGCACAAATTATGTGAAACCCGATTGATGGCAGTTCACGCCTTAGCAGCAGAGAAAGCCCGTCGCAAGGCATGGCACGATCGGCGATTGCATAAGAAAGATCTGAAAGTAGGAGATCTTGCATTGATGTACAAAACCAAGCTGATCAAGGGTAAGTTGAAGTTTACTGGGGAAGGCCCGTATAAAGTGAAGGAATCCTTAACTATGGCGCAGTAATTCTTGAGCACTTGGATGGAAAACGATTTGATACTCCGGTAAATGACAACCGATTACGCAAGTTTCGGCAGTCTGCTCCGCCAGTTCAGCAAGCCTGATCTCAATATATTTTTTCATTTTATTTGTTTTCAATTTTTTGTTTTCAGTATTTAATTTGCTGACTTTTTTGAAAAAAGACAGTTGAAAAAAAAAATTAGGAAAGACTGATGAGCAAAAGTCAAGAAGTCATCAGCATAAGGAAACAGAAGCACGATATTTGTATGGAAAATGACTTTAAAAACCACCATTTTGGGCCGATTTGGCCAATACAGTATCAGAAACCTTCGCTGAGCTCTCAGACTGTACATCCACCCTTGATTTATCTAAATTGAGGTGGGCAAAGGTTTCTGACAAGAGAAAATTCAATTTTTGAGTCAGGCGAATGTTCAGTGATATGCCATTTTTGGAACCTTCGCTAAGCATCATAACGTCATTATGAACCTTCGCCGACCTGCTAGATGATCTTAAAATGTCAAAATTAGGTTGTCCATAGTTCAGATTGTGGAAAAAAACATTTATGACAGTACCTGGGCAAAGGTTCATTCTTCGCCAGCCCTGGAAAACGTTCGTCTGATAAGTTCAGATCCCTAGAAACCTTCGCCGAGATTTTTATAGCCTATTTTTACAGTATTGTACATGCTTGCAAATTTTTGTTCAAAACTGATCAGCCCAACTACTATTCAGTGTAATGGACCCACCAAACTAACCTGTAAGTTGGCTGAATTCGATTCATTCCTCACTTGTGCTAGCGAAGCTCTTGCGAATTTTTCTTGTGACCAAAGCCTTCCAAATTTTCTGCATTGCCTTCTGATACATTCTCACGCGGTTATAATTTCTTTCTGATCATCATGTCTTCTATCGATACTTCCTAGTCTCCGCGCTATACTATCCATCGTGATGTCCCATCTACAACGGACATCATGATTCTTCCAAGCACAAGCATGGTCACTCAGTGGATGACCCTTGCGGAGCCTCTACTTACTGCAATGGGTATTCATGAGAGAGCCTTTTCGAGACACATCAATATGGATTTCATCACTCTTGCCTTCAGTATGTGGAAGGAAGAGAAATCCAAGTTTTACATCACCTTCCAAGGAGCCACACACAAGGTGTGCGTCACTGAGGTTGCATTTGCAGCTATAGGAATCTCATCCGGTATGCACGCCTCACCCAATCACAAGCACACCAAACAGGCCATCATGCCATACATTGAGCTCACCAACGATCTGCATTGGACTAATGATGGTTACCTTCTGGAAGCCATCACAAAGCCTTCCATCCACGCCGCTGCCCAATTGTTGAATCATTTCCTGATAGTTGGCAACCTCAGGAAAGACCGCATCACATCTCAAATCCTTCACAGGATAGTAGAGTCCCACATCAAGCTGGCCAAAGCCCCTCTTGAACCATATAACTGGTTCAAGACTATTTCTAGTGAGCTCAAGCAAGCTATTAAGGCCAATACAAAGCAGCAGTTCACCGTTGGCTCTCTATTGTCCCTCTTAGCCGCTTCTCACTTAGAAAACAGAATCCATGGCTTCCACCTGGATTCTGTGCTTTTGGTTTACGAAGAAGCACCAGCCGAGTCATCTCACCATGCCTTAACTTCTCATAGTCGTCGTCGTCCATGCAGCGAGATCGTAATTCTTGACTCGCCTTCCGCGTCACGACGTCGTACTAGGCATACTTTGTCAGCTGCGCTTCCACCCCCTACTGCTGTTCGCACTTACCTTCTCATTTCCCTCATCTCTAATGCTTCTCTCGCCTCTGCTCCCATACAAGGATAGTCTGTGACCATTGGGCCTACCATTCCCATCACAGCTGCCCAGGCCACCTCACCTCCGCACACCGAAACAACCTCACCCAACACACAATTCTTCATGGATATGTTCGATGATTCTGACTCCCTTGGGGCCACCAAAATCTTTGAAATGCCCTAGAGCCCAGCACCCGTTGAACCCCAATTCCCTAGAAGAGGATCTGGGCATATCCATGAAGCTACTGTTAGTGTCGAAGATGCCAATCAGCAACCACCCACACAGGGTAGCCCAGCCACACTTCGAGTCGACACAGCTGTCAAGTCACCAAAGTAGTTCGACGCCACGGTGCCTGAAGGGGTTGAAGACGAGGATATTTTTGAAGAAGAAGAGACTTTGGCACCTATTCCATGCCTACCACGGACAGTACCATCAGGGTCTCCTGCTGCTGCCACCTCCATGACTGTCGATTCTAGTGATGCTCTCGGGTTAGTTTCAAGCCTTGGGCAAGTGATCCAGACTATGCTGGATAAAAAAAAAGGAAATGGAGAAGAGGATCTCTGTTTTAGGATCCGAAACACTCTGATCAGCCAAAAAATTATCCAGTTGGATCGAGAGTGAAGATAGCCAAACAACATGAAGAAAAGGCTGAAAGCAAAAAGACATTGGCCCAGCAACAAGTTGATCCCTTGGATACCTACATCAGCTCCCTGCAAAATGCCTTGACAACCGCACAGGATCAGGTAGATAAGGCAGTGCAAGATGCCAAGCAACAGGTGCAGTTGCTAAAGGGGCAATTACAAATGGCCAAACAAGATCGCACGCGGCTTCAAGGTGAATTGGATGCGACCACCCTTGAGCGTGATGCATATCTGTAAACACAAATACCCGATCATCTGGTCACACCAACGGAGATTGCATATTTGTTCAAGAAAGTGGAAACTTAAGGGATTCCAAGGCCGCTTTGATAGGTTCAAAGGAGCAGCTTCAACCGAGTTGGCAAAGGCAAAAGAGACCATCAATGCCTATGAAAAAGCTGCCGCTCAAGTGTTGGAAGCCGGACCACAAATCCCCATCCCGGTCATGCACCAATTCTCCCCTTCATGCCAAGAAGCTGTACAGATGGATACAGGGGTTGATTCGAGCATGGACTAGGGGGGAGCTCCAGATCTAGCAGATCAACCGCCAACTATACCGGCAGTACAAGCGGGTCCATCCTCATCAAGGACAAGCCATTTATTCATAAGGCCCATCAACGTTGAGGACTAGATCCAGACCTTCTTAAAGCAGCATCCACATGAGTCCTCGCGTGGTGGATGGGTTCTCAAATTTAAGACCTCCGAGATCGAGGCTGACAAAGAATTGGACAAAATATCTGCACTGGGAGAGCAGTCGGCATGGAGAATCACGGTTTTTGAGAAAATTCTGGAATCAATTAGGAGTTACGTCGCCAGCCCTTGCCAGTTGTGGGTAGATCCTTATTACGTGCCAATGCCGCGAAGACAAAAATGGAAAGATTTGGGATTGGCTATGGATAGAATCACCATCCATACGCCCAATTGGCCAATCATCCACCAGTCTTACAGTTGGAATATTTCAGTGGATTTCCACCGGGCCTTACAAGCATATCAGAGAGAGTATGTCCACTCTCCGGATCCAACGGTGTGACAATTGGCAATGTTTGCAAAAGATCTAACTCTATTGGCATCAGTGGCAGCCAAATGGGATGATTGCCTTCCTACCCTAGCATTTGATCCGATGGCCTCAGAGCAAATCAAAGATCAGCTGCTGATTGTTCGACTGTATTTCCGTGCGGCTATGATGGGAGGCTCTTGGGAATCCCGCTTCACCTCATGGACAACTTCCAAGTGGACTGCCGAAGCCCACCGTTGTTTCCTGCCGCATAATTTGGATTTCAATATTGCACATCTTGACTTTATAGAGAAGGTGCAGTATCATTTAATTAAGATTCGACACGAAGCCATTAAAAGTTCCCAATAACTGCATATTGCAGGTGTCGTGGGACCGCCACCAGATTTGGTGGGGGATACTGTTGAAGGGTTTCCAAATCCCAAGAAAATCCTAACCCTAGTTAATAAGTGAGAGGGATTTGGCACCCTGCGTGTGTAAGTCCAACCCAATGATCACATAGCTATTTGATTAATTAGAATGTTAATAAAAGGACTTTAGGCCTTTTTGCGGGACTTTTAATGTCGCAGAGCCTAAATGTCAAGTTAGTGAAACCCACTACATGTACGTAACGTAGAATTTTCCAAATATAAATAACTTTCTAAATATATTGTTGTTTTGTCAAGCAGCATGTGAAAATGCTATTGGTTGATGAGGCCTATCCTTCCAGCTCATCACTGCCCGAAGAGACCCAAAAATATTGAAAATGAATATGACAGATGGTTGAGATGAGAAAATCGATGTACCATTAATGTATATGCATTATCAAATCATGGTTAACAGGGTTAACTAGAGTTAGTTCATGGCACCAAATAGATCATGTTTCAAATTTATGCCAACACATATTTTCAATTTCATGGCTTTTTGTCTACGCAGATTTTCAGATTTATAGTTCAGTGTTTCAGATTTTTGCATGCACATTACGAATGGCGCCATCAAGGAAGTCGTGCTCCTCAATCGACTCTGTGCTTCTATTCAATAAAAAATATGATAATAGATTATGGGTGCCAAGAAAATATTCAAAAAACTCTTGGGTTTTGATGCATCCATCATCAAGAGGAGCATTTTGAAAAAGCAAAAGGTCAAAACTATCATTTCGATCTTATAGAAAGGCCAGAATTTTGGATTTCAAAACATCATCAGGAGAAAAATTTATTTCTGAAATTCTAGTCCAACATGTATATATGCATTCAGAGATAAATGTGTAAGGATTCAACCATCAGGATCACAAAAAAAACAACTATGAGTAGTGATATTTTTTATACTTAGATTTTTGTCACTCATAAATATCTAATAGTAAATTTTCCAATATGATCATTATCTTCTGATTTATATCCATCCAACATAAATGAATGAGAGCCCAGTGGATCTCTAGTAGATGTGTTAGATGTTATTCACACTGATATTGGACAGCTGCAATATCGAGGTAGAACTGCAAAAGATTTAGCTGATAGTGAGATTTTTTTTTATGAATCAATGTACATTCCTAGTACAAAAGGAGATTTTGGACAAATAGTCTCAATTCCATTACCTAGTTTTGAAAGTGATGAATGGATTGTACCAGATGCTACAGTTTCAGAATCATTTCGTTGCAAGATATATAATGATGTAAAAAATTCATTAAAGATAAACACGAACTCAAAAACAGTTAGATTGAGTTGGTTTATTTTCTTGAATATATTTGTGGATTTCTTTTCAAGTGTCAATGTACACAAAATCCCAACGATGTTTGTATGCAAAAATTTATCAGATAGTTTATTCTCTGAACTTATGGATGAAGGCTAGGAAAAAAGATCAAATGGAGAAATAAAATACAGATTTAAAATATCTTCCATGTGCTTCCGTTATCAAATTGAAAAACAAGTGTTGAGCTTATACTTCCATTATCAAAGATGAAAAAAAAAAATGATAAATGGGTGTCACTCGATCAAGACTTGGAAGCCAATGGACATTCAAAACAAAAAAAATATTGAAATTATATACAATGATGTCGTTTTGACATGTGTTGAGGTGGAAGAAGATTGGAGTCTAAATTACATCAGATGAGAACTATTGCTCCGACAAGATGATGTACTTTCAGAGAGTCAGATTTGTTTTCAATGGTAAACTCGTAATGCTCGGCTTGCATGAAATATTTCTTGTTTTACCTTATAGCTTGTCGTCTTTTTTTATTTTAGCATGGCCTTTATGTAAGTCTGCTTTATACAACACATCCTCTAATATGGAAATAGCTTCTTTCGCATCTACCTCTGGTTTGAAATTCCATGCAAACAAGATGTAAAGATATATTATTTTTTCTATAATACACACCTTCGCATGCAATGTACAGATATGAACATTCTGAAGAGGAATCGGTGTACAGGTTTCCAATTAGAATCTTCTCGATCTCTTGATATTCTTGTACTCCTTGTCATGTCTTTTGCTATCTTCATGTAGTACAAAGAAGGGTGCTTAGAGTTAGCGCCATGGGATACATTTTGAACATATATTTTAATGTCTTCAGATCTCCTGCTAAATGTCATTCAATGTTGAAAGTGCCAATTCCAGGAATATTGAGTGAAACTCCCTCCATGTGTTTTTTTATGGTGGCAAGATATGACACTCTATTAAATATCCATGAGAGAATGTCATGGTCTCCTTTCATCACCTATAAGAGAATAACAAAACGTGATTAGTCTCATATTATTAACACAAAGAATATTTCTCAAATGAAATCCATATTAAAATGATTATCCCTATTGATTATGTGAAGGAACTGCTATACTTGAAATGTTGCCAATCACCAAATATCATTTTCTGATTGAACACTGAAATTGAGGCCTTCTGAGTCTTCTGAATTTGAAAGTGCTCCATTCATGATCATAAGACTAACTCTTTCCATTTTTTGTCCTTTTATAATTTCAGACTCATCTAACTTGAGAACAACTATCAACTTGTTATTGACATTCTCATTTGTAATACCGTAAAAATTTATGATGAATGTTAGTAACTGATTAATGTCAATAAATAAATTGTTAGAATTGTTACAACCTTATTTTTTGACCAATTTTGACCAAAATTTGTGGGGGAAATCCAGAAATTCGTGCCTTAAAATCCAAATCCCTATAAATCCATTGCATGCAAGCACTAAAAGTTCTGATTCAAGTCAAACATGGTTTCCATAGCCCATTTATGATCCAAAAACCCCAATTTTTGGTCCAAAATCACTATCTAATCAACCTTTTGACTTTACAACCAATATGCAATCATTAAATTTTGTAATTAATGACTGTAAAACAGAAAGTACAATCTGGAAAACGTACTACACCAAATCCTATAATCAATTCCTTGCAAAACCCATCAATTCTAGGTGATAAATTCACTAGATTCATAAAAAATCCAATGATTTCCTTCAAAATTCATGGAACAAATCCACAATCATGATCTTTTGGCTGAAAGTACATCAAGGATCTGAGAATCCACCTACTTGAAATTGAATTCCAACACCTAGAAGAAGAAACAAAGGGCTACACCAAAGGAACTGCAAAATCCAAGATCCTCAAGCTCCACCTCTTGGTAGATGTGATCCAAGCTCTGATACCACTGTAAGAACCACCAAGTGAAGATCTACAGGATTCCAATCACATGCAAACCAAAAGGACACCTGTGGAGCATGCACCACCCAACCAATATGGAGAGGCTAGTCAATACCCTAACCAATCCACCCCCAAGCCATAGTGAAGAACACAAGAGAGGAGAGGAAACACTGGCTCAAGAATCACAATTCACAATAGGAGGAGGGGCGAGTTTCCACTAGACTTATTCTCCTCTAGAGAGAGAAAATATTCTCTTTAGGATCCCCATGCACCTATATTGAGCTATTGATCTCCTATTCTTGCGTATAAGCAGTCTTCACCATGCATGTGCTCCTATGTCCAATTATAGGTCTGGGCCCTCATATGATTATTAATTATTTAATACGACCACGTCCGAAATGACGTAGCATAACTAATAACCACATACAACCGGAGTGACCAGCTATCCACGCCAGGAATAATTTCGATTCCCTTGTACAGGACATGGACATAGCACTACACCTATCAAAATTTGAACAAAGCAATCATTAGAGAAAATATGGGCCCTCTAAGAAATGCCATGTAGGAGAGAGAAAAATAGCTATAAAGTAATTATAATATCGTTTTCTAATTTCTTTACGCATCTGCCCGCACTAGTTTCCATGTAAATGAATACACCTTAGTTTAGTCACATCAAACTTCACTGGTGCTTAACCGTGGTTAAAATATAAGTTTCAAAATGCTGAAATAGTTGGGAACACTCAAAAATTTGAATTAAGAGTGACATTTCTGAAACAAAGCCTACGCCATCTCTATCTCCAAGTCAAAAACAAGTGTTTAGCGCCATCTCCAGCTTTGTTATTGTCATTGTGTTGTTTGTTACTATACTACTGTACTGATGACAAAGTTTTATCATCTTCATGTGGATCTATCACCAGAATATGCTCCGCTCAGGACAAGAAATTCAAAGCAACCCAAATTGTCAACTTCTGATATGGTCCAATATATGGAGGAAAAGCTAAATCCTGTAGATTTATGGTCATCAGGAACATTGTATCCTATTGATCCATGTTCATTGCAACATCCAGATGTTTGTCAATTAATAATCTATATGTGTCATGGTAAAAATGGCCTTTTGGGTTACTGTGAGAATTTGATGCTCTATGGAAATGCACATTCAATGCAAATAATACATTATTTGGAAGAGGAATCAAGGAAAATATCAAAGGAGTGCGAAAAAAAATCTACAAAGTTAAAAATTTGTTTGGATGAAAATGAGATGTTCAAGAAGGAGATCCAAAGGTTGAAATCTTCTTTGTATCATTATACAACTAGTACTGATGAGATAGAAACTGCATTTCAATCCATGTGTATCTCATATTTGTCTCTTGTTAAAGATATGGATGTGCTCAATAGAAAAGTCCGAAGCAACAAGAGAAAAAGACTGGTAACCAAGGATATATGTGATCTATCATCCAGAGGAGGTCATAGAAAAAGACGAATCCGTGTATTCAAGAAAGTTATAGCTTATTAGGTATTGAATATTGTTTGAACTTTTTGATTCATTCATAATCACTAGTTTTGTTATTTATTCATTTCAACTTTTTGTTGATTTGTTTATTATACTGCTGTAAATACTATGAGTGTCCTAATTTCTACTGACATTTTCATGAACATTATGTTTGCAATGCAGATCAGCATTGATTGTTGAAACCATTTGGCCGATGAGATTTCGATTGGAAACTCACTAGGCTCTATATATCTTGACTTCTAAATCTATGAAATCAATGTTAAACAATAACAATATGAAAAAGACTAAGGCTTCAGTTACTTATAGCACTATGAATGAAGTTGAAAAAAATATTAGACACTACATTGCTTCAGGGGGCATGTGACTTTTCTAGCATCAGTAGAGAAGCATATGCAACAATGTTTAAGATGATAAATGAGGCATTTGCACAGGTAAGTATTAAAAAGTTTTCAATTCCACGACCATTTCATCTTTTTTTAAAAAGAGACATGTTAGACCAAGGTATGCAGACAATAGTTGGTAATCCATCTCATATGAATGAAGTGTATTGCTTGAAAGGAGAGAAAGTGTTATTCTGTTCTTCCGTGGTAAAGTTTTGTCGTGGTGGCGTGACTTACAACCTAAACCTACCACATGGGACGAGTTTATGGAGGTGTTCAGAAAGTTGTTTGTGGTTGTGGACGACTCGGATTTTTACCAAAGATTTGTAAATTGCAAAATGGGTACTCAGAGTTTGGACTCGTACCTACAAGATTTTATGGATTTATGGAAGAAAATCCCCTCATTCGATGCAAAATTGGCTCTGTGGCAACTTACGTCTGCCTGCAGATTATCAGAATGAGTGTAAGCGTAATGTGCTTCAATCCTTTGATGATGTAGTTCGTGTCGCGAAAGCATACTTGTGGCATCTAGGAAGCAGTTACAGGGTAATCCATCTGGATCATCCAGACCCATCCAGAAAAAAGGGAAGAAAAGAATTCGTGGAAATAAGAATAAAAAATATTTCGATGAACTGGATCAAGTTGCATCTGAATTTAGACAAAAGAAAATGTTATTCCGAAAAAAGGCTAGAAGGACCAATGTTTGTTTCCATTGCGGTCAGCCTGGACACGTCTTGAAATTCTGCCCAGAACAAAAGAAAGGTGCAGCTCAAGTGATTGAGATGCCAGGTAAAGAGAATCTTAAGCTGGAAATCAATAAAATCAATTGTGAGTGTGATTGTTCTTTCAGTACTACTTCATTCTTGCCAAATGATTTATTTCGTTTGAAAGGCACTGTGAATGGACATGAAGTTAGTATTTTAGTGGACAATGGATCTACTCATAATTTTATTAACTCTGGTCTTGTGCAGAAACTCGGACTCAAAACTAAAGCCAGTAACCATAGATATCAAGTATATCTAGCTTCAGGAGCGGAGTTGGAGACGTGGGATGTGAAAGTTCCAAGACTCCCTGTTTGGATCCAGGACTATAGAGAGTTAATTGATTTTCATGTTTTAGATTTAGCATGTACGAATATTATTCTAGGATACGAGTGGTTATTTAATAAGCATCCTGGAATAGATTTTGAGAAGCATGTTCTCTCTTTTTAGGAGGGTAAAAAAATAGTTACATTGTTTGGAGACAATTTTGTACATCCATCTAGGATGAGTTCATTTGCTAATGTAATGGAAATTTTTGATTCGCAGTATGAAGCTTATTCTTTATTTGCTAAGCCAATTTTGGATTTATCTGAAATGCATCTAAGTAGTTGTGAATTGTCGAAAATTCTTAACTCGGTAGACTTAGATCAGGAGCAAATTGAGAAGAATAAGTTACTGTCTGAATTCAAAGATGTCTTTCCAGAAGAATTACCTCATGGAATACCACCGTCCAGATCGGTAGAGCATAAGATTGAGTTAGTTCCAAGTAGTCACCCTATCTCTAGACAACCTTATAGGTTTTCTCAGAAAGAAGAGGTAGATATTACTAAGCAAATTGAAAATTACCTAAAAATGGGTCATATTCAGCCAAGTAAGTCGCCTTGGGGTGCTCCTGTTCTTCTGAAAATGAAGAAAGATGGAGGCTTCAGGATGTGTGTGGACTACAAAGGGTTGAATAAAGTAACTATTAAAAATAAATATTCTTTGCCTCGTATGGATGATCTGGTAGATCGATTAGGTGGAGCTAAATACTTCACAAAGATAGATCTTAGAACCGGATATCATCAGATTAGGATTCATCCGGATGATGTGCAGAAGACAGGTATTTGGACGAGATTTGGTCACTATGAATTTCTCATGCTTCCTTTTGGGTTAACGAATGCACCAGCTACATTCCAACAAATGATGAACGATCTTTTTCGTCCATATCTAGGGAAGTTTGTGATTGTATTCTTAGATGATATTCTCATCTACAGCAGGACACTTAAGGAGCATTTGAGTCATCTTAAGACTGTCTTAGATATTCTCAGACGAGAAAAACTCTACGCTAAGGAATCTAAATGTGAGTTCTTTGAGCATGAGTTGTTGTACCTTGGTCATAAGATCACCCGTAGTGGGTTAGAAATTGACGAGAGTAAGGTCAAGACAGTACTTGATTGGTCGATACCGAAGACGGTTAGAGAAGTTAAATCTTTTCTCAGTTTTACACTTTTCTTTCGTAAGTCAATTGAGGATTATGCTAAAGTGGCAACACCCTTAAATAATTTAACTAAAGGTAGAGTTAATAAAAAGAAAAAGAGAGGTCAACCTAGCGAGCCTATTGAGTGGAATGATGAATTGAACCAATGCTTTGAGAAACTCAAGCAAATGGTTGCTTCAGCTCTTGTTTTATAGATCGCGAATCCTGATTTATCTTACGTCGTGAGAACTAATGCAAGTAATTTGGCGATAGGGGCAGTTCTTCTACAAGAGGATAGGCCGACAGCATTTCAAAGCAAGAAACTCACGGGGCCTCAGTTGCGTTTTACAACTCAGGAGAAAGAGTTATTTGCTGTGATACATGCACTTAAAACCTGGAGGCATTACCTGTATGGTAGTCAGTTTATAGTGTATACAGATCACCAACCTTTGAAGTACTTTTGTAATCAGAATGATCTAAAGGGTCGTAAATCTGAGGATTGGCCGATACCGAAGACGGTTAGAGAAGTTAAATCTTTTCTCGGTTTTACAATTTTCTTTTGTAAGTCAATTGAGGATTATGCTAAAGTGGTAGCACCCTTAAATAATTTGACTAAAGACAAAGTTAATAAAAAGAAAAAGAGAGGTCAACCTAGCAAGCCTATTGAGTGGAATGTTGAATTGAACCAATGCTTTCAGAAACTCAAGCAAATGGTTGCTTCAGCTCCTGTTTTACAAATCGCGAATTCTGATATACCTTACGTCGTGCGCATTGACGCAAGTGATTCAACGATAGGGGCAGTTCTTCTACAGGAGGATAGGCCGATAGCATTTGAAAACAAAAAACTCATGGGGCCTCAGTTGCGCTATACAACTCAGGAGAAAGAGTTATTTGCTGTGATACATGCACTTAAAACCTGGAGGCATTACCTTTATGGTAGTCAGTTTATAGTGTATACAGATCACCAACCTCTGAAGTATTTTTGTAATCAGAATGATCTAAGGGGTCGTAAAGCTTGCTGGGCTGAGCTTATGCAGGAAATTGATCATGAGATCCGATATGTCAAGGGCAGCTCTGACCAAGTTGCGAATGCACTTAGTAGGATTGGTGAATTAAATGAACTTTCTTTCACCCAGATTTTCACTGATCTATATCTGTTACATAAGCTAGTGCAAAAAATGTGAGAAATGAAATTTGCATATGTACATTTGAAAGAAGACCAGGGCAATTCCATGTCATTCTGATCTTACAAATGAATACGTTCTTAGCACAAAACCATGTACTTAATAGATTTTACAACAAATACGCAAATCCCTATATAGAAAAACCTATTATAAACTCTAGGGTTATCATTACACAAGAAGTAAGCACTGATAAATTAATTTTTATTGCGTGAAAAATAGACACATTTATCATATTATACTACTTTTTTTATATATTATCGTCAAGCTTACTCTGTCACCCAGCATTTTGAGTCTTACTAATAGCAACTTGTAAAAGCCCATGCATTTCTTACCTGAATGGTAGATGATACAGATTATTGCGAAGCGGTCATGTTTGCAGATTGCAATTGAGAAGATTGGCCTTCCATATCAATTTCTAAGAATAGCCATCGTGTGGATACATGTATACGAGTAAACCAATTAGTTTATAATATCTTCCAAATGGGTTTATGGTTGTCCTCATAAAGCGTGATCTGGAGTATAGAAGTTATGAGTGTCATATGTACCTTGTATTTACTATCAACTGAAGTGTACCCACACCTTTCGTACTCTTTTATGCTGTGAGACTGTGTGAGATAGAGATAATCACAAGTATTATCACCAAACTATTATCGTAGCGAGCTCTTCTCAAATTATGATACATATACACGTAGACAACATTTCTTTAGAATTAATACTACCATCAACCATCAATATAATGCGATAACGACATGTTCCTAGCAAGTAAATGCAAGACATTGTGAATGCATGTCTAGCTGCCAAACAAGCGCATTGTGATAATTGTCAGGATTCTCATCGTTGGACAACTATTTCTTGCCATGTATTTCAGCACTGGCAGCGCTCTTGGTATCCTCTTGGGTCGCTCTATAGCAATCAACCAAAGGCAAGATAATATCACAGCGCTTTCCAACTGTTATGGTAGCGCTACCACAACCTTCCATCGCTGTCCAAATGGCTCATAAGCAAGCATACACAGTCAGCCATCGCTGGCTTGCATCACAAGTATGTTTAAAAGCAAGTATTGAATGCATTCATGCATGCCAAAACAAGCATTGAACCTCTAGAATGCTTGCTATCAGAACTGTTAATGATATAACCAAAATGCCAAGGGTTGAAACTAAATCTATCATTCTCTTTGCAATCTAAGTATTCAAAGTAGAAGTAAACTGGTGTAGGGTCGAAGATCTTATGTAGTATAGCCCTCCCGCCTGTCAACAAGGGTTAGATCACTGGATAGGTACCTAACTATGCATAGATGCTACTTTTAGTTAGTTTTCTACTTCCTCCCTTAACTCTACTCACCACTAACACTATTCTCCTTTAACTCTACTCCTCTACACTAACATTCATCGTGATTTGGGTGAAGGGAAGGGATAGAAAAGAAGAGATTGAGAAGAGAAGAGAGAAAGAGAGAGAGATAGAGAGTGAGGGTGGAGGTTAGCTCAAATGCACATTATACTTGCTAAAGGAGAAACATAAACTATTGAAACCAAAAAGCATGAACTTGAAAGCAATTGAAAACAACAAGAGCAATAACAAGCATTGAATTGCAAATGAGGATGCTTCTCTTCCAAAATTGGTAGAGTTTCCTCCTTCTCATTAAGCATCAAAATAGTGTACAAATGGTGTCTTTTTATAAAATGGGGAAGGCCCTTGCCCCTCAATCCTATTGGCTAATATTCACAATGATCCTATCCATTCATCTTGAACCCAACTTGATCCAAGGGTCCACAAAAAGTACATTAGAAATCACAAGATTCATGTGAGTTCCAATTTGGACCCAACTCTAAAAAATAATCTCTAAGTTTAAAAATGACATTGGGCCTCTAGTTTTATTTTTATTCCAAGGCCCAAGTCATGTTTATTTTATTTACAACTTTATTTGCGTGCTCATTGGGCCATGGGCTTATACACGCAGGATGCCATGCCCTTGCAACACATTTTATTGGATGATTTTATTTATTTACACTTTGTTGGAAATACCTCCAACAGAACCCACGGCCTGAAGTAGTGTCGGTCCCTCGGCACTCTACCGGTTTAGTAGAGCGTTTTCTTCATCCGCCTTTGTTGGATGAGGTAGGTGGTGACATCCTCCATAAAGTTGATATGGTCCAATTTTTTTAAGTCCTTTGGTGTGTGAAGAGACTTGTGGACCCCCCGCAGCCAATCTTGGTCAACCCATGTTTGGAATCGGCATGTCCATGGATCACCCAGAAGCGTAGCTCGGTAATATACACGAGTTATTGGCAGCTGATCTTTGACTTTGTCTGAAGGTAGCGCCTTATTATCATCAAAGAATATGGATGGGAGAAAATTGTCCCATTTAGTTTCGATCTTCATCAGATGTTCTAAGTCCCAGGCGTAAGTGGCTGCCGCGCGGACTGTGGGATCAGGGCTATTGATGTATTGGTTGGCGAATGTGGTGAGAGCCCTTCTGGTGTCTACATCCGTAGTCCACCCATATTCTGATTGTACGACCGGCCAATTGAAATTTTGAAGTGTGATCTTGTCTAGAGGAGTGTCGCATTCCGCCCATTTGGATCTTCGTGGACATGGCAGGAAGTGTACATTCACCCGTAATGGTTGTGGACTCGTCACGTAGGCCCTGATGGCCGTAGGGTCTCTTTCGAATAACTGTTGATGCCACTCTGGTTGTGGTTGGAGGGTGGGCAATGCTTGCAGTTCGTTTCTCTTTATGGTCTGAGTTGAGAACGATATCTGCCAGCCGCCTCTTGATGACTCGTGGGGATACTTTGATAAAAATTCATTGATTTTTTTCTCCACGGACTTCGATCTTCGGAAGGCCCGGCTGGCAGATATCATACGCAAACCTTTGGATGATGTGGCTTGGCTTTGGCTGGTGGTTGCGCCTTGGCCCTGGTCTCGCGTCTCAACAGCCGCATCCGTCTGTCCTCGGCCTTGGCCTTCGGACCCTTGATCTGGTTGAGATCCCCCTGCTGCCTGCTAGCTCTGATCTTGGCTGGTACTAGCCTGTGCAGCGTCAAAATTAGGTGGCGGTGGAATTACCATGGGGGTGGGCTGGGCCTTCGCGTCCATGAATTTTTTGCATGCCTTGAGTGCTTGCTTGGCCTAGGCGAGCTCATGAGTTGCGCTTGTCCAATACTTGTTGAAATCTGCCTGGTAGCTGTTTAAGGTTTGGCTATAAACCTACACCTGACGCCGTAGAAAATTCATCTCTGATTGAGAAAGCAGCATTGAGTCTGGTGCAGGTTGAGCTAACCAGACGAGCTTTTCGTCTTGTAGGGCTTTGACCTTCGTCCCCAAGTGTGTATTCTCGACTTCCAAAAGGGTAAGTTACGCCTGGATGGAGAAAAGTCGTTGGGATGCTTAAGCTTGAAGCTCCCGCACCTTTGTGGAGGCCTCAGTCAGTGCGTTGGAGAGGCTTTGAATATATTTGCTGAGGCTCTCCTCCTTCTGCTGCAGCTTGGAAATCTCCTGATGCCCTGCTTGTTCATATTGTTGAGCCAAAATCAGCTCTTGCTGCAGCTTGGTGGGGTCTGCTCGTAGCTGTGTATTACTTCTCGTCAGTGCTGAATTCACACGTGTGGGACGCCCTACACATGTATTTTTTATTTCCTAAGCCAATAACACCATAAAGATCAGATTAGCAATGGTTGTCAATAGGAAAGCTGATCATACAAGCAATATTATTGTGTTACAAGCAAGATCTGTTAATAAAACATAAGACTAAGCATCATAAATGTCTCTACTCAACTAGAGAGAGAAAATAGGAAGTACAAAACTCGTGGAGAGAGAGGGCACAAAGAGCTTGTCTCCAAATTTGCATTACACACAAATTTCATCATATTCTCAATGAGAGTACATCACATATATATAGATCCATGGACTCTCCTCCTACTTTGAGTTTAATTGGAGTTGTGGATCCACCTCTCAAGCTATCTAGACTTATCCAAGCCACCTCACTATGTCTAATTGTGCCACCTAGTCTTTTCATGTATTAAATGTGGCATGTAAAGTACAAATGGCAATTCCTATGGTAGCTCGAGTTTCTACTTCTACCTACCTTGAATATTTTATTCTAAGATGGGTTTTTACTAAGCCAAAAGAGCTCAATTCATCTTTGGCATTTTTAGCACCCATACTCACAACATTAGATAGATTTTTCAATATTTTGACACTCCTCCTAAAAATGTATCTAATGTGGATCAAGCATTGATCTTGAGATAAGACCAAGATTAGACCTATGCTTTGAGAAGGCACTTTTGCAAAGTGGCTTTGTGAGAAGATCAGCAATACACGAAGATGTGTCGACATGCTCTAAGTTTAATTAAACCTCCAAAGAGCTTTTCCCTTACAAAATGGTGTGCCACTTCTATATGCTTGCTTCTTGCATGAAAAATAGGATTGTTTGCAAGAGCTTGGGCCGATATGTTGTCACACTTGATCAAGGGAAGATCATCCTCTTTGATGCACTTTAGCTCCATGATTAACCTCTTGATCCAAAGCACCTCTTTAGTTGTTGTAGTGAGTGCTTTGTACTCGGCCTCACAAGATGATAGAAATATGGTATCTTGCCTCTTTGAAAGCCAAGACACAAGATTGCCTCCAAGAAAGATAGTATATGCATTAATGGACTTCCGATCCATTTTATCACTTGCAAAATCGTAATCTAAATAGCCAACAATGGTTAGGTCTTCATTCTTGTACAATAAACCATAATCTTGAGTAGAAGATACACATCTTAGAACTCTCTTGGCCATCTTCCAATGTTAAATCTTGGGATCTTGCATAAATTGACTCAATTTGTGCACACAATAGCTCAAATCGGGTCTAGTGATAGTAAGCCAAATTAAAGAGCCTATAAGACTCCTATAAAGTGTGATGTCCTAGAAGGATCTTTCATCACCTTTAATAGGATCTTTTACATGTTGCTCCATGGGAGTATCTATGTCTTTGCAATTTTGCATATTGAATTTTCTCAACATAGAAAAGACATATCTAGATTGACAAATAAAAGCATACTCTTCATGAAAATCAATCTCAAGGCCCAAAATGTAATGGATCTCTCCTAGATCTTGCATTTTAAATTCTTTTCCTAATGCATCTTTGGTTTCTTGAACTAGCATCAAACAACTTCCACTAAGAATAATGTCATATACATAGATTAGGAGAATGACAATATTATTACCATCAAACTTTAAGTACATAGAAGGATCATAGTCACTAAGCACAAATCGTAATGAACGTAGAAAGTTGTTGAGTCTTGAATACCATGATCTAGGTGCTTGCTTCAAGCCATAAAGACTTCTAAATAGCAAACACACCTTAGATTTATCCTTGATGAATCCTTGAGCTTGTTCCATGTATATCTCCTCCTCAAGATAGCCATTCAAAAAAGCGTTGGAGACACCAAGTTGATACAATTTCCACTTAAAAAATAAGGCAAGAGAGATTATGATTCTTATTGTCACCATCTTTGCTACAGGATCAAAGGTTTCTTCATAGTCAAGGCCATATATTTGTGCAAAGCCTTTAGCACATAATCTTGTCTTGTACTTGTTGATGGAGCCATCATGATTGTACTTGATCTTGAACACCCACTTGCATCCAATGATGTGCATGTTAGGTGGTGGATCCACTAGCTCCCATGTGTGGTTGGTGATCAAGGCATCATATTCAATCTTCATGGCCTCATACCACTCCTTGGTATTGAGGGCTTCTTGAACATCTTTGGGCTCCTCATGAGAAACAAAATAAGCATAAGTGGAATCAAGATCCACTTGTTTTCCTTTGTCATCATAAGTGAGCCTCTTACGCTCGGATCTCTCCCTCATGGATCTTCTAGAAGTGAAAATCTAAGGACTTCCATCTTCAAATCTCGACCCCTCCATATGTTGATTGTCTTCAATAACAAAAGGTGATAGATTTTGAGGTTGCTTGATCTCGGCCCCTCCTAGATTGGACTTTTCTTCTTCATGAAAAACTGCATCTCTACTTTCAATTACTTTAGAAGTAGAGAGCATGTAGATTCGATAGGCTTTCTTGTTGGATGAATATCCAACCATTACTCCTTTGTTTGCACAAGGATCATCCTTCTTTCTCTTTTTCAAGGGAATATGGACAAAGCATATGTATCCAAATACTCTAAGGTGATCAACCTTAGGTTTCTTCAAATAGAGTGCTTCATATGGTAACTTTCCTCCAAGTGCAACATGAGGGAGTCTATTGCAAAGATAGTTTGAACAATTGGTAGCCTCACCCCAAAAGTCTTTTGGCAAGGTTGCCTCAATTCTAATGGTTTTGGCACATTCACACAGTGTTCTATCCTTTCTTTCAGCCATCCCATTTTGAGATGGTGTATATGCACAAGAAAACTCCCTTTTAGCCTTCAAGCTGACAATAATCATGAAATTTATTGGAAGTGTACTCACCACCTCCATCACTTCTAAGAATCTTGATTTTGTAAGAAAATTGCTTTTCAACTAGAGCTTTGAACTTTAGGAAATAGTCAAACACCATAGACTTTGAAGCTAGAAGATATACCCAAGTAAATCTAGTGAAATCATCAATGAAAGTTACAAAGCAAGTAGCACCACCCTTGCTCTTTGGAGATGAGAAGTACACATCCGAGTGTATGAGCTCCAATGGATGTGTAGCCTTGATAGATGACTTTGAAAAAGGCTTCTTATGAGACTTAGATATGGCATCGAGTTTGCGTTAACCCTGACCTTGTACGTGGTACCTTGGTACAGGAAGTGGAAACGAGTCTTTTCCATGTCCCATGTGGCGTAAGCGGGAAGGGTGAGGCCCATGTTAATCTCAGAATGGAAGAGTGCCAGATAAAAACCCATTGCCGCTAGAAGTGGACCGGTTGTCTGTAGCCATGGTTGGATCAGAGCGTCAGAGGGTAGAGACCAAATCTGTGTGGCCTCGGGGATGTCACGCTGGATCACCTGTTTGGCGTCAGAGTCTTCAGAGGATGAGGAGGCCATGTTAGCAGTGATGATTAGTGGTCGAAAATTTAAAAAAAATGATGGAAAATGGAAAAGGGTGTGAAAATGATAGAAAACTATAAATAACGAGTGTTGGATGATAAGGAGTATGGTTCAGAGCGCAGATCGGTGTTCAGTATAATTAGATGACAACTAGTAGAAAGTTTGGTTGCAAACTGAGAACTTGGTAATTTCAGAGTAAATTTCGGCAGTGCTTCGCTAGCAAAGGTGACAAATGACTCGAATTCAGCCCTTATATAACGGAATTTAGAGTGCTTATTAGGTGAAATCCACTTTCCCTTGTTCAGTTCCACCCAAATTTCGGCAGGCACCTTCTTCACAAAATTCTAAGACCTCAAGGAAGTCTGCGAGAGTTCAGAAGGTGATTTGACTGCTATGCGAAGGTTCTGCGAGGGTTCAGGCTGTCTGCGAGGGTTCAACTCTCGCGGGAAGTGATCTCTCGCACAACTTGTTTTTGTAATTGGATTTTCAAGATCAGACCATGTAGGCAGGCTAATTTTACTGCTCTGATTTCATTTAGGCACCTTGCGAGGGTTGGTAAGATGATCTTGATGCTCTGTAAGGGTTCTGAAAATTCAGCTTCTAAGAACTCTCGCATACACTAAAGAATGATGATTCCTCCATCAGGAACTCTCACAGAGATTTTCATGGATGCATCTAGGTCAGATCTGGTGACTATCCAATTTTCAATAGCTATCTCCGAGGGATCTCAAAAAATCATGAAAAAAGTGCTCTTTTAGAGTGTTTTTTGATGAGATCTCGAGATTTTCTGATTTTTAACTTTTGTAAACTGGTAATCAGCTTCATCCAGGCTTGATCTAACTATTGGGGGTTCTCTAGAAGTTTTGATGGATTTTTGGTAGTAGATCCGTCAGTCAATCTGATGATATGCTTTCTTTTTTATCCTATCTGGATCTGGATCCTCCTTGGATTCTGATAGATTTTCCCGATCTTGCCAGATCTGGCTGAATCTTGATGGATCTAGTTTGATTTGGCTTGTTCTCTTTAGATCTAGCGGTGATGCCGTAGCAGATTAGCTTTTTGTAACGTGCCACCCCCAATCTGGATCTGTCTTACTGTGGTGGCCAGTACTTGTGCAACTGGCTACCGTTGATGGGTGTGTCGAATGGCATCCCATCTATCTTTTCTAAGTTCACGGCTCCATGATTAATAATTTCCTTGATTCTATAAGGACCTTCGCTAGTGAATTTTAACTTTTCCTTGATCGCCTTGGTTTTATACATCAGGACCAAATCTCTTGAACGAAGATCCTTCTTTTGTAATCTGCGATCATGCCAAGCTTTGTGTCTCTCCTTTTCAGCTGTCAGTGCATGCACAACTAGTAAGCGTGTTTCACAGAGTTTATGCAGAGCTTCGTGGTGTACATGTAGAGATTTGGACTCATTAAGACGTTGCGCGGTGGCAACCCTTAATGAAGGAACTAAAAACTCTACTGGCATCACAACATCCTGACCATATACCAATTGGAAGGGAGTTTGATCAGTGCTTCCTTTATATGTTGTCCTGAATGCCCACAGTGCAGCATGCAACTTGTGTTCCCAATCTGATTTGCTAGCTTCAACTGTTTTCGTAAGCACGCTACACAAGATCTTATTGGATGATTCTGCTTGTCCATTAACACGAGGATAATAAGGCATACTGGTTCTATGGATCACAAAGAATTTCTCCAAAAGGACCTTGATGGTCTCGTTGATGAAATGGCTCCTGTGATCATTGACTAGCTCCACCGGGCATCCGAAGCCCAATGATATTTTTATAAAGGAACTTGGCAGTGGTCCTAGCATCAGCTACTCTTACTGCCTTGGCTTTGACCCATTTGGTGAGGTAGTTTGTGGCTACGATTATGTATCAAGCCTGGGAACTCCTTGCTACAGGGTGAATTGGACCAATATAATCCAATCCCTATTTTTTGAACGGTGCTTGGGCTAAGACTGGGTGCAGTAGATCATAGTTCAATCTCGTTGGTCTCCTTGCCCTTTGGCACACATCGCACTTTTTCAAGTATTCCTCTGTATCTTTATGAATTGTTGGCCACCAACATCCTGATTGTAGGATCTTGAAAACTGTAATGTCAGATGCAAAATGACCCCCACCAATGCCTTCATGTGAAAGCGAAATGATCTAGGTGGTCTCATGAGGAAGAATACACCGGCAAAGAATTCCATCAAGACCTCTTTGATACAATTGGCCGGCAATCAGCTGATAAGGTCTAGCCTTCAAGATCAATTTCTGATGTTCCGCCTTTGGTAGTGATTTGTCTGGTTGGCCCCGCATTAGATATTCAACAATGTCGACAGCCCATTCTAGTACTGTGTCCATGTAGAATAAGGCAGCATCTGCCAACTCATCATCGGGTTGGGTTGCAATCTCCTTTCTCTTGATTTGTGACACATGATATGCCATGTAGTGTTGTTGAAAATTTTCAAAAATTTTTGCAAATAATCTTTGAATGTTGTCTACATGACTCGCTGGAAAGTGCTTGGGGCATTGCAAAGTCCGAATGGCATCACTTTATAGGCATAGGTTCTCCATTTTGTGGCAAATGTTGTCTTGTGCTGGTCCTGAGGGGCCATTTTCACTTGGTTGTAGCCGCTGAAGCCGTCCAGAAAATTGTAGGCTTCGGCGCCAGCTACCCTATCGAGGACACTTTTCGTAAATGGTAAAGGAAAATGGTCCTTTTTGGTGACTGCATTTAGCGCCTTCAGATTCACACAGATCCGTATTTTGCCATTCTTCTTGGGTACTATAACTATCTGAGATACCCATTCCGTGTGCTCGCTCTCATAAATGAAATCTGTGTTTATCAGCTTTTGCAACTTCTGCTTGATCAGTTCTATATAATTCGAGTTGCAACGACAGTAACGACTCACCTTGGGGACTACTCCGTCCACCAAGGGTATGGTATGTTGGACTACTATTGGCGGAATGCCCTTTAGATCACTATAGCTCTAGGCAAAACAATCTTTATATTCCACCAACAAGAATCATAGTCTCTTGAACTGCGTGGGTGTTAACTGCTCTCCCACATGCACTATATTTTCTTCTTCTCCTGGCTCTGCAAGATTCATCGACTGTGTTTGTGCAGGTCCCTCAAAGACTTGTTCCGCTGGTGTCTGACTTTGATCAGGTTCTCACTAGGCTTGCAGCGTCATGATTACCATGTCGTCCAAAGTATAATTCTTGAAGTTGATTGGCAAAGTGATATTGTGCTCCTCACTTTCCCATGCTGCTCTGATGTGGAGGATGTTATTTGTTTCATCATAGCCTGCACAATATATGGGCTCAAGCGCTACTGACTCCTCATCCGCTTTGGCCCATTCAGCTAGAAGGCACTTCGCTTGTGGTACAATCCGTAGTAGTTCTCCGACTGGTAAACTAACGTGGCTTGACATCAAAAGTGTGAGCCTTTCAATGCGTGGTCCCTCGGGCTCCACCATGTGAAAAGGTGGTTCATGTTGGTGCAACCGATCATTTTGATCAGTGCACAGTGGTGAGCCCTCTTGCGGTTCTCGTTCGATGCCGACTGGAGGTTCTGTGGGATTGTCTCTTTCTTGCTCTTTTTCTCCACTTGTGCTTTCTGTACCCAGTGTCTTATTTTCTGGTATTGTCTTCTCTCTTCCCTCACATTTGGATATGGCGCTGAAGTTGAGGGTTGGTCGTCAGTGACCGATGGTGGTGGTGAGGGAGTCACTTCCTTCTCTTCTGTGTTCGTGTAACAGCTAACACAGGAGCGTGGAATTGTCGACCTTCCGATGGCATCCCTACTGGAAGTGCTGGTTGCTGTATGGCAATGAGTTTAAGAGACGCACTGGTTTCAGATTTAAATGGACAATTCTTGTAACAGTGTCCATAATCGCATTCTTGGCAGGAGGTTGTATATTGTCCCTTGTAGGGACATTCTGCTATTCTGTGTCCTTCGCCACATCCGTAGCAACCGTAATTTCTTCTGCCTTGGCGCTGAGTTTGAACTGCATAGGCCAAAACATATTCATTTATGACAGGATCCATAAATGGTTCATCTGGTCCATACCATTGCTGCTGCTCAGGTTGAGGTGGCATTTGCATCTCTGGTTCTGCTGCTGTCAGATTTACATGGGCCACTTGTTGATTGGCTGGCCCTGGTGGAGCAAGTAAGGCCATACGCTGTGGTTGATTTCGTGCGGCATACCTTGGTGCCGCGTTGGGTGCCCCTTGATGATGAGGATAAGAAGTCTGATAAGGACTTCTGTTGAATAATCCAGAGGTTAGACGGGCAAAATGTTGTATCGTGCGCTGTTGCATTGCACAGATGGCAGAATCTATGTGTTAGTCTTTGATTTTGTTTTAAGACTAGACACTCGTTTGTTGTATGGTTTTGCATGCATACTGAACACCATACATTCTCCCGTCGAGGATACTGCAGCTGGTTTGGTTCCGGTTGATGTGGAGTTACTGCTACAGTTTCTTGTAAGGCCTTCAGTTTTTGGTCAAACTGCGCCGTAAGTTGTTCCATCTGTTGTTTGTGTAATTTTGTCATTTGCTCCAACAATAGTTCTGTGGATAGAGCGGATGCGTTTGATGATGATGATGCGATCGAGGGAGTAGGAGTGTGGGTGGAAGGATATTCATCGTCAGATCTCTCATCCTCTTCCCTGATGGCATCTTCCATAGCTTCTTGCAGAGTAGCGTACTGCTCCCGTCGTTTCAGTTCTGTTCTGATGCTTCGTGGTAATCCGGCTAGGAACCACATGATCACCGCATGATCGGGAGTTAAGGCTGCACTGCACTCGGATCGTAGATGTTTGACCCGTTCAATATAGTCCCGGACCCTTTCTCGTTTTCCCATCTTGACTTTGCTCAACAGGAGAAATGGGTCTTTCAGGAACTTTCTTGGTTTAAAGCAAGTAATGAGAGCCACTTTAATCGCTTCCCAGGTGGATTTTTCTTCCTCTGACAGGTTGAAAAACCAATCATGAGCCATTGCCAGTAAGGACATAGGGAATAGCATCAGCTTCTCCGCAGGTGTCCGTTCGTTGTAGATTTCACAAGCTTGCTGGTAGATCTGGAGGAATCGGATGGGATCTGATGATCCGTCGTATTTTGGTATTTCCATCCGTGGTGCTCTCTGGACTGCTTGCAAAGGGAGCGACAGGTACGGGGTGGCCCATTGGATCCATTGGTGCTGGTTCCGGTTCTGCCTCTTGTTGCACAGCTGCTAATCTGGGAAGGTGTGGTGCCTGATTTGCTATCCTTCGTGCTATTGATCGTCTCGATCACATATTCATCCGATGGTGGATTCCAAAGTGATTGGATCTTGCTTATACAGTAGGATGCAGTCTGGATCTTCAAGGATCTGATCGATCTGATCGGCTGGAAGTGAATTTTAGGCCTTTTACGGTAGTTTTTCCTTGATAACTTTTTACTCCTTGCATTGATTGACTTGAGATTTTGACAGTAGCTGTATCTTATGCAGATCTTTTCATAATCTGGTCTGCGAGAGTTATCTTGTGCGAGCGTTGGCTGTGTGAGGGTTCTTTAGCTGTTTTTGTAGGTAAAAACTTGATATCTTTCAGATCTTTGGGAAGCAACTCTCGCAAGGTTCACAGTAGCTGGATCTGGGTCAGATTTCACTATAGAATTCTCTGCGAGAGTTAACTCTCGCAAGAAGTGGAAATTTCACTATTTACGAGGGTTCAAAACCACTTTTTTGGCTTGATCTTCACCAGATCTTTACACTAACTCTCGCAGGCTTCATCACTGATGTAAATTGACATTCTGAATTGATTGAGAGGATCTGCGAGAGTTCTTACTGAAAGGGTTTGTTGGATTACTTTTTAGTGATTTTTTTGCACTTGAATCCTATTTTTTGCTCACTGGAATCAAACTAACTCTTGCAAGTTCTTCTGTGTCCTGGTCTCACTAAGATGGAACTTCAAAATCCTCTGCGAGAGTTTTTGACCACTGGAACTGAAAATTTTGTTGTTTGCGAGGGTTCACTAGTACTTCCCCATCTCTTTTTTACTAGGAACTCTCGCACAGGCACTTAGATATCAAAGTAACTCTCGTGAATTTCTCTGTGTCCTGGTCTCACTGAGATGGAACTTCAGAAGGCTCTGCGAGAGTTCTTATGAAGATTTGAATTTTTTTGGATTTTTTCAAGGGTTTTTTAAAATTTTATGATTTTTCTCTGATTTTTACAATCTGCTTGGAACTAACTCTCGCAGGCTTCTATGCAGGTCTGGGACAGTAGCTTGGAGCTACTGCCAGTCATGCAAGGGTTAATTCTCACTAATTCTAGAGATATAAAAATCTGATGAGATTTTAAGCTTTTTTTCCCTCCAAAATGTAGATTGGTGTGTTTTTTGGGTTTTTTGGCTGGTTGGTTTGGGTTTCAAGCCCTTAGAGGCTGTTCAGGGCCTCCTCTACCATTTCACACCTCCTTCGCTAGTTGTGAACAGTCCAAACACAAAAAAATACAAAAAACTAACTCTAAACTCCCAAAAATCTACCTAAACCAATCTAAAAAACAAGAAAATAGCTTAAATGCAGCTAAACTAGTTAGTGGAAACCTATTCCCGGCAATGGCGCCACTGTAGGGCCGGAGATCTTATGTAGTATAGCCCTCCCACTTGTCAACAAGGGTTAGATCACTGGATAGGTATCTAGCTATGCATAGATGCTACTTTTAGTTAGTTTTCTACTTTCTCCCTTAACTCTACTGACCACTAGCACTATTCTCCTTTAACTCTACTCCTCTACACTAACATTCATTGTGATTTGGGTGAAGGGAAGGGATAGAAAAGAAGAGATTGAGAAGAGAAGAGAGAAAGAGAGAGAGATAGAGAGTGAAGGTGGATGTTAGCTCAAATGCACATTATACTTGCTAAAGGAGAAACATGACTAAAAATTTTTGAAGCACTCTACTCCGTAGAGTTCCCTGCCGGCTATTAACAATCGCCTCAGGTCCAGGTGGTCCACTCACGGACTCATCACGAAGAAGTTCCAATAGATCTTCCATAGGGACCAGGGTCTCCCCAACCCCCAATGAGGGTTTCAACGTACTAACATGGAAAACAGGATGAATTCCAACGTTAGTTGAAAGTTCTAGTTTGTATGCAATCTTGTTTATCACTTAGATAACCTTAAAAGGACCGCAATACCTAGGTGCCAACTTTGCACACTTAATAGTTTTCAAGCCCCTAGAGTGACTAGGGTCTCTCAAAAACATCCAGTCATTGACCATGAATACCTTGTGCTTCCGAGATAGATCAGCATAGTGTCTTGCCCTGTCCTGGGCACTTCTTATGCTATCTTTAGCCAGCTGTAACATTTCTTGCATATCCGCAAGGAAATCAACTGCGGCTTGCACCCTTAGGTTTTTTATGCCAACACTAATTGGTGATCGAGGTTGAAAACCATACATAAGCATGAAAGGGCTGAATCCGGTCGTTGAATGTTTTGCACTGTTATATGCAAATTCCACCAGTGGAAAGTACTGTTCCCAATCAGACTGCCAATGGCCCACATATGCTTGAAGCATATCCTCCATCGTCTGATTGGTCCTTTCCGTTTGACTGTCTGATTCCTGATGATCTGTAGAACTCAAACTTAAAGTTGTTTCCAACTTTTCAAATACTACTTGCCAAAAATTCCTAGCAAATTTTGGGTCACGGTCACTGACAATATCGCAAGGCAGCCCGTATAGTCGAAAAAGCTTTTCAACAAACAGTTGAGCTAGTTTTGAAGCTTTAACAATAGTTTTCGTTGGGATAAATTGAGCAAACTTCGTAAGTCTGTCAACAATGACCCAAACCGAATCGTGGCCCTTCCCTGTACGTGGAAGCCCGACCACAAAATCCATAGATATACTTTCTCACTTTTCGGTAGGAATATCTAAAGGATGTAATAGGCCACTAGCTTTTAGCCTCTCTGCTTTATTTAACTGGCACTTAGTACATTTAAGTACATAGGCCTCTACCTGACTTTTCATCTTAGGCCACCAAAATTGCCTTCGAACTAAGTCAAGTGTTCTTTGTATACCCGGATGTCCTGCGCATGGACTATCATGACACTCATGCAAGATTTGGGCCCTTACAGTGTCATTCTCTGGTACACACACCTTTCCTTTACGAAACAAGATCTTGTTTCAAATTAGAAAATCCGTTTCAGTCTTTCCCTGATTCGAGGAATCTTGCAAACCTGAATCGACCCCTGAAAGTACTTGTTGCCAATACTTTCAAAAAAAGGATCGGACTCATATAGTCTTTGAAGAGACTGAAACAACTCCGGTTCTATAATAGTAAAGCACAGCTGATTAATAACTGGTAACCAACTCAAAGCATCCGCTAGAGTATTTTGACTTCCTTTGCAATAACGTATAAAAAAGTCAAAGATTTGCATCAGCTCAGCCCATCTAGCTTGCCTCCCCTTTAAATCTGTAGCATCACAGAAATATCGAAGAGTCAGATGGTCTATCAAAACTTCAAATCTGGCTCCATACAAATAATGTTGCCAAATTTTCAAGGAATGAACAATTGCAAACAGTTCATTCTCATAGGTACAATACCTAAACTGAGCAAGATTGAGTTTCTTGCTTTCATAAGCCATCCTGCATTAAAATAGCTCAAATAGCATAATCACTGGCATCAGTCCTAACCACAAAAGTCTTATTAGGATTGCCAATGATTAGTATTGGTGCCGAAGTGACACTTTTCTTAAGCAACTCAAAACAATTATTCATATCCTCTGTCCACACCACTAGTGGACTCTTAGCCCTCCGGCTTAGCTTCTTATAGCCTTTCAAGGCCTGGGTAAGGGGAAATGCCAATTGAGCAAATTGGGGAATATGCCGATGGAAAAATCCCACAAACCCAAGAAAGACTTGATTTTCCGAACTGTGGAGAGAATAGGCCAATCAATAACCCTCTGGATACGATCAGCCTCAATCTCCACCCCCCGTTCGGAAATCTTATGCCCCAAGTAGGACAATTCCTTAGCAAAAAAGTCACACTTAGACTCCTTGGCAAAGAGTTTTTCCCTTCTTAGAATGTCCAAGACAATCCTAAGATGCTCTTTATGTTCCGCCAAAGTCTTACTGAACACTAGGATATCATCTAAGAATACTACTACGAATCTTCCCAAATATGGCCTGAACAAATCGTTCATCATTTGTTGGAAAGTTGCCGGTGCATTGCTCAAACCAAAAGGCAACACCAAAAATTCGTAATGACCAAAGCGAGTTCGAAACCCGGTTTTTGGTATATCTTCTCCCTCAATGCATATCTGATGGTAGTTCGATCTTAAATCCATCTTGGTAAAGTACCCAGCACCACCAAGATAGTCTATTAGATCATCCATCCGCGGCAGTGGATATCTATTCTTAATGGTTACCTTGTTCAATTTCTTATAGTCGATGCAAAACCTTATAGTCCCATTCTTCTTGGCCACCAGAACCACTGGTGATGCCCAAGGAGACTTGCTAGGTTGTACCCACCCCTTTTTCAAGTAATCATGTAATTGCCTTTTTACCTCAGCCTCTTCCGATGCACTCATCCTATAAGGATGCTATGCGATTGGAATCGCTCCAAGTATTAGGTCAATTCCATAATCAACTATCCTTTCTGGTGGTAAACCTACAGGAAGGTCTAAGAAAACATCATTGAATTCATGCCTAAGTTCATTATAGGCTTCAAATTATGTAGTGTTCTCACTGGGTATATTCATGGCATTTATGTTAAGTTCTTCATCATTACAGCAAATGATATCATTATGAAAACATAAATAAACTTAAAAATCAAAATTCTTCATAATAGAATTAAGTTCCCGTTTAGAATAAGGGTTAACATTTTTAGTGTCAACACTTAAACTAGACTTGATCTTAATCAAAAATTCTCATGCATAAAAGATAAAGATTTCTCAATAAAATCAATTCTCAATGATTTGTTCTTATCAAAATGCCATTGTTGCCCAAGAACAATATCTACATTAGCTAATTGAACAGCATGGAATTCTAGTTTTTCAGAGTAATCTTGAATGTGCAATTTTACATCAGGAACAATAAAATCCATCAAATCGGAATTACTTCCCGATGCCATTGTCACACGGTATTTTTTCTCACTTTTTCTAGTAGGAAGGTTTAGCGTCTGCACCAAATTTACATTAATAAAGTTATGAGTGGATCCCGTGTCAAAAAGAACATTAACAACTTGATCATTAACTTTACCTTTAATGCAAATAAGGTCATTAGGACCAAAAACTAAAAAACTAAGGAAACAAACATCCATCTCATTACTTCGAGATAGATTACCTGAGGTTGAAGCTTGTTTTTTGACGCAATCATGTGCAAGGTGACCCTCGCCATTGCACTTGAAGCACAGGTTTTTCTTACGAGCTTCAGCTTTATCATTGCCACCATGATGGTTTTTAAAATTTTTCTTGGTGTGTTTCATTAACAACTTCCCTATCCTTCCTCTTAAATTGAAAAACTTTTTCTGCTCATTAGGCTGTTGACCCCTAGGTGGCTTAGGTGTGTCATCAAAGTATTTTGCAACCCTAATAGCATCTTCTAGGGTTTTTGGATGGTTCCTATGAACATCCACTTATAAACATTAACATTTGTACCTTAGGCGGAATATCACTATAAAGTGGATTTAGGTACTCATGAAAATCTTGAATAAACTGTTCCAAACCTTTATTCATGGTTAGATGACTCAACTTTTGGAAGTGTTCATAGTCATCTAAGAGTGGTAGAAAATAATCCCTAAAAAGCTTGCAAAAATCATCCCATGTCCAAGGTTGGTTGCCCTTTGCAACTAAGTCATCCCACCAAACTAGGGCTCTTCCTTCAAGGAACATGACGACAATGGATAACTTCTCAGATTCAGGGAGTTGGTTCATGGCAAAGCATTTGTTCCAAACATTCAGCCAAGAACTTACCACTTATAAGTTCCTATCCTTTTTCTCCCCCTTAAACACTTTTACAAGAGGTGGAACTACATGCTTCTTCTGATTGGCTAACCTAGACTCTAAGTCTTGGTCTCTTTGATTAGTTTCAAGAAGCTACTTATTAGTGGTTTAAATTTGTTGGTATAAAAGTTCAAGAGCTTGTGCCACATTGGATGGGTTTGATAGATCAAATGTTGGGTGTGTTTTCCTATTATGCAAATACAACAACAAGTGCTCAAATTAGAATGATAGAAATGCTTCAATTGTTACATCCAATGCAAATAAAAAGCATTTATCTATTCATTCAATCTTATTGTTTGTAAGCTCAATCCAAGCTTAAGAGGAACACAACATCAAGCTACATTTGTCTTAATCGAAAGCAAAAATAAAAACCAAATCTTTATGTAAACTTCAATTAACTAATCCAAGCTAATGTTTGCATAAGGTTCTCATTCCCATTCCCATTCCAATTCTATTTGTCATTTCAAAAGCAACCAAAGTTTTCACATTTCTCACTATTCTAGATTTCCAAAACCAAGAAACTAGTGTCTATAAATGGATAACTAATGAAGCTTTATGAAAACTTCAATTTTCAGATCTGATTTTCAGATTTGCAGGTCTAAAAATCAGAACTTCAAAATGACAAAAAACAAAATTTCAAAACTTGTTTTATGCACAAAGTTACACTACCATTCCCTTCCTACATTGTCATCTTCATGAAACTAGGAGATAGAAAGGTGTAACTAATGAAGTTTGAATGAAAACTTCACTTTTCAGATCTGATTTTCAGATTTACAAGTCTGAAAAACAGAACTTCAAAATGAAAATCAGAACTTCAACACTTCATTTATGCAAAAAAAAACACTAGTTTTGATCAAAACACATAGCTAGAATCAATCTTTTTGCCAGAAAAAAGTTTGTGTATGTAGAGGAAGACTTCCTCTACCCATCCCACAAATCTTTTTTCAGAACTTTTAAAAAACCAAAGCCCACTTTAAAACTTCTCTAACATGATAACAAATCAGCCCCTAAACAATTCTATACGCATCACTACTCTCTTCCAAAGAGAACTAGATTCATTGGGTACTTCAACTACAAGCTTCCTACAACTAGAAAAGCCTATAATCTTTCCCAAAAAAAAACTAGTTGGTGATCTTAATAGAACTTGAAGAAGGTTAGAAAGGTTACCATCCTTTGTCTAGCTCTGATACGACTTTTACAGGTAGAGGTGAGGAAGTCCTCCAAATCCAAGGAATGTATGATAAAAGACTGTTGTGCTGCTTTGAAGTAAACGTTTGAATCTGAAGAGCTAGGCATGTAGCCATGATCAATAAGAAAAGTGTTGATCTTTTGAAACCATGCTCGAGCAGATTGCTTCAAGCCATAAAGTGCCTTATGGAGTTTATACACATGATTGTGTTTACCCTCAATAATATAACCTTCGGGTTGCACCATGTAAATGTCTTCTTCAATAACTCCATTGAGATATGCAATCTGTACATCCATTTGATGTATTTCCAAATCTGCTGCATCAACAAATGGTAGCAAAAGTCAAATAGAAGAATGCTTGACTACTAGACTGAAAGTTTCAATATAATCGACGTTGTATACTTGATAAATTCCTCTGGCGACAAGTCATGCATTTCTTCTGTTGATGCTTCCATCTGCATTGTACTTGACTTTGAAAATCCATTTGCAATCAACCACGTTTCTAGCAAGTAATTCGTCTTTTACAAGTAGAGGTGAGGAAGTCCTCCAAATCCAAGGTAGAGCCTTCAAATGTCCTCCAAGCAACCTGCAAGCTTCAAGATGCTCCCCAACTCCAAGCTAGGATGCCTCCACCTACAAGTAAGGATCTGCAAGCCTCCAAGGATCTCTCCTCCACCTGTGTCCCTACTCTTTAAACACAAAGATAGACAACAAGCTGGCCTCAAGTATTCACCACCCAACCATAACTAGATCCAAGCTCCAAGCAAGATCTATCTAGCACCCCCTTGCTAACCATAAATAAATCACAAGCATACCACAACACTCCATAGCATACTCAAGATCCAAACCCTACTTATGTCCCATTCCATAAGCAAGATCCAAACCTCAAGCATACTACCACAAGAAAGCACTCTACACACTAGTAGCAACACTAGAACATAAGCCAAGCAAACAAGAGAGATCTCCCCCCTCCCAATGGGTGCTCTACTACCCTCATATGGATGGCCCATGGACCCCTCCAATGCACTATGGAGTTCCATGCTCATCCAATAAGAGAGAGAGAAGCCTAGGGGAGTTAAAGAATCTCCAAGAGCCTCCATAGGCTTATGGAATGTCAAGAGACTCCTTCCATAACCTATGACTCTTTGAATGTCTTTCTTGTGGGAGTTGGGAACTCAATAGACACTTTAGAACGGTGCCCTCCTACTAGGTCTCATTGCCCAAGTTGTGCAAGTATACTTTGGTCCTAGACCAATAAAGTGATATGGTTCAAGGTTGAGGCCCAAGGTTTAGAAAAAATAGTCATCCAATGACTTTCTAACACCTCTCTAGGTTCCATACCTCCATCCAAGGCATAGACACCTACCTTCCCTTAACCAAGGACACTAGTACCTTAATCTAAGACACCTACCCTTAATACTAAAGGTACCCCTTATCCAAGGATTACGTGACTCCATACCTCCAACTAAGGTATAGTCACTTGTCTGTCCTTATCCAAGGACACATACCCTTAATCCTAAGGGTACCTTGCCATTTAGCCCTCAACACTAAATGGACTATTAGGGGTCTGAAGTACTGCTAGTTACATAGGTATGTAACATCGAGAATCGTTTATGTCTGGTTCTTGATAAGAGATGAATATTCTTTATCTATAGCTTCTTTCTAGAGATCGAAATCAGGTTGACTGAATGTCTCTTGGACAGACATCAGTTCCTAAACAAGGTAGGCTGTGTTGGAAGTAAATCTTGTTTGTCAATATTTGGCTATATCTACTCACGATGTGGTGTATTATAGAGAGGATCGTCCGCTTTTTAAGTTTCTACCAAGTTTCCGACGGAGTGCAAAAATAGAAAACAATGATGAAGCACTAAGGCTTACACAACTAGTGCTCGAAATAGAAATGAAACTAACTAAGATGACAAAATACAAAACCTTACTAAGGCTTACCCAACTAGCAAAGTGATTAAACTAAATCCTAGATTAACACCCAAAGGAAATCAGAATGAAAGACTACGGCTAACTAATAATCAATCAACAAAACACATGCCACAATACAAAATAGAGAACTTGATAGCTTAATCTCAAAAGTGTTATTTACAAGACAAATACCTCTCCTTTTATGGCAAGGAGGGTCTTCCATAAGTATCCACTAACTTATGGGACTAATCTATTTCTAGCCTTTCTAGAACTTCTAACTTAGGATTTAGAACTTCAAAGTTTCTTAACTTAGAAAAACAAAGATAAAATATTTCTAATCTTAAGTTTCCTAAGTCTAAGTTCTAAACCTAAGTTTAAGTTATTTTATTATTTTTTAAGCTTCTACTCATCGGCTTACAAACACATGTCATGGCGGAAGTTTATTAACAAACATTCGTACGTGGACTTACAAAACACATGCCACGGAGTTTTATTTTTCTCTTTTTTTATTTTTTGTGTTAGCACAGATGCTAATATTATCCCCCTCCTTATTGGATTGGTGGTCCCACACCAATCAAAGTCATTTCTTCTTGAATCTTTTGTGCTTCTTGGAGGTGAGACTGTTGTTGTCGGGAGTGGTAAATTGTAGTGCCAATGCCCTCCATCATTTGCCACCATAGTTTGTTCAGGAAGGGCATGGGTTTGTAATAATGGAGCATACCCTATAGAAAGTTGTGGGTTTTCCATAGCTCCAACATATCAACGTGTAGGGATGAAGTTAGTGCTGCGTGATAATAGAGCCTTGTTACGCTGATGTGGTCTTCTTGCATTCGCAATGGTTTATTGATATCAAGGGCAATTGGGGGTATCCCTCGATCCAAAAAACCCTTGAGTTCTGCCAGAAATGCTATCAGGCCGCAATTGTCCGCAAAATATCTGACGTCGCGATCAGGGTTGCCATTGTGCTTCTGGTAGAATACACGGCAATTGGTGACCATGTCTTTAGCTAAGTTGCCGGTATCGACATTTGTGAGCTTGGGCCAAAATATCTGATTCTTGACCTTGGTGGCAAGAAACGGTAGTTGCCTCACTACTGAATAGTATTAAGAATTTGTGCGCATATAGGAAGGGGCTTCAATATACCGTGTCATCGAGGCCTTACTTTGTAGGAAGAGCTGATGGCGCCAGAGAGGTTGTGGATCCAGGAGTTTGACTACTTCTTTATGTGTTTGACTCCGGTCCAAATGTGGCAATATGTAGCAACCTCGCTCTTTTGTCGTTAGATATTTCTTGGCAAACTCTTGAGAGGCACGCAACTCCTTGCTTGGTTCTATGGGCGTGATTCTATGTCAGATGGTTGGTGCTTCAGAGGCAATCTCATGTTGAGTTTGGGAATCAAGGTCAAGAGAGAGGGGAGGGGAAGAGTTAGCTTCAGCAATTCTTTGTGACTCAAGAAAAAATTGGCGCTGAATAAATGGGAGATTAGTAGTGTCGAGAGAATTAGAAGCGTTGGAAGGAAAAAGATAATGTTGGGAGCTAGTACCACCAGAGCCTGATGGATGGTTGGTGCTTGAGCTCCTTGCCCCAGGGGTTGGCCTTGAAAGGAGGAGCCTTGAGTAGCAGGAGGAGGCTACTAGAATCTTGCTCCATCTCCACCATCTGGTCCATCAAAGTGGTGCCCGAAATCATAGAACTGGACATGCTCTGCATAAACAGACGGCGTTGACTGGACAGCTACCTTTAACCATTCTTCCAGGGTGGCAATGTGCTGGTTCAGGGCCTCGACGGAAGCAAGGTATGATTGTTGTAATTTTGTGTGCTGCTTCGTCATGGCTTTTAACTTTTGAGCCAACGTTTGATAAGCCACCATTGGAATGGGAGTTTCCTCAAGAATAGCTGGTGGTGCGAAGTCGTTGAAGTCCACCAATTCTAACTGTTCCTTCATAGTGGAACGTGCGGCTTGTGCATCTACTACGGCCTCATCCCTTTTTGCTTTGATGTTATCAATGGTTTTCTGCATGTTGGATACCTTCAGTTAGAGCTGGTTCTGGAGGTGGAGGAGCATCTGCTGCTGTTGTTGATTATAGGTGGTGAGATTTGGATCAGTAGCTGTTGTTGCTTGTTTTCCACTTTTAGCCTTGCTTTTTTTTTTCTGAAGGTCTCCGCCATAGCGTCATCATCAAATTGTCGCATGGTATATTGTCCACCTAGGGTGCCGAATAGATTGTATTGGAGCTCATTTGCAACCATACCGCTTTTGGGGCTGCAAGGGATAACTGCTCCCAAGGGCCAATGTTAGGGAGGGTGTGTGTATAGCTAGGATTGGCATTGGGTTAAAGGGTAGAAAATCATGAACATGATTAGATGGAGATGAATGAAAGATAGGTGGAAGTGATTGAGAGATGATGGGTGAAAGAACTGGGGAGATACTACGTGGTGGAGATGTGTGGAGTGGGTTAGAGATTACGGAGGTTGAATGAATTTCGGTTAGTAATTGTAATGCAAAATCATCTACGTTGACTGTAGAGTCAAGTAGGGTGGATATTTGTACAAGTGAGGGCTTTTGTGAAAGTGTAGAATCAAAGTCCGTGTTGAGAGTGAGTGACGATGTGGAGGTGGTGGTGGAAATGTGAGAGCAAGTGAGGGAGTTGGGGTTGTAGAGGGTGCTTGTGTAGACGGAACCACGCCCATAGGATCAGAACCAAAAGTGTCTACTGCAACTGAACTGCCTGCTGCTGCCGCTACTACTTGTCTGTGTTGTTGGGCCTGGTGGAGTAAGGCCTCTTGCTGCGCTAGGACCTCCTTTGGGACCTGAGATGGTTTAAGGCTCCCTCCGAATTCAGCATACTCAGCCCCGATGTCGGTGGATAAAATGTCGTGAGGGACATCAACTTCTGTGCTGATCGCCTTCCCTTTCTGCTTCTTAGTTGGTGGTGCTAGTGAAGCTGGTTATACTGTCGGTTGGAGAGTGGCTCGCTTCTTAGTGCTCGGATAGAGATCATCAAGCTCTTTGATGGCAGCAGTCACCCGAGACCCCAATTGTTTGGTGACCAACATGTGGAGGCGATATCCACACTCGGTAGTTGGTTTTCTGGCTTTCAAGGCCCTGCACAACTTTTCTGCTACCTTCTTCTTCTTGCATTTAGAAGAAAAGTTAGCTTTCATCACCATCATTCAAAGATAAGGAACCAATACTATTTTTGATATGCATTCTACTCTCCTCAGCTACAAGCACACTATGAAGTTTTTCTATGCTAGAAAGTAGATCTTTAATAGCAAATGTTTGAACAAGATTAGAGTACTCATTCGCTAATCCATTCAAAATGATTTGGACTAGCTCATTGTCTTGGATCTTATCAACTATAGAAGACAACTCTCTATTCAAAGATTTGATTCTCAGATTGAGGTGGCAAACACATCTCGAATCGCTTTACTGACTTCTGCAATGATCGTGACATCATTCATAGAAGGACTGTAGCCTACATACCATAGCACAATGGTGTTGCAGAAAGAAATAACAAGACCCTGATGGAAGCAGTCAGATGCATGATGGCCTACTCGAAAGCTCCAAGAGTACTATGGGCTGAAGCAGTAGCTACAACTGCATACATCCAAAACCGAACAGGCAAGTTTGGTGTTCCTCACACAACACCACATGAGCTATGGTGCGGTAGAAAGCCCAACCTGTCTCACGTCTGAATCTTTGGCTATGCAGCTTATGCACACATCCCTGATAAGCTTCGAAAGAAGCTTGATGAGAAAGCCGAGCAGGGATTTCTGGTAGGTTATGATCCTGATCGCAAAGGAGTTATGGGGATATGTCAACGGTTCCATAGCCAGACCGACGAAACCTAAACAACTTCCAGCTTGGGAAGTGAAGGATGGCAAGGCATTGCCATTGTATCTCTAAATCTAAAAGACACTCAAAATCGCTCATGTATCCAACTACACCACCTCCAAAGAAGCGTGGAATACACTAACAAGCATCTACGAGACCTTAGATGTTACGACTTGTCTCTTCTTGAGGAAGAAGGTACTGACACTCAACATGAGTGAAGGCACCTCATTCAGTGGCCATCTGAATGAGTTCAAACAATTGCAACTAGCTGCAATAGGTTTTCCTATCTCAGAAGAAGACTCTACGATGTCTCTTCTTGCCAGTCTTCCACCCTCCTATGACAATTTAGTGTTGCTTCTTAGCAATACTCCTGCATTGTCTCTCCAAAAGTTGACAGCAAGTTTGTTGCATGAATAAGTTAGGAAGAAAAGCTTGTCTACGTCAACGAGTACCAAATCCATGGCACACTACTCAAACAAGCAATAGTCCAAGAAGAAGAAAGACTTCCAAGATAAGAAGACAAAGGTAGAACATCCAGTAGCATCACAACCACAACAGCAGTAGCACAGTCAATCATCGTCCAAGACCAGGCTATTTTGTAGATTCTGCAAAAGAACCAACCACGACATCAAAGACTGTCATATCCTCAAGCACAATGAAGCGAGAAAAAAATGAAGCAGCACCAAGAAGGCAACTCTGACACAGTCAAAATTTTGCAAGATGATGACAAGGCGCTGATGGTACAAGATCAACCCAGTAGAGATGTCCATCAGTAGTATCTCAATTCAGGTGCTTCTCACATGATGCCATGCAAAGACCTCTTCTCGACACTCACAACTATAGAATCAACTTTGGTAACTCCAGTTCACATCAAGTCAAAGGCCAAGGCTCTACTCGACTACAATTCTCTAATGGCATCACTAGGCATCTTAATGGTGTACTTTATGTACCCAAGTTAAAAAAGAACCTATTGTCTATTAGCAAGATCACATATCAGAGCTATAGAGCTTTGTTCACTACCAACCGATGTACTATTTTAGATGAGAATTCAAAAGAAATCCTCTCTGCTTACAGAGAAGAAAATTTGTATATACAGAGTCACGATTTTGCAATTTCTATGAGTTGTACAAATATTGATTTATGGCATCAAAGATTAGGTCATCTAAACATACGTTCAATCTTGTATATGCATCATAACAAAATGGTCAAGGACATGTATATGAACGTTGTTACTTCAGCTAATCAGACTGTCTTTGAAAATTGCTTACTACGGAAACAACCTAGAACTAGATTTCCAAGAGGACAAGCCAAAAAGGCAAAGTCCATTTTGTCACTGATACACAGTGACTTATGTGGTCCTGTGAGCGTACCTTCATTAGGCCAAGCTCTGTATTTTCTTACATTCATTGATGACTACTCCCGATTTACCAGAATTATGTTCATAAAGAACAAGTCAAAAGCATTTAGTTGCTTCAAAGAGTTCAAGCAATACCTTGAGAATCAAACTGGTTAGAGGATCAAGGCCCTAGGGTCATTCAAGGGGAGGGTTTTTATCAAATGATATGAAGTACTACTTATCTTCATGTGGTGTGCACCATCAATTTACTACGAGCTACACTCCACAACAGAAGGGAGTAGTTGAACGGAAGAACCACACACTGTTGGAAGCTACACGATCCATGACAGTCAACGCACATTTGCCTCAAACCTTTTGGGTAGAAGCAATCCCAATGGCCTGCTATCTGCAAAACTACCCTAGCACTAAAGTAATTGACTCTAAGACATTGTTTGAAGCCTACAACGACTACAAACCAAGTTTGAAACAACTACGTGTTTGCAGATGTCTTTGCTATGCACAAGTGCCATCTGATTTGAGGAAGAAACTAGACCCAATAAGCTGCAAAAACATCTTCATCGACTATTCAACATCACACAAAGCATATCGTGTATACGATGTTGTTACGGGCCAGATCTCAGTCAATCGTGACATTGTCTTTCTTGAAGACAAGTTTCGCAATTTCAAACAGAAGCAGCCAATGCAGGAGTCTGTCATAGTAGCTCCACCTTCCATAGATAGGCATCGACCTATGACTGTTCAAACAACGGAGTTCATCCCAACGGCTCCACTTACCGTCGATGGGCCTAGACCCACAATTGTTCAACCACAAGCTGCTACGATCCCAGTCATTCACCAAGGAGAATCGTCCACTCGTGCACCTACAGTTTGAAGGTCTGCAAGACAACGACAACAGCCTGATCGTTTCATCCCTCAAGATTTTATCAGTCATGACAAACCTGCCACCGTAGCAAAAGCCTTGTCAATGTCCGATGCAGACAAATGGAAAGCTGTCATGGATGCTGAGTATCAATCTCTAATGAAGAACAAGACTTGGAGTCTTGTCAATCCTCCTACAAGTGTAAAACTGATTGACTCCAAGCGGATCTTCAAGCTAAAGCTTAAACCAGATGGATCAATATCCAAATGGAAAGCTAGACTGGTGGTTAAAAGATTTGAACAAGTATATGGGATAGGCTATATTGAGACCTTTAGTCTAGTGGTAAAGCATCAGTCTATTCATATCTTATTGGCTATAGCTGCTGCAGAAGATCTGGACATTCACCAGATGGACGTCTAGACGACATTCCTACACGGATATATACAAGAAGACATGTTCATCTATCAACCAGAAGGTTACATCCTTCAAGGCAAGGAGCATCTGTTATGTAGATTGCATAAGGCATTATACGGTCTGAAGCAAGCTCCAAGGGCCTGGTATGATAAAAATAATCGTTTCTTGTTACAGCATGACTTTACCTCCTATTTAGCAGATACGAACGTGTATCTAAAATGAAAAGGGCCAAGCTATGTCATAATAGCACTATACATTGATGATTCCCTAATCATCAACAATTCAAATCAGTTGCTACAAGAAACCAAATCCTTACTCTCATCAGAGTTCGAGATGACTGACTTAGGCCCAATCCATTACCTACTCAAAATAGAAATTCACAAAGATCACGTGAGCAGAAGGATCACCATAGGCCAACAATCTTACTTAATCAATGTACTTCGCAGATACGACATGGAGGTCTGCAAGCCCATAGATACTCCTATAGACCTAGGATGAAAGCTATCCAAAGACATGTGTCCCAGAACAAAGGCAGATCAGCAAGAAATGTGCAAGTACCCTTATCAGTATGTCATAGGTTCTATCATGTACTCTATGATCTGCACACGACCTGATCTTGCATATGCTATAAGCACACTGTAGCAATTCATGTCCAATCTAGGCCTACAACACTGGAAAGTCCTGCAAAGAGTTTTGAAGTACATTCAAGCCTCAAAGCACTATGCCTTGAGTTACAATGAAAATATAGAAGCTACACTCTCATTGATTACCTATTCTGATTCGGATTGGGCAGGAGACGTAGATACAAGAAAATCCACCTCTGGATACATTTGTTTTTTTGCAAGAGGACCCATTTCATGGAATAGCAGAAAGCATAAATGCATTTCATTGTCCTCTATGAAATCAGAATATGTTGCAGCTACATCAGTAGTGAAAGAGATTTTATGGCTTAGAAGACTTCTGCAGGATCTGGGATTCTCACAGATTGGTCCAACTATATGCCAGTGCGACAACTAGAGTTGTACAGCTCTGTCACTGAACCAACGAACTCACACAAGGACCAAGCACATAGAGATTCAATTTAATTTTCTCAGAGAGAAGGTTCAGAATGAAGACGTTGCACTAAGTTACTGTCACACAGACAGTATGTTGGCTGACATTCTGACAAAACCATTGTCAAGGGATAAACATTCTACTCTAGTAGAAATGTTAAATCTCAACTTGAGTTTAGATTCGTAGCAGTAAGTTTAAGGGGGAGTGTTGGAGTTTAATCTTACTCCTAATCATCCCTTTGGCCTCCTCCATCTCTCAAGAAATCTCTCTCTCTGAATCAGTCTACAGAAATACATGCAAAGTCAAAAACAGGCAGAACCGCAAATCTATCGCTGACCAAAGAGCATCATTAAATCGACATTTACGGAGAAACACAACTTTAACTTGTGAAGGCAACAAACCACAAACCATATGGAGTCATCAAAACACGAAAGTTATTACTCATGAGCACTTACGGAAGTTCTAAAGGCAATGAAATGTAAGTTTCCGTCAACCACCGTAAGCTCCCTTTCTTACGATATACTACGAGGGAAAGAGCAATGACCAAAGTCACCAAGAATATCTCCAACGAAGTTTTTGAACGGAAACTCAACTCCCCTCACTGTCAAACACTGTAAGTAACTTACTTACGGCTATCAACGAAGTCGACGAACGACAAACAGCTTGTGAGTTCCTACGAAGTCAACTAATGATTGTTGACCCATCTCATCGTCCAGCTTCGTAAGTTATCACTTACGGTTACCAACGAAGGATGCAAATGATCACCTACAAGGCGAACGAACAGCAGCTGAACGAATGACTGCAGACAAGATTATAGCCATAACGGCCCAACCTCCTTCACTCTCCCGATGCATATGAAGGATACGTTACTCTGTACTTCTTCTTGCTTCACAATGCTCCAATAACTGATCTACGGATCTTGTAAACTGTAATTAGAATAAACCAAGAGATTCTCTGATAGCTATATATATACATTTGAGCAAAGTGAAGGTGTTGGTAGTTCATTGGAACAATTTGTAGATACACAGAGCGATCAAATGACCAAAAGGTCTTCAGTACTTAGCTCCTTAGTGGCAAAGATGGTAAGCATTCAAGTCATCATCTCACTTGCTACACTTTATGGATGGGATCTATGGCAAATGGACATTACAAATGCATTCTTGAATGGTGATCTTGAGGAGGAAGAGTACATGGAGCAACCCGAGAGCTACTTTTCATCAACAAACCAAATTATATGTGTTTACTACAAAAGAGCTTTCATGGCCTTAAGCAAACACCAAGGAGTTGGTATGCTAAGCTTAACACTTTTTAACTCTCTCAAGGCTTTGTTATGAGTGAGTATGATCATTCACTTTATTATAGGTTTGTTGGAAATTATGTTACCATCTTGCTAATCTATGTGGATGATATCATCTTGAGTGATGGAGACAATCAAGATGTGGAGGATATCAAGAGTGCTTTTCAGTAGGAGTTTGAGGTGCATGATCTTGGTAACTCGCATTACATTTTGGGAATAGAAGTCATTAGATCTTCTCGATCTATTTTCATTTTTCAAGAGAAGTATGCTAATTCTATTCTAGAAAGATTTCATATGGTAGATGCAAAAGCTAGTGATACACCTATGGAGTCTCATGTAAAGCTCTATATGAGATAGTGAAAGATCCTTCAAGGACATTACTCTTTATAGAAAGCTAGTTGGTTCACTCATCTATCTAACCATTACTAGACCAGATCTAAGCTATTATGTTGGAATATTGAGTCAATTCATGCAAGATCCTAGTGAGGAGCATTGGAAGCTAGGGAAACGAGTTTTGAGGTAGATCATTGGAACTCGAGATTTTGGCATATTTTATGAGAGGGATCATCATCTAATCTTTTTGGATTTTCAAATGCGGACTATGCTAGAGATGTAATGGATAGGAAATCCATTTGTGCTCATTGTATTTTCATAGGCGATGGAGCTACATCATGGATGTCGAAGAAACAAGCCACTATCTCACTGTTATCTAGTGAGGCCGAGTACAAAGCTCTTACACATTGCACAAAGGAGATGGTATGGATCAAGAGGATGATCAAGGATCTTCACTTGGTGGAATTTTTGGAGAGCCCAATCATCTTTTGTGACAACCAATCAGCCCAAATGCTGGCAACCAATCCTATCTTTCATGCTAGGAGCAAGCATATTGAGGTGCAATATCATTTTGTAAGGGAGCAAGTCATTGCAAAGGAGGTGGAGCTTCAACATGTGTCTTCAAGGGAATGTGTAGCCGATATCTTCACCAAAGCTTTTGGAAAGGATTGTTCATGAAGCATAGGACTTCACTTGGAGTGTTATCAAAGTCTATGCTAAAACTAGTTGAAGAGGGAGTGTGAAAGATTCAACTAGTTTTATCATATTTGCTACATTTTTATATTTGGCAAATTGAGGCCAACTTTGTTTAAAACTTTGACTTTGACTTTTCAAATCTCAATAGTCTAAATTTGATCTGAATAAACACTTTTTGAAAGTGTGGGAAAGTAAGAAGTCGAGTTTGAGTAGATTCAAATTTGAATGTTGGGTACTTTGAATCTAGACCCAAAAATAGTAGGGTTAGCATTTCAGTGGAAAGCCAAGTGGCCAAATAGGATTTGGACCTATTATAAAAGGATGTAACTCGTGGAGAGACATGTCTTCTCTCTTCTCTATCTCATTTCATGCTTATACATGGTTCTCTTGGGTTCTACTATCGATTGGTGCACTATACTTGTGATTGCATGCAATTTTGTGTAGAATGATTCATATTTGCTATTTTTGGATCATGTGTGATATACGATAGCTTGCTGGCTTTGAATGGATAGCAACATTAATTTATCTTTCGATGTTTGTTCAAGTTCTATTAGAGTTTGCATCTCATTTTGTGTGTAGATGCTGATTTTTTCTACATCGGGTGAGATTGATAGAGTAGCTTCTTTTGTAACCCAAGATCCTTTTGTGGATTGGATCATCATTGATCTGAAATCCTTCACACTTCGTTGATCTTTCTAGTACTTCGGGTCGTGAAGATGTGCTGCTTTTGCATCCATTTCTGAGTTGTATGTGACCGCAATCATTTCCTTGTGATGTCTATATGGTCGTGAAGGTTATTTGGAGCATGAGGCCTTTGGCAAGCAAATGCAAACAGATCATAGCAAGGGCTTTTGCAGTGCTCAGGTAGTTTGTCTCTTCGAGAGGAGAGAATTGTTGTGAACCGTAAGTGTTGACTTTGTGGTGGCCTTCGGTTAGCTTCCTTCGTGGACTGCTTTGTGCTTGCTTCGTAGGTGACTGCAAGCCCCAGCTTGGTAGTTGCCTTCGGTTTACTTCGCATTGGACTGTAGGCTGCTGGACTCTTACGGTTCGACTTCCGTCTATTGCCTTGGTCTTCGTATGTGGACCACAAGTGTTGACTTTTGGCTTCCTTTAGTTTGGTTTCGATTCATTGCCTTGAACATTGATAACATTTGCAGGCCGTATGTGAGGCTCCTTTGATAGCCTTTGGTCTTCACTAGTTGACTGCAAGTGGGTACTTGCGGTTTCCTTGAGTTTGTCTTGGTTTCATGATGAACCACATACTGGAGTCTTGCGGCTCCCTGGTGGTTTCCCTTGGCTTCGTAATGGACCGTATGTTTTGCTTTGCGGTTGTCTTTGATGGCCTTTGTTGCCTTCATTGCAACCGTTGGCACTGCAGTTGTGGTTGTTTATGATTTTTGTCTGTGGGTAGTTTCCGTGTATTTTCGCAGGTAAGGCTTGTTGGCACTTTACGTGTATTTCTGCAGTTTCTGGTTCATAAGCTAGCAATGCTTTGCAGGTAGAAACTTCATGTTTCTTCAGCTCCCTCTCAAAACGTGGTGGCAGTCTTATGATTCTTAAGATGGCTCTTTGCCTTTCAAACAATCCCTTATCTAAGGGTTTTGTGAATATGTCATAAACCATCCGTTTGGTCGGAATGAACATAATTCTTAGCTTGTCCTTCTCAACCATGTCTCTGATCAAATAATTGTGAAAAATACAAAAATAAGCTTGGTAGAGGCCAAAAATCTTGTATATAGATAAACACACATGTTTGGAGCCTATTACCACGTGTGAAACTAGTGTACTTGTCATGTACCATAATCATATATGTTGTACATATGATTTAATTCAAGTTTTAGTGGCTAAAATGGCCAAAAACTAGTTTTCTAGACATTTGACACATGGCATCAATCTATTGATTGCATGAGCCACATCCTTTGGTTAGGTGTCATATCCCATGTGTAGAGGACAGCTCACACGTGTGGAATAAGCTGAAGTAGGCGAATTTTGACTTCTAGAAGATTTCCAAGTAGATCTCCATATAGAAGGAAAATGGACCAAAAGTGCTCAAAATAGAAGGTTTTGTCCAAGTGTCAGTTTTGCATGATGAATCATCATATGACAAAGCACCTTCACACATGTGGGATCAGAGGGATGATCAGTACCACGAGCTCTCACTTATTGTATATATAGAGCCACATTTGGCCATAATCATAGTGAGACACCAATCTTGGTTTTGGAAGCAATTTTGAGTGATTCTCTCCATTTGTCTACATTGTTTTGATTGTTTTGAGGTTCTATCAATGTGTACTTGATTTTCAGGTTGGAGTCCGTACTCATACAGTGTTTCACATGTGTGAAACCAGAAAGTACATCTACCTTCAATTAATGATTGTTCTTGTTAGGAATTTGTGTCTAGAATTGATCTAGATTGATCTTAATCTCAAGTAGATTGATAGATCAAGTAATCTGACCACCAATCCCTCTTGAGGATCAAATTAGGATCCACTCTTGGTCCTTTTTGTACTTTTTCCACATGGTATCAGAGCCTAGTACAAGAGGTTTTGTTGAAATTGATAGGGTTAATCCAAATCAAAGCCAAAATTAGCAGTTTTTTGGAAACTAGTCAAATTCTGTGTAGCGAGTTGGATTTGATAGCTATTATCAAAATTTTTGGTCCAGATCTTGTTGTGGGCTGTAGGAATTTTTTTCACACGTGTGAGGCCGTACAGCTCCGGTTTTGACTGAGAAATTTCACAATTTTGTAAAATTTGACTCACATAACCAATTTGAGTGATTCTTGGTACAAAATCAAGCATTTTCTATAGAGAATCTAATTACTTGATTAGTTTTTGGATTAGATCAGCCAAGAAATTAAATTTGAAGCTTGAATTAGGTGCATTAATTGATTATCTCTGATTTTTTGAGTGCATGTTGAAGTTGAGAGAGATTTTTCTGAAAATCATAGATTAAGGAGTGATATGCAAGGTGAGAGGTTGAAATCCATTGTACCATCACTCTAGATTTGTTCAAGAGTGATAGGGTCAAGTTTAGAAGCATCAATTTGCTAGAAAACATCCTTGGATCTGTCCTCCAAGTGAAACCTTTGAGAGTTTCTAGTGCATATAGAGCATCTATGCAAATCTTTTGTAGAATTTGACATAGATTGGCTTAAATTGAGAGTTCTAGAAAAGAGATTGAGATTCAAGTCACATTGTTCAACCCTACTCAATTTGTTTGAGTGATTGTAAGGTTTGAAAAGATTCATTAAGGTGTATATGACAAATGTGTAGAGAGAGATCCAATTTTCTAAGAGTTCCTTCCTTTGGAGAGGGCAAGATCTAGAAGCTCATTATGTGTTGTTATTGGTGAAGAATTTGTCTTCTCCTATGTGATCAAATCTTTCTTAGTGGCATTAGCTCTTTGAAGCACAATATCTTATTGAGAAAAATCACCACTTTTGATTTTGAATTTCATTCCAAGTCTTAAGAGGTAGAGTAATTGGTGGAATCTAATAGGGGCGATTGAATCAATTTATTGAGCAAAAATTGACATAGTATGTATGAAACTCAAATTAGTTCTATTCAACTTTCTTTGTGAGAGTGTGAGGGTCAATTTGAGATACTATTGGATGTCTAGAATCAGGAGGAGTCCATATTTGAGTATTCATGCATGGTTGAGATCTTTGTGAATCTCTAGTTGTCTAAGTTTTTAAGCTTTGTGAAAAATTGGTGGTATATTTTGTTGTCAAATCAAATCAAACTCATTCTAAATCTCAAGTGTGAGACTATTTAAGTCAAGAGTGAGTCCAAAAGAAGTGATGAAGTTTGATTTTCATGTATTTGAAACAAAATCCATCTTTTGTTCAAGAATCTCAAGTGTTGAGAGTAGTCAAGTGAAGTCTAGGTGTCAAATCTTTTTCATATCCATTTCAACTTTCAAAAGAAAGAGTCATTGGTATTTGATGAGTCCAATAGGAGATTGGATCTAATTTCTTTAGTAATTTGATTCAAAGATTGTGTGCTTTTGTCTTAGTGATCAAAGCAAAGTTTCCAAGTGACTAGTCATTACTGTGAAGATTGATTCTTAGGTTTGTGAGCTAGATCTTTTGTAGATCCTTCTAGATTGTTGAAGATGTTCAAATCTAGTCTCTTGAAAGTCACAAATTACATTTGTAGAATCATATCACAGGTCTTTATTCACATGGCATCAATAGGTGGCATCCTATTGAAGGAAAGAAAGGATCCTGAGTGCAACCTTTGTGGCAACGGAGGATATTTTTTCTCAAGATGCTACAAAAAGAAGACCAGTCCATCCAAGGAGAACCAAAGCAAGGGGGCCGAGGTGAAGGATGGAGCTTCAATTTCGAAATGCAAATACAAGAAGGACAAGTCCAAGGAAAGGTGTTTCCTTTGTGGAAAGGTGAATGAGGCTTGGAGTCTCACAAGGACTTGCAAGATTTGTCTTCAAGAGTCCATCACAACACATGTCAAATATTTTGAGATTTTTCATTTGGAAGTGCATTGTTTCGTTCAAGATGCAAAGATAGATTTCACTTTCATGAAAGTAACTTGGATTTATTTTATGTCCTTGGAAAGTATTTTGCTTGGAATTTTAGATAAGTTCAAACTTATTGTTATTATCCAAGAGAAATCAATCAGGAATAAGGAGAAATCACAAAATGAAAATAGTTTGATTTATACTCTCATGTCAACTTATGAAGAACCATTTTGCTTTGAAGAGATTTTTGTATCTCAAAGGTGGATTAAGGCAATACTAGTTGAGTGTGATGCCTTAAAAGATAGCAAAATATGTTTTCCTTGTAAGCTTACATTACTTATGAAGTCAAGGAAATGGAAATACCTTCATAATGTAGGATCTTTTGGTTTCAATAAGATCATGAATGATGTGTTCATTCATAAAGATGAAAATTGTATGTTTTCAATTCTAAAGGCAAGTTGTAAACTTCTTATGAGAATAAGTGAAGCATCCAAAGTGGACACTTATATCCATAAGCAAGTAGTTAGCCTTATTGAGATGGAAATGCCTTTTGATTTCAATATTAGAAAAATCATGCCAAGTTGTGGTGATTTTGGACTTATTTTCTAGCATAAGTAATTTTGATAATCATAGGAAGTGCATATTGTGTGGTCATAGTTGTTGTGATCATTATGAGACATGGAGGTCTCGGATTTCCATCAACAAGGAGCACCATGAAGAGGATCTTAAAGAATCATCTCAAGGTTCAAGTGTGCCAAGGATTGAGGAGGAGTTCTCAAGTTGTGATTCCAAAAAGAAACTCAAGAAATATGGTTGATTCCATGTGGCTCACAATTCAAGGGAAAGAGGAGCATATCTCATGTGGTATACATCTCATACTTACTTCTCTTATGTCATTTGATAAATCAATTTGCTTTAGTGAGATCATTGCATCTCCAAATTGGAGTAAAGCCATACTAGTTGAGTATGAAGTCTCTCTTGAAAACATAGATGATGTTCTTAAAAGGTTGAAACTGATTTTAAATCAATTAGAAAGCAAATGGTTATTTCATCAAATGTATGCTCTTGAGTCATGTAAGAGCAAAAGTGACTTGTTCACTCATAGTTTGAAAATTTGTATTGAGGCAAATTGTAAACTCTTTATGAGAGTAAGTGAATCATCTTCTAAAGACACTTATCTCCATAATGAAGTATTTAGCCTCATTGGATCTGAGATTAGCATGGTAAACAAGCATGAAGATATGATGCAAACACTTTGTTATTATAGCATGCATATTCTTGCCAATTTGGATAAGTCTAATTTTCTAGATCATGGTAACATGATGTTAGATCTTTGTGATCCTAATAAGTCAAGAAGAAATCTTTATTTTCTCATGGAGGAGCATGCACATGAAGAAGGAGCAAGCCTCAAAGTCAAGCATCTACATGAAATTTGGAAGGAATCAATTTCGAAGATGCTAGGATGGTGCAAAGCTCTCAAGTTCATCAAAGATGTCAACATCAAAGAAGCACTATCATGGATATGGTGATTTCAAATCAACATCAAGCTCATTGGATGATCTTCACACCTTTTGAACCAGCAAAGTCCAATTCAGCCCATGGAGTCAAGTTCAAGATCATCATGTTTTCCATCAAGCTAGATTTACCAAGCTAGATTTTTTAAGGAGTGTGAAAAATGCAAAAATAAGCTTGGTAGAGGCCAGAAATCTTGTATATAGATAAACACACATGTGTGGAGCCTATTCACACGTGTGAAAATAGTGTACTAGTCATGTACCATAGTCATATATGTTGTACATATGATTTAATTCAAGTTCTAGTGGCTAAAATGGCCAAAAACTAGTTTTCTAGACATATGACACATGGCATCAATCTATTGATTGCTTGAGCCACATCCTTGTGAAAAACTCAGATCCAAAAGATGCTAAAGTTTCATAAAGATCTTGGCCATGGAAGTTATGCACATCTAGATTGAAAAAATGATAGAAATTGTGATGTTAAGCATACTAAACATCAACTAAACATCAAAATCTGATCATAAGCTTCCACAAACAGAAACTTGTTGTCCCTGTCCGTACTTCAGAGCCTACAACCTGCATTTCACACGTGTGAAGCCATAGCAACAAAGAAATCACAATTCTAGTGGCTAGAATGCAAGATATGAACAAAAAAGTGAGAGAGAAGAAGATGGATCTTCAAAGAGCATAACATTCATTCAATAGAATGAAAATGAGATGTGTACATACTCGTGGAGATGGCTATTTATAGCAGCCATAGTGCCTCTTGGCCACTTGTCTTATGATAGGCTAAAATTGGGGTCCAATAGGATTCACCCATATACCTAGAAATTTGGTCAAATAGGAATGCACCAAATTATGAGCCAATAGAAGAGCTCCACACTCGACCTCCTCTAATTAATGTGACCTCAAAAGTAGTGTACACATACTTTGGGCCTCTACATACATGTATGAACCTATCTCTAACTTTTATTTGGCCATAGGCCTACAAAATCTCAAGTTAGGAAAATACTACTAGTTGACAATTTTTCACACTCCCTCTTCAACTAGTTTTAGCATAGATTTAGAAAGTACACCAAGACTTGTTCTATGCTTGAAAAATAAGTCCTTTCCCAATGCTTTGGTAAAGATATCAGCCACACATTCCTTTGATGGGACATGTTCAAGCTTGATCTCTTTTGCCAACACTTGTTCTCTCACAAAATGGTAAGCCACCTCGATATGTTTGCTCCTTGCATGGAAAACCGGATTGCTTGCTAGACTTTGGGCTGAAAGGTTGTCACAAAAGATGATTGGACTCTCTGAAAAATCCAGCAAATGAAGCTCCATAATCATCCTCTTGATCCACACCATCTCCTTTGTGCATGATGTCAAAGCTTTGTACTCGGCCTCACTAGAAGAAAGTGATATAGTTGCTTGTTTCTTCGACATCCATGAGATAGCTCCATCACCTATGAAAATAGCATGTGCATTTATGGATTTTCTATCCATAAGGTCTCCTGCAAAATCTGAATCTGAAAAACCAAATAAGTTAGGTGATGAGCCTCTATAAACAATGCCAAAATCTTTTGTTCCCGAGATGTATCTCAAGATCCTCTTTCCTAGTTTCCAATGTTCTATGCTAGGATCTTGCATGAATTGGCTTAATCTACCAACACAATAAGATAAATCAGGTCTTGTGATGGTTAGATATATAAGAGAACCTATTAGCTTCCTATAGAGAGTAATGTCCTCGAAGGATCTTTCATTACCTCTTATAGTTAGCTTTACATGTGATTCCATAGGTGTATCAATAGGATTTGCATCTACCATATGAAATCTATTGAGAATAGAAATAGCATACTTCTCTTGTGAAATAAAAGTGATTTGAGAAGTTCTAGTTACTTCTATTCCTAAGATATAGCTCAAAAGACCAAGATCATGCACTTCAAATTCCTTTTTTAGTGCTTTCTTGATATCTTCTATATCTTCCTTGTTCCCTCCACTTAAAATAATGTCATCCACATAAATTAGAAGGATTGTAACATCATTAGCACTAATTCTAAAGTAAAGTGAATGATCATACTCACTCATAGTGAAGTTTTGAGAAAGTAGAAAAGAGTTAAGCCTAGCATACCAACTCCTTGGTGCTTGCTTAAGACCATACAAACTTTTTTGTAGAAAACACACATGATTAGGCTTGCTATGAGAAACATAGCTCTCGGGTTGCTCCATGTAGACTTCCTCTTCAAGATCACCATTCAAGAAAGCATTAGAAATGTCTAATTGCCAAAGATCCCATCCATAAAGAGTTGCAAGGGAAAATGATTACTCTTATGCTCACCATCTTTGCCACGGGTGCAAAGGTTTCCTCATAGTCAATGCCATGCTCTTGAGCATAACCTTTAGCCACCAACCTTGCCTTGAACTTGTTGATAGATCCATCTTGATTTGTCTTTACCTTGAAGATCCATTTGCATCCAATTGCACTTTTGCCCTTTGGAAGCTCCACCAATCTCCATGTGTTGTTCTTCATAAGTGCTTCAAACTCAAGATCCATTGCTTGGATCCATTCCTCTTCTTGCCTTGCTTCATCTACACATGAAGGTACATCAAAAGAAGTTAGGAAAGCATAGTTGGATCCATCCACCACTTGCTTACCTTTGCCATCATAAGTGAGCCTTGAGGGTTTCACTTTATGCCTTGGAGTTCTCCTTGGAATTTGACTTGAAGAGGCTTCTTCAACATCCACATCCAATGTGTCATCAACTCCATTGTCATCAAGTACATTAGTTGCAACAACACCATCATCACTTGAAACAACTTTTGGAATGTTACTTTCATCAAAAATGACATCCCTACTTGTGAACACTTTCTTGATTGAAGGAACATAAATCCTATATGCTTTGCTTACTTCACTATAACCAACAAAAATGCCCTTTCTTGAAGATGGATCCTCCTTAGTTCTATCATCAAGAGTAATGTTGAAGTAGCAAATGCATCCAAAAGTTCTTAGAAACTTGACATTAGGCTTCGTACCAAACAAAGCTTCAAAAGGGGTTTTTCCTTCCAATACAACACTTGGCCATCTATTGCATAGGAAATTTGCACACAACAAAGCATCACTCCAAAAAGGTTTAGGAAGATTAGCATTCAATCTCATTGCCTTTGCACTCTCACACAAGGTTCTATTCTTCCTCTCGGCCACTCCATTTTGTTGTGGTGTTCTTGGACATGTGTACTCCCTCTTGATCCCATGCTCATCGCAAAAGGCTTTGAATTTGTTAGAAATGTATTCACCACCATTGTCGCTCCTCAAGCATTTGATTTTGGTTGTAAATTGAGTCTCAATAGCAACTTTGAACTTGACAAACACATCAAACACCTCATCCTTGCTCTTTAGTAGATAAACCCAACAAAATCTACTAAAATCATCAATGAAAGTTACATACATCTTAGCACCTCCATTGCTAATTGTAGTAACACCATGAATATCCGAATGCAAGAGAGAAAAAGGCATCTTAGATCTAGATATAGATCTAGTATATGGCAATCTATGTGATTTAGACAAAGCACATTCTTCACAAACATGATTCAAGCAAGTAAGAGACTTGGGAAGTCCCCTTACTACCTCCTTTTTGGCTATTACCTCCAAGGCCTTGTAGTTGAGATGTCCCATCCTTTTATGCCATACCTCTTGAATTGACATTTGTTCATTTGCCATGCATCCAACTTGGTTAGCAACAACACATGCATCAAGCTTGAACAATTTCCCTTGCCTTTTCCCTTTTGCAATGATACTACACCCCTTTTTGATCAAGCAAGCATCACCATCAAACTCAACTTTGAATCCTTTGTCAAGCATTTGGCTTACACTAAGTAAGTTCTTGGTAATGGATGGAATGAGCAAAACATCTTTCAATTCTATATTCCTATTTGTAGAAAGTGAAATAGGAATTGTGCCAATCCCCTTGATTGCACACTCACCATCATTTGCGGTATAGATTACCTTCCTATCACCATCAAATGCCATTAAAGATGAAAAATACTCTTTATGATATGTCATATGAGAAGTGGCTCCACTATCAATCCACCAAGGATCAATGTCTCCATGATTAGCCAACAAGCAAGATGACATAACAAAAGCATCATTTGAAGGAAGCTCATCCCCACCCTCATCAATAGTTAGATTGGTTTGCTTTTCCCCTTGATCCCTCTTTTTCTTAAAACAATCACTAGCAAAATGCCCTTTGACTCCACAATAGAAACATTTTAGCTTAGATCTATCCTTCTTTTTGCCAAAAGTAGAGTGCTCACCTTGGTCTTGCCCTTTAGACCAATTGCTTTTACCTTTGCCCTTGAACTTGCCTTTAGAGAACATTGCCTCCTCTTCTCCTCCTTGAGATGTAGAAGATGCTCCCACTCTTGCTTGCAACCTGAATTCTTCAGCCAACAAGACCTCTTGCAAGTCTCCAACACTTGGTAAACATTTTTGGATAGCATAACTTTGAACAAGATTAGCATGATCATCCAACAAGCCATTGAGAATCACTTGAACAAGCTCCTCATTATTTATGCCATCATTAATGCATGCTAACTCATCATTCAATGCTTTAACTCTCAAAACAAAAGCATGTCCATTCTCACTCTTCTTTTGCATACAAGAAAAGATTTGCCTTCTTAAAGTCAACACTCTAGAAGTAGACTTGGATTCATAAACCTTCTTCAAGGCTTCCCAAGCTTCACTAGATGATGTGCACTTACCAACCTCTTTGATAAGCTCATTTGTCACATTCATCTTGATCATGTGAAGGGCTTTCTTTGCCCTCTTGTCATACCTCAATTGTTCTTGAGGTGCCAAAGGTCTCTCCTCCACACCTACAACAATATCCATCAACTCATTCATCTCAAGCAAAGACTCCATCCTTACTTTCCAAGTAGAATAGTTGAGGGAGGTAAGCCTATCATTGCTTTCCAACATGTAGCCTCCATTTGTAGCCATGTTGCAATGATTGATCTCTGATCTTTGACCTGTTCCAATGCACTAAGCACTCTCTTGAATCAACAAATGAAACACAAGAAGAAATCACAAAGATTTGGAACCTAAAACCTTACTTTTTCTCTCTTTTCCTCACTTTTTCCTTAATTTTAGCCACTAGTTTTATGATTTCTTGATCAAACCAAGACCAAACCTCAATATACTTGCTTTTCCCTCACTCCTAAGATTGAAATACACTCTTGAATCATTCAGCAAACTGAAAATCAGAGGGTTACATCAATTTTGAAATTTTTGACATGAAGAAGCAAGAAATTGAATCAAAAAACTATATGCTAGAATGGAAAACTAATAGGATCTTGTTGGATCTTGCATCTCCCTCTTTCCAAAACAATTTTTGTCTCCTTATTCTGATAAGTACAGAGGGAATTCGCCCTACTTCAATTGAAATGCATACAAATGATGTTTTGATCACAAAGATCCAATTTCTACACATAAATCAACAAGATTTTTAGCTAGAAACTTGATTGGAATGCTACAAAAGCAAACTCGCCCACAAATCTCTTCTAAATCTGGCAAAACCTGCACATTTGGCCGCCTAATGCTCTGATACCATGTGAAAAAACTCAGATCCAAAAGATGCTAAAGTTTCATAAAGATCTTGGCCATGGAAGTTATGCACATCTAGATTGAAAAAATGATAGAAATTGTGATGTTAAGCATACTAAACATCAACTAAACATCAAAATCTGATCATAAGCTTCCACAAACAGAAACTTGCTGTCCCTGTCCGTACTTCAGAGCCTACAACCTGCATTTCACACGTGTGAAGCCATAGCAACAAAGAAATCACAATTCTAGTGGCTAGAATGCAAGATATGAACAAAAAAGTGAGAGAGAAGAAGATGGATCTTCAAAGAGCATAACATTCATTCAATAGAATGAAAATGAGATGTGTACATACTCGTGGAGATGGCTATTTATAGCAGCCATAGTGCCTCTTGGCCACTTGTCTTATGATAGGCTAAAATTGGGGTCCAATAGGATTCACCCATATACCTAGAAATTTGGTCAAATAGGAATGCACCAAATTATGAGCCAATAGAAGAGCTCCACACTCGACCTCCTCTAATTAATGTGACCTCAAAAGTAGTGTACACATACTTTGGGCCTCTACATACATGTATGAACCTATCTCTAACTTTTATTTGGCCATAGGCCTACAAAATCTCAAGTTAGGAAAATACTACTAGTTGACAATTTTTCACAATCCTTTGGTTAGGTGTCATATCCCATGTGTAGAGGACAGTGTTAAAAATTCACAATTCTAGCTTGACTAGTTTTGGTCATATGACTTGTAGATGGTCATGATGTGGCTAGTCACACATGCCAAATAGCATAGGATTCCATTCGTAAGGATGTTCTCAAGTAGACCTAAGTGTTAGAACCTTTGGAATGAGTCCAAATTATGCTTAGATACAAGAGAGAAAGAATAGGAGCTATTTTGGTAATTTTTGCATTGTTGAGGGATCTCCAAGATTCCAACCCTAACTTGGTAGGGATGAAAGATCCACCAAAATTAGCATTAGGGATAGGTTTAGGGCTACTCATACCTGCCCAAAACCGTGATGGATTTGTATATATAGGTGATGTTATCTCACCAAAATCAATCAAGCAATTTCATGATTTTTCTCTCATAATGGTGCAATTGCTCTCTATGTTCATAATTGTTTGAGTACTTGTGATTACTAATGATTATAGGATTGAATTTAGGTCTGGTGTATAGTACTCAGACTGTGGGAGGCCGTACTTTCACATGTGTGAAGCCTTCTTCAAGGATTTGGGCCATTTAGTGAGGTTCAAGCATAGATTTTTGATGGATTTTGATGGTTCAACTTGTGCTAATCTTATGAAATCATAATCTATTGTTTCCCTCATCATTTCAAGTGTTTTAGGATCATTATTTGCTATAATTTTTACATGGTATTAGAGCCTAAAGGCTGACATGAGCTAAATCCTTGGTTTTCATTCAATTTGATCACAATTTTTTATCTAAATCTTGTGTAGATTGGATCTTAGCATCTAGTATTGATTCTAGAACTCAAAGTGAGTCAAATAGATTGGAGATTGGTGTTGTGTGACTTCATTTGCAGGTGTTTAGGTGTCTAAAACCAGAGGCAAAGTTGAATTCAATTCACATTACCAAGATAGCAAGTTTTGCTTGCTCCAAGCATTGATTTCTAAGCGAGTTTTGGAGGTGATTTCATAGAGGAGGCTTTCTAGCATTCAACGAGAGGGAAGATTAGAGTTTTGGGGACTCTTCAAGGCTTTTCTAAGGTGTAGTGGACACCTCCTAAAGTGATTCAGGCTCAGTCTAACCATTGCTTGACTTATGCACCAAATTAGATCAATTTTTCATCAATTTTGATCATTTTTTGCTTGTGATTGGATAGTAGATTGTGTTGCATCCTCATTAAGTTCCATTTAGATCTTTTACAAGTTATTTTGGAAGTATATTAGGTTGCTGAAATTCACTCTTGATCAGATCATTTGGAAGCTTTAATGTTCTTTATAGAAAGAGGGGCAATTCTACTAGTATTGTCTACTTCAATCAAGCAAGGGCATTGTTTCTAGTATTCTATGATTTGATTTTGTTAGAGATCATTCTTAGATCTTTATAGGAAGTCTATTACTGATCTTTTCAGGTCCCTAGGAAGTGGGATAAGATAGATCTTCCATCAAATCAATAGAAGTAACCTTCATTTGTGTCAAGTCCTTGATTAGGAGACTAGATGGCATTCATAAACACATATCTTTTGGATACTAATGAAAGGCTCAACAAAACTAACTATTCCATATGGAAAGTTAGAATGGAATCCATCATGATCATGCAAGATCTGATGGAAATTGTAAATGGTAAGGAGGGTGAACCTATTCATCCTCAAGAAAAAGCCAAATACATCAAGAGGTGCAATGTTGCACTATATTGCATAAAAATGAATGTTGCAAATGAACTCTTAAGAGAGGTAGGAGATTGCACTTCGGCTCAAGATGCTTGGGAGACTTTGCAAAAGGTCTATGAATCCAAGAACCAAACTAGAATGTTAGCTTTGAAGAATCAAATCTATAGAAGCTATCAAAAGAAAGGAGAGAGTGCACATACTTTTGTCCTAAGAGTAAAGGAATTGAACAAAGAGCTAGCCTTCATAGGTGATCCTATCAAGGATGAAGAGCTTGTTCAACTCATATTGAATGGACTAAGCTTTGATTTTGAAATTTTGGTTCAGGGATATGCAATTATGGGTAAGCTACCCATACTTGAAGAACTCCAAGGCACACTCATGGCCGAGGAATCAAGAAGGAACCAAATGCAAGAGAGGATGGATAGGCTTTCCATCCAAGGTGGAGATGACCAAGCTCTCTTCACCAAAGGCAAAGGCAAGTCCAAAGGCAAAGGATCAACATTCAAGAAGCCTACAAAGCTTGAGGATCAAGAAGTACCCTCAAAGGCATCTCCATCAACCACCAAAGTCAAGAAGGACAAATCAAAGGTGAAGTGCTACTATTGTAGCAAGATGGGGCATTATGCCTCGGAATGCTTCAAGAGGAAGCAAGATCAAAGCCAAGCCAACATGAGCAAAGAGGAGGAGGAGGAGAGTTCACATGAGGACTCTCTCATGATGTCCATATTTTCTTCAACAAGCTTCAAAGGAGAAGATCCTTGGTGGATTAACTCGGGTGCTAGTTCATACATGACTAGTAAAAGGGAGTTTTTCTCTTCTCTCTTATCTTATGATGGACCTATAAAGTCTATCTATACAGCAAATGATGAAGCTTGTAAGATTGAAGGAGTTGGTAGCATTCCCCTTTGCTTAGGATCTTCCAAAAATATCAACATAGAAGTTGTTTTGTACATTCCTACAATAACAAAGAATCTACTAAGTGTCGGCCAAATGGTACACAATGGTTTCAATGTTGACTTTGCTTCAAATGAATGTTTCATCAAGAAGAAGGGTAAGATAGTGGCTAAGGGCACTAGACTTGGCAAACTTTATAAGTTGGATGCATTTGTGGATACTAATGTTGTCATGTGGGCCGAGAAGAGCAGATATCTACCTTTACTTTATGGCACAAAAGACTTGGACATGTCTTCCATGGAGGCTATGATCAAGGAGGAGTATGCTTTAGGCCTACCAAGGTCTATTGGGAAGGAAGACAAGGTTTGTGAAGCTTGTGCCTTATCCAAGGAACATAAGAAGGTGTTTCCTAACTCCATCACAAAGTCATCTCATCCTCTTGAACTCATACACTCGGATGTGCACATTGAGGTTCATCCATGTTTTTAACCTTCATTGATGACTACTCAAGATATTGTTGGGTGTTCTTACTTTCCTTCAAGTCTCAAGTATTTGATACTTTTGTAAAGTTCAAGTTGTTTGTGGAAAAGCATCATAATCATAGCATCAAGATTTTTAGAAGTGAAAATGGTGGAGAATTCATCTCCAATGAGTTCAAGGCCTTTTGTGAGGAGGAAGGAATCAAGAAAGAGATTTCTTTTCCTTACATTCCTCAACAAAATGGAGTTGCTGAAAGAAGGAATAGCACATTATGTGAATGTTCTAAGGCTTTAAGATTAGATGCTTGTTTGCCCAAATCCTTTTGGGGTGAGTCTTTTGGGTGTATATGTTATGTGCATGTGCCATTGGAAACAAGAACCAAGGAGGATCCATCTTCCACAAGAGGGATCATGCTTGGATATGCAAGCTCAAGCAAGGGCTACAAAGTCTATCTCCCATCATTGAACAAATTTGTTGTTTCAAGGGATGTCATCTTTGATGATCATCATCTGCATATGCTTGAAGAAGGCTCAAGTGCTCCAACAATCACGAAGAAGATGGCCGAGGAGCAAGATCTTGGTTTTGAGGAGGAGCTCATGGAGGAGCAAGCACCAAACCCACCTATCACGCCAAGGAGATCTTCAAGGGCAAAAGTGGAGCCATCAAGGCTCACATATCAAGGCAAAGGATATCAAGTTGAGGGTATCTCATCCACTTCTTATGCTTTATCTAGTTTTGAAGAACCATCTAATGTTGAAGATGCATTGAACTCCAAAGAATGGTATAAAGCTATGTTGGATGAGTATGATGCCTTGATTGAGAATGAAACTTGGTTGCTTGTTGAGAGACCTCAAAGGAATGTAATAGGATGCAAGTGGGTCTTCAAGCTTAAGTTGAATGCAAATTGGAGTGTTAACAAACATAAAGCAAGATTAGTTGCAAAAGGTTATGCTCAAGAGAGAGGGATAGACTATGAGGAAACTTTTGCACCCGTGGCCAAGATGGTCACAATAAGGCTAATCATTGCACTTGCATCAAATTTTGGATGGATTCTATGTCAAATGGATGTCTCTAATGCTTTCTTGAATGGTTTTTTGGAAGAGGATATCTATATGGAGCAGTCACAAGGGTTCATCAAGCATGTAATGGAGAAAAAAGTATGCCATCTCCAAAGAAGCATCTATGGCTTGAAGCAAGCCTCGAGATCTTGGAATTCAAGACTACATTGCTATCTTATTTCGCTTTCTTTTGTTCAAAGTGAATATGATCCCACTCTTTACATTAAGTTTGATGATGTTGGTATTGTACTTTTACTCATTTATGTAGATGACATCATCATTAGTGAAAATAGTGCTGATGGTATTGAAAAAATCAAGATAGATCTATCCTTAGAGTTCAAGATGGTAGATCTAGGGTGTCTTCACTTCATCGTAGGCATAGAAGTACTTAGAGGGTCTGATTTTATCTTTATAAGTCAAGTAAACTATGCTCAAAGTCTTTTAAAGAAGCTTAAGATGGAAGTATGCAAAAGTGTTGACACACCAATGGAGTAAGATGTAAAAGTGCCAAATGAAGATGATGAAAGATCCTTCATGGACATCACTTTGTTTAGGCAACTTATAGGTTCCTTAATGTGGATCACTATAACTAGACCAGATCTTAGCTTTAGTGTATGTAGGTTGAGCCAATCCATGCAAAAGCGATTGAATATCCATTGGAAAAAGGCTAAGAGGATTCTAAGATACATCTCGGGTACATTGGATTTTGGGATTCTATATAGAGGAGATGTGATTAACCTTCATGCATTTAGTGATTCAGATTTTGTAGGGGACAAGAGGAATAGAAAATCAACAAGTGCCTATTCAACTTTCATAGGAGAAGGTGTGGTTTCATGGCTTTCAAAAAAGCAAGAAACTATATCTCTATATTCAACCGAGGCCGAGTACAAAGCTTTGACAACCACTACAAAGGAGGTACTTTGGATCAAGAGATTATTGGTGGAGCTAAAGATCATGGATTCAGAGGAGGCACCAATCATCTACAATGACAATATATCAGCCCAACACCTTGCATCTAACCCAATCTTCCATGCAAGATCTAAGCACATTGAGATATGCCATCACTTTGTGAGAGAAATGGTGCAAGCCAAGGAGATTGCTTTGGAGCATGTTACAAGCAATGAATGTATAGATGATCTACTTACTAAACCACTTCAAAAGACACCTTTATGAAGTTCAGATCATCACTTGGAGTGATTAGTAAAGCAATGATTGAACCAAGCTAGATAATGAGGAGGAGTGTTAAAAATTCACAATTCTAGCTTGACTAGTTTTGGTCATATGACTTGTAAATAGTTAGATGGTCATGATGTGGCTTGTCACACGTGCCAAATAGCATAGGATATCATTCATAAGTATGTTCTCAAGTAGACCTAAGTGTTAGAACCTTTGGAATGAGTCCAAATTATATACAAGAGAGAAAAAAATAGGAGCTATTTTTGGTAATTTTTGCATTGTTGAGGGATCTCCAAGATTCCAACCCTAACTTGGTAGGGATGAAAGATCCACCAAAATTAGCATTAGGGATAGGTTTAGGGCTACTCATACCTGCCCAAAACCGTGATCGATCATGTATATATAGGTGATGATATCTCACCAAAATCAATCAAGCAATTTCATGATTTTTCTCTCATAATGGTGCAATTGCTCTCTATGTTCATAATTGTTTGAGTACTTGTGATTACTAATGATTATAGGATTGAATGTAGGTCTGGTGTACAGTAATCAGACTATGGGAGGCCGTACTTTCACACATGTGAAGCCTTCTTTAAAGATTTGGGCCATTTAGTGAGGTTCAAGCATAGATTTTTGATGGATTTTGATGGTTCAACTTGTGCTAATCTTATGAAATCATAATCTATTGTTTCCCTCATCATTTCAAGTGTTTTAGAATCCTTATTTGCTTTAATTTTTACAGACAGCTCACACGTGTGGAATAAGCTGAAGTAGGCGAATTTTGACTTCTAGAATATTTCCAAATAGATCTCCATATGAAGGAAAATGGACCAAAAGTGCTCAAAAGAGAAGGTTTTGTCCAAGTGTCAGTTTTGCATGATCATCATATGACAAAGCACCTTCACACATGTGGGATCAGAGGGATGATCTATACCACGAGCTCCCACTTATTGTATATATAGAGCCACATTTGGCCATAATCATAGTGAGACACCAATCTTGGTTTTGGAAGCAATTTTGAGTGATTCTCTCCATTTGTCTACATTTGTTTTGATTGTTTTGAGATTCTATCAATGTGTACTTGATTTTCAGGTTGGAGTCCGTACTCAGATAGTGTTTCACACGTGTGAAACCAGAAAGTACACCTACCTTCAATTAATGATTGTTCTTGTTAGGATTTTGTGTCTAGAATTGATCTAGATTGATCTTAATCTCAAGTAGACTGATAGATCAAGTAATCTGACAACCAATCCCTCTTGAGGATCATATTAGGATCCACTCTTGGTCCTTTTTGTACTTTTTGCACAATAATCCTTGATCGCAATGTGCTTTGTTCTTGAATAAAACACATGATCCTTTGTCAAATGTATAGCAGAAGTGTTGTCCATGTACAGGGACAGTCTTTATTTTTTAGTACTATGCCAGGAATCATCGGAGTATTTATTCCGTTGCAATCATCCATCTGAAAATCATCAATGATTTTCTGAATGTATCTTGATTGGTGTAGATACAGTCTACCACCTTCAAGATCTCAGTCAATCTACAAGCCCAAGTAGCCATTTGCTTCTCCTAGGTTTGATATTTCAAAGTGCTTTAAAATATCTTCTTTCACCTGTGCAATCAATGTGTCACTCTTTGAAAGAATAAGTGTGTCGTCAACATAGACACCAATAATGATTACTTCACTATCTACGATCTTTACATAGACGTTGTAATCTTCCATTATAGGTTGAAAGCCTAAGAATTTGAGTGTGTGATCCTTCTTCTTGTACCACTGCCTGGTGAACTATCAACACCATATCTCTGCGTGTAGCCCTTTGCGACAAGCCTTGCTTTGTAGCGGCCAATGATGCCATCTGATTTTATCTTTTTCTTGTATACCCACTTGCAGTCGACTATTTTTATGTTTTCTGGTAGTGGCTCTAATGTCCATGCCTCGTTTTGCCTCATTAACTCGATCTCCTCTGAAATTGCCTGCTTCCAAAATTTTCCCTCTGGACTCTGGATAGCTTCTTGGTATGTTGTTGGCTCTTCAGTGAAGCTGCAGTACTCAAACTGCATGTCTTCGCTCCATTGAAGATTGTCAGAGTAGCGGTCAAGAGGTCTTCTTTGTCTTGTTGACCTTCGAGGTTCCTTTCGTCGCTGCTCAAACAATTCTTGTTCGTGGGGTTGATCCTCTGCTTCCTGCTGCTCTGGAGTCTACGGCTCTGCATTCTGATTTGATGTCTGTCCTCGATCTCCCTATTGAATAGGTAGCAGTGTGAAGATCTCATGGCCTCTTTCGTCTTTCAGTCCAGGGACTGTGGACTCATCGAACTTCACATCTCTGTTCAAAACAACCTTCTTTGTGGATGGGTTGTAAAGCTTGTACACATGTGTTCCGTTCGAGTAGCCGACCAAGATTGTTTGTTCAGATTTGTCATCGAGCTTATTTTTTTTTCTTTTGAAATGTGCTTGTATGTTGTACATCCGAACACTCGTACGTATGACAGATCAGGCTTTCTGCTTGTCCACATTTCATATGGTGTTTTGTTTTCCAGCGCTGTCATTGTAGATCTGTTCTCTGCAGGTGTACAGCTGCAACTATTGCCTCAGCCCAGAATTGACCTGGCAATTGAGTCTGTGCCATCATGAATCTGGCTCCTTCGACTAGCCTTCTGTTTTTTCTTTCTGCTACACCATTGTATTCTGTGTGTATGCAGGAGTGAATTGGTGTTTGATCCCCTGTTCTTCGCAGAATCTTGAGAATTCTTTGCTTTTTATTCACCTCCATTGTCAGATCTAAGGATCTGTATCTTTTTTGAGGTGTGTCGCTCTGCAAATGCCACGAACTTCTTGAAAGAATCAAACACTTCAGATTTCTTCTTTAAGTAGTAGATTGTGGAGCAAATCCATCTTCATCGGTCCACAGACATCATAGTGGACGAGCTCAAGAACTTCTTTGGCTCTTCTTCCCTCATGCGTGAATGGATTTCGATGTTGCTTTCCTTTATGACAGGCTTCGCAGAACTTAGTTTTGGGCTTTGAAATCTTGAGATCTGTGACAATGTCTTTTCTGCTCATGTCATACAGGCTCCGCATGTTCAGATGAAATATTCTCCTATGCCAGAGCTGATCTTGATTTTCTGAAGCATTTGATATGTATTAGAGTTGCTGATTATTTTGGCCTGGTAGAGATTTCCTTCTCTGCATCGACCGTCAGCAACTTGTTTGTCTTCTTCTCGATCATATGGCAACTATTGTCATCGAACAAAATTTGAATGCCTGGATCTGCCATCTTGGAGACAGCTAGCAGATCTTTTTGGAGTGAGGGCACATAGAGTGCTCTTGGCAGCTCTGCTTGGCCTAACAGTGTTCGTAGCTGTAGAGTGCCGATGTCTTTGACATTGTGTCTACTCCCATCACCTAGAATCACTACTCTGTTGTTTTCAAGCTCTCTGAAGTCGATCAAGATCTTCTTGTTGCAGGTTATGTGAGATGTTGCTCCTGAATCAATGACTACGTCATAGTCGTGTTTGGTGTAGCTCGTTGAAGCTTCATCGAGTATCGTGAAGGCTTCATCACCTCTGTCGGTATCTTTTGATGACTTTGCAACATTAGCTTTTTCAGCTTTGTTTTTTCTTTTTGGGTTGAATCTACAATCGTATGCAGAATGCCCTTCCTTCTTGTAGTGCATGCAAGGTATTGCTGGATTGAACCAGCCTTTGTTGGCCGTATGGCCTGGTTTGTGACAATGATCACAAAAAGAAGATTGCTGATTCGAGAACTTCGTCTTCTCGAATCTTGGCTTGTTCTTCTTATTCTTCTTTCCTTTCGTGAAGAGAGCCTTCTCTTGATCACTGCTTCTCTCTCCTTCGTCTCTCATCAGTCTCTCATCAACGACAAGACTGACTACTTTGTCGAATCTCATATATGGTAGACTCAATATGAGCATTCTCACCGGCTGATAGGACGTCGGTAGGGATTCCATGAAGTACATCAGCTACTGTGGTGCTGGGACTTCGTGCTCCTGTCCTGATGTAGTGAGTTGAGCGAAGATCGTTCTGATCTTCTCAACGTGCTGATCCAACTGGTTGCCATTCCACCGTATTGATTGCAGCTGATTGTGAAGGTGCATGACTGAAGCTACAGTCCTCACTGCATACTTCTGTTCCAATCTTTCCCATGTTGCATGGTTGCTTTCACAGTCTTCAATCTGCATGAGTAGATCTTCATTTATGGACAAAACGATGATCGCCATTGTGCACTTTTCTAATCCAATCAGCTCTCCTCAGGTCTCCTCTGGAGGCTGCACCTCTGAGAGTTCGGTCACCGACCAGATGCCTTCGCCCTTCAGAAGTGTTTTGATTTTGAATTTCTAGATTCTGTAGTTTACACCATCAAGTCTGATTGCCACTCTGGTCTAGATTGTTGTAGCCATATTGTGTTGTCTAGAAGAATCACTACTGGGATATCAGTATTGATAACCTATGTGCTCTGATACCATGTCACGGGAAGCGAGACTGTTTCGTTTTTGTTTTCATCTTTGTATTCACGAACGATTTGTCAGAAATGGTGAACTCCTGCAACTTTGTAAGACACAAAGGTCGAACAATTTGTGACAGTCAACATGACTCTGACTCGAAGCACGAATGAGAACAGTTTGTGACAGTCAACGTGTCTTTGACTCGAAGCACGAACGATTCGTGAATCAACCGCGAATCGCAAACACACCTCCAAGATCGCAAAGCTGAAAAAGAGACGTGAAACAAAAACTATGAAAAGAACGAAAGCAAACGGGAGATTATAAAACAAACGAAGGAAAATCTTTCACGCTGCAAGCTGGCAGCTCAATGAGCTTCACGCCTAGATGAAACAAGTAGCAATGACATAGACTAGCTAACTAGTTGATTAGCATTAACTAGCGATGTGATTCTATGTTTAGCTATCTTGTAAACTCCACATAGTGGAGGTATAAATGATCCTCTCTGGATTATAATAAAGTAGTGAATACAGATATCTGTAAGAGACAGAGAGAGACGTAGCGAATAGAGTAAGAAAGAAATGACACCATAGTTGTGCATGAAAGTCTGCCAACGAGCAGAACACAGCGAAAGAGTTGAATGTCATTCCGCCAACGAACGTGACACTGGTGAATTCACTCTAAACTAAAACTGATAATTCAGTCACTCTATTTTTGTGCATCTTGTCCTGTGCTGTATGTCATGATTGCTAGAATAGAATATGTTCTGTGATGCGTAGTCGAGTGTCTGGGATCCTATAAGGGCTTCCGCACAAAAGAAAATTAAAAGACAGAAAATTGTTCGTGATAAAGAAGACAAAGTGAGTACGAACACGAATCAGTCCCATGCACGTGCTCCCGCAACATGGTATCAGAGCACCCGGATTGTCACTACTGATATCCCAGTAGTGATTCTTCCAGACAACATAATATGGCTACGACAATCCAGACCAGAGTAGCAATCAGTCTCGATGGCGCAAATTACAAAATCAAAACACTCTTGAAGGACAAAGGCATCTGGTCGGTGACCGAGCTCTCAGAGGTGCAACCTCCAGAGGGAGACCCGAGGAGAGCTGAATGGATCAGAAAAGATGAGCGCGCAATGGCAATCACCGTATCATCCATAAATGAAGATCTACTCATGCAGATTGAAGACTACGAAAGAAGCCATGAAGCATGGGAAAGATTAAAGCAGAAGTATGAAGTGAGGACTGCAGCTTCAGTCATGCACCTTCACAATCAACTGCAATCAATATGGTGGGATGGCAACCAGTTGGATCAGCACGTTGAAAAAATCAGAATGATCTTCTCTCAACTCGCTGCATCAAGACAGAAGCACCAGGTTCCAGCACCACAGCAGCTGATGTACTTCATAAAATCTCTATCGACATCCTATCAGCCGTTGAGAATGCTCATACTGAGTCTACCAGATATGACATTCGACAAAGCAGTCAGTCTTGTTACTGATGAGAGACTGATGAGAGACGAAGGAGAGGGAAACAGTGATCAAGATAAGGCTCTCTTCACGAAAGGCAAGAAGAAGAACAAAAGAAAGCCAAGATTCGAGAAGACGAAGTCCTCGAATCAACAATCTTCTTCATGTGATCACTGCCACAAACCAGGCCATACAGCCAACAAATGTTGGTTCAATCCAGCAGTACCTTTCATGCACTACAAGAAGAAAGGGCATTCTGCATGCGAATGCGGATTCAACCCAAAAAGAAAAAACAAAACTGAAAAAGCAAACGTTGCAGAATCTTCCAAAGATGCAGAAAGAGGAGACGAAGCTTTCACGATACTCGATGAAGCTTCGACAAGCTACTTCAAACATGACTACGATGTGGTCATCAATTCATGAGCAACATCTCACATAACCTGCAACAAGAAGATCTTGATCAACTTTCGCGAACTCGAAAATGACAAAGCGGTGATTCTAGGCGATGGAAGCAGACACAATGTCAGAGGCATCAGCTCTCTACAGCTACAAACACTATCAGGCCAAGCAGAGATGCCAGGAGCACTCTATGTGCCCTCACTCAAAAAAGATCTGCTATCTGTCTCCAAGATGGCAGATCTAGGCATTCGAGTTTTGTTTGATGGCAACACTTGTCATATGATCGAGAAGACGACAAACAAATTGCTGACGGTCGGATGCAGGGAAGGAAACCTCTACCAGGCTAAAATAATCAGCAACTCTGATAGCATATTAAATGCTTCAAAAAACAAAGATCAGCTCTGGCATAGGAGATTGTATCATCTAAACATGCGGAGCCTGTACGACATGAGCACAAAGGACATTGTCATAGGTCTCAAAATATCAAGGCCCGAGACTGAGTTCTGCGAAGCTTGTCAGAAAGGCAAGCAACATCGGAATCCATTTACACACAAAGGAAGAAGATCCAAGGAAGTTCTTGAGCTTGTCCACTCTGATGTGTGTGGCTGATGAAAACAGATTTGCTCTCAGGTCTAAAATATTTTCTAACATTCATAGATGATTACAGTCCAATGACCACGATCTACTACTTGAAGAAGAAATCCGAAGTATTTGATTCTTTCAAGAAGTTCATGGCATTCGCAAAGAGACACACCTCAAAAAGGATACAGATCCTTAGATCTGACAATGGAGGTGAATACAAAAGCACAGAATTCTCAAGATTCTACGAAGAACAGGGGATTGAACACCAGTTCACTCCTGCATATAACCAAAATACAATGGTGTGGCAGAAAGAAAAAAACAGAACGCTAGTCGAAGGAGCCAGATGCATGATGGCACAGGCTCAATTGCCATGCCAATTCTGGGCCGAAGCAATAGCTGCAGCAGTACATCTGTAGAATAGATCAACAATGTAAACGTTGGAGCACAAAACACCATACGAGATGTGGACATGCAGAAAGCCTGATCTGTCATACGCACGAGTGTTTGGATGTGCAGCATACAAGCACATTCCAAAAGAAAAGAGAAGCAAGCTCAACGACAAATCCGAACAAACAATCATGGTCGGCTACTCGAACGGAACACATGTGTACAGACTCTACGATCCAACCATAAAGAAGGTTGTTTCGAGCAGAGATGTGAAGTTTGATGAGTCCACATTCTCTAGACTGAAAGACGAAAGAGGCCATGAGATCTTCACATTGCTGCCTATTCAAGAGGGAGATACAGAAGATGGCAGGTATACCCTACCAGAACTTAATCGGTAGTCTGATGTACTTAACAATTTGTACCAGACCCGATCTAGCTTTCTATGTTTAAGCATTGAGCCAATTCTGTTCCAATCCTAGTCTAGCATTGGAAAATGGCCAAACGAATCCTATAGTATCTGAAGGGTACCCAGAATGTTGGATTAACCTATAGAACTAGAAACGAAGAGAAAGGATTCGAGCTGCATCACTATAGTGATGCGAACTGGGTGAGCTACAAAGATGACAGCAAGTCCATTACTGGAGGATGTATGATAGCGTGCGGAGCTGCAATCAACTGGATATGCAAAAAGCAAACCTTGGTAGCTCAATCATCTTGCGAAGTTGAGTATGTCGCAGCCTCAAAAGTGGCGAATGAGGTAGTGTGGCTACAAATGATGTTGGAGGCAATCTGGATGCCACAAGAGGGGCCAAGCACGATGATGATGGACTCTCAGAGTGCCATCTATCCGTCCTAGGATCCTGTCTTCCATTCAAAGACAAAGCACATTCCTCTGAACTACCATCATATTCGAGATTTGATCTCGAAAGGAGAGCTCCAGGTCCAATTCATAAAATCAAAAAATATGATTGCAGATCTCCTCACGAAACCGCTCGACAAGCCACTCTTTACCAAGCAAAGAGAGGCAATTGGATTAAACGAACAAAGATGCAAGGTTCAAGAAGGAGTGTCAGAAATGGTGAACTCCTGCAACTTTGTCGCAACACAAACAAGACACGAAGGTCGAACAATTCACGACAATCAACATGACTTTGACTCAAAGCACGAACGAGAACAATTCATGACAGTCAATGTGTCTTTTACTCGAAGCATGAACGATTCGCGAATCAATCACAAATCGCAAACACACCTCCAGGATCGCAAAGCCGAAAAAGGGACGCAAAACGAAAACTATGAAAAGAACGAAAGCAAACGAGAGATTACAAAACAGATGAAGGAAAATCTTTTGCGCTGCCAACTGGCAGCTCAATAGGCTTCACGCCCAGCTGCACATAGTGGAGGTATAAACGATCCTCTCTGGATCATAATAAAGTAGTGAATACAGAGATCTATAAGAGACAGAGAGAGACGTAGCGAATAGAGTAAGAAAGAAATGACACCATAGCTGTGCATGAAAGTCTGCCAACGAGCAGAACACAGCGAAAGAGTTGAATGTCATTTCGCCAACGAGCGTGACACTGGCGAATTCACTCTAAACTAAAACTGATAATTCAGTCACTCTATTTTCGTGCATCTTGTCTTGTGCTGTATATCATGATTGCTAGAATAGAATATGTTCTGTGATGCATAATCGAGTGTCTGGAATCCTGTAAGGGCTTCCGCACAAAAGAAAATTAAAAGACAAAAAATTGTTTGCGATAAAGAAGACGAAGTGAGGACGAACACGAATCAGTCCCACGCACGTGCTCCTGCGACACGATTTTGTGTCTTTGAATTTTCTTTTTTGCGGAAGCCTTTACAAGATCCTAGACACGCAACTACACATCACAGAACACATTCTATTCTAGCAATCAAGACACAGACAGTACAAGACAGGGAGAAGCATGAAAATAGGACAACTGTATTATCAGTTTAGTTTTTAGAGCAAGATCATCAGTGTCTCGCTTGTTGGCGGAGTGACACTCAGCTCTTTCGTTGTGTTCTGCTCGTTGGCAGACTTTCATGCACAGCTCTATTATTTCTAGTATTTTTTTTTTGCTCTACTCACTACGTCTCTCTCTGTCTCTTACAAATCTCTCTATTCTTCATGTTATTCATGTTATTTATTTATGATCCAGAGAAGATCATTTATACCTCCACAGTGTGGAGTTTACAAGATAGCTAAATGTAGAATCACAAGACTAGTTAACGCTAATCAACTAGTTAGTTAGTCTCCATAGTTGCCACTCATTTCAGCTGGGCGTGAAGTCTACGACTCCAAGCCCGTTGAGTTACCAGCTGGTAGCACGAAAGATTCTTCTTCGTTTGTTTCGTAATCTCCCGTTTGCTTTCGTTCTTTTCGTTTCTTTTGTTGTCTTTTGTTTTGCGTCCCTTTGCGGTTTGCGGTCCTGGAGGTGTGTTTATGATTCACGAATGATTCACAAATCATTCGTGCTTCGAGTCAAAGACACATTGACTGTCACGAATTGTTCTCATTCGACCTTTGTTTCTTGTTCGTGCTGCGACAAAGTTGCAGGAGTTCACCATTTCTGACAGTATGTACCTGACATGTTGCCTTCTTTCTTTGCTAGATCTCTTTGGAGATGGTGCAAGTTCCAACGACTGCTTTGTCTTTTTCTTTTCTATTGACATTAGAACCACTATGCGTTGCAGGTGTTCTGGGTACAGGCTACATGTCGGGCTGCTCATCATCCATCATGCATCTTGCTGCTTCCATGAGAGTCATGTTCTTCCTCTCAACAACACCATTGTGTTGTGGTGTATATGTTGTAGTCTTCCTGTGAAGGATGTCGCGACTGCTACAGAAATCAGTAAAATGGTTGGAGATATATTCTCCACCTCTGCTTGTTCGTAGCTGCTTGACTTTCTTTTATGTCCACTTCTCAGCCCAATCTACATATTCTGTAAATTTTTATCAAGAGCTTTTGATTTGTTGTGGATGAAGTAGACGACAACAAACTTACTAAAATCATCAATGAAGGTGATATAGTATGTCAATCCTCCCATAAAGACCACATCAAAGGGTCCATAGATGTCCGAATGTATCAGTTCCAGGAATGAGTCCTTTGTAAAGGATGTACGTGACATCTTCCCTTTGTTGCATGCATCACAGTATGTCAGACTAGTTGCATCTTTGATGCTAATACCGGTGAATGCACCATGTTGGCTGGCTTTATACAAGGCCAACATGTTCATATGACATAGTCTTCTATGCTTGATGGATTTGATGAACTTGCTTTGTAGGTAGGCGTACCTTCAGATGATACAAGTTGCCTTGCCTTGCTTGATGAGGGTACTGGTGATGGTGCATGCTTCATTCGCGAATGTCACATGCACGTTTGCATTTGCTATCCTTGCAACAGATAGTAGATCCTTTTCAAAGTGTGACGTAGCACCTGAGTCAAGAATGACTTCTTGAACATTGGCTTGTGATGCAGCACATATATCAGTGCACAAATAAGTAGTTGAATTTCAGTTGGATCGTTCCTCAGCCATCTTTGAGGATTCTAGCTCCTCCACGTATGATGTGTTGTTTGAGCTTTTCTTTATGCGTTGTGTCTTCTTGTTACTTGGATTTTGGTAGCAATCCATGGCTGCATGGCCCTTTTATGACAGTGTACACATTTGATCATTGGATTCAACAAACATGTATCCATGTTGTGGCCATCACATCTAAATCTAATGTAGATATTCTTCTCACTACCTTGTTGCTTGCTCTTGCTTTTGCCTTTCCACCTTCCTTCTTGATCTCCCTCCTTCTGTTGACTCTGATCTTGTCTTCTTGCTGACTCCTTGTCATTTGTTGCATGTAATTAGCACATGAGCTTACTAATGAATTGCCAAATATGGCCATGGAGCTAAAGTAGACTGGAGTTAGTCATTAGGACAGTTAATAAGGTGGCTTGAACAGCCTCACTATATTTGTGGAAAGCGGACTTGTAATAATGGTTGTAAGGCCCAAATTAGCCAAATAAGGTCCCAAACTTATAGTAGAGGCAAAATGACCACTATAAATAACTGAGGTCATGCTAAATTTGGAGGCTATTGTTCATTTTGTAATTTTGAGTTTTAAGAGATCTTGGAGCTTCTCTTTGAGAGCTTTCTTGATGGAGAAAGTGGGTCATGTGCCTAAAATCACATCAGAGCTATGATCATGCTCTAGAATCAGGCCCTATCTTCTGAATGATCAATAATCATGAATAATGATATCTTACTTTGCCTATTTTGGTGAAGTTTTTCTACTTTTAGCTATCTTCTTGATTTTTTGCTTTCTTTCTTGATTTCTTGTACTTCCATTGTAATTTGATGTTAATGAATGGATTAGATATTTGAATGCTAAGTTTGGCACATGAAAACCTTGGTATCAAAGCATTAGATCCTTTTCCCATCAAATTGGTGGATTTTGTTAAGTTTGGTAGAGTTTCTTGTTCTAGTTTTCTTGTTTTTTCAATTTCCAGCACGTTTTGATTCAATTTTGACCATTTAATCTTCATTTTTTGTGTGATTTCTTATTATAGATTAGTAGATCTCTTGTTTAGCTTCTTGGAGGTACTGAGATTTTCTCATTTGGAGCTATAATGACCAAGTTATGGGCATTTTAGTGTTTTCATTCCAATTTTAGCTAGTTAAATTTTTGTAGTCTGTTTTTCTCCATTTTGGCTGTACTTTCGGCAAAAATTTTATGACTGTATTTCTATAGGATTGTAGATCTCAGGCTTAGCTTGAATTTGAGCCAATTTGCAATCAATTTGGCTGAAAATTGAGAGAGATATGACATTTCTTGTGAAGGAGGACAAATTTTAGCTTTGGTAGAAATTTGGGAGATAAGCACTTCAATTCTTCATTCTTGAAGTTTTGTTTCCTTGTAAATTTTTTTCAACGTTTTTTATTTTGAAGTTTTTGCAGGTCCATTTTGAAAAACATTTAAAAAAAAAACTGACCAGTCTCCCTCAGAATTCGCAAAACCCCCCCGCGGGGCGACTTCTTCCACGAATTCCGGTGACCTCTCCACGAATTCCTGCGACTTCTCCTCCACGAATCCTGCACGAGTTCACCTGCGAATTCTCCTGCACTTCCCCTCCCCCTTGATAGCAAATCCCCCTTCGCGCGAATTCTCCTTGCGAGTTTCTTTCCTCTCTGCGAATACACCTCCCATGACTTCCTGGCGATTTCAGCTGCGAGTTCTTCACGAATCCACCCCACGAATCCTCCTTGCGAATTCTGCCCTCCCTTCATTGCAAATTCACTCCCTGGCACCTGCGACTTCTGACCTTGGCGACTTCTACACGAATCCTTTCAGGCGAATTCTCCACGAGTTACCACAAATTTCGAATTTTTTCCCTCCCTTACACAAATACACCCCTCCTGCCTTTCCCTCTCGGCGAATACCCAGATTTGGAACCATTCTTTGCTCAAAAATCTGCTTGATGAAGAAACTCCTCGACCTCCCCGTCATTCAACTTCTTGCCTTGAAGGCTTGGCCTGTATCGGATGTTGTCAGCAACAATACCATCAAAGAGGGTAGGAGTTTGGAAAAGTGTTCCAACACATTGTCGGACACTTATCATGTTCAGCTTGGTTACATCTTCCCCATCAAGAAAAACGGAATCAGAGGCTAGTACTCCATGATCATTTTGACATTGTCCTTGGTGAGGAAGAACAACCTCAAGGTGGACAAGAATTGGTAAAATACAAGAAGAAATCAAGGAAGGTGGTACTGGATCTCCATCAACCAAAATCCTCTCATGGCAATGGTGAATTGGCTGCAACCAAATGTCCTTTGGCTGGTTTTCGCATCATATTCACACCAAAGGATTCACTCAACAAGTATCTTAAGTTTCTTATTTGATCTAGTATCTCATCAAGCTACTTTTTGAGGAGTGTGAAAAATAGGAAAAATCTAGCTTGATATTTTTGCAATATTATGTACATAGTGAAATCTCACATGTGTGAACATGTTCCCTCGCTGGGGAACTTTTGACAAGACCAGTCCCTCGACGAAAAATCTGGCCTACATTGGTGCGTCCTATCGGGAGTGAATCCAAGATGAATCTCTTGTCTGGAGTAGGAACTATCCACTTTGTGTTAGAACCTTGAAACAAAACCATCGTCTATTGCTAGGAAAGTTGTTTGTGTTCATGTTGCACCACCTATGTTAGGCCAACAACCGCACACACAACCTTAGTAGATTTGTCGAGAGTTGAAGTTTGGCTTATGAGTTTGTCCAAGAGTAGAGTTTAAAGTTTAGCTACCCATAATAAACAACATCAAATTCAGGAAATAAACATTTAGACATAAAAGAGAGCTGGAGGATCAAACAAAATTAAAGTTTTTAAGAATGATGAGTGCGCTTTACTCACATGAATGCTACTCTATTCTGATAGAATGTCATCAAAAATGTATTTTGGCAAAAGCTTGAGCTATTTTTTCAAAGAGTGGGCATTCTCAATCGATATATGCTTTAGGTTCTCAAAACAAAATATTAGTGTTGAAGATCTTTCTCGATTGTACTACTTGAAGCATAGTCCAATACAAAAAAAGTTGTTCAAGATGGTGTAAAAGCAAAGAACAAAACACGTAGAAGCACTACATATTAACCTATTTGAAGTCTAAAATATTATTCCAATTTTCTCTTCAGATCTTGAAATGAGCCTTTGTGCGGCAGATAGCCAATCTTCCATTATTCTCCACTATCTAGCAAAAAATTGCAAGCCATTCTGTGGGCTGGATAATGTTGATTGTCTTGATCACAAGTTACATCAACATATCATCCATTCTGCGAGATTTATTATGGGTGGGCTTGTTTTGGACAATTTGTAATGTCAATTCTTATGGAGTTAGCCTTGGAGTCCATATCCCCCTAGTCACTACACAAAAAAAAAAGCCATTTGCAACACCAACGTCTAGCCACATAGGTAAAGAAAAGCAATGAAGCCAACCACGATAGTGCAACACCACAACAAGCAGAAGACAACAGAACTTGTAACAACAACAATAAGGCATCACCAGAAGCCAAACATCTCAAGTGCACAAAACTGCCCACAGATCCACGAATAAATATACCAACTAACTACAAGGGGAGAGTGGAACCACAAAAGCAAGAGCAAAGGCAACAAGAACGTACGAAATGAACTATTGCATGTGAAAAAACCAGATCCACAGTGGATCTAAAAGCTTTGATCTTGGCTTGCACAAAACTATGAATTGATTCTATGTAGAAAAACACATTTTCTATCTTGCTAGAATTAGTGAAATCATGCATAAAAGGTAACTGTAACTATGGCTAAAAATAGATCAAGTACTGTCCAAATCCATACTTGTAGCCCTGTACTACAATCTATACATTACCATTAACATAGATTAATCATCACCTTCAAGTAAACATTAAAACTATGCACAACAATACTACACAATGTAGTGAAACACCAAAAGTAGACAACAAAATTCTCAAAAAAGATCTCCAAAGGTGGAAGGAACAAAATCAGATGTTCTCCACGCCTTTCCTAGTACTTATAGTCTTGGAAGATGAGTCTCTTGGAAAATGGCCCTATAACCCTAGCTTATCCATCACTTAGTAAAAAACTGCCAAAATATGACTAAATGCAATATATCATGAAAACTAAATCTTCTCTAGACCTCTGAATTTTGACACTTCATGCAAAATATGACATCAAAACTAAGTCTTCTCTAGACCTTTGAATTTTGACACTTCCAAAACCTTTCAAAAATAGTAATGTTACTATTTAGGCCTCTACACAAGTGGGAAACCTGTCAAGCCAAAGCCCAAGCTCGTGCCAGCCCGTGCTCTAACCCCCCGGCGTGCGCATGTGTGTGCGTGCGTGCGTGCGCGGGCGGGCGGGGTGTGTGTGTGTGTGTGTGTGTGTGTGTGTGTGTGTGAGAGAGAGAGAGAGAGAGAGACAAAAGTATGAGATGTCATTGAGCAGACATTAAAGATTTGGAAATGAAGCTGAATAATATTTATGACTCACTTTGAAAACAAGGTATACTATTTCCCAAACGAAGGGCTAAAAATTAATTGTTGGTTAGGGAAAGTAGTCTGACAAAGTAAACCATGAATGAATGAAAGTTAATCTTACAATAAAGTTGGTCCACTGTAACATCAACAAAAAACCTCAACATCAAAAATGGAGAGAAAATGGGGGTCAAAGACTTGTATTGTCTTCAAAAGACCAATAAGAATACACTCATGAGTGATCAACCTTGATCATCATTGTGAAGTTAAAAGTGTGACAACCAAGGCTGCCAAAAAACTTCCAAAGCAACCCTTCTGCCTGTCCAAATAAGCTTTTTTCAACTTATCATCACCAATAATCTCCACAGGAACAGAAGCCATCCTTAAAATGGTGGTATCTGTTTGCATCCATCACACTGATGTCACGCCCAACAATTTTTGAGATGATCTTTGTGGCATTGTGACAGTCACCGCAGACCCCAAGATTCTTTTTGATGCGAATAGGTGTCCCAAAAGGCGTGTTGATGAGCCCAAAAGCAATGGCCTGCTTCTCACTATGTCCACACACAGCATTCTCCTTCTCCTCGTCCTCCACATCATCCAGCACAAAGCTTAAATCAGGTTTATACCCTGCCTTCTTCATCAACCCCACCAATCTATCCAGTTCAGCCTGAATCTCCTTGCTTTGTGGATGAGTTGCATCACCTACAACAAGGCATGCAGTTGGTTATCAACTTCGATCCAGCTGCACCCAGGCACTTTTTTCACACCTGCCTCCTTCATTTCATTTCTGACCTTTGCTAACTCATCCTTCATACCAGCAGCTGCATAGATGTTTGATAGCAGCACATAAGGTGCAGCATTTTTTGGTTCCAACTTCACGACATGATCAAAGGCACGTCTTCCTATCTCCACATGGCCATGGTTTCTAGCAGCACCAAGCAAAGTCATCCAAACCACACTATGAGGCTGAATTGGCATTTTGTTGATAAAGAGCTCAGCATCGGCCAAGCACCCTGCACGCCCTAGAAGATCACCCATACATGCATAGTGTTTCTTGGTTGGTGTGACACCATGATTTTTACACATGGAATCAAAGACATAACGACCTTGATCTACTAGGCCAGAATGGGCACATGCAGAGAGAACACTAATATATGTGACCTCGTCAGGTTTCGTGCCTTCCCCCTGCATTTGCTCAAACAGAGCAAGGGCCTCCTTGCCAAGCCCATTCTGTGCATATCCTGCAATCATCGCATTCCATGAAACCACATCTCGTTCACTCATGTTGTCGAACAGCTCACGGGCGTCCTCTGTGCACCCGCATTTTGCATACATGTCAACAAGGGTGTTCCCTACAACTACATCCGACTGAAAGCCTCTTTTTATGATCTCGGAGTGGAGCTGTTTGCCCTGTTCCAGGGCTGCTAGGTTGGCACATGCTTTTAGGAGAAGAACGAACGTGACATTGTTTGGCTGCATGCCTTCCTGTTTCATTTGCTCATACAGAGCAAGGGCCTCCTTGCCAAGCCCATTCTGTACATATCCCACAATCATCGCATTCCATGAAACTACATTTCGTTCACTCATGTTGTCGAACAGCTCACGGGCGTCCTCTGTGCACCCGCATTTTGCATACATGTCAACAAGGGTGCTGCATACAACCAAATCCGACTGAAAGCCTTTTTTTATGATCTCGGAGTGGAGCTGTTTGCCCTGTTCCAGGGCCGCTAGGCTGGCACATGCTTTTAGGAGAAGAACAAACGTGACATTGTTTGGCTGCATGCCTTCCTGTTTCATTTGCTCATACAGAGCAAGGGCCTCCTTGCCAAGACCATTCTGTGCATATCCCACAATCATCGCATTCCATGAAACCACATTTCGTTCACTCATGTTGTCAAACAGTTCACGGGCATCCTGTGTGCACCCGCATTTTGCATACATGTTAACAAGGGTGCTTCCCACAACCACATCCGACTGAAAGCCTCTTTTTATGATCTCGGAGTGGAGCTGTCTGCCCTGTTCCAGGCCTGCTAGGCTGGCACATGCTTTTAGGACAACAACGAACAAAACCTTGTCTGGTGCTAAGCCTGTCTCTTGCATTTTTTGAAATAAATTAACAGCCTCCTCAACTTCTCCACTATCAGCATATGCTGAGATGATGGCAGTCCACGAATACACATTGTGTTGAGGCATGTTGCTGAATACTTTGTGTGCATGCAGCAGACTACCGCACTTGGAGTACATGTGAACAAGGGTGTTTGCTAAGAAAATATTTGAATCAAGTACACTTTGGACTATAAGGGCATGCACTTGCTTGCCCTCCGCCAGGGCCTTCCTTCTGGAACACCCCTTCAAAAGGCAAACATAGGAGTGAATTGGAGGTTCAGTAGTTTGCTGGACCATAAGCTTCAACATATGTAGGGCCTCTTTCAAGCGTCCCTCCTCACAGAGTTTGCTCAGCTTATCACCATTGCAAAAGGAGTCGGGCACCCTGCATGATTCATATAATGATGATAAAGAAATGTGAACAAGTGTCAATTTTGAAAGAGCATGAAAAAGGAGGACATGTGTAATCTCACACCCGCACACTTGAGATTAAAAGCATACCGTGATCTCAATCCATCACCAGATTTTGTATGACCCAATGTCATAGAAGCCATCTTTTCTTTTACCCAGGGGGGATTCAGCCAACCATCAACCCATAGGCTCTCAAGCGTGCCCCTATGTTTAAAGTCAGGGTGCTTTGGACTTTTCTGCATAACATTATACAGATCACGGTCAAAGCTTCAACTTAAGGAAAACGACTACACTAACCAATCGGCTTCATACCCATAATATCATAGCAACAATAAAATTTAAGTTAGAGGTGATTAGCCAAAGCAAGTGCAGCCTGACATGAGGCGCACCTTAGTCAATCTATTGTCCCACCACTGCGATGGATCTGAGAAAAACTCCTGCCAGACCTGCTCCATTCTAACCAGTCTGCCTACATGCCCTAAGGGTGAACCGGAATGCATCAGAAACATGATTAAGCATTGTCAACGTGGATTTAAGCATCTCTACAAATTCATCTCCCCCTCAGCCAGCCACGGAGTGCTGGCGAGTTAAAAAGAGCATGACAGAAATAATAAGCATACCCGAGCCCCGAGGTGTTGAAAAAGCGGATGGCTTCCGTTGTTGAAATTGTAGCTTTACAGGTAGCCTGGCACGAACCCAATGAGGATTGAACCGATTGTTGTTGATCCACAGTGCCTCCTTTCTGGTGACGTCCATCCGAGGACGACCTCTGGAAGGAGGAAGAAGAGCAGTAGTACAAGTGAGCGAAGCAGAAGGAGATGAGAGGGCGTCTTCATTTGTGGGTCTGATGATGATGAGGCGAGGAGGGCACAAAAGGAGTAGAGATCGATGATGAGGGGGAGGAGGAGGAGGAGAAGAAGAACGATCAGCAGAGAGGAACAAGAAGAAGAGGCTGCCATGACGACGATCATCGTTGTTGTTTGGGTTGAAACAAAGGCCTAGTTCTCCTCCTATTATTAACGTTGTTGATGTTGTCGTCGTCATTGCCATGTTGTGCTGCTTCTGCTCTCCTTAAACTCGCACTGTTGCTCCGAGCTCTCCTCCAGGCCTCCCTCCATGAACGATCTCTCGTTAATCCCATCCCATCCCATCCCATCGCAATCATGCTTTTAGTTATATTTATTTATTTAATAAATTTTATTAATCTATTGTCACCCATTTTTATAACTTTTTTAAAAAAAGCTTAAAGATACTACCCCTGCCAATGCCACAAGAAGGAAAGAAACAGTCAAACAGAGAATCGTTGAACAAGATCTCGGAAAAAGAGGAAGAATAGAGAGCACGCACAAATCTGGAAAATGAGGGAGGAAAGCCCAAGGCCTGGCAGCAACAGAGGATGTAGTCCCAACTAATTCTGTCAAAAGCTTTGTCGAGGCCTAGACACAGAATCAAAGAGGGAGTAGCAGAAGCAGGGAGAGAGTCGGCTGCAACCCAGACGTTGAGAATAGAATCCATGATATTGTGCCCTTTGACGAATACAGACTTTTCGGGAGAGGGCAAGGAATGAAGAAGGGGAGAGACACCTGGCCGAAATCTTATAGGATGTGTTAAGCATTGTGAGGGGACGCAAGTCAGGAAAAGTTTGAGGAAGAGAGCTTATTGAAATAAGCTTGATAAGGCCTTCAAAAATCTGGCAGGGCAGAGAGGCAATGGCGGCCAAAACTTTAATAAAGAAATTAGGGATGAACCTCTTCAGGGCCATGAGTCTTACCGAGGGGTAGGGAGAGGAGGGCAACATACAGCTCAGATAGCAAAAATGGTGCATCTACTGCTACGACATGTTCCAAGGAGAAGAAACATTCTGTGACACAAAAGGTAGTGAGACGGGCAGGGTCAAGGGGAGAAGTGGGCTGAAAGGCCTGGAAAAAAAAGACAGATGTCTGGACCATAGAAGGGGTGTTAGTAAGAGTGGAACCATAAACAAAAAGAGAGTGAACAAAGGAAGAGGAGCGTCTACGACAAAGAGTTTGAGAAAAGAAAGAAGAAGGAAGATCTCCATTGCGGAGCCAATTCAGCTTGGAGCAAAACATAAGTCCAACCTCCACATGATAGTCAATGTGACGAACGATAATTTGTTGGCAACAAAACTGGAGATCAAAGGGTGATCGAGAGTTATGAGAAGAAGCTTGAGAAGCAACAATACCTTGAAGGAGGGTAAGAACCAACGTCCTGACTCTATTGAGAGAACGACGGCAGGAGGATTTGTCGGACTTACGTAGAAGAGTGACACCATTGTCGATCATGCCCTAAAGGGAGGGAGCATAAGCAACACTAGCCTGAAGGGACGAGAACAAAGAGGGGAAAGAAAGAAGGGGAGAATTCATTACATAAGGGGAGAAAAAGAGATGAGGGGAAAGCTCCTCGAAACAACACCTAAGCATGAGTGATTGTGGTCCGAAAGAGTAGTAAACTAGTGAGTTTCAACATATAACAAATCAAGACAAGACATGGAAGAAAAAAGATAAAAACGGTCAAGCCCGGTAGAATAGAAAAAGGGACCCAAGCAACACGCTAGAGGATATGACAAGCATCAACAAGAGAGTGAAACGATTGGTACGAAAGCCAAGCAACATGCTTCGATGGAGAAATAGTATGAGGACCGTCTGAAGGGTCAATATACATGTTAAAGTCACCCAGGACAATAAGGCGATCATCAGAGATAGGTGGCAGACTAGACCAGAATTTAGTATGATCAGAGAACCAGAGAGCGGGCATATAGATTAAGAACTGAAAAGGTAAAACCTAGCTTACGAAGGCGAAGCAACATCTGTGAAAATTATAGATCCAAATACACTTAATGGATCTTTGATCTTGGGCCAATTTGATCAACACAACTAGAACTGAAATTATAGATCCAAAATGCACTTAATGGATCTTTGATCTTGGGTCAATTTGATCAACAATTTTAGTATGCTAGTCTTGCATAAATCACATAGATTTGATCATGAATATAGAAATACAGTAAGGTACTATCCTTTTTCGTATTACAATAGCAGCCTACTGTCCTTCACACGTGTGGATTCAGAATCTATAAGAAAATCAACAACCTACACACAAAATCTCAAGATACATGAGAAAATGACATGAGATGAACATAGAATCAACAAAGCTGAGTTCTCCATGTATAATAAGAGAACAAAGATCAGTTCTCCATGCTGGTACATCTATTTATAACAGCCATAATGCCATTTGGGCCTATTCTCCAACTATGCCCTAAAATGGCAACTTCTAGATACTTAACCAAAAACCTAGAAAAACTAGTCCAAACGCAATGTACCAAACTTAAACAATTAGAATCAGTCCAAACTCGCCCTCATCCACTTAGCTACTTGCTAAAATAATAATAACATTATTTAGAGCCTTATTTTCATTTATGAAACTAACTCTAAATTGAGATTTCACTTTGGAGGCCAAAATTGCCAAATAAAGCAATGTAACTAGTTGACATTTTACACAACACCCACTTCAACTAGTTTTAGCATAGATTTAGAAAGTAAACCAAGTCTGTTCCCAATGATTTGGTGAAGATATCACCCACACATTCCCTTGAAAAAATATGTTGAAGCTCCACCTCCTTTGCCATGACTTGTTCTCTCACAAAGTGATATGCCACATCAATATGCTTGCTCCTAACATGAACAATAGGATTGCTTGCCAATCTTTGGGCTGAAATGTTGTCAGAAAAGATGATTGGAATCTCTGAAAAGTCTAGCAAGTGAAAATCACTTACCAAATCACTTACCACCCTCTTGATCCATAACATCTCCTTTGCACAAAATGTAAGTGCTTCGTACTTGGCCTAGTAGTAGCTTGCTTTTTCGACATCCAAGAGATAGCTCCATCACCTATAAATGTGAAAAGTTTTTACACTTGGTGTGTGTGGTCGAGCTAGGGATTGAACCTAGGACCTCCCCCATTCCGGTGGGGTGCTCTACCATTGAGCTACCTGTCCATTTGTGTTCCAAGAGTGTTGTGCAAGGGCTATAGCCTTGACACTTTCTAACAATAAAGATAGCACTTATGGACTTCCTATCCATTTGATCTCCTGCTAAATCTAAGTCTGAAAATCCATACAAATTAGGTGATGATCCTCCATAAACAATGCCAGAATCTTGAGTTTCCAAGATATATCTCAAAACCCTTTTTCGCTCCTCACTAGGAGTTGCATAAATTGGCTTAATCTACCAACACAATAGCTTAGATCAGGTCTTGTGATGGTTAGATATACGAGTGGACCTACTAGCTTTCTATAGAGAGTAATGTCCTTGAAGGATTTTTCACTTTATATCATCAATATCTTGATAGTTGCCTCCACTCAATATGATATCATCCACATAGATTAGAAGAATAGTAACTTGATTTCCAAAAAATCTATAATAAAGTGAATGATAACAAAGTTTTGAGAGAGTAAAAAAGTGTTAAGCTTAGCATACCAACTCCTTGGTGCTTGCTTAAGCCCATATAGACCCTTTTGCAACTAACAAACATGATTTGGCTTGCCATGAGAGATGTAAGCTTAGGCTTGCTGCATGAACACTTCCTCTTCAAGATCTCCATTTAAGAATGCATTTGTAATATCCAATTGCCATAGATCCCATCCAAAAAGTGTAGCAAGTGAAATAATGACTCAAATGCTCACCATCTTTGCCACGGGTGCAAAGGTCTGATCATAGTCAATTCCATACTCTTGTGCATATCCTTTTTCCACTAACCTTGCCTTGTACTTGTTGATTGATCCATCTTGGTTTGTCTTCACCTTGAAGATCCATTTGCATCCAATAGCTTTCTTCTCCTTTGGAAGTTCCATGAATCTCCATGTTTCATTCTTCATAAGAGCTTAATATTCAAGATCCATTGCTTGGATCCACTCCTCTTTGTTCCTTGCTTAATCTACACATGTAGGTTCATTAAAAGAGGTTAGTAAAGCAAAACTTGTACCACCAACAATTTGCTTACGCTTTTCATCATATGTGAGTCTCAAAGGTTGTTGTCTTTCAGTGATGTCCTCCTTGGCTTTTGACTTGAAGTAGGCCCTTCACCATCAACATCCAAAGTACCATCAATCACATCATCAACATCAAGAATGTTAGATACAATGTCCACACCACCACTTGAAGAAGCTTTTGGAAATTTTCCTTCATAAAAAATGACATCCCTTCCAATGATCGCTTTATTGGTTGAAGGAATGTAGATCTTGTAAGCCTTGCTTACCTCACTATAGCCAATAAACACACCTTTATTTGAAGAAGGTGTTAGCCCCAATGAATCCCTTGTATTTAATGGCGGCATTAGAAGAGTTAATGTGACATGTGTTTTGTAAGTCCACAAGGGGAACATACCAAAAGTGTCTTCAAGCATAATTGATGGTAGTGTGGATGGATCTAACATTCTTGATGTTGATGAAAAGGATCCTACTTTGGATGGTGATGATGATGGACCTTCATCAAGTCAAAAGCCAAGGAGAACATCAAGAGAAAGACAAGTACCTTCAAGGCTCACATATGATCAAAAGGGTAAGCAAGTAGTTTCTAGAAATTATGTTGCTTTCCTAACCTCTTTGGATGAACCTACAAGTGTAGATCAAGCAAGGAAAGAAGAGGAGTGGATCCAAGCAATGGATCTTGAGTATCAAGCGCTTATGAAAAAGTGAAACATCTTTGGTGGATTTTCTTGTGTACATGGAGCTATGCAAGTGGATGGATGTTATCTTGCTGTAAAATCAAGTAATGGATCTGGAAAACAAAGTTTTTTTAATGACTTTGATGGTCAAGTTGAAGATCAAGAGGTTGATCTCAAAGGGCTTCAACAACACACAAAGGATGGTGACAATTTGGAGCTAGTCAAGAGCATCAAAGTTGGCAAAGATGTTATGGATATGTTTTTGCAGCATATTGAAGACTCAAGTAAGGTCAAATGAGCAGCAAGAAAGTGTTGTTCAAGTTTACTTTACTTGTACTATCTCATGTTTGAGCATTTTCATGTGGATGTGTGCAGATTGTCAAGATATGGTAAACTAGCTACATTGGTGAACATTGTTTTGATGTTGGATTTGTACTAGCATTCTTCGCTGGTTTTGCTGATAGAAATGAAGCTATTGGAGGTTCATTATGTCACTCATTCATGGTCAAGTCATCAAGTGATGATGGCATCTTGCGGCAAGATGGAGATGGAGGCTCATTCATGGAGTATCATGGTGGATCCATAGAGCAGTAATCAGCTTGACCAATGCCATAGAAAACTGATGAGGTTCATACTAAAGGAAGGACGGAGGACCGACATAGTGATCCAACTTCTGAAAGAAGAATTGAAGAAACAAAAGAACCTACGAATCAGGGCCACTAATGAGCTGATTAGTGCAGATAAGGAGCGTGATACTTGGAAGCAGAAGTACAATGACCTCAAGGAGGCTAGTGACAGATGGCAGATAAGCCATAGGGAGGGGTATAAAGGGCAGGAAAAGATCTCAGCCAACACCAAGGTGGAACTAGCTGCAAACCGTAGCCATGCTAGCTAGGCAGTTACACGAATACCAGAGAAAAGAAACAGCAAGAGGACCAATCAAACCTCAGAGTTCCCACAACCCTTTACTAGTCTACCCTATGCACTTCAAAGAAATTTTGTCAGATAGTCTATTCTACAAAAACTTTGATGCTTAAAGTTTATATCTAACGCCCATGGGGTTTCCTCTAGATGTCCAGGTTTTTGAGCTAAGACCATCCACAAGTTCAGCCCTCAGATTCACATGGCCACTCATCCTAGGTAGTTTTGAGAACTACAAAGATTCCTTTGAGAGCTTATGTAGGTTCTCAGTTGTTGCCATGCACCAGAAAGATGATATCATTAGGTTAGGACCACTATGCCTACTGCCTGCAAAATTGGTTACTACAACCTTGGGACGCTAAGATGAAAGTGACAGAACTTCCAAGGAATGCAAAACCCTAAACGAGATGTTCTATTTTAAGTTTCTGGAAGGTGCCGATCTAGCCCTTGTGGATGTGACAAAAGTGGACCCAATCACATTGGGGAGTTGAAGAACCAACGAACAGAAATGTGCAGAAATGCACTATAACCACCCACCTCACTATTATGCATCATACACTAGACACAGTATGGTGAGCATCTGTTGCAAGTTCAGTTTTCGATGCATACACTTTTATTACATTTTCGCATATACTTTGAGCTGCATAGGACATTTGCTAAATGTGTGGGCATGAATGTTTGTATAGATGCATAGTTGAGGGGGGGTTGAGAGAGGAAAAAGTGGGAATAGAAACAATAAAGTCGGGTGGGGAGTGACTCCATCGCCCAATTGGTAAAGCACAGAAGAAGAAGAAAATATATATATAAAGAAAAAAAAGAAAACTGAAAAAGAGAGAGAAAAAAAGACTGAGAGAAAAGTACAAGAAAAAAGAGAAAAAAAGAAAAGAAAAAGGACTTCAACCGTCTCTATCAGATCTCGAACCAATTTGTGAGGACGAGCGACGCCTCGCACATCCATAGGAGGTGAGGACGATTCTTCCTAATTGATTCCATAGACTAGCGGAAAACCAGTACTTCCTACCATCTGGTATATTGGATCTTAGGACAGTAAGTTGTCCTACATGGACTACTACAGAGAGGATAGATGGTTATTCCCCGTTATATTAGGTTCTTAGAGAATATAAGTTGAATGTCTAAACAACAAAAAAGTTGGTAATCACCAGTCTAGACCGGTTTCAGAGTTGGAGCACTAAAGCCTCATTAATGGCATATGCATTCACACACACATCAATGACATGATGTTAGACACAATACTGTTGACTTGCATCCATATCATCCTATCTCCAATCCTAAGATTTGCATTTGAATATCCCTCCATGCATGGGTCCGAAGGTGGGCATTGTCTTATGTCTGATGGGAATGGGAGCATTTGCCATTTAGGTCACAAGTGGGTTTGTGCATGTATGAAGACACCAGCTATTTGAAACATGATTTTGTTTCGTAAGGGCAAGGTGTGTGTACCGGGGAATGATACAGTAAGGGCCCAAATCTTGCATGTGTGTCATGATAGTCCATGCGCAGGACATCTAGGTATACAAAGAACACTTGTCGACGACAATTTTGGTGGCCTAAAATGAAAAGTCAAGTAGAGGCATATGTACTTAAATGTGCTAAGTGCCAGTTAAATAAAGCAGAGAGGCTAAAAGCTAGTGGCCTATTACATCCTTTAGATATTCCTACACCATTGTTGCTTCCACAATAGCTTAGCCATCATTGTTGCTCAGTCTCTGGATTATTGTATATCTGTCAAACTCATCCATCGTTGAGCCAAGAATTATATCTTTGAGACATTATCATATACTGTTGCTGCATCACAAAGATAAGGAGTTGACAATCATTATCGTTTCTAATGTACCTTCATCATTGGATGTTGAAGATCATTCTCTGTTGTAGGCTCCCAACAGATACTCGAGCAAGAGATTATGAGTAGCATGGCTTTGACTGTTGCTATCTGTTCCATTTCCTCTGGACCTGATCGTTGCTTTTAGTGCAGTACTCACAAACTTTCTAAGCGAAACTTGATAGATGGATCATGATCACTCTAAGAATTGATCTATACATATCTTTACCTGCAGTCTGAGCATACCTTTTCAAATATCCATCAACAATGTTCCTAGTTGGTTGACCATCATTGGCCAGCCAGAGCTAATTGTGTCATTATTGCTAACTGAGGCACTAGACCTCTGTTGGTTCCACTTGGGACAATCTCATTTCTAATTGGAGGAAGGCGCAATTCTATAGCCAATCAAGTGCATGTCTATGGGCCTCGCTCAATGCACTTCTGCTTCTACAACTCGTTGATATAAGAGACAATTTTGTGGTAGCAAATACCCACATTTATGTGGCAAATACTTCAGATTTCACAAGCAACCTATAAGGCATGTTCATTGCCACACCATCGCATGACCTTTGAGGCCTCCATCCCTATTATCTGATCAGGCATTATATCATTGCTAGTTCTGCATGAATCACTCAAATATCTGAAGACAAAATCACTGTTGTCTAGAGCTGAAAATTTTCACAATCTGGTGGTGCATTCAATCAATCGCAATTCTATAGCAACCATATACACTTCTGTGGGTAGAGAGTCACACTTATGAGTCCATTTGTTTACGGATTCTAGTTATAAACAAGGCCAAGGCTAGGGCCTCAATACAAGCCAAGGGCAAGCTGGGGGGAACAACAAGCCTCCAACTCCCAAGGCTCTCACAACATTTCTGTCAGCCATGCTTTATGTAGAGCAAAGTCATTAGAGGATCAAATCAATGACTTTTTAGTCAATTATCCCTACGAATCTTCACGAGATGACTAGTAGATTTCATTTCGGTCCAGACTATCAAGGGCAATGAGCTAGGATGCCTTCCAGCACTACAACCCCAATCGGAATGACACCAACAAATGTTTGCAAAAAATCCTGCGGCCATCAGGGCCTACGTGACAAGTCCATGACAACTACTCATCAACCCGCACTTCCTCCCCTACCCACGATGATCCAAATGGGCGGAGTGCGGTACACCTCTAGACAAGATCACAATCGACACTTTGAATTGTCCAAGAATTTTATCAGATCATAGATGTAGATGCCAAGTGGGCTCTCATCCAGTTTTTGAAATCGTATATCAAATGTCATGATCCCGGAGTCTGAGCGGCCGCAACATTTGCCGGGGACTTAGAATTTCTGATGAGCATCTCCACAAAATGGGATGACTTCTTACCCACCATCTTTTTTGATCCTAACACAGCCTTGGGTTCTGAAAAAATTGAAGACCAACTCCTAGTGGCTAGAGTGTATTATAGAGCGACGTAATTAGGCAAGCAGGCTCCAAGTGTGGATTGACCAATTTTGGCTCACAAGCATCCACAACTCCTTCCTAACTCCAAAGGATAAGAAAAGTACAAAAAGACTAGCATTCATGGAACATTTCATTTACACTTTGAAAGTACATCCCACACGTGTGAACTTCTAAAAATTTCACAGCCCTGATTTCAAAAAACCAAACTCACTACTGCCAAACACATTTATGGCGACAATCTTCCATATTCAAAAACTCTTGCAAATCGATGTTCATGACTAGCGAGCTCCGACGGCAAGCCAGTTATCTCGCTTATCACTAAGGTACTTTCCCAACATATCTCAATATCGCCATGATGAATATGTGAAATGCTGGTTCTCGTTATGAGTGTTTCTTTTGATGACACGTTATGCATGAGGAAGTGTGATCTACGGTTTGGATAGAACGTGATGATATGCATGTTGAAAGCTTGAATTGTATTATTCTTGGCATGATAGCTATATCACTAGTACCATTGTATGTGTTATTATTTGTTTGAAGAAACCGTTTTTACTGTTGAACAAAAGATAAGAAGTCAGTTGATGCTACTCAATTCTCATGCTGTTATTGATGGTCATTATAATGGAAAGCAAAACTGAGCTAGCATGTCATTACTATGTTATATGAAGTTGCTAAGTTAAAATCATCTCGTAACTATGTACTAAACTGGGCCCGATCGCTTTTAAACACAAGAGCGGGTAGTCCGCCAAATGTGGTCGGAATATGTCACTTTGGTTAAGTCTCACTAGTCACACCCACCGTTGGAAATGTCTAGCGAAATACCTAGACCTGACGGATAGCGAAATACTTCCGCTCATCAAACAGAGCGGTATGTATAACTTGCACTCAACAAACACGGAGTATAAAATCAATGAGCACATCTTGTATAATCCTTGAAGAGAAAACATATTCATCAATGAGGACCTATAATCACACCCTAGTAGTGCAAAACCACCCTAGAGGCCATGGTGCCAGGCACATGGAATTAGGGGCAGTCTCTTAAGACTAGCAGGTCTTTCATAGGATAAAAGGGTAATGCTCTATTTTAACAAATGAAATGCCAAAGAAAACAGAGATGGATAGTTACGTATGAGCAAGGTTGAGTATCAACTCTTGCCGTCACTCGACGATGTTTGCTAGATGTATAGAAGGGAAATCCTACGATACCATTTCTATATCCCAGAGTTCCATCACAACTTACTTCCTGGTGATAATCCGATTAGGGTACAACATTGCAGAGAACATAGTTGTCTAGAAGTATACGAACTGGTGATTAATGGGTATTGGCATTTGACAGATGCCACCTCCACTCGATACACAAAAATAACACAATGTCTTACACAAACCCCAATCTTTGAGCCACCAATACACTCTTATGTAGCATCTAACAGTGACAATGGGAATCTGGTGAATGATCCTAGAAGAGCATGGTTTCAACACCCCCATTTGTTTTTAGAAATTCCCACTGAATATCTTGCTAATGATTTTGTTACTAGCCCCCATATGGAAGCAAGGACGACCTAGGAGTCAGTGTCTGGGCCTAGAAACCAAGTGGAGATAGCGTATTAGTAATTTCTCCTTGCAATCATACTTCTGAGAGTCTGGAAACTCTCATTGATTGGGGAGTATGGGGTGACTAGGACGGCCCCCAGGGTTGGAAGCGATAATAGATCCTAGTCATTCGCGTAAGGGCAATGTGGGCCCTTTCCCTCGTTGGGGCTTTCTGCACCAAACACAACAACTACAAAAGTTAATGCATTTCTCTATGCATAATTTGGCAAATATGACGTGAAAAGTGTTGACCACTATAGGGATGTTATCTTGAAATTATAATCACACGCCAAATACCCTATATGGCGAAGATAATCCCTTGAAATAGTACCAAAGTAGATAAGGTTAGAACATGGAATTACTTTTACATCTCATAAGCATATCTCATAAGAAGGTTATGCTACAACAGTAGGTATTGAGCCTTGATGGAGATGTCAAGGTAATGCAATTAGTCCAAATTAGTTAATAGTTGAAACAAACCAAAATGACCAAAAGAATCTAGAAGCCATTAAAAACAAACTTAAAAGAAAAAACAAATGGTCCCACAACAAGACTGATGAAATTATTATTGAGCACCTAAGTCTCTACAATATTAATTATGACTTGAATTTCCTTCCACTTCTTGGGGCAATAAGCATTACATAAAATAGCACAATAAGCTTAACTATACACCTCTAATATGTCTTAGTAGCTAGAATGCCAGCTCATGGTTCAATTTTTGTTAATCAATAAAGTTTTGTTGTGCATATCGTTACATCATCAATTTTTTTTTTTAACATCTCCACTTTTTAAAAAAAGCCTTGAAGTTAACAATGTTCTTTCTTACTTCGAGCTGAAAAAACCAAGCAAAACAAATTTTGATGAGGGCATTTTCCAAGATATGCTTGTTATCGGTCATGCATGGTGTGATTGTGTATCCTATTTCGACTGAGATTGACCACCCAGGTTCATTTCCGTGCCCAAGTGCATGTCATCCCATTTTAAAGTAGATTTTTCGTACATATTCGTTGTGACTAAAAGAGCACATCTTTAACATTGCAACATTTTCCATAACCTAACTTGACATGCACAATAAATATAGATAATTCCTAGCATGCTAGTTATTGTGCTTTTTACTAACTTCTACTCAAAGTGAGTAAATCTCAAATGCAATCAACAACACATGCTTGAAAAGTTCACCTCCCAAGATCCAATCTTTGTATTATAGATATATGTTGTATATTAAAAGTTCTAGAATGTCATTCCATACATGTAGACTGTAAATAAAAAAAAAAATTCATATTAAAATGTTCCAAAAAACAAAAATCAGCTGTTTTTTGGAGGAACGACATTCTCATATGGAACTATGCTTTATATTACAAGGCCTCCAGCTAGGGTCCTCACTTTTTCTTTGTGAGCCTAATAATCTATCATTCAATCTTATAAGTAACCTCTTGTATATTTCAACTTTTCTTGATATGAATAAAGTTCTACATAGGGAGATGCATGTAATTATTTGATGAAAAATATATCAAATGCATAGATATCAATGATTCATAAATCTTTGTTCACTTGGCTTTTTGCTCTTGTAACTTCAAAGGTGGCCCCCTTTCACCAAAACAAGGCATGACTACAAATATTCATGACAATTTGTTCATTGTGCTCATGAGCTTCAACTAAAAAAACTATGGGTGATAATTTTAAGATTATGATTTATGATATAATATCATCTATGTGTATTGCCCAGGGATGCGAACTAGCAACATGATCTGTAGTGACATGCATCCTAGTAAGCATTGATTGAAAGGCCAATCCTTTTGTTTTAAGGGCAATTGACTAGGCCAAACATAGTTGTGTTACAAATTTAAATAGGACCAAATTAGACCATTGCATTCCCCCAAATTTTGAGACTTGCTTATGTGGGCTTGACATCCTGCCACAATTGAGAAGTAAAAAACATAACATAAAGAAATTTTTCATAAACGCATTTTGCTATGACAAAAGACTTTCTCATCTAGGCAAATAAATCCTCAAAGAAAACAAAAACATAACAAGTCTTGAACATCTTCCTAATCTCCAAGGCATGGACAGTTGAGAGCCGCAACTAAATCGAAACCTTTTTGGCTTTTCAGCAGGGTTTTCATAGAGTGATTTCAGTTTGATGTTCACCTAGGAACATGGGTAGCCTCGGTGATTTCCATCCATGCAAAGTAGATCAGCTTCAGCTTTTTATCTTGCAAGTCCGTACGTGTGTGAGTGGAATTGAACTCTAGACCTCGAGGTGAGGAAAGAGCTGTCAACCAATAAGCCACACTTCACTGACCACCTTCAGCATTTGAGGCACTTTTAGTATAACAAACACAATTGGCTGCTGCACCTTTGTGCCATATAGCTCCATTATATAGTTGTGGTTTAAGTGACATATGCAAAGACTTGTACTTTAAGAGGCTTTTTCATTCTGAGAAAATAGACTACAGGATAGAACTTTTAATTTTTAAGCATTGCAGCTTCTGTTTCTGATTTGCCAGTCAATTACATAAGTGTCCAGAATATGGGACGAAGGTCACTCTGCTCAGGTTTGTGAGGTTTTGACACGTTCGGTTTGTGAAAATCAGATTATCTAGTTGATGCCTCACAATTAGTCTTCAAGCTTGCATGGAGCTGGTTTTAAATTGTTGCTTAGAAACATGCTCAATGTGTGACAATTCTCGCATCCTTCTTATCATCATTGATTTTTTGGCTAGCAGTTTTTGTTTCTGCATACACCAGGCAATCTACTACTTAACAGTCACATAGTGCAAAACATCCAAACTTGCTGTTTCCTATCATAGATTCTGCTTGAAATTTTTATCTTGGATGCGAAAGATTCTATTGTACCATCTTAGCATGACACACTTCTGAAAAATGACCACATGCTCAAAAAAGAAATGTCAGTTCAGTCTTAAAATCAAAATGTCCCAAGACTTTTGATGTACTTGCCACCTGCAGAGGGACTAAAAACTGCCAGATGTCATATTATATGGGTAAAATACAGAAGTTTAGGAAAAATTAAATTATTCATATTTTTGCCTAGTAGATAGAAGTAAACCACAATTTACTAAAATTATGAGGAAACTTTGATATATCTAAAAATTGCAGTCTGCTGCAACAGTGTTGCAGATTGCCAGTGATCTGGAAAGCAGAACGCTGTCTGGATAGCCTTTTTTTTTCTTGCTAGAAAACCAAAAAAAACATACAACGATCTCAGAAACTGTAATAGGGACTCCCGGATCGCTGTCTGGAATGCATTTTGAAATGGATGTGCAACTATCTACTCAAGTAGCGTTACAGCTCAAAGACTCAGTGATTGAGGCTCTAACAAGCATGTCTGTTAGAGACCTGTAGCAGTCAAGATGCAGCTCATAAAATACCTCTTCTTTTGAAGCTGCAATTGAGGACCTTCGGCAATCCTCTTTATGTTTAAATGCTGTCTTCATGAGTGCCAAGCGCTCTTGAAGCTCATTAATGGACATCTCAGTCAGCACTTGATGGCCTGCAATGCTGTTTCGATCAAATGTTCTGACTATATGAGCTGATTCAAGTTCCAATGCCTGCATTGCATGGGAAATGCCAATAATCAAGTTGCACAAAAATGGCATAAACAACCTCCAGAATTAGTGCTACAGCAAAAGAGACTAGGAATTCTTTCTGAAGCTGGCAAATTTGTATGCAAGTTTAAGATAGATTTATATGAGAGAAAGATATGTTATGGTCCCTTATGGACATAATTACATAGTCCATACTTTGACCTATTAGATTGGATAGGCCCCAGAACACTATTTTATATGGTTCTTAATTTGGGCCCTAATATTTGAATTTCATATTTCCCTCCAAGTTAATTGAAGGGAAGTAGCTTTTTCTTAGTATGTACTATGAATAGCCACTAAGGCTATTCATTTGTTAGTTATGAGTTTGGAGTCTTGATCGCTTTGTAGGGGAGTTCCATCTTTGCATTGAAGATCTTTGTTGAAGATTTGCCAACAGCCATTGATCTCATTAGTCTTCTTTGTTGGAGAAGGCTTATTTACCACTTTTATGAATGCTATTTGCTGTTGTTGTATGAATCTGTAGATGTCTTCTTAACATAATTAGAGCACTTTCGTGAGCAATCTAGAAAGGCGCTGATTTTTTCTCTAGCCGTTTTTGCTCTTTAGACACTTTCACTCTTGCCCTTTTTCTTTGTCCATTTTTTCTTTTTCTTTCGCCATTTTCTCTCTCTAGCCTTTCTTTCCTCTCTAGTAGTTTTCTCTCTAGCCTTTTTTTCCCCTCTCTAGCCATTTTTCTGTCTAACCATTTCTTTCTCTAGCCATTTTTCTCTCTCTAGCTATTTTTCTCTCTAGCCAATTTTCTCCCTCTAGTCTTTTTCGCTTTGGTCATTTTTTGTTTTATTTTCTACAGCCCTCCTATATTGTGCCCATGATTTTTGTGACAACGCTACTTTATCAGTCTATTTTGAGTCTTCCAATGGTATACAGCTATGTTTTCTCTGATCTTCCGCTTGCGGAGGCTATTGGTCATTATATAGCTGGCTTTTGTGGTGCTTTGCAATTTGATGTTAATCATTTCAACCAACTTCTTTGAACCTTGCTATGTCGCCTACTTGTACTTTACAACATCAATATATTGATTAGCCATCATTTCAGCCTCGTCCTTTTTTCATACTCTTGTTTCTTGTTCTGTTGCCCCTCTTATGTCGTCACTTGTTTTTGTTGAATCTTTTCTCATGTCTCCTCCCATTCCTTAATTCGTTCTCCTTTTGTTCCTCGTAAAGTTGTTCTTATGTGGTATTCTTTGCAAGAAATGAATGAAATCCATTCTAAGAACCTTTGTTTTGATTGTCATAGCCCTTATCATATTATTTGTAATTGCCCACACCTGTGAGGAATTTGATCCAGATGATTCTTCCCTTTACGTTGCTGAAGAGATTCCAGCTCTTGACAATTAGATTAAAGCTAGACAATGCTCTAGAAAACCTATGTATAGAAACCAAATTTAATTACTCAAATCAGATTTGAAAAATCCAAACAAAGGCTAAACCAAATCATAAACACCTAGTTTCTGGAAAAATTGCATTAACTTTTACATTTCTTGTCCAAATAGCTTGCAAAGCGGTGCAAATGCAAGCTAAAACAGAGCTCTTAAAGGCTATGTATATAGATCTGAAATTGAAAACAAAATAGTACTCCAAAAATTGACCCAAACAAGTCTGAAAAATCACAACTAGAATACTAGCAAAAAGAAAGCTCAAACAACAATAAAATCTTCAATTGAGATGAGAATCATGTCCCGTGGAGAGTGTGATTGGGTGCTCTCCAAACAAGCAGCAATATCTCCCTTGCATCTCATAGTAAACTGAGCATCTGAAGAGAAAATGTGACTCATCTTCTACCTCATGTGTATCACACATACTACAGAATCGGGCCTCTCGTGGGGTGACACTATATCTGCCAGTCTCAATGGCTAGCTGATGTTAGGAAACCCGAAACTGACCCATCACTATCCGCAGTCTCTTCGACAGGTATCCAGGTACTATAGGACATCCAGCTGAATCTTGAGATAAAAAATGTGTGCAAAAGAACTTGCTGTAGCATGTAATTTTAGAACTGAAAAGATTGTAAATTGTTTTTCATACAACTTGAAAGCCAAGAAAAGGTCACATTTTTCAGCATGTGCTTGCCAGAAATACTTCAAAATGGAAAATATTCAACTGAAAAATGATATGTATAGATGTTTCCCATCACTAGATGATATAAATGACTGACAAACAAAATGGCTAAAATTTTACATACCCTTAGCTGACAAACAAGTTCTTGCTTGATTTGGAGCTCAACTGTGTGCTTGGCTGCCATTTCGGACATAAGCTCTATTGTTTCTACTTGAATCTTATGTGCCCTTTCTCTTCTTTCTTCCAGTACTTTTGCAAGTGCTTCCTAATGATTGGAAAACCATAGAATTTATGTCAACTCTAAACACTACAATTGGAGAGAGTTTTGTTCCAATGGAAATTCTAGATTGATAAAACTAGAAAAGGTTGGCTTAAATAAGAAATAATGCTTGTTTAAGGACATTTTGATTAAGTGTAGTTTGAAATGTTGAACAAAAATAGACACTTTTCATAAATATGAAAGCTTTGTATTGATCTTTCAAACTACTAAATAGAAGAATTTTTAGGACAATTGATGTCAAGGCTTAAGCTAATGATACCCATCAAAAACAACAAACACAAGACTTAGACTTTTACACAACCACTAAAAGTCTAGATATGACATGAACAAGCAAGAATAGTATAGAGCCAAAATAGTAATGCTAAATACAAAATCCACCAAGAAGCATATTATGTTTTAGGATGAAGCACACCTTGATTTTTTCCCAAAAGAAAAAGAAATAATAACCAGAAAGCATTGGGGGGGTGGAGGAAATAATAAGGGGTTGGAAAGCATTGAATAAAGAGACATCTTGTTTTGTGGATGGTGGAAGCCGAAGAAAACATGGTTTGTGACTAATTTCCATTCCTCAGAACCTCCTTCTCACAAGGAACCCACAAAAAAAAGAGCATGAAAGTCTATGGTACTAACATAGATAGTCCTCAATTAAGAAAATATTGTCACACCTTACTCTTGTCAAGAGTGAACTAAGCTATCTAGAGAAGGGTTGTCAAGCTTTACCAAAAACATTGCTACCTTACAAAAAGCATCATTCGATATGATAAGCACTTTGATTGATGATCTTAGACTTCTCTCAAATGGAAAGAAAATTGTAATGATTAATGTTGCATTGAAAATGTCAAACCATGTTTGACCATCATAGCACTTTCTAAAACAGAACACTAAGAGAAGCAACAAGGGAATGGTTTATGACCTTTGCTGCACCACGATTGTGGAAAACACTCTCGCATCTTATCCTATTTGTAAGTTCTTCATTAAGTAAAAGCTCTTTATTTAGGGCAGTTAGTCTATGTCCTTCCTGTTTAACGTTTGCTGCAATCTCTTGATTCTCTTTTACCTGCTTCCAAAAAAGGTTTTAATTACAACAAAACAATTGAATAAGGAAATTGATTAGCATTAACATTGTCAAAAGTGATAATATCATTCATAAACTAAATTATCTTTTCTAGAAGCTGGGCATTCTTCAGTTTCATATGTCGACATACATACTCTTAGCAACCAAAAATGTCTTGATAGATTATATTAAGATCCATAGAACATTTTAGAAAGATAAAAAATCAAAGCCTGCTGAACTTATATAATTATCGTAGCATGACAAAAGAAAATGTATCTCAAAAATTTATTGAATGAGCCATGCTATGAGTATCTATGCAGTTGGATGAATCACATGATGCTCTAGATATGTAGAGATTAGTATTTGTGTCATGAGGGTCCTACACATGATACTTTTACATATTTGGTCAAGGTACATGCTTGTCTAGTGGTTGGTAAGCATACTAGTGTTCTGACAATTTAACGACAAATTAATATTTATAGAAACCTGATCCTAAAATTTTAAGTGCAATAGTTCTTTTGACTACACTTGTACTTGATTATTATGACTGTTGTATAGATGCTATATGTTATACACTTTTGGACTCAGATCTTATTGCTATATGGCATCCATGTAGCGTAACATCCTTTAGTCACACTTATGTGGTGCACTTCTTCGAACGGTGAGAATAGAGTACTTCTAGTCTACGAACAACAAGCAGATTTCTTACCTCGATGGACAACCAAATACACGTCATAGTTTAGGATCAACTCACCAAACCCACTGTATAACCATTTAGTAGATTAACGACCAAGTGATTGTTGACTTCCTCAATTACAAAATAACTAGCTATTCGTTACAAAATCTCAAAACTCGAGAGCCCTGGATATCATTGAAAAGTTTCAGTGAAAAACAGCAAATTTCTGTTCTCAGAGTTGATTGTGAGTGCTAATCCTCAGATTTACTCAAGCCAAAAAAGTTTTCTTACTTTGAAGACCCTTGCGTCCAGAATAGCTTGGGCTGTAGCAACTACAGCCGCCTTCTTGAACTGAAGGTTTAGAGTTTCTGCAGCCTCGGCTCGTATTCGCATTTCCTTCTGTTCACATGAATATTCCAAAAATGGCAAATTGCCTTTTCTGAGGGCCAAAGTGTACTTAATGAAATTTTGATACAAAAAGACATGCACCAAAAAGAGTCTTGTAGGTAGCGACTGCACTATCTATACTAACTGCAGCTCTTAAAGTCACTTTTGAAACAGGTTATAAGTACCTTCCAAGCTTTAAATGCTGCACCATCTCGAAGCTCCAGTTCAAATGTATTGATGTGGCTCTTTTCTGCATCAATCTGCTTTTGATAAAGAGAATGTTCACGCAGGATAGTGGCTGTTGTAGATTTAATCTGGGATTGAACGAGACATATTACACCATAATGATCAGGATCCAATATGTCAAAGGATCAGTTCATAAAGAATTTTGGAACAGCTGTATATTCAGGAATTATTGTGAAGTTGTAGAAGAGCACAACAAATGCTAAAGAGTTCATATCCATCTAGGCTAAGCATTTTTGGAGTAGCCACAAAAACCTGATAATATGGTATAGAAAACATAATTAATAATCTTACGCAACATCGTATCATTGTATGACTGCATATACTAGATCCCACGAACCAAAATGGGAACAAAAGCTGGTAAATTTCCAACACCTCTGTGCTTGGAGAAGCAGGGCATGGATGGGATTTTTGCCGAATAAATTCGTTTTCCTTCATGATTTTCAGTTCGACCTGCCAGACCATTTAATAGAATTAGTACAGCTACAAAACATTCTTGCCCCTGAAAAATTGAAACTTGAGACTTAACATGTTGTACCCACAGATCAGTAAAGCTATTCTGAGCATCAATTTTCTAGAGGATCTGAAGTTATGACATTGATTGAACTTAAAGAACTACAACTGTATGAAAGGAAATCTAACGATTAATGACAAGCTGCTATACAAACTGCTCTAATAGATGGGTCATCATTATCAATAACATAATGAAGAGAGTGGAGTATGCTGGAAATGAGGACAGTACTACCAATGAGAGCATGGTGCCCACCAAGAAATGCAGATGCGAAGGCCAAAACATGAAGATAAAGTCAGTTTGACAAGTAGAATGTCGAAGCCAACATAATGCTAGTGGTAATGTTGTAAGCACAAAGGTTGTGCAGCTGCCCGATAGTGCTGCTGTAGTTTGGATGCTGATGTCGAACATGTCAAGGCACAAATATTATTGCTCTAGTACGGGGTGAGGTCTTGAATAAGTCATATGTATTAGATTGCTCATTTGGTGAAATTACCTGAAATCTAGGATCTATGAAAAACTAGTCAAAATTCTAGCCCATAGAATTGGCCACTTGGCATCATGTTGGATGACCATGTATCTAGGCCCCCCCATAGCTAGATGAAGATTACAAGGAATCTAAATCATATTTAGATCCTATTTACTTGATGTTCATAAGTTCCAAATTGAGCTCATAAAATGTAGGAACATTTGGGAAGTAGTGAAGCAACTCAAGGGCTACATCAAGTAAGGGGCATGAAGACAAAGTAAGTTTTTTAAAGAAGAGTCTTTATGGACTCAAACAAGCACCTAGAGCTTGGCACTCTAGGCTCAATGCCTTTCTAATCTCACTTAATTTTGAAATGAGCTGTTATCATCCATCATTGTACATTAGAGTGAATGATAGTTTGATTATCATTCTAGTCTTGTATGTAAATGACATCATCTTAAGTGGCAATGATGTAGTAGGAATCAAAGAAGTCAAAATAGCCTTATCCAAAGAGTTTAGAATGATAGATCTAGGACTTTTACATTTCATTCTTGGCATTGAAGTCACTAGAGAAGTAGATTATAGCTTTATTTGTCAATCAAAATATGCATCTACTATCCTTGAAAGTTGTGACACACCTATGGATCAAAATGTAAAGTTTTCTATGAGTAATGACGAAAGATCTTCAAGGATATCACACTTTATAGAAGACTAATAGGATCCTTGATTTATCTTACTATATCTAGACCAGATCTAAGCTATAGTGTGGGTAGATTAAATCAATTCATGCAAAAAAGTCCTCTTGAATTGCATTGGAAACTGGCCAAAAAGGTACTTAGATACATCTCGAGTACCACAAACTTTGGCGTTCTTTATAGAGGATCTAACATTGACTTGAGAGCTTTTTTTTCAGATTCTGATTTTGCCGGGGATAAGGTGGATCGAAAGTCTATTAGTGCCTTATCAACGTTCATATGTGATGGGGTGGTATCTTGGGCCTTGGCTTTACAAAAAGCAAGATACCATCACACTATCTTCCACAGAATCCGAGTACAAAGCAATGACTTCCACCACAAAGAAGATCCTATGGCTAAGGAGGTTGTTAATGGAGCTTCAAGTGTTGCAGGCTGAGTAGGTCCCTATCATCTATTGTGACAACCAATCAGCTCAACAACTTGCTGCCAACCTGACATTCCATGCTAACAGAAAACACGTTGAAATTGCTCATCACTTTGTAAGAGAAGAGGTGCAAGCAAGGGAGATCCAACTCCAACATGTTTCTTCATCAGACTGTGCATTCGATTTCCTTGGTTGTTTCTTGAATTTGTGCTTTTCTTTATTTAGCATAGCCAGATCTTCTGCTGGTGTGGCTGATATCCTCACCATATCCTTGCTAAGGATCAGTTCATCAAGCTAAGATCAGCCCTTGGAATTGTAGATAAGTCTATCATACCTTAATCGAGCTAGTTTTTTGAAGAGTGTGAAAAATTGCAAAATACTAACTTGATTTAACACATGTGGAGCCTATTCCCACGTGTGAAGTATAGGCCTAGCCTAGTTAGATCCAAGTCATATGTTTTAGATTGCTCATTTGGTCAGATTACTTGGAATCTAGGATCTATGGAAAAAAAGTCAAAATTCTAGCCCATAGATTTTGGCCACTTGGCATCATGTTTGGTGACCACGTGTCTAGGCCACATATAAATAGCTAGATGAAGATTAGAAGGAATCTAAATCATGTTTAGATTCTATTTACTTGATGTTCATAAGCTCCAAGTTGAGCTCCTAAAATGTAGTAACACTTTAGAAGTATTTGCCACCCTCCATGAGAATCTAAGATTCCTCTCAAAATAGATAAGCATGAGCATTGAATACAAGCGTCCGGTTGAAACGTGTGACTAGTAGATCTGAACCTAAAATCCGAGCTACTATAGCGTGGGGAGATAGCTCATTTGTACATACTTCTTGAGAGAGAAATCAATAAAGGGTTTTGGTGATTTTGTGATCAAATCTTGAGTCTACTCTTTAATTGTTGCAATATTTTATCTGAAATGCTATCAAAAGTTAGTGTAACTTTTCTATGTTTTCAGTCTGTACCAAAGGCTATACTTCGCACGTGTGAAGTCCCCTTTGATCCATTGTACTTAGTTTTGATTGCTCTTGCTTACATATCAAAATTGCTTCATTTTTCATTTTGTGGATTGATACAAATGAAGGTTGTAATGCAATAAATCACTCTTGTGGGTTGATAGAATCCATTCAAGGTCCTCATTAAGTAGATTTTAAACAAGCTAGAGTAATATCGAACTTATTTCTTGGACAGAGGAGTTGTTGTTAATTTAATTTTAACACAATACTTAGACTCAAACTTGTTATTTAGCCTTGAATTTGGGACAACTTTGAGACCATAGCAAAAGCTCCCCCTAGATCTACCCACGCATAACTCAATACAAAAGCTATACTTAAGAACACTATTGAAATTCAACATTAGATGATCTTCCAAACCGTATACTCACCGCCGTAGTTCCTAGGAATGGAACGGAACCATCCCTAGGCATTGTTTCTAAAGTAACTAAGGAACAGTCCCTTGGTACGGTTTTTTGTTTTTAGACTTTTGTCCCCTCATTCCTTTTTGATCAAATCGCTGATTCTTGTTTGGCAGTATTTGCAACTCTCTTTCTTGTTTTAACATATCGCTCATTCCTATTTGGCAATGTTTGCAACCCTCATTCCTAATTGATTGTGAAATGTTTTTTCAGATCATTCCTATTTGATTGCTATTTGCAACCCACTAAAACTTCTAACCCTAAATCTATTCCTAAATCACCGCCATTTGCAACCCATAAATCCATCCCTAAATCTCCATTTTGAAATCCATTCTGAAAATTGTTCCTTAGGAACCAAACAATACCCATTCCTAAGGCAAAACCTTAGAAATGGGCTTCTATGCTAACCCCTATGTGGTGAGAACGATATCAATAATTGATTAATCCCTAGAATAGTAGCTACGGTGTCCCATACCACCATGCCCCACCTCCAATCAAGGAGATGCCTCATCCTAGAACTAGACTATCAATAAGGACTCTCAATACAATACCTTAGGCTTAGGATGATATACTATCAATATTCTTGAATGCCCACACCCTCCAGTATAAATAGCTATAGCCCAAGCTTATCCATACTAAGTTCTAACGTATGCACAATACAATCCCACATCTAATGTACATGCAATGGTTATCCACTACCAGTCAACTGTAACTCTAGTCGCATCTGCATGTGGCCCCCATGAGCATTATCTCCAATTAACTCAAGTACTCCTCTAACGTCACCTATGTTTCCTTGACCTAAGGTTAGGGGCTAATTAACCACAACTACTAAGGGACATAGCATACTTCCCTCCTCAAAGATATTTTATGTTAGCCTATTCCCAAGAATCATCATCTTCTGATCCACCTTTCCACCAAACCAAGTAGTCCAGCACTCAAAGATCAAATAAATTTCTATATTGTATTTCTCTTCTATCAAGTACTTTGTCTAGCTCTCACGGTATACCAAATGAATTTTCTTCTATTCGACCCAATCTATCCCTAGAAGTATGTGAATCCCCTTCGTGTATCTAATCTTAAGTATGGTTGCATTAATTAATGGATGTTCTTGAGTAATCCCAATACATAGGTTAAACATTTCATATTATAGAAGGTCCACAATAGTAGTGTTTCCATGAACCGCGGTTCGTTGGCGAACAAACCACGATTCGTCAATGAATAGATTGGGTCCAATTCGAATCGGAAAGAATCCGACCCAGGAAAAAAAAGGTTCTTTGATTTGGAACGATTCTTTGGTTGGGACATCAACGATTTTTTCTCTTGGCTTTTCAATGTTCTAATTTGTATTCAAAAAACAAAAACTTTTGGCTTTTCAATGTTCTAATTTGTATTCAAAAAAACAAAAACAAAATAAATGGTTTTTCGATTTTGAACGATTCTTGATTGTGACATCAACGATTCTTTGTCTTGACTTTTCAATGTTCTAATTTGTATTCAAAAAAACAGTTTTTTGATATTGAATGATTCTTTGATTGTTACATCAGCAATTCTTTGTCTTTTTCAATGTTCTGATTTGTATTCAAATGTTTACCTAGTGTATTGTGTGATGGATGTTTGATGATGGATCATGAATAAATCATACATTAAAATGTTAAGTGGAAGTTGGAGCATGCAATCTAGTTTGTGAGGTTTGAATTGTGTCCATTTAACATTGTCAAGTGCACTTGTAATATAGTTTCTGGCTTCAAATTTTTGCCAGCAATAGTGAACTTTGAAATATATGTTTTCAATAGCAATCTAACATCTATAAGATTTCAAACACATTGTAGACATTATAAATATTACATTCTATATTTTTTAGTATTACATCTAAAAAATGCCCAAAAAAAAAAAATTGCTGACTCTTTCCGGTTCTTTTGGAAGGGACCCGGTTTAGAACCACGATTCATGCTGATTCATCCAATTCTGAAATGGGTGGAAACACTACACAATACCTAGCAGATACTTCGTAATGCTTTCTAGCCCACATTACCTTCAAGTCTTTTGGTATCCGAAGATACATCCAGTCACCTATTTGAAACTCTTGAGACCTCCTCTTCAGATTTACATAATGTGTCACTCGATCCTGAGCACTCTAGACAATTTCACATACTAATTGTAACATTTCTTGCATATCATTCAAGAAATCAATTACCTTCTGAAGTTTGACCCCTGCAATTTCAACAATAAATAAGAGATCAGACTAGAAAGGCTGAAAACCATAAATAACCATAAAGGGACTATACCCAATGGTTAAACACTAACGACTATTGTAAAAAAACTCAATCACTGGAGGGTACTTCTCTCCCATTGAGATTGCCAACTAGATAGATATGCTATGGGCATATCTTCCATTGTGTAATTTGTCCTTTCCATTTGACTATTGGATGTTGGATAGGCAAAAGTGTCCCATGAAATGACCATCCCTGTTGCTCATCAAATTTGATGAAAATCCATAAAGTCTAAACAACCTCTCTACAACATTTTGAGCCAAACTTGGAAGCTGTTGCTTTCATCTTTACCAGGATAAAAGTAGCCCATTTAGTAAGGTGATGGACCACTACCTAAACTACATCATTACCTTTCTGCAACCTAGGAAGACCAAAAAGAAAGCTTATTGAGATAGTTTTCCCTCTTACTAGGAATATTTACTGGATGCATTAGGACACTTGCTTCTTGCCATTCAACGTTTTTGAGTTGGCACTGTTTACAGCTGAGCACATCGACTCCATGAAGGTTTTCATCTTTGGCCAATAGAAGTACCTCCTTACCCAATCTAAGGTCCTGTGTCTGCCTGAGTAGTGCCCGACAATTAGCAAATCATCACACTCGTGCAAATTCTAATGTCTAATTATGTCACTTTTTGGCGCACACCTAAATATTTTAAATTGTGATCCATTTTCTATGTAAACTTGATTTTCTATTCTTCCTTCCCTCTTAAGAAATTGAGTGTCCTGCAACTAACATCATCCCAGTAAATTTGACTACTTGCCTAAACCATTCACCAAATTTGACCAAAATATGGTTAAATTGACATAGTCACCTCTGAGGGATAGGTAGAGATCCATAGATATCTTAGTGTAGAAAAGTGAATTCAGTTTACCAATCCTACCAAGAGTGTCAACTACCTCACTAGTAGCTCCATTATCAATATGGATCTCATTATCGAGCTCTTGCACGACGTCAGCCACCTAGCCTTCCAACCTCTCAGATCAAGTTAGTTATGAAAATTCTTAAGGGGCTGATGAACAATACACATCACTGACTTGTTAACATAGAGGTAATGCCTCCATGTCTTAAGAGTGTGGATTACAGCAAAAAAGCCCCTTTCATGAATGGTATACTTAATCTATGTATCACTCAACTTCTTGCTTTCAAAGGCAAAAGGACTACATCTTGCAATAAAACTGCCCAAAAGCATACTTGCTTGCATTTGCCTTAACAACATATAGTTTATGAAGATCGATGATTTTTAAGACTTTTGCTGAGACAATTACATTCTCAAGTGCTCAAAAAATCTCATCCAATTTCTCATTCCACTAAATTGCAAATTAGGCCTACCTTTCTTACTAATCACCCTTTTTAGTTCATTGTCGTTCAGTGGTACTGCTATCTTAGCATACCGCTCAATGCACTTCCAAAAGAACACAATAAATCCCCAAAAAATTTAACTCCCTAACCGTCTCAAGAATGGGCAATATATTCCTTAAATTATTAGATCTATATGAAAGGAATAAATCTTAAGGTCTTAAATTGATTGACCATTAATGCAATATGTTGAGTAGCAAACTAGAGTAAAAAATTACTGACATAACAAAACAAGTGTAGATTGGAATATAAAGCATCCATGTCACAAAAACAACTAGTTGATTCTTGTCAATGCACCAAGTGGACACCTCAAAAAGATATAAGTATATGAACAAAATCATCTCCCTACTTGTGTACTCTTGGATCCAAAATTCTAGATATATTTGAGTAGCTTGATTGGTGGTGCTACCTGCTTTCTAATGCTTTCAAGATTTGAAGGCCTTTCCAGAATGTGCAGTTGGAAAGGTTGGTGCTTTGGATGTGAGTAGTATTCTGCTTGTATCCTCTTATTTTCATTGAACATCACTTCCAGTCTTTTCTGAGTCAATGTAGGCCCATCCGCGCATACTGGAGCAGGTTTAGCTTTGAAAGGTTCTTTCTGAGAAATGTGATGAAAAATTCCAAAATGGACCCAAAACAAAGAAAATACGAGTTTAGTTACAGTTTTATAGGAATACTAGTTTAATATATTGTATACCTTCCACTGAAAGTTACATACTTGATGAACGGCAACACTACATCTGAATTTTCACTTTGAAGCTCTCCCCCTTAGTATCCTCTACTGCAGTATATGTTGCATCGAAATGATTCTTGGTGACAACCTCACTAGGTTTGGAAAATTCACCTTGCTACTTCTTACTTCCTTTTCAGCAAGTTTGCTCTTACTCGTTGATAGCTTAAATGGTTGAGGAGAAGTTCTCATGATTTCTCCTCTTTTATGCTTTCCATAGATCCTCTCTTCTAAGCTGAGAAGAAAACTTTTGCTTATAAAATACAAAACTTCAGAGAATAGATTTTACACTTAATGAATGTGGTTACATCTCTGCACCACTTTATTTATGTCAACATGATTAAAGATAATACTTAGACAGCCTTACAAACCTTTTCATGAGTTCTGTAGCATCAGGAAGCCATTTAAAGACCTGACAGATCAAATCTTCAATATACTGCAGTTCAACAGCATGCCACAATAAGAAATGAAGCTATTTCCTATATAAAAACATTCATATGTTTTCTTCAATATGTATTCTATAACCTGGATATCTAAGGGAAAAGAAACAGTTTCATCATGGTGGAAGATTTGATAAAAAATGCATCCTACAAAAGACTATCTCTCAGTGAGAAATAACAAAAATCTTCAAAACCTTAATATCGTAAATCTTGAGCCACGCCACTTTGCAATGTTCAATCAGCTCCTCAAAATTGAAGATGAACTGCAATAGAGGAAGAACTTTTTGTGCATGGCTGAAAACCAACTTCCTGTGATCCGGTCATATTTACTTAGAAGTATTCTTAGAGGGTTGCAATGCCCAATAAAGCATACGATACTCCAACTACAAGATTTGGCAGTTGCAGTATTTCATGAAGTTAAAAGATAAACAAGCTAAGCTTATACTTTGGCACAATGAAGGAATGCTCCCTGCATGATCATGCTAAGAGTTTTCTTTTGTTGAGGCCTTCAATCTATAGTGTGGGACAATACCTAATTGAATGAGAAAATTCCTTATATCATTCTATAAATCGATCTGGACAGAGCAGAAGAGATATCCTTAACAGGCTTTCAAGATCATGAAATGTTAGTGCATGAAGTGATTCTTTCTCATGGATAATCAGATCATCTATAAACTTCTGTGCTGTTACTAACAATAGCTTGATATACATTGAGTGGTAATTTGAATTTTGGAAACAACCGAACTGTTGGAATTTTTATAATAGTTGGTTGCATAACATAAGTCAGCACCAGATTAAGCTTGTCTCTTATTCCAGTGAGTGAGTGGTTGCTAGTAGGTACGTTAACAATAGTGTGCGACAGGTAGATAATTTACCTGAATCAAGGAATTAGTCTGTGCATGATCGTAGGAAGTTAGCACCAATTAGCTTACTTAGCGCAAATTAACAAACAAGTCACGTGTAAGGATGAACATAGATGAACAAGGGGCAGAAGTCAGGCATGCAGAATAGACTATAGTTCTTCTTAGCTTTGAGAAATGTAGCTCTCGTAGCTTGCTATGAGTGTTGTGATAACCCTTTGCTGTTTATTCCCTTCCACGCAGCACTTCTATATCAGAGGTTATCTCTAGAATTTGAGAGCGCAGTTTCAAGACCTTATGGGCCCACACTATTGATCCTCCTGCTGTGGCTACTTGTGCATCACCTACATTTGTGATGTTTTCATGGCCCAATACCAGTCTTTATGACAGCATTTCAATAATTATGTTGTGTACTGCTCACTGAATTTTTAGAACGGAACTATGACGAAGATTTGCTAATTGTTAAAGTTTGTCAGTAGTTTTGCTTTTGAGCCTGACAGGAAGTAAATACCAAGTTTCATGTTTAATGACACCAAAGACATTTTGATTCATGTACTACTTTCACACAAAAGTTGGGGTGTTATCCTTACATTATGTATTGGGGAATAGTCTTTCTAGTGACCTCTACTGGTGATGAGGGTCTGAACTAAAAAGTATGTAAAAACACTCGATCTTCTCCTCTAATTTTTTTTAAAACAATAGACAAAAACACACAAAGTGAACCAAATACCTGGGATCTATCAAATTATATGGAAAGAATGGAAGACAACAATACATACGGAAAGCAAGCAAAAATCTTCTAAAAATAGATTTAATTTTTTTTTATTATTAAATCGAAAAATGAAATGTATACCAAATGAGGATAAATGATTCTAAAACAAGAGTCCAAAAAGTAGCACTTAAAATTGGTATTGACAAGACTAAACGATCCACAAGGTCGTCCATCCTAGGCAATGGATATATATTTCTAACTGTTAGTTTCAACTCCTTATAATCGACACAAATCTAGAAGCCTCCATCCTTCTTCCCCTTCCAAAAATAGGAGCACCCCATGGCAACTTCCTAGGTGGGTTGGATGTGCCCCATCCTAAGATAAGTTTTTATCTGATTAGTAATATCTATCTCCTCCTCTCTGACTTCTATAGCCTATTATCTCTGTCTACAGCGCACGAGAAAGCTTCAAACTACCTCATAGAAGGTGTATGCAAAGTTTACAGCCTTGAGATTGCTTCTATCAATCAAAGACGTGAAATTTTTATCAAAAAACCATGTTTTTAACCAAAAATCAATATTTTTTGCATGTTCTGACAGATCTTATACCGAAAATGACCTCTTCGAGTACTGAAGGTTCTGATTTTGCCAATCATCGAGCTAATGACTAGGTGGAGATTTTGCTAGCAATCTTCCTGCCTTTCAGTGGTATTTGTGATTGCACACAAGACCCTTGCAATTAGGTAGGTTATGGGTCTTAGCTTGCAGGTTGTTCTGCACCAATGAATCTTTAGCACTTCAGAAACTTGGGCCACTTCGAGACCCTCTTAACTTTTCCGTCAATTTTACCACCTGGATGATGCACTATTTGTCTGGTTGTTTGTTGTAAAGCTATCTTGACTCTTTAAATCATGGCCAGCCTCATAAAACTGTACTGTTGATCTAAGATTTCAAGTGCTATTTCAGCTATGTTCTGAATCTACTAAAAATTATAATTCTTCTCGAAGACACTATGTTGCACCTGAATTTCTGCTCTGTCTACATGAAGATGGCTTCACAAACCTACTACCAAATGAGCTTTTTATGCAACTGACCTTTTGCTTAATTTATCTGCAATATCCTCTCCATGTTGTCCTGTTTGATGCCTTGACTCCTCTTATCAGTTGTTTTTATGCAATGGACCACAAATTTGTCGCTGCACAATTATAAACTGCTCAGAGAAAGTCATATGGACATACAATCAGGCTTGCAAACTTTTGCTTGAGCCTTGGGGAAATGACTGATGAGAAAGCAGATGCATATGATTTATCTGTGTTGATTTGAGTATCGTTAAACTTCAGAAAAAATAACGTCTTGGCTTTTGTTCTTCATTGACAATGTTGTCATAGTTTTGCCATGCTCTCTAATCAGTCGAGTTGATTTTGAAAGTTTTGCATTGATTTTTTACAGGCACGTGAGGCTTTTAAAGAAGATGAACGTATTCAAAGGTTTGCCTTGGAATATCTCCCATGGCATCTCATCTCAGCAAAAAAATCCAGAATAGGCCTGTGAGTCCTAGTCGTATAAATAGCATATGTATCCAAAAAGCAGTCCCACCTAGACCAATGACACGCACATACCAACAAGTGTCACTAAACTATTAATAGCTCCAGACCAGCGTTCCGCTTCATACAAATAGGTCATCACCTCAAGTTAGTTCCTAACCAAGGTAATAACACTTAATGTCAAAAAAGGTGCTTTGATATCGAATTATTAGATTAACATCATAAAATATATAGAAATCCACAAACTACAAAAATATAAGGAGATTAACATAAAAATGTACAAAGCATAAGTTGAGGAGCACTTATTGTCAATAGCAAACTAATGCAAATGTTAGAAATATGCTAATCATAAGTGAATGCATGCTAAGGCCAAGCTAGACTAATCATAAGCTACTCATGCTAAAAATCTACTTACTAAACAATCAACCTCCCAAAATGTTGTCATGAACAATCAACCATCTAAAATGTTATCATGGAGGTTATATTTTATAAGTTCATGGGTCCCATATAAATTCTAGGTCAGCACCCAAGTTTGAAGATCCCCTATGAACAACTGCCCAGTCTCAAATGGTTATAATGTGAATAGATCCAAATGCAAAATCATGGCTCAAATATATCAAGTAAAAGAATGGGGTCCAAGGACCAAGAAAATGTTGGCAACCACAATACTAATATGGTCATTTCCAGGAATACCTATATGTTTGATTCTCGATAATCCAAATAATGCTCATCTGAAAATTGAACCATATAAACCATCAATTCGACATCTCAAGAATCTCTAAAGCTCAAGTCACTTGTTTGCCTTTTAAAATTAAGTTCTCAACCATTCCAAGCTAAAAGAATTCACTCGCCAATGACATTTTTTTACCATCACCAAATGTTTCATATGATGCCATGAGATATAGATACAAATAGAAAAAAAAAAAATCTCATGTGAGAGACCTGGTTTTCAATTTTTCCAATCCAACTGCTTGATACACTACCAGATCTACACATGCTGAATTTCACTTTCCACTTTCTGCTAGATCATCCAAAGAACAAACTGAAATGGTTTGTCTAGGCACCGTCATTTTGCAGTATATGATACAATGAAACTAATCCTTTTGTGAAATTTGTCTAGTTGAAGGGCCATTGCCAGCTCCAGAAAATAATTATACAAAATGATTAGTGGGAAAGGAGTATTTTGAAGCTGGCATATACAATTTGAAATTTTAGAGCAAACTAGAAAGAGTGAAAGCATTATCAATAACTCCAAAGTGCAGGGCTTGTCTATATGATGGGACCACTTTCCAAAGTGGTAATACAGTGAAAAGGACTGTAAATACAGAAGCTTTTGATCCAAGATATCATATCATTGAGTACCCTCATTCACATACAAAAATGGTCTCGAGGAAATATGCCTATTACATTCACTTTGGATCAGTTACCATGATATAATTGAAGTAGTATAAATATAAGCATGGACAGAAGAGACTACAATCAATGTTGTTCAGAGTAGGAAATGAACATTGTAGTCAATGAATTTATTGTGTATAATAAACATCACCCAAAGATGCTCGGAAGATGATGTTAGATAATCAAGATATCCATAAATTCATATATGAGATTCACAAGATATCCATATCGAACTAGCATACATGAGATTTACTGTGCATAAAGATAAGGATGTCACAAGAGCAAAATAAAAAAAGTTGAATGTGTGTACTCAATGAATTTATTGTTTATAATAAACACCACCCAAAAATGCTCGGAAGACGATCTTAAATATTCAAGATATCCATCAGTTTGCTTGTATTGAACTCCATCGCTTGTATCGAACTAGCATCACATGAGATTTACTGTGCATAAAGATAAGGATGTCGCAAGAGCGAAATAAAAAAGGTACTGCATCTTGAATGTGTGTTCTTGAATGCACAGAAAATGTCTCTGAAAGATAAGAAATGGCTATTTCAAAGCTTAAGATACAAAACCACTGTAAAGCTGTGCTCCTATCTCGCAAAAGCAGGAATGTTCTTGAAGATATCCACAGACAGTTAGAATAATTAGCTGACTAGAACATATCTCTAACCACAGTACTTATTGCTTGCAGCACTCCTACCAATTATCTAGCTCAGAAATAAGATTTCAACACTAAATATTGAAACCATTTGCATAATGGTTACATGATTGTGTGGTATTTATGAATAACATTTTGTCTGAGGCTGCCTTTATCATTCAAGCTCCATCGCGAGGCCCATAGTTGGATTTTACATCATTAAGCCCTGACTGAGAACCTTATTATGAATAATGGCTGGCTAGTATTCCTAGCATGCTAAAGATGATATAAGACTAAAACCCCAAGACAACTCTGATCTGATGACCTTCAGTGCTGACCTACATAGTACATAGCAATGGCCAGAATGATGGTTGAGCACATACAATTTACATAGATAGTGTTAGACTGATGTGCCTCAGTGCATGACTTTATTGGTTCAGGTGATGGCACAAGCTCGATTTCTCTAAAACGAGCATATTTTCCTTAGGTTATCTGAACCCCACACTCAGGCCACAACATGAATCAAGAGTGATAGTGCCCAAGTCACTAACTTTGAGAAAGTATATGATAAATCACCGAAAGTAATTCCACCTATTTGTCTTGTAGTGCGATTCAACTCTGTCCTCAAACCATCTGAAAGTGCTTGAAAGAGACAACTTGCCTGAAATTAGGAAACGTTAGTTCCTCAAGGTGGATGAAAATGAGATAGGCAAGCACAATATACAAGTTTTTGTCCTGAGGTTGAAGGTGAGCACCCTTGTGGCTATAAAGTTTTGATATGAATGCATCAAGCAACCCCTTGTATCTGCAACATCCACATAAAACCTGTCCAAATACAGATTCATTTCTATCAAGAAAGGTTTGGGAAAAGAACAATGATTAAGAAAATATACTGTAAGGAAATCTCGTGACAGATTTCATGGAAAAGCACTCCATTTCACACATGATGCAGTAATATTTTCCAGGATATTTTCCCAATTGCTCGACTCAGATTAATCATGTTAGTAGCTCCAGGATCAAGGGTGGGTTAAGATTGACCTGTAGTTGGGTGGTGAGTACCACATATGAATACTGATGTCTTCTTCCAATTCTCTCTTTGAAACCTCATCTGAATCTCAAAGTTCCAAAGTTGCAGGCCATGATCCAGAACGCGTTCCGGATCGCATTCCAGGATTTCCCATTAGGGTTTCCCGGAACGCTTTTTTTTTTTAAAAAAAAATTCGAAATTTTTCTAATGCCAATATGGGTATCAAATGGAAGGTCTTTTCAAGAGCAGTTCATTTATCAAGTTTGCCATCAATTATCAAGAGCAGTTACTGATCCTAAGCATTACTTTTTCTGTCAAAGGAAACAACTATATTGTTGGAGGGCATCAGTACCAGTTTAACAAGCCAAATTTTTTTATGTGGGCCACGGGCTGCCTGCTTGCGGCCCACATAAAAAAATTTGAAATTTTAAGCGCGTTCCGGGACAGCGTTTCTGGTCCCGGAACGCTCGCGATCCGGAATGCTCGATCTGGATCGAGATCCTTCCGGATCGCGATCCGCTGCAACACACTAGACTCAAACCATAGTGATCTATGTCCAGTACATGGTTCTTCGGAACAGCATAGAGAAGCCAAAACATAGGGCACCTTTCTACAATTTGTTTTATGCTAGTCACTTACAGCAATCCACAGTTCATGGTAAATGAGTCAACCAACAGCTACAGGTTTACGGCGAATGCAAAACGTCGCAACTGTATAGTTCTTCTTTTTACGATAGCTTAAAGAGCAAAATCTCATAGAACTTTTACACTGAGGTTCCAAGGCATCTAGCCAAATTCCTGTATGCAGTCACTGTGAAATGGAGAGTTGGCTAGGTGCTCATGTCCAATGGTATTATTTTATTGGCATGCAAGAATCAGGTGATACTTAAGTACAATAATCCAATTTACAGATTTAATTGTGAGATTGGAAAATTCCAAATTCACAAATTTGATTTGAGAAGTCATGTCATAAGGTCAAGCTTAGAAAAACACACATGCAACAAAAAAGAGGTAAGCTCAGCCAACGATGGTCTACTCAACTCTGGCAAACCTGGTTTCTTTGCAGGCAGATTCAGGTAGATTGCAGGCAGATTCAGGTGGATTCAAGTGGTTGCTAGAATTGCAGTGATGGCGCAATAGGGATGGGCGCTGGAACTGCTGCAATGGAGTGATGGGCTGTAGGAGAGAATTTAGGCCCCCCAATCAGACTTTTTATGGCTAAAATGGGGCAGGAACAGCTGCGATGGAGGCCCAAAATACCTATATCAGCTGTCTCCCTGATTTTTTCCCCTCAAATCCTTCAAGAATCCTGCAAAATCAGACTTGTTCTCTTTAAAACTGTCGATTCTCTCTAGAACGAGGCTTTGATATCAAATGTTGCACTCCAATCTCCAGGAGCTCTTAGAACTCAGATGGCCGGTGTGTAGAATGATGCACCCAACCAAAGGTGCCCTCCTCTTGAGTCTATCTGATTTCTATTCTGGGCCAGGGACACATGGCTGCCATGCAAGGGTGATCAGTCCGCATGGTTCCATGAAATCCTCTACCCCTGCAATTAGTGCGTGACTCTGAGGCACCCCCCACAAGCCCCGTCATGGACCTGTGACATACACAGTCACCCCGCCTACTGCCAGCTAGTTGCTCGTCCAACAGAGGCCTGTCCGCTATTGACGACTAGGGTCCATACGGTCATAACTCTGTGTACTGACATCCTGTCAGGCGGTCACACCGGGTCACTGCCAGTGATGCACCGAACCCAATGGGTCCCCTGGTGTCCATCCCAGTTACTGGCCCTGGCCAATAACATGGCCCTCAGCCCCTAGTAATTGGTCATGTCGGGAATATGCTAGAGCACAATTGGCATCTAACAATACTCGATGGTATATATTGCTAGTGTTTCAGCAACTCCTATTTCAATACACTAACACATGATTTGGTATATGACATTTTTGGGGTGCTATTCCAATTACTACATGTTATACATTTGTGGGGCTGATTCTAGTTCCTACCATTCAACGTTCATGTTCTTTATGACTAGTTTGGACTCCATTTGCATTAGTTTCTATTGATAATTCTTGCGCTATAGCTCCCACGAATCTAATCCAAGCATGAGCCCAACTAAATAAAAGAAAACCAAGGATTAGGACAAGCGAATCACCAAATGCAACTATAGAGTGAATCCATTCTACTTATCAAGCTAGGAGTTATCTCATAAGAACATCCTAAATCTCTCCCTTAGGCAATCACTATGGTGTCCCATATCACCAAAGCCAAACTCTCTCACAGATCTGACTCATCTAAGTCTTCTTGGAGGATCCACAAGCTCATCCCCCTCATCTTGAGGAACGATGTCAATGAATGTCCAAACCCACACTTTTATAGCTGCAACCCAAGCCACACTTCCAAGCTGTATCCCTCAACCCTAGACTCAATACCAACTAACTTAGGCTGGCCTCAATTCAATGAGTCCTAATCAATCCTATCATAAACTTAGGGATGTAACATACTTTCCTCCTTAAAGAACGTTTCTATCTTTAAGAATGAAGTACTAAAGGGTAGGTCTTAAGCTCATCCAAGAATCATCGTCTTCTAACTGTCCTCTATCAATCCAGCTAAGTACTTAAAACAAATGTGATTCATGTACTATGTAGAGTTAAAGGATCCTGGGTATTCTGTCCTCAACTAGGACTGGCCATCCTACGAAGAAAGTAAATCCCCCTTGTGTAGACTTTCCAAAATCTCCATCGTATGAGAGTTTGGATATACCAAGATTCTCATCAAGAAGTACTGGATTAGACCTCAAGAAAAACTGAAGCGTGATCATCATAGAAAACTTAAAAATCTCATGAGAATCTACATCTATTGAATAGCTTTTCTCAAACCAGGGTGTACCCTAAAAATTTGCATGATATTCAACTCAATCTTAAGAAACTGCATGTCTATGCAAATTGAACTATCTTCTATCAAATGTTTAGAAAATCATTCATTCCTAGTTACTCTCTCTATGTTAGACTAGCAGTTCTACTCAAAGGTAAAAGATTATCAATCAACAGGTAGCATTGGTGAATATTACCTTATCCATTTTGATTATCTCAAATATGTAAGAAACAACATATTCACTCAATTGAAAATTTCTGTAGTCACTCAATATGTTTACTTAGACCATATATTCCAAGCATATCAACCTCAATCCAGTTGGTCAAAAACTTATCAGATTTAGGTTCACTGACTTACCACTCAGCTCATATTAAGCTTTCTTGAGCTTGCACACCATGTCCTCTTTTCCATTGACTACAAAACCCTTTGGTTGCTCCATATACAATTCCTCTTTGAGATAACCATTCAAGAAAACACTTTTGATATTCATTTGCTAAATGTGCCAACCAAAATTAGCCGCCAAAGGTACAAATATTCTCATGGTATTCATTGTCTCTTGAGCTAAACAAACACTCTTCTCAATAATGCCTCTAATTAATTGCAAATGAGGTAGAGCATAGTACATTAGGTTTACATTCCCCTAAAATGTTACATCCATCATCAGATAGAATGTCGAAGTGTCTTTTGCCTCTTCAAATAAAAAGTTTTGTTACATTGGCATTGTTGACCAGATGATCCAAGTGTCCACAAGAATCAATCGTCTCATTGATTATTCTCTTGCATTCCTCCAGGCTCCTTTCGAGCAACATTTGTTGATAGAATATGAACCTCCACTACTCCGCTTTTCATAATTCTAGCACCAAATTTCTTCAATAAATGTTCTCTTCGAATCACCAACACTTGTCTTGCACCTCTCTCCCTATATTGATAAGCAAGATTCTCACCTATGCCTGGGGAGTTTTCCCACTTTGGGCCGGAATGTGTTTTTTTTGTTGATCTTCAGCCTATTGCACTTAGTAATAAGGGTTGTGTTTAATCTGCCTGTGTAAAATTTTGTATCAAAAATCTTCTTTTTCTTTGTATCATTTTCCTGCCCAGTTCTTTGAGTTTTTCTACTTCCGTACTTGACAGAGTTGATACCCCCACTAGTCCACTAGTTTCCCTTCAGTCTCCGCCAGCTAGTCTTGATCCTGACCATAATCACAATACGGTGATGACGAGTTCGCTTGCAGGTGTCCCTCTGTCCATGCAGGTTCGCATGGACAGTATGGAGAGGTCCATGGCAGAGATGCATACTATGTTATCTCCCATTGCTGGAAATTACGCATCCTCTTCACAGTATCCTCCGCTGCACCCATTGCAATTCCCTTCTCAAATGTTGCCATAGTTTTCCGTTCCACCCTCAAGGCAACCTGTATATACTGATTTCCCAGAAGCCAAAGATGTCACACCTGCTAAGTTTTCTGGAAATTCCCTGCAAAGAACTACTGATGTGGTGGATCAGTGGTTGCATAAATGGGAAGAGTATTTTGTTTTTAAAAGAGTTGTCAACATTTTAACACGTGTGGAGACTCACAAACCAATGTGATTGATCTTCTAAAGTGTGTGTGATTGCACATGAATCTATCTCTTGATTGATGCACACAATCTAGCTTGACAATCTCAAGGCAAGAGCACACAAGCATGCATTCTACCATCCAAAACTCATCATACACATTGAGAGGACACTTGATGAAAAACAACAAGGATAAAAGCTTGTTGCTCTCGGGTAAAGAGAGAATGTAGAAAAAATTCCAAGTGTTGGAGCTCTTACTCTCATCCAAAAAACTAAGTGTCAACTCAAGCTCTCACACTCTCATAGAGTGGCTCGAGATCCAACATAGGTGGAAACAAAGATTAAAAATTGGACCACTCTCAAACCACCTCTTACAATGATTGGACCACATTCAACCCACCTCTTACTTTGATTGGACCATTTTGGTAAACCTCTTGCTCTTATTGGTCCACATGATCAAACGAAGATCCTCTCTCTACCATCATGACAAGTGTAAGCAACCTACACTAACTCGAGCTAATCTAAGTCATAATTTGGCCAAATCACATACTTACAAGTGTACATGGAGTGGACGTTGCCTAGCATCCTGTAATAGATCCTAACACCACAGTAGGGCAAACACTAACTGATCCACCCAACCTTGCCTACTCCCTAATATAGAGTAAGCCCCTCCTAGCCCAGTGTGAGGACTGGTAGCATGCTACTGCCAAGTGTCGGCCACGTGGCACTGACGTGGCCGACTGCACGTCGGGACCCAACTGGGGGCCCTATCCTGCTGACAGGGTCCCTAGGCTGTGTTAGGCCCGCCATGGCTATGGACCGTGCTGGGGCACACTACTCACACTGTCTTGCCCTGTTGGTCATGTACGCTGGACACGACCCTGACTGTGGTATCTGACCTATCTGTGTTCTCTAGGGTTCGGCACTGGTTACGAGCTCGTAACACTCCCTCCCCCTTCAGAACCGTCTTGGTCCTCTAAGACAAAGTCTGGAAAAATCTTGCGAAGGACGCTGCCTCTTTCCCAAGTGGCATTCTCAACAGGCTGATCATTCCACTTAACCAGATATTCTCGGTATAGAGTATGACGAGTCTGCGTCTCTCTACTATCAAGAATCTCCTCTGGTTCATGTGGAGGTTGTTGAGGATCCAATGGGAGAACTAGAACACTGTCCCCTACCAGATTGTCTGATCTGGTTAAGGCTTTTCGTAACTGACTTACATGAAAGACTGGAAAAACCTTACTGCTGTGTGGGAGTTCTAGTTCATAGGTGACCTCGCCTAGTCTCCTACTGATGGTAAAGGGACCACAATACCTTGGAGACAACTTAGCACACACTCCTGATTTGAGGGTTTTAGAGTCAACTGGGACTCTCAAGTAGACTTTCTCACCAGTGGAGAACTGCACATCCCGTCTGTGTGGATCTGCATAATGCCTGGCTCGATCCTGGGATTGTCTAATGCTACGCTTAGCATGTTCTATCATCTGGTTTAGGTCTTCTAAAAAGTTTCTGGCTGCTTCAACTTTTTCTTGTTTAAACCCTACAGCTGTGGGTGAGCGTGGCTGAAAACCGTACATCAGCATAAATGGGCTGTATCCCGTAGCTGAATGTTTGGTACTGTTGTAAGCAAACTCTAATATCGAGAGATACTCCTCCCAATTAGTCTGCCTCTTGCTGACGTATGCACGAAGCATATCCTCCAGCACTTGATTTACCCTTTCTGTTTGACCGTCCGTCTGTGGATGGTCGGTGGTACTCATATTAAGTTTAGTATGGAGATGATGGAATACTGCCCTCCAAAAATTTCCAGTAAACTTACTGTCCCGGTCGCTGACTATGCCGGAAGGTAGACCGTACAATTTAAATAGCCCGTCTACAAACAACCTCGCTAACTCTGGAGCTCTAACGGTTGTTTTGGTCGGAATGAAATGAGCCATTTTGGTCAAACGGTCAACTGTGACCCATATAGCGTCATTACCCTTTTGGGTTTTAGGCAGGCCTACTATAAAATCCATGGAGATACTCTCCCATTTACCAGCTGGTATTTCTAAGGGATGCAACAACCCTCCTGCCTTTAAACGCTCTGCTTTATTTACTTGACATTTCTGGCAACTGGTTACATACTGGTGGACGTCCTTTTTCATACTGGGCAAGGTCATAAAGGTAGCTGGAGCATTTGTGAGCCCAAATGGCATCACCTTAAACTCATAATGACCGTGACGAGTCCTAAAGGCTGTTTTTGAGACATCTTCCGATTTTATACGGACTTGATGATATCCCGATCTAAGGTCTATTTTGCTGAAAAACTTAGCCCCGTCGAGTTGATCAAACAACTCGTCTGCCCGAGGCATAGGGTATTTATTCTTAATTGTGACTTTATTGAGGGCTCTGAAATCTACGCAAAGACGCATAGACCCCTCCTTCTTTTTCACCAATAGGACTGGTGAGGCCCATGGTGAACTACTGGTCTGAATTTGGCCTTTCCCAAGATAGTCTGTTAACTGCCTAGTTATTTCTTCATCCTCTGTTCGGCTGACCCGATACGGAGGTTTAGAAACAGGTGCTGTACCTGGTACTAGGTTTATTACATGATCTACCTCTCTGCTAGGTGGTAAACCATGTGGCAAATCTTCAGGAAAAACATCTTTAAATTTAGACAATAAAGTTTCTAATTTACTGATTTTCTGCTGAATAGAACTGGAAATAGAAACTTCAGGAATAAACTGAAAGTCACATAAGAATACCTGATGGTCTTCGTCTCCGATTAGCTGACAGAGTTCTGAACTGCAGACCATAGGGCTGTTGGGAACATCATGCTCCCCATGCAACTGGATCTCTCGGCCTTTATGCTGAAAGCTGAGGGTGTTCTCCTGATAGTTTCTGTGGAGGGAAGGTCCTAAACTGTAGAGCCAATCTCTCCCGAGAACAATGTCTGTTCGATCCAGGTGCATTATCTGAAAGTTTATTTCATCTTGGTACGCCTGAATACCAAGATTTAACTTACTTACCATAGTTTCCCATATTTTTTTATCTTCACCCTTAGCTAATGAAACTATGTACCTATGCTGACTAGGTACTTCTGGTAGTTTAAGCTTTTTAGCCAGGGTGTGGTTGATGAAATTATGGGTTGCCCCATCATCAACCATGACTCTTACTGACTGGTTACCAACTTTCCCATGCATACGTACTAGGTCATGCGGCCCAAAGCTGAAGGGTCTCGCTAGCATTGCAGAGGTCAGCTGGCAACAGTGTTCATGATCTTCATGATACACTTTGATCTCGGAAGCTGCCGAGTCACTGGGGAAACATACAGTCTGAACAAGATGAACTTGTTTTTTATCTTTTTTAGTGAAAGGCCCCTTGGGACACTGTCTGACTGTGTGTCCCTTGCCCATACACACAAAGCACAAACGTTCTTGTTTGGCTTTCTCAAAATCATCTGGTTTTAAGGGCTGTATGAGTGAAGGGCGTTTCTGAGGAGCTTCACCTTTAAATTTATCTTCTTTCTTTCTTTTTAACAATTTCTTTTTAAATTGAAAGTCTTTCTGAGGAAGCTGCTCAGAAAGTGGTTGTTGTCTCGCTCTCTTCCTACCCACTGAATCATCATAGATTTGAGCATATCTGAGAGCTTGCTCAAGGGTAGTAGGCGAGTTTCTCTGGACCTCTACTTTATATTCATCTTTGAGGCCACGGACAAATCCCCTGATTTTTTGATAGTCATCCATATTTTTAATCTTTAAAATTGCTTCTCGATACTGCGAGATATATTAGATGAGGGACTTGTCCATTACTGTTCTTTCCCAGGCTTCCCAGGCTCTATCAAGTTCATTCTCTGGTAGAAATTCTCTTAGGAAAGCTGACTGGCCTCAATTGCTTGCAAATGGTCAGGGGTCTGTTTAAGAGCATGAATGTTCTTCCATTTGCTGAGGAAGGTTTGTAGAATATCTGCATTTCTATCCTTCTCTTCCCCATTAAAAGTAGGAGGCTTTAAATCTTTAAAAACACTGGGGTGAGACCTTAAAGTCTCACCCGAAACTGATGGAAGTGGAGAAGGGGATAACTGAGAAGTGGAGGGAAGGCTTCCTTTCGCGGAGCTCAAAATCAAGTTTTTGAGTTCAGCAAACGAGTCGTCCACACTGGACTTGAAATTGGCTAATGCCAGCTTCAGTTCATCCACTTCTGTTACCAATTGGAGGAACTGCTCCTTGGTAACCAGTTCGTCGAGTTCTTCGGCGAACTGTTCCTGTTCTTCTACTTCCATGGGTTCCTTCCCTTTTCTGTAAGCCAAGGCTTCTGTTTCAAGTTCGTCGAAGCCTCTCTCCTGGGGTTGATCAGGTCCCTGAGGAGTGGTCATCTTCGAAACTGAAAGAGAGCTACCTTAACTTCTGAAGGAAAAAAGTCTAAAAGACTAATTTACAACTGTACAAGGGAAAGGAAAGATGACTTAGCTGTTTCTGAAGACTGTACTTCCAAAGAAAGAATGAAGAGGAACCCTTTCAGCTCTTTTCCCCAAAATTTCAGACCTGCTGTTCCGAAAAATGCCAGTTTGAGGCTTCAAAACGGTGCTAAATTTCCCGGTTTTTTGAGGATAGTAGCTCGCTGGTCTGATTGCAATCCAACTTGTCCACAAAAAGGCAAATCTGAAGTCCAAAAACCCTTCTGAATTCTGAAATTTCAGAAGTCTCCTACTCGCTGATCTGGTAGGAATCCTCTTGCTCCAAATCTCTGACGTTGGAGCCCAAAAACTTGTTGAAAAACCAGATTTTCAGAAGTACTGGCAGCGCTGGCCCTGTTCCTCTTTTTTGGCTTCAAACTCGCTGAGAACCAGTAACTTTTTCCCTGGAAATCGGATGTAGGTCTCTGACTGTACAGCGATGGAGGTGCTGGCTTCTTCCTACTCTAATTTCGCTGGGAAAACTATAGAGAATCCTCTGAACTCAGTGAGAAACAGCTGTTTTTTTCAGCGAGTTACCTACACTTGGAATCTGACTCCTTGCTACTGTGATTTCTCAGTGGAAATCAGAAGTTTGAAGGCTGCTTCTACAGCGATCCTCCTCCTCTATTCCTCTCTGAGAATCTGAGAAACACTTCCTATCTTCTGATAGCTTTCTCTACTACTGTCCTGAACTCCCTAGGATGGAGATGGCTCTGATACCAGTGTAATAGATCCTAACACCACAGTAGGGCAAACACTAACTGATCCACCCAACCTTGCCTACTCCCTGATATAGAGTAAGCCCCTCCTAGCCCAGTGTGAGGACTGGTAGCATGCTACTGCCAAGTGTCGGCCACGTGGCACTGACGTGGCCGACTGCACGTCGGGACCCAACTGGGGGCCCTATCCTGCTGACAGGGTCCCTAGGCTGTGTTAGGCCCGCCATGGCTATGGACCGTGCTGGGGCACACTACTCACACTGTCTTGCCCTGTTGGTCATGTACGCTGGACACGACCCTGACTGTGGTATCTGACCTATCTGTGTTCTCTAGGGTTCGGCACTGGTTACGAGCTCGTAACACATCCCCAAAACTCATAATAGATAACTTTTACATTTTTCCACACTCCCTCAATTTGTGCACATTAACGCTCAAATCCAGCCCATAGATCTATCTGTAGGCCTAAGATGCAACGGAGTTCTCCTACATCTTGCATCTTAAACTCACTCCCTAGTGCACTTTTTGTTTCTTCAACAAGTTTCATGCAACATCCACTCAAAATAATGTCATCTACATAAATGATGAGAATGACTAAATTGCTATCTACAAACTTTATGTACAAAGAAGGATCATGGTCACTTAGATTGCATCCAAGTTAGATAAAATAAGAGTTTAGCCTTGCATACCAAGATCTTGGGGCTTGTTTAAGCCCATATAAGCTTTTGAACAAGAGCAAACTTTGGATTCTTCACGTTTCTTTATGAAACCTTCGAGTTGCTCCATATAGATCTCCTCCTCAAGGTAGCCATTGAGGAAGGCATTTCATACATCGAGTTGAAACATCCTCCACTTGAAATAGCATGCAATGGAAATGATGACTCTTATTGTGACAATCTTGGCCACGCGTGCAAAGGTATCTTCATAGTCAAGACCTTGGATTTTTGCACATAGTCTTGCTTTGAATTTGTTGATAGATCCATCAGTGTTGTACTTTATTCGAAACACCCACTTGCATCAAATCGCATGCTTGTTAATAGGTGGATCCACAAGCTCCCAAGTGTTATTAGAAATCAAGGCATCATACTCATTGGTCATGGCTTCAAGCCACTCCTTGGATTGGAGTGCATCTTGGACATTTCTTGGCTCTTCATGAGAGATGGAAAAAGCATGATAGGTGGTGCCATCTTCCACTTGCTTGCCTTTCTCCACATAAGTGAGCCTCTTTGGTTCGGATCTCTCTCTCATGGATCTTCTTGGTGTGATTGCTTGAAGATCCTCCTCCTCAAGCTTCGACCCCAACGTATCTTGATTGGCATCAAGATTGATAATCTTCGATTCATCATGAGATGACTTGATCTCGGTCCCTTCCAAGTTGAGGTTTTGATCTTCATGGAAGATCACATCCCTACTCACAAGAATCTTGTTTGTAGAGGGAACAAAGATTCTATAGGCTTTCTTGGATGATGAATATCCAATCATTATTCCTTTGATAAAACTAGGATCATCTTTCTTCCATGCACAAAGCAAATACAACCAAATAGTGAATGAATTTCTAGAACTAGACATATGGGAATTAGCCCCACTATCTATCCATCGCAATTCCTCACTCTTGAAGGGGGAAGTAGAAAAACTTGACATCATCCATGAATCCTCCCTATCACTCTCATTACCCTCACTCTCTTTCTCATTAGTAAGGTTAGCTTGCTTGAATTGGTTCTTTTTCTTAAAGCAATTTGAAGCATAGTAGCCTTCCTTGCCGCAAAAGAAACACTTGATCTTTGACTTGTTCTTCTTTCCACTAGATGTTGTAGCTTGAGAGGAATGATCCTCATCTCCATCTTTGGCTTTGTCCTTGTCCTTCTTGAAGTATTGTTGTTGTTGGTGCCCTTTGCTCCTTCCCTTTTGCTTGTCGTTTGTGAGGAGTGCTTTGTCCTCTCCACTCAATCCACTAAGGATTACTTGCAATAATTTATTTTGATTGAGATGGTCTCCTATGCAAGCAAGCTCTCTATGAAGATCTTTCACTCTCATGACAAACCACACGAGCATGTATGTGTGACGGATGCATGGTTTTTGCACCGTTAGAAACACTACAGTGTGAAGGACTATGCTGATAGGTATAGAGAAGTGCTTATCAAGATTCCTAAAGAAATTGCAGAGTGGCTTGTGGTACACAAGTTTGTGTTTGGTCTTCAAGAGGAGTTGAGGCCGCATGTTCTAAATGCACATTGTAAGACCTTGGAAGAGACAATTGCTATAGCTTTCAACTACAAAGGCAATGTCAAAAGCAAGCCTGATTATGGAGTGCCTTTTATGCACCAGAAGAATGGGCCGCAGAAGGTTGGCCAGCAAGGCCACAGAAATCTCCTGTAGGGACACCCCTATCCAAATGCTGCAGGTTCCAAAATGCAAGCCAGCAAAACACTCCTACAATAAATCTACCCTCACAACGGAACAAAAAGAAAAGGCCCAGAAAAAAGAACTATGTTTTTTCTGCCTTGGTAAACACCTGTTCAAAGATTGTCCTCAGTGCACGAGCAAAAATTCCATACCTTACAGCCGGGCGCCAAGAAGGGCCAAGGATAAAAATATGTTGGATGATTTATTGGGTAGTAGTGATGAGGACACAAAGCATGTCATGACCATTTCGGTGCGGAAGATTATTCCACATGCACCAATTTGTTTACTTTCCAGTGAGCTGATACGGATGAGGGGGAAGCTGGAAGGTCGATATGTTCTTGTATTATTCGACACCGGCTTTTCATATAATATTATGAACTCTCTTGCGGTGAAGAAGCTTAACTTGGCTATTGTGCCTTATGATTACCGGTATACAGTTGAGATGCTAGATGGTAAGGGCACAGAGGTGTGGGATCGACGAGTCTCTCAAGTGTTGCTAGCTATTCATACTTATTCTGAGAAGTTAGACTTCGAGATCACCAAGTTAGGCAAGTTTGATGTTGTACTAGGAACGCGATGGCATGCGAGTAAGCAGCCCGCTATAGATTCCGTTTTGCATGAGTATGTTTTCAAGCATGAAAGTTTGTCTCAAGTCCTACAGGGGGAGAGGCCATCTGTACAGGGCCCTCTTATTACCTGTATGCAAATAAAGAAGATGGACTTGCAATATATGTGGTTGTCTTATTTGGTAAATGTGAATGATGATTCCATTTTTTGTAGTTTACCAATAAACGCACAAGTCAATAATTCAGAAACAAATTCATCTTATTTAATGTCTTATGTAAATTATGCTTTAGCTCAGCAACTCAGGGGTGATCCAGCAAGTCAGCTAGAAAGATCCATCCGAGCTGAGTTTAAACATTTGTTGATTGACAACATGTCAATGGGGTTGCCGCCTAGACGGAATGTGGAGTGGTGGGTTACGTCAATATCAAATTTATTGATGACGTACTGGTCTATAGTAAGACAGTGGTGTAAGACAGTGGTGGAGCATGAAGGTCATCTCTAGACCGTATTTGGCAAGCTGCAAGAAACAGTCTTGTATGCCAATGCTCAAAAGACCGAGTTGTGTAAGACTCGTGTTGAGTATTTGGGTCACGTAGTGACGGTATTTCGGTTGACCACGTCAAGGTGGTTGTGATCAAGAAGTGGCCAAGACTGGCTGATATTCGTCAATTACAGTCTTTCCTAGGCTTTTGCAAGTTCTACCGACGGTTCGTTACGATTGCAGCGAGCGTCAGAGAGTACATCCAGCGTTGCACGACTTGTCATTGTGAACAAGGCCGAGCGGTTAAGTCCTTTGGGCTTGCTACATCCACTGGAGATTCCTGCCGGAAGGTGGGAAAGTATCTCCATGGATTTCATTGTTGCTACCCAGGACCCAGACATGATTGAATTCGTTATGGTAGTGGTAGACAGGTTTTCTAAGATGGCTCACTTCATTGCAACAACCAAGAAGGTCATAGCTCCACAAGTTGCCAAGTTGTTTATCCATAATGTCGTCAGGTTGCATGGACTTCCGAAGTTCATTGTGTCTGACAAGGATCCCAAGTTTATGGGAAATTTCTGGATGGAGGTGTTCGCCAGATTGGGGACACAGTTGCAGATGAGTAGCTCTGAGAAACCTCAAACAGATGGCTAGACATAGAGAGTGACCCAGATCTTGGAAGATATGCTTAGGGTACGCAAACAGACTGGGTAAAGCATTTACCGCTATTGGAGCTCGCGTACAATGACAAGAGACATGCGTCCACTAGATTGAGTCCATCTGAGCTCAATTATACTTTCACGCCGCTGAGTCCTACGATCACAGGGATTCCACGTAAGGTACCTAGCGCTGCAGAGTTTCTAACTCAGATGCGGCACATAACTTGACAAGCCTAAAAATTTCTAGGTGGTCTATCTTACTTGGAACTAAACAAACTAAATAAACTAAATTCAAAGAAGAAAAATAAAGCGTTGACAGAGGGTAAAGCCATTTGTAGGAAAAGGTAGCTATGGATGACACATGAAGAGAACTAAAGAAGGTATATTAGAAAGAAGATCGGAGGAGAGAGTCGAGTGGGGTCGTGAAAGGTATGAAAGAAGGTAGAAATGGGATGAGAGAGATAGATGCATGTGGCTTGGATTGGGTTTGGGGAACAATGAGCTATTGGTTGACCGAAGGATGAAAGTGGTAGTCCAGGGTACAAGGAATGGGGTGAAAGACGAAAGTGGTAGTCCAGGGTACAAGGAATGGGTTGAAAGATAACCATATGAGTAGGGAGAACAACGGTTGGCTACATGAACAGAAGGGGAGGGGTTTGTGTAGGAGGAAAGTGAGCAAGAGATAGGATGTCCAGAGGGAGATGCAATGAATGGGAAAGATGAGAGCAAGGCTGGGAATGGGGAGTGATGGAAAGAAATAGGTTAGGGTAAAAAAATGGGTTCATAGACACGAGGAGCAGCTTGTAGTAACAATAGGAATAGTGGGTCTTGCAATAACTAATGAGTTGGTTAGAACTTCTTTGTTCTAAACTGAGCTTGGGAGTTTGACGTCCGATTCGCACATAAAAGAGTTCCTACAACAGAAAAAAAAAACACAGTAGATAGCGTATGAGCAACGCAGAGCCGCCAGTACTTCTTTTATTCAATATGGTAGATAAAGGGTCAAGTCTGATTCCGACCTTTTGAGCAGAAGTAGATTTGACTTGACATAGCTGATGAGGATTGGCGTTCTGCCGTCGGTGCATTGGAAATCCCGATCCATGCACTACGCTAGATTGTTGAGTTCAATTACATGGAGAAGATGTCAACTTTTAAGGGCAGTCCTTAACACAAAAGGACTGTTGAGAAAAAGACCTTCAAAATGAGTGCTTTGATGGAGGTCGAAAAATACCGGTCGGTATTTTTTGAGGCTGGTCCCTGGGCCGTGGTTCGGCCTTAAACTGCATCCTCCTTTCCCTTCTCAATCTGGGCTTTTGAAAATGTGATTCAGGGTCGGGCTCTTTCAAACATAGTCTCAAAAATTGCAGTTCAATGTTTCCCTTGGTTGCTGGACGTCGCGCCTGGGTTGCAAGAAAATACTGACCAGTATTTTACTTAGTCTCCAAACTCCATTCTGGGTCACTGGAACATGCCGATCGGTGTTTTCCTTTGTCGCCAGAACCAACTTGGCTTGTCACCAGAAATGCCAAATCCCTTGTATTGACTGTTCCCAATGCCTTGTAATTCTGCAAACTGTTAGAATAATAGAACATTTGCATACTTGACAGCTCCCCATTAAAATGGAATCAGGTAGGGCAAAGGGCCTCCTAACTTAAATGGAAGATGAATGATCAAAAGATGCGTTGAAGAAATAGGCAATGGCAAGAGATGCAATGCAAAATTAAGAAGCTATTTCTAAGGCCTTGTATATCTTTGAAATTCCCATGTCCTTTATCTTTAAAATGCCTCCCAATTTGATTTTGAAGCAAATTATCACAATACCTGTGAAAGGCCCAACATGGAGGAAAAATGCATATCCAACCGTGCACAACTTCCCTTGTATCCAAATGACGACAACTAGTTAAAAAAGTAAGATTTAGGCCTTGAATTTAAAAGATCATCTTTTGTACATTAAATTTCTAGATGAATCAGAGTTGCATGTGTGAAATATGCTAAACTACAAAAGTAAACCACTCAACGAAGTGTTACTTCCAATGCAGCTCAAGCATGATTCACTGTGAGTTACAATTCAAACTCTTACTGTGATGGACTAACATAAATAGAAACATAACCCGAAGAACAGCAAATTCTGAAGGGTAAATTCATGAAATATCAATACAAATAAAATTATCCAAAAAAATGCTTGCCTGTTTTACAAACAAAACATCGGATGGATGCATGGCATTTGATGACGGAAGAACAACGGCACAATGGTCATCTGAGGCATCAGCTCTATCAGTGAAGCTCTCCAAAAGCTTCTGGCATGCATCCAACAAGGCTCTTGCTGACATGCGTTTCTTTTTGTTCTTACATTTACTCGCATTGTATGATCTTTGGTGTTCCACAAATGTTAGACAAGGATCTGAATTCCCACTAACTTCCTTGTCCATGGTATTGCCAATTCTTTCCCTGGAAGAGTAACAACATAATGATTGAAGGACTGGTCAAACTTCAATATATAAGAAGATTGTTAAACAAAAATTCAAATTGGGACAGCGCAATGAAACAATTTCACTTACAACCAAGGCACCTGGGAAGATTTAAAATGAAGTCAAAATGGTTCGCTTAAATACTTGAACCCCTTTCACGAGAATTAAGGACAACTGACAACAATTGGTTCGTTCCTATTTGGCAAGCTACTGAAGTCTCATAAAACCACTTGATACCAAGAAGGCATCCAATTTCACAAAGCAGATACTGATGTGGATTTCATTGGGAATTCACCACAACTATCAGCAGGCTTCTGAAGATGTTCTCGAAATGATTGTCACAAAACTTTTCTCGAAGCTAAACAAATAAATGCTCTCTAGCAGAACATGATGATCTATTAAGGAGAAGCTAAATTCCACTATCTATCTCAGCCATTTCGACTTGCCTGGAAATCCAAAACTTTGTAACCGGTATCAAACCATGCCCATTTGACTGTGGTCAGAAGTTTCAATGTCTCTCAAGAGTGCTTGATATGTGCATTCAACGCTTCGTGACCCTCAATTATTCATAGTATCAGTGAAATAAAGCTAGAACAATGGAAACTAAAATGTAGGTTATGTAACTCTTGAATAACAGGCGAAAAGATCAATTGATTGAATGAAAGTGTAAGTGAAAAAATTTGATGAATTCAGGCCAGTCTTGACAATCCCTGTCTGTTGAGCACGTAGTTGCATCTAGCATGGTGCAGTTTGTAGAAGGAAATTGAAAACTGTTATGCACTTCGCAGTTTCCTAACTAAACGCATCAATACATTATCAGGTCAGATGTGTTGTGATGAGATGAAGATGAAACTGAAAAATATATATAACTTGTTTTCCTGATTATCCACCCCATTGCGGAACTACCGTACCTTGCAATAAAGATTCAAAAAAGTTGATGTGGCCAAAACCCTCTATGATATTCATGAACTCTTGCACACACTCCTTTTCATGACATCATAGCATTTGGAGGAGTGATATCACACACATGGCATCATCCGGTTGGCTAGGAATAGGCGGATTCTAAGCCATAGAACCCTATATGATATTCATGAAATCTTGCACACACTCCTTTTCATGACATCATAGCATTTGGAGGAGTGATATCACACACATGGCATCATCCGGTTGGCTAGGAAGAGGCGGATTCTAAGCCATAGAACCCTCTATGATATTCATGAAATCTTGCACACACTCCTTTTCATGACATCATAGCATTTGGAGGAGTGATATCACACACATGGCATCGTCCGGTTGGCTAGGAAGAGGCGGATTCTAAGCCATAGCACAGGTTCTAAAACATTTTAATCTCCATCGTAGATTTGCAACTGCTATGTCTGGTATTTGTCATCCAACGATGGGCTACGTTAGCCACCCTCCCCGCTCTAGCGGCTCGGAGTGCTACACCAGGTAGCCTACCTCAGCATGACTAATACCTAGTCCACATTAGTACAAACAAGAATAGCATGGAATCTTCGTACGAAAGGCACATGGCCATGGCCTTGTCTTAGAGTGTTCGAAAACCTCTTTCCAATATCCTACATTTTTTTTTAAGTTATCGATTTTGAAAAAAATTTGCCTTCCACATCGCATCTCATATTTTTTTGCACAACACTACATATTTGCATTTATAAATTATTTAATTAACTCAATAAATCTATGTAAGCCAAGTTTTGTAAGGATCTCCTTACTTTACACAAATTTTCTCCAAATAAAAATGACATACATAAAATTTCCTGCATTTAAAATAAATTATCGATTTTTTGAATGCCAACTTTCTGTAAGTCTTTAATAAAATCGATTTTTGACAAAAGATGCCGGTTCCATTCTCAAGAGATGCCGGCTTTCCCGAACACTGCAGGCTGCCTTGGCAAGAAAGGACTAATAGGTTTCTAAGATTAAATCAACTATAGAAATTATAATCTATGAGATATATACATGCATGTAAATACAAAAAGCCTTTATAAAATATTGTTACATAGTGAAAATATACTATCTACACCCTATAAAACTTTTTAAACTTGTGGCTATCATATGAAGAAGACAATGGTTGGTGGTCATAAATCATAATCAATATGCAACTAAGATATCAAACTAGACACCTTGAAAAAAGCTACATAAATTTGATGTTTTGTTCAGGGTTATTATTAATAGAATGTGATGATAATGTGTGATTAAGTTGTATTGAGATTCTAGTAGGATTGTTCTCTTAGCATGATTCCATTCTATTCTTTTCATAAAAGTAATTAGAATATGGCAGTCTATTACTTGATGCCAAAACAATGGTGCCACGAAGAGGCATGTTGCTTAGAATGAATAGCTCTAGATCAAACTTGATCAAACTGGGAGGACATGCACAAATCATAATCTTGTGCTTTTAGAAGCACACGATTAGACTTGAGAATTATATATTAAGCATGTAAACGTATAGTTTTCTTTCCTTGCATGCCAACGCATCTTCGTAGTGACATTTTTCACATTGATTTGCAACCATCTGCATTTCGAGCTAAAGTGACAAGAGAATATATCAGTATGCTTTGCACTGCAACATATATGGTATATATTAAGAGCATTCAAGCACTTACAGACAATCTAAAAGACAGAGTTCGTCAAGTTTCACACCAATGTGCACAAAAAGCTCACTCAAGACATCATCAATGATACCTCCACCAAGATAAATTTTGTCAATTCCTGTAGCTTAGTCAATCATGGATGTAATTTAAATCCATTCATGTGTGCACAACCCTCCAAAGAGAGAGAGTTCAACTTTAGAGCCAAACAATCATGTAGTCCAAGTGTAGAAGACCTCCTTCTCTTAGCTTTGATCAATATAAGTCAAGATAACAAATGATGAGGGCCAATCCCTACTTATATCTTATGGATCTCATGTTTGGAACCTTTGAATCATTATCACCTTGACAAGAAACCTTCATTCATCAAAAGAAATGAGTTGCAGCTCACTTAAGACTGTAAAACTACACCAAACTGCCATATTCTATTCATGGCATGGCCTCTTGACTACAGCAACTGAAAGAGAAGGAGAGAGAGTTGGTGGAAGTCGAGCAAGCACGTTTTGGCGACAAAAGGCTAGGAGATGATTTCTACCTATGAATAGAGGATTATAGAGCACATAATCTAATTTTCAAGTGGTGATGATGTCATGGAGGCAGGCATCTAGGGAGCAGGTGGGCCCAGTCTCCAAGATAACGCCATATTGAGGTCAAGATTGATGCATTCACAGGTTGCAGCATCCAGATACTTTTGTTGAATGCAAGTTGCATTCTTCCTCAAAATGTAGATGGACAGCGGGTGGGACAACTGGTTGACGTTCTTTAGTGGATGTCACTAGAACCTTTCCAATATCATAAAGGACATTTGGTAGATATCATTGACACCTGTCCATTATCATAGAGGACATTTTGAAGCAGTAGCTTACAATTTTTTGATAAAAAGACGTCTATACATGCACATACTTCCATTTGAAAAGTATATTTTCAAGAAAATCATTCACATCAATTGTAGCAACTATTGGAGTATTTATAAAGCTATATAGACCAACATCCACACTTCATAGCCTCTTTATAGCCTACTAACATGCCAATGCCAAGCCAAATCTCAACAAGTCTTTGTATTCATGTTACGTCCATGCCTTGCATGAAGGATTTAGAATAGTCTTTGACATGGATATTCGGTACTCTATGTCAAAAATCGGTGGTATTGGCAACGGAAGACTGAGCGAGCGTGGTGCGTGGATCAGAAGCGCCACAGTTAGCAGCCAAACGTTCAAAATGAAGGAATAAACAACACGCAATGGAACAACAACTGAGTGACGACAAAATGTACTCTGATTAATATCCACAAGGAGTACAATCGCATAAAGTGAAAACTTCAGCTGGCTACAGAATGAGAACTCTGATCGTTGTGTGTGAAAACACATGCGATGGAACTATCTGAATGAATTGATAGAAACAATTATGATGTTTTAGATATCAGAAGATGATCAGAATCCTTGAGGAAGTTTTTTGATGAAGATACTTATCTTGATTTACTCAAAATATCTACAACTACTTCTTCTACAGTTATTACAACCTCATAACTATAATTGTATGTACAATGTAGGCAGACTGTCAACACGAAGTTGTTGGGTCAGATTTTAGACCGACAATATTGAACTTTATAGTCTCTGGATCCTTCTGGTTTGCCGTTGTTGTCGCTCTATCTCTCACAACCCCTAATCTAACAGAGTTCTCCCACAGAGTGACATCTAACAGTAGAATGTAGTGCCTTAATCTATCTTGTAAATGTATCAATTTAGCATTATCTTTATTGCACAACTACCATGTATAAATATTTGATAGTATCAGATCATGATATCTAAGTAGTCAATGTGATAGAACATACAGTATCAAAATATTTCATGTTTTGATATAGAGTAGACACTTACTAAAGTCACGCAATCCACTATCTGGATACATCCATCTCGAATTTCTCAATGGATTTCCAATCGAAGCCTTGTCTGATGGTAGACAAGCTCAATGGATTACCATCTATGGAAATTGTGAGGCCATCTTATTGTTAAAAGTTGAATATCAACATAAATATGGCATGATATACTCGAAAATGAAGATATGAGCTGGTTAAGTATAAATCATGAAGAGGCCTAAAGTCATTTTTCGGGAATATATCTCCTAAGTACTTGCCTTGTAATTAAGGACGAGACCTTTAATAGGAAAGACATTGCCTTGGATAACCTTTACTAGGTCGTCCACACAAAACGGCTAGATACGAGAAGACATGTTAAACTAGAGTAACTTTAACTCTTAGTTAAATATACCTTTCATGGTATAATTGAACGTATTTTCAGTCTAATTGTTAACTAGACCCTTTCACGGGAGCGACGCACCTATTGTTTAAGAGGTGTGTTTGTTTTCCCCGTAGAACATATATTGATCTCACACTTCAGTCTTGAGCATCGAGAGAAAAGAGTTTATGCATATGTAAGAGATTGAAGAAGTGAATAGACATCTGTGAGTTATTCTCTCTTATCTCTATTCTCCGCACTATTGAGTGTGAGTGATCTTGAGTCTGCTAACAATCTCTAACGCATTACATGAATTATTCTCTGATCAGACAGACTCTCTAGTGCATTACAGTCATTTGTTGTGTATCCGTAAAGCATGCTCTAAAGAACTGTCTTAAAACTATCTTATTCGTCTGTCGCGAATACTTTCTTTTCGGCACTCGAATAACGACTATCTTTGGTATAGTCTAGCACGATCATTGAATAAAGTTGTATGTATACATATGAGATGATAGTCCCTGTCTGAGGAATTGAGTCTTTGATCTGTTTTCCTGATTGGCATTGACATAAGTTTCTAACGTGCTCTAAAACCATTCGTATTCTCTAACCATTAATTTGGACTTTAATTGTTGAGGACTTCTGTCTAGAAACGAATAGTTCGCGAATGCGATTAATTAATTGTCTGTACAATCGCAAATACATCAAACATTTCTCGACTCTCTGTTGACACCTTAATCAGCCAGAGTGTAGTACAGTTGTACTAATCTGATAACATCTCATCTGTAGAACGCGTTTCATTCGATTTGATAGAGGCCAGATTGTTGTTTTGAAAATTATCAACACCACACACCCAAATATAAGTAATACTGGTTACTTTTTTAATGTCTGTCGACAACCAGAATAACACTCGACACCACTTGTCATAAATTGTACCAAATACATAACTTTCTAACGTTGTCCTCTGTGGGAACGACACTATTTGCTACAAAATCTATATTAACCTTGTTGGTATAGTACAACATATACCAATTTTTGGCGCCATTGTCGGGGATAGTTTAGGAAAGTTATAAGCAATCTAGCGAATCCATCTCCATCTCTAGTGTATGTCAGATAGAGAATCCAGATTAGAACGATATTGTAAGCTTAGAGAGGAATTTTTACGAAGACAAAAGTGAGAGTACTAGTCAAAAAATCTAGACGAAATCTCTGCCCAGTTACTTGAACTCCTAATTAGCTTCGCTGACAAAGGAGAGAGAAAGAATAAATGACGATCCAAACAAAAGGACGACACGAAAGTTGTCGAGGATAAGTCGTCAACTTCTAAAGTTGAAAAGCTTTGGAAGAGTAATGTGGCTGACCTTAATAAAAAGTTTAATGACTTGAAAGTGTAGATCTTTGAAGTTGCAGATAAAAGACCGAAAGCGTCTTCTTCCAATTCAAGAATGTGGTGTACGAAATGTGGAACTTCAGGTCACACTAAGGAAGACTACACTACTATGAATGTCAAATACATTGAAGATCCTGCTCAGGAGGTACTTTTTATTTTTCAAAATGATGCGACTACTAACTATGTTCAGGGTACTACAGCATCAGCCCAGCATAACAGACCCAAGTTCGCACCCAGAAGACATAATCCTCCTGAATTTGTTGGACTAGCAAAGTCTCAAACCGTGACTAAACCAGTGTCGGGCAACTGCTATAACTGTGGAGAGCTGGGACATTTTTCACCTGACTATCCTCAACCACGAAAGCTGATTGGTTATGTACCATTATGCTCGAACTGCAGAGATCCTGGACACAAGTATCCTGACTGCCCTCAACCGCAGAATCCACGACCCAAATATGAGTATGTAGCAACACCAGCTGCTGTAGACATGAAAGTGAAAGCTGCGACTGATGTTGTTGTGCAGAGAATTGACGTTATTAAAGGAGAACTGGCAAAGACAGAGGATCAGTCCTGGCCAAGTGACAGGAGAAGATATTCAAAGTCACAACGAGAAGCAAAAGCTCTTCGAAACCTGACCAGAAATCTTCGACGAAGCGTAGAAAATCCTCGAAGAAGAAATCTTCTAGCAAGACGACGAATAAATCTACGACTAAAGAAGATCTCAAAGATGACCCCGACTATGACCGCGATGCTGCAAAGTTATTTGCAAAAGATATCTCAGTAGAGGCGAAAGAAATTATCAACGTTGAACTTCAGTCAGCTGCTACAAAGAAGGTGGTCACTTTCGAGGAAGGGGACAATGAAATCACGAAGATGAAATCGTCTAGTGCTGTTATTGATAAGCCAATCTTGAAATCGAACACGAAGGACTATGATATCGTGACTGATATTGGATCTCTTCGTCCGAACATTTTGTTTGAGCAGCTGCTGGCAGATAACACTTATTACAAAAGCAACTAAAAGGTCTTTCTACACCAAAAAAGAAGAAAAACGTTTCTTTTCTAAATGCTGGTGTTCTGTCTATTGATTTAGGTGATCTTGGTGCACTTGAAATTGATATTACCATTGCGGAATGCCTTATTGAAAAAGTGCCAATTGACTCTGGTTCCAGCATGAGCATAATAACAGAAGACGCAGCTCATGCTTTGGGGCTGACTGACATTCGACCGACACAGCAAAACATTAAGTTAGCTGATTTGACACGACGAAAACCTATTGGAGAACTAATCCTCGATGCCTGCAACACTGAAGCGGATGTTTTGTATGAAGAAATTAATGTTGCAGACACGAACTCTATCGTACTATACCAACAGAGTTAGTATAGATTTTATAGTACAAAATGTCGTTCCCACAAAGGACAGCGTTAGAAAGTTATGTTTTTGGTACAATTTATGACGAGTAGTTTCGAGTGTTATTCTGGTTGTCGACAGACATTAAAAAGTAACCAGTATTACTTATGTTTGGGATGGGTAATGTTAATAAATTCTAAACAACAATCTGGCCTCTATCGAATTGAAGGAAGCGCGTTCTACAGATGAGGTGTTATCAGAGTAGTACAATAGTACTACACTCTGGATGATTAAGGTGTCAACAGAGAATCGAGAATTGTTCGATGTATTTGCGACTGTGCAGACAATTAATTAATCGCATTCGTGAACTATTCATTTCTAGACAGAAGTCTCCAACAACTAAAGTCCAAATTAATGGTTAAAGAACACGAATGGTTTTAGAACACGTTAGAAACTTATGTCAATGCCAATTAGGAAAACAGATCAAAGACTCAATTCTTCAGACAGGGTATGTGATGCCACACAAATGTCAAAAATTGAATATCAACATAAATATGGCATGATATACTCGAAAATGAAGATATGAGCTGGTTGAGTATAAATCATGAAGAGGCCTAAGTCATTTTTCGAGAATATATCTCCTAGGTACTTGCCTTATAAATTAAGGGCTAGACCTTTAATAGAAAAAGACATTGCCTTGGATAACCTTTAACTAGGTCGTCCATACAAAACGACTAGTTATGAAAAGACATGTTAAACTGGAGTAACTTTAACTCATAGTTAAGTATATCTCATATGGTATAGTTGAACGTATTTTCAGTTTAATTCTTAACTAGACCCTTTCGCGGGAGCGACGCACCTATTGTTTAAGAGGTGTGTTTGTTCGCCTCGTAGAACATATATTGATCTCACACTTCAGTCTCGATCATCGAGAGAGAAGAGTTTATGCTTATGTAAGAGATTGAAGAAGTGAATAGATCTCTGTGAGTTATTCTCCCTTATCTCTGTTCTCCGCACTGCTGAGTGTGAGTGATCTTGAGTCTGCTAACAATCTCTAACGCATTTCATGAATTACTCTCTGATCAGACAAACGCTCTAGTGCATTACAATTGTTTGTTGTGTTTCCGTAAAGCATGCTCTAAAGAACTGTCTTAAAATCATCTTTCGTGAAAGTAGCAATTCATCGGAATCAGATGCTGACAAAGGAGAGAAAAAGAATATATGACGAACTAAATGAAAGGACAAACGAAAGTTGTCGAGGATAAGTCGTCAACTTCCAAAGTGGAAAAGCTTTGGAAAAGTAATATGGCTGACCTTAATAAAAAATTTAGTGACTTGAAAGTGCAGATCTCGGAAGTTGCAGATAAAAGACCAAAGGCATCTTCTTCTAACTCAGGAATGTGGTGTACAAAATGTGGAACATCTGGACACACCAAGGAAGACTACACCACTGTTAATGTCAAATACATTAAAGATCCTGCCCAGGAGGTACTTTTTATTTTTCAAAATGATGCGACTACTAACTATGTACAGGGTACTACAGCATCAGCCCAGCAGGACAAACCTAAATTCGCACCAAGAAGACATAATTCTCCTGAATTTGTTGGACCAGCAAAGTCTCAAACCTCGAATAAACCAATTTCGGACAACTGCTACAACTATGGAGAGCCGGGACATTTTTCTCCTGACTGTCCTCAACCACGGAAGCCAATTGGTTACGTATCATTATGCTCGACTTGCAGAGAACCTGGTCACAAGTATCCTGTCTGCCCTCAGCCGCAGAAGCCACGACCCAAATATCAGTATGTAGCAATACCAGCTACTGCAAACACGAAAGCGAAAGCTGCGACAGATGCTGTTGTACAGAGAATTGACATTATTGAAGGAAAATTGGCAAAGACTGAAGATCAATCCTGGCCAAGTGACGTGGAAAATATTTTTAAAGTCACCACGAGAAGCAAAAGCTCCTCGAAACCTGATCAGAAATCTTCGACAAAGCGCAGAAAATCCTCGAAGACGAAATCTTCTAGCAAGACGATGAACAAATCCACGACTAAACAAGATCTCAAGGATGACCCTGACTATGACCGTGATGCTGCGAAGTTATTTGCAAAAGATATCTCGGCAAAAGCAAATGAAATCATCAACACTGAACTAAAGACTGCTCCTGCAGAGAAGGTGGTCACTTTCGAGGAAGAAGACGAAGAAATTGCGAAGACGAAATTGTCTAGTGCTGTTATTGATAAACCAACCTCAAAATCAGAGATAAAAGAATATGACATCGTAACTGATATCGGATCTCTTCGACCAAACATTACTTTTGAACAGCTGTTGGCATATAACACTTATTACAAAAAGCAGCTGAAAGGCCTTTCTGTGCCTAAGAAGAAGAAGAAAATTTCTCTGCCAGATGCTGGTGTTTTGTCCATTGATTTAGGTGATCTCGGTGCACCTGAAATTGATGTTACTATTGTAGGATGCCTAATCGAAAAAGTGCCAATTGACTCTGGTTTTAGTGTAAATATAATAACAGAAGACACAACTCATGCTCTGGGGTTGACTGACATTCAACCAACACAACGAGACATCAAGTTAGCTGATTCGACATGACGAAAACCTATTGGTGAGCTGAAGGATGTCACTGTCTACATTCAAGCCAAGCCATTCACCATGAATTTCATTGTTATCAAACCACTCGGTTTGTCATCCTATTCTGTGCTGATTGGACGACCTTGGCTTTATCAATCAAATGCTAGTGTACATTGAAAATCCAGAGAGCTAAGATTTCAGACTAGTGAGACCAATAACCGAGGTAAGCTAGCAGAACAAATCATAACCTGGAGTCATGACAAATATGAAGGAGAAACTCCTTTGTCCGAAACCAGTTTTACATCAGAAGAATCTTCATATGCCTTGAATATTTTTTCCTATAAATCTGATATTGAAGTGCAGTTTTTTGAATGTTATGAGAATGCTGATGATGAAGAATTCTTCGATGCTTGCAACGATGAAGCTGATGTTTCGTATGAAGAAATTAACGTTGCAGACACAAACTCGAAAGAGTCTGACGATTCAAGTGACGAATCTGAACACAAATTTGGTAACAAGAAACAGGTTGACGACAAGAAAACATCTATGGAGTCAACCTTGTGCGAAATTCATGGCCATACCAAGGCCAGTATGACTAAAGGTATCATCTTACCAGATTCTACTGAACTGATTGAACTTGCACCTGGCAGATTTGTGCATGTTTCAAAGTCACTTGGAGAATCTGAGTTGGCGGAATTCACTGAACTATTAAAGGAGTATCAAGATGTTTTTTTTTGGTCGCTCAACGATTTGAAGGGTATACATGCAAAATTCAGAGAGCACCGAATTGATCTGAAGGAAGATGTTGTACCTGTTCGACAGAGACAATATCATCTCAATCCTAAATACTATCTAATGGAAGGACAAACTTAACAAACACCTTAAGGCAGGTATAATCTATCTCGTCTTAAGTAGTGAATGGGTTTCACCCATTGTTGTCATCCCGAAGAAGAAGACTGGCAAAATACGAATATGCCAAGATTTTCGAAAACTCAATGCTGCCACCAGGAAGGACCGTCATCCTTTGCCTTTTACTGATTCCATTCTAGATCAGGTTGCTGGTCAAGAGCGTTACAGTTTCTGTGACGGCTTTTCTAGATATAATCAGGTGGGAGTGCGAAAGGAGGATCGCTAAGAGACCACATTCACGACAGATTGGGACACTTATGCCTACAACAAAATGCCCTTTGGTCTTTGTAATGCTCCAGCAACTTTTCAGCGAATCATGATGTTAATTTTCGCTGCCTTCCTGAGAACTTTTCTCAAAATATTTATTGATGATTTTTGTGTGTATAGTGATATAAAGACACACCTACAGAAGCTAGAATTAACATTGCAACGGTGTCGAGATACTTGTTTATCTCTTCATCCACAGAAATATTTTTTTGGTATGAAAGAAGGAATATTGCTCGGACACAGAATATCTAACAGAGGAATAGAAGTCGACAAAGATAAATTTTAGCTTATAAAGAACTCCTGATACCAACTAATTTGGTTGAACTAAGAGCTTTCTTAGGACATGTTGGCTATTACAGGAAATTTATTCAAAATCATGCTTCTATTAAAAAGGTAGGAAAGCTCAATAAACTGATCAATATAAGCAGTCAAATCACTAGTTTACACATCTACTGAAGAAACAAGTGGAATACTTGTGGACGAATGAACAGTAGAAAGCATTTGAAGATCTTAAGCAAAGATTGATCAATGCTCCTATTCTGGGACCACCCAACTAGGCTATTTTATTTCACAGTTATGTGGATGTTTCTGCATTTGCTATTGGCGTCTGTCTAAGCTAGAAGAACGACCAGAAGAAGGATCATCCCATCTACTATGCGAGTCGACAGCTCAGTGCATCAAAGAAAAAATATTTGGCTACAGAAAGGGAAGCACTTGGCATGATTTTCACTGTTAAAATTTTTTGGCATTATTTGCTGGGATATGCATTTATTTTTCATGTGGATCATTATGCTCTTAAGTATCTTGCAAATAAACTAGATCTATCAGGATGAATTCAGTTATCAAGTAGAGCTTCGTCAAGGAAAGTATCATACAAATGCTGATTATCTATCGCGACTCAGCACTGGAAAAATTGAAGATCCTATCAATGATGATTTTCCAGACAAATATTTATTCAAGATTTCATCTACAAATTCGCTATATTCTGATATCATTACTTATCTCAAGGATCAGATATATCCGGAGGGTTATGATTTGGAGCAAAAGACAGTTTTTCAATATAAGGTAGCACCTTATACAATTATTAACAATGTTATGTACAAGCTTGGTGCAGATCATCAGCTTTGAAGATGTCTCGAATCTGAAGACATTAAAAAGGTCGTTTAAGCCTTACACTCAGAAGATGTTGGTGGACATTTTGCTTTGAAGAACACAGTTAATAAGATATTGACTGCCAAGTATTGGTGGCCAGCAATGTTTAAGGATGTATCAAACTTTATTCGTTCATGTGATCCATGCCAAAGATCTGGTAAGCCTACAAAATCAATGAATTGGCCGTTGACACCAATCCTTCCTCTTGCATCATTCAAGAAGTGGGGGATTGACTTTGTCGGTCCAATTAAACCTATTACCCGACATAAGAAATGTCAATATATTCTAGTTGCAACAGATTATGCTACAAAGAACGTGGAAGCTAAGGCGACAAAAAGAAATGATGCAAAAACTGTCGTGACGTTCTTATTCAAAAGTATTATCACCAGATATGGTTGTCCACTCGAACTAGTAAGTCACCGAGGTACACATTTTTTAAATGACACTATACAGTTGCTGACAACTTATTTTCTCATCAAACACAGAAAATCTACACCGTATAATCCAAAAGCAAACAAGTTGACAGAAAGAGCTAATGGAATTTTATGTAAGATCCTAACTAAAATTACTATTGCACACGCAACGGATTGGGATCAGAAACTACCATCAGTTCTTTGGGCTTATTGTAATAGAGAGAAAATCACGACGAAACAGACACCATATTTTCTGACATATGGTATGCATCCTAATCTGCCAATTGAATTTGAGGTCAAAACTTTTCGTATCCAAGCTCAACGAACAAATGCAGAATGTATAAACGAAAGGTTGACTAATATTGAAAAACTACCTGAAGCTCGTGAGTCTTCACAAAAATTAACGAAGGAAATCCAGGAACAAAGAAAGAAGAAATATGACAGTCATATAAAAAAACGTGATTTTAAAACTGATGATTATGCGCTGATATATGACAGTCGCCATCAAAAGTTCCCAGGAAAACTCCATATGCAATGGCTTGGACCTTTTAAAGTCATAGAGGTGTTTGACAATGGTTCCGTGCAACTTCAATCACTTGAAGGGGAACTGTTACCTACACGTATTAACGGGTCCGTACTTAAAAAATACTATCTTTGACCAGAATTTTTTTTATTTTTATTATTTTCTAGTATTTTTCTGGAATCAATCGCGAATTTTTCTCTATCTTTTCTGATAATGTTCGCGACTTTTTTTTCTTTTCTAAAAAATTTTCTAGAAATTTTCGTGAACTTTTCTTGCACTGTTCAACATTTGTTCAAACTGTTTCGTGAATTTTTCGAGAATTTTTCTTGTCTTCTCTCAAATCTTTTAAGTTATTTTTCGAAGTATTTTCGAAAACCTAGAAAGTTTCGCAAAAATTTCTCGCAGGATTCTAAAAAAATAATATAGAAACTCACAAAAATTTCTCGAAAATTTTAACAACATACTAGAAAATTTCTCGAAAAACTGGAGAAAATGCTAGAAAAAATTCTAGAAAAATTCTCGAAAAGAAGGTTGTAGAAAATTTCACAAAAATTTCTAGAAAAGATAAAAGAAAAGTCGCAAAAATATTTGAAAAGATAAAAAAAAAATTCGCGATTAATACTAGAAAAATACTAGAAAAGAATAAGAATAAAAAAATTCTAGTCAAAGGTAGTATTTCTTCAGTCTGGACCCATTAACACGTGTAGGTAACAGTTCACCTTCAAGTGATTGAAATTGTACAGAACCATTCTCAAACACCTCTATAACTTTATATGGTCCAAGCCATCTCATATGGAGTTTTCTGGAAAACTTTTGATGTCGACTGTCATATATCAGTGCAAAGTCATCAGCTTTCAGATCACATTTCCTGATATGACTGTCATACTTCTTCTTTGTTTGTTCCTGGATTTTCTTCGTTAATTTTTGTGAAGTCACACAAGCTTCAGCTAGTTCTTCAATATTAGTTAATCTTTCGTTTATACATTTAGCATCTGTTCGTTAAGCTTGAATACGAAAATTTTTCACCTCAAATTCAATTGGCGAAATAGGATGCATACCATACGTAAGAAAATATGGTGTCTGCTTCGTCGTGATTTTCTCTGTGTTGCGATAAGCCCAGAGAACTGATGGTAATTTCTGATCCCAATCCGTTGCATGTGCAATAGTAATTTTGCTCAGGATCTTACATAAAATTCCATTCTCTCTTTCTATCAACCCGTTTGCTTTTGGATTATACGGTGTAGTTTTTTTGTGTTTGATCAGAAAATAGGTTGTCAGCAATCGTACCATGTCATTTAAAAAATGTGTACATTGGTCACTTACTAGTTCAAGTGGACAACCATATCTTGTGATTATACTTTTGAATAAGAACGTCGTGACAGTTTTTGCATCGTTTCGTTTCGTCGGCTCTGCTTCAACGTTCTTTGTAGCATAATCCGTTGCAACTAGAATATAACGACATTTCGTATGTCGGGTCACAGGTTTGATTGGATCGACAAAGTCAATCCCCCATTTTTCAAATGGTGCAAGAGGCACAATTGGTGTCAACGACCAATTCATTGCTTTTGTAGGCTTGCCAGATCTCTGGCATGGATCACATGAACGAATAAAGTTTGATACATCCTTGAACATTGTTGGCCACCAATACTTGGCAGTCAATATCTTACTAACAGTATTTTTTAAAGCAAAATGTCCACCAGCATCTTCTGAGTGTAAGGCTTTAACGACCTTTTTAATGTCTTCAGTTTCGAGACATCTTCGAAGCTGATGATCTGCACCAAGCTTGTACAAGATATTGTTAATAATCTTATAAGGTGCTACCTTATATTGAAAAACTGTCTTTTGCTCCAAATCGTAGCCATCCGGATATATCAGATCTTTGAGATAAATAATAATGTCAGAATATAACAAACTTGTAGATGAAATCTCGAATAAATGTTTGTCTGGAAAATCATCATTGATAGGTTTTTCAATTTTTTCCATGCTGAGTCATGAAAGATAATCAACATTTGTATGATACTTTCCTTGGCGAAGTTCTACTTGATAAGTGAATTCCTGCAGAAGTAGAACCCATCGAGTAATTCGTCCTAATAGATCTGGTTTATTTACAAGATACTTAAGAGCATAGTGATCAACATGAAAAATAAATGCATATCCCAGCAACTAATGTAGAAATTTTTTAACAGTGAAAATCATTCCAAGAGCTTCCCTTTCTGTAGCCGAATAATCTTCTTCGATGCATTGAGCTGTCGACTCGCATAGTAAATGGGATGATCTTTCATCTGGTCTTCCTTCTGGCTTAAACAGACGCCAATAGCAAATGCAGAAACATCCTCCTAACTATGAAATAAAATAGCCCAGTTGGGTGGTCTCAGAATAGGAGCATTCATCAACCTTTGCTTAAGTTCTTCGAATGCTTTCTGTTGTTCATTCTTCCACAACTATTCCACTTGTTTCTTCAGTAGATGTGTAAGAGAGGCAACAATAGAAGCATGATTTTGAATAAATCTCCGGTAATAGCCGACATGTCCTAAGAAAGCTCTTAGTTCACGTAAATTGGTTGGTATCTGGAGATTTTTTATAAGCTCGACTTTATCTTTGTCGACTTCTATTCCTCTGTTAGATATTCTGTGTCCGAGAAATATCCCTTCTTTCATACCAAAAAAACATTTCTCTGGATGAAGGGATAAACAAGTATCTCTACACTGTTGCAATGTTAATTTCAGCTTCTACAGGTGCGTCTTTATATCACTATATACACAGAAATCATCAATAAATATTTCGAGAAAAGTTCTTAGCAAGGCAGCGAAAATTAACATCATGATTCGCTGAAAAGTCGCTAGAGCTTTATAAAGACCAAAGGGCATTTTGTTGTAGGCATAAGTGGCCCAATCCTTAGTGAATGTAGTCTTTGAACGATCCTCCTTCCGCACTCCAACCTGATTATAACTAGAAAGACCATCACAGAAACTGTAACGCTCCTGACCAGCAACCTGATCTAAGATGGAATCAGTGAAGGGCAGAGGATGATGATCCTTCCTTGTGGCAACATTGAGTTTGCAAAAATACTGGCATATTCGTATTTTTTCAGTCTTCTTCTTTGGGACGACAACAATGGGTGAAACTCATTCACTGCTTAAAACAGGATAGATTATACCTGCCTTAAGGTGTTTGTTGAGTTCGTCCTTAACCATGAGAGAGTACTTAGGATTGAGATGATATTGTCTCTGTCGAACAGATACAACATCTTCCATAAGATCAATACGATGCTCTCCGAATTCTGCAGGTATACCATTCAAATCGTCGAGCGACCAGACAAAAACATCTTGATACTCCTTCAATAGTTCAGTGAATTCCACTAACTCCGATTCTCCAAGTGACTTTGAAACATACACAAATCTGCCTGGTGCAAGTTCAATTAGTTCAGTAGAATCTGGTAATATGATACCTTCAATCATACTAGCCTTGGTATGGCCATGAATTTCGCGCATGGTTGACTTCATAGAGGTTTTATTGTCGTCAACCTGGTTCTTGTTACCAAATTCGTTTTTAGATTTGTCACTCGAATCATCAGACTCTTTCGAGTTTGTGATGCCACCAAAATGTTAAATATTGAATATCAACATAAATATGGCATGATATACTTGAAACTGAAGATATGAGCTGGTTAAGTATAAATCATGAAGAGGCCTAAGTCATTTTTCGGGAATATATCTCCTAAGTACTTGCCTTGTAGTTAAGGGCAAGACCTTTAAAAAAAGACATTGCCTTGGATAACCTTTACTAGGTCGTCCATACAAAACGACTAGATACGAAAAGACATGTTAAACTAGAGTAACTTTAACTCATAGTTAAGTATACCTCCTATGGTATAGTTGAACATATTTTCAGTCTAATTGTTAACTAGACCCTTTCACGGGAGCGACGCACCTATTGTTTAAGAGGTGTGTTTGTTCATCCCGTAGAACATATATAGATCTCACACTTCAGTCTCGATCATCGAGAGAGAAGAGTTTATGCTTATGTAAGAGATTGAAGAAGTGAATAGAGTTCTGTGAGTTATTCTCTCTTATCTCTGTTCTCCGCACTGCTAAGTGTGAGTGATATTGAATCTGCTAACAATCTCTAACGCATTTCATGAATTGCTCTATGATCAGATAGACACTCTAGTGCATTACAGTCTTTTGCTGTGTATCCGTAAAACATGCTCTAAAAAACTGTCTTAAAACCATCTTATTCGTCTATCGCGAATACTTTCTTTTCAGCACTTGAATAACGAGTATCTTTGGTATAGTCTAGCACAATCATTGAGTAAAGTTGTATGTATACATATGAGATGATAGTCCCTGTCTGAAGAATTGGGTCTTTGATCTGTTTTCCTGATTGGCATTGATAGAAGTTTCTAACGTGTTCTAAAAGCGTTCGTGTTCTTTAACCATTAATTTGGACTTTAGTTGTTGAGGACTTCTGTCTAGAAACAAATAGTTCGCGAATGCGATTAATTAATTGTCTGCACAGTTGCGAATACATCGAACAATTCTCGATTCTCTGTTGACACCTTAATCAGCCAGAGTGTAGTACTACTGTACTACTCTGATAACATCTCATCTGTAGAACGCGCTTCCTTCAATTCGATAGAGGCCAGATTGTTGTTCTGAATTTATTAACATTACCCATCCCAAACATAAGTAATACTGGTTACTTTTTAATGTCTGTCGACAACCTAAATAACACTCGAAACCACTTGTCATAAATTGTACAAAAACATAACTTTCTAACGTTGTCCTCTGTGGTTTTTACTATAAAATCTATATTAACCCTGTTGGTATAGTACGACATATACCAATTTTTGGTGCACTTGACGGAGACAGTTTAGGAAAGTTATAAGAAATCTGACAAATCCATCTCCATCTCTAGTGTATGTCAAATAGAGAATTCAGATTAGAACGATACCGTAAGCTTAGAGAGGAATTTTTATGAAGACAAAGTGAAAGTACTAGTCGAAGAAATCTAGATGAAATCACTGCCCAGTTATTTGAACTCCTAATTAGCTTTGGTATAGAGGGTCCTGCTGCATGTTTCGCTTCTATCTCTAAAATTAAATACAATTATTTTAAAGGGACTTCTTTCGATGATGCAGATAGCTATGTCTCACAATTCGAGTCAATCGCTAATGCGAATAACGAGGGAACTGACGTAGACAAACTATGAATCTTCCCTGGTCTGCTAAGAAAGCAGACGCGCATCTGGTACAGCCAAGTTGAACCAGGTCGTGTAGGAACCTGGTACCTACTGAAAGATGCATTTTTGAACTAGTTCAGAGAGATTGGTTACAAATCTAGAATTCTTGGACGTCTGAACAATGTTCAGAAGAAGAGTAAAGAATCTCTTTGCAAATATACACGAAAGGTTAAAAATCTCATAGGAAAACTAACCGGTGTATATCCCGTGGATATGTAGATCGAATGGTTTTTGGCTAGTTCACCACCAAAGATTGATCGGTATTGCAGACAAGGGGACATGACCTCCTTAGTAGCAGTAATAGCTAGTGCAAAAAATTTTGAGACTTCGAAATTAGCACGAAAGCGATGATCGACTAAGAAATCTCGAAAGTCAAAGACTGATTCTAGTGACAACGATGATGATTCTGATTCTGATTCAAGTACCAGTTCCTCAAGTTCGAAATCTGAAAGTAGAGATTCATCAGAATCAGAAGCTGACAAAGGGGAGAGAAAGAATAAACGACGAACTAAACGAAAGGACGACACGAAAGTTGTCGAGGATAAGTCGTCAACTTCTAAAGTTGAAAAGCTTTGGAAGAGTAATATGGCTGACCTTAATAAAAATTTTAATGACTTAAAGTGCAGATCTCTGAAGTTGCAGATAAAAGACCAAAAGCGTCTTCTTCCAACTCAGAAATGTGGTGTACAAAATGTGAAACTTCTGGACACACTAAGGAAGACTACACTACTGTGAATGTCAAATACGTTGAAGATCCTGCTCAGGAGGTACTTTTTATTTTTCAAAATGATGCGACTACTAACTATGTACAGGGTACTGTAGCATCAGCCGAGCAGGACAGACACAAGTTTGCACCAAAAAGACATAATCCTCCTGAATTTGTTGGATCAGTGAAGTCTCAAACTGCGACTAAACCAGTTTCGAGCAACTACTACAACTATGGAGAGCCGGGACATTTTTCTCTTAACTGTTCTCAACTGCGAAAGCCGATTGGTTATGTATCATTATGCTCAAATTGTAGAGAGCTTGGCCACAAGTATCCTCACTACCCTCAACCGCAGAAGCCACGACCCAAATATTAGTATGTAGCAACACCAGCTGCTGTAGACATGAAAGTGAAAGCTGCGACTGATGTTGTTGTGCAGAGAATTGACGTTATTGAAGGAGAACTGGCAAAGACAGAGGATCAGTCCTGGCCAAGTGACGTGGAGAAATTATTCAAAGTCACAACGAGAAGCAAAAGCTCCTCGAAACCTGATCAGAAATCTTCGACAAAGCACAGAAAATCCTCAAAGAAGAAATCTTCTAGCAAAACAACGAACAAATCTACAACTAAAGAAGATCTCAAAGATGACCCTGACTATGACCGCGATGCTGCAAAGTTATTTGCAAAAGATATCTCGACAGAAGCAAAGGAAATCATCAATGCTGAACTTCAGACAGCTGCTGTAGAAAAGGTGGTCACTTTCGAGGAAGAGGACGAAGAAATCGCGAAGACGAAATTGTCTAGTGCTGTTATCGATAAACCAACCTCGAAATCGAAGACGAAAGAATATGACATCGTGACTGATATTGGATCCCTTCGTCCAAACATTACTTTTGAACAGCTGTTGGCAGATAACACTTATTACAGAACGCAACTAAAAGGCCTTTCTGTGTCCAAAAAGAAAAAAAAAATTTCTCTGCCAGATGCTGGTGTTTTGTCTATCGATTTAGGTGATCTCGGTGCATCTGAGATTGATATTACCATTGCGGGATGCTTGATCAAAAAAGTGTCAATTGACTCTGGTTCCAGTGTAAATATAATAACAGAAGACACAGCTCATGCTTTGGGGCTGACTGACATTCAACTGACACAACAAAACATCAAGTTAGTTGATTCGACACGATGAAAACCTGTTGGAGAACTGAAGGATGTCACTGTCTACATTCAAGCCAAGCCATTCACAATAAATTTCATTGTTATCAAACCACTCGGTTTGTCATCCTATTCTGTGCTAATTGGACGACCTTGGCTTTATCAATCAAACGCAAGTGTACATTGGAAATCCAGAGAGCTGAGATTTCAGACTGGTGAGACCAATAACCGAGGTAAGCCAGCAGAACAAATTATAACCTGGAGTCGTGACAAATATGAAGGTAAAACTCCTTTGTCCGACACCAGCTTTACATCAGAAGAATCTTCATATGCCTTGAATATTTTTTCCTATAAATCTGATATTGAAGTGCAGTTTTTTGAATGTTATGAGAATGCTGATGATGAAGAATTCTTCGATGCTTGCAACGATGAAGCTGATGTTTCGTATGAAGAAATTAACGTTGCAGACACAAACTCGAAAGAGTCTGACGATTCAAGTGATGAATCTGAACACGAATTTGGTAACAAGACCCAGGTTGACGACAAGAAAACATCTATGGAGTCACCCATGCGCGAAATTCATGGCCATACCAAGCCAGTATGACAGAAGGTATCATATTACCATATTCTACTGAACTGATTGAACTTGCACCTAGCAGATTTGTGCATGTTTTAAAGTCACTTGGAGAATCGGAATTAGTGGAATTCACTAAACTATTGCAGGAGTATCAAGATGTTTTTGCCTGGTTGCTCGATGATTTGAAGGGTATACATACAAAATTCGGAGAGCACCGTATTGATCTTAAGGAAGATGATGTTGTACCTGTTCGACAGAGACAATATCGTAAGTACTCTCTCATGGTCAAGGACGAACTTAACAAGAACCTTAAGGCAGGTATAATCTATCCCGTCTTAAGTAGTGAATGGGTTTCACCCATTGTTGTCGTCCCAAAGAAGAAGACTGGCAAAATACAAATATGCCAGGATTTCCGCAAACTCAATGCTGCCACAAGGAAGGACCATCATCCTCTACCTTTCACTGATTCCATCCTAGATCAGGTTGCTGGTCAAGAGCGTTACAGTTTCTGTGACGGCTTTTCTGGATATAATCAGGTTGGAGCGTGAAAGTAGGATTGTTCAAAGACCACCTTCACTACGGATTGGGGCACTTATGCCTACAACAAAATGCCCTTTGGTCTTTGTAACGCTCCAGCGACTTTTCAGCTAATCATGATGTTAATTTTTGCTGGCTTTCTGAGAACTTTTCTTGAAATATTTATTGATGATTTCTATGTATACAGTGATATAAAGACACACCTGCAGAAGCTGAAATTAACATTGCAACGGTGTCGAGATACTTGTTATCTCTTCATCCAGAATAATCTTTTTTTGGTTTGAAAGAAGGAATACTGCTCGGACACAGAATATCTAACAGAGGAATAGAAGTCAACAAAGATAAAGTCGATCTTATAAAGAATCTCCAGATACCAACCAATTTACGTGAACTAAGAGCTTTCTTAGGACATGTTGGCTATTACCGGAGATGTATTCAAAATCACCGGAGATTTATTCAAAATCATGCTTCTATTGCTGCCTCTCTTATAAATGTACTGAAGAAACAAGTGCAATACTTGTGGACGAATGAACAACCGAAAGCATTTGAAGAACTTAAGCAAAGATTGATCAATGCTCCTATTCTGAGACCACCAACTGGGATATTTTATTTCATAGTTATGTGGATGTTTCTGCATTTGCTATTGGCGTCTGTCTAAGCCAGAAGGATGACCAGAAGAAGGATCATCCCATCTACTATGCAAGTCGACAGCTCAGTGCATCAGAGAAGAATTATTCAGCTACAAAAAGGGAAGCACCTGGCATGATTTTCACTATTAAATTTTTTTGGCATTACTTGCTGGGATATGCATTTATTTTTCATGTGGATTATTATGCTCTTAAGTATCTTGTAAATAAACCAGATCTATTAGGACGAATTGCTCGATGGGTTCTACTTTTGTAGAAATTCACTTATCAAGTAGAGCTTCGTCAAGAAAAATATCATACGAATGTTGATTATCTATCGCGACTCAGCACCTGAAAAATTGAAGACCCTATCAATGATGATTTTCTAGACGAACATTTATTCGAGATTTCATCTACAAATTTGCTATATTCTGGTATCATTACTTATCTTAAGGACTTCATCATATGTATTGAGAGTAAAGGATCTTCATCAAGAGTTAGCTGGTATTGGAGATGCTCTTAAGAACACTGAACTTGTTCAAATAGTCTTAAATGGACTTAGAGATGAGTATGACAATATTGTGCAGACTTATGCTGTCAGGGAGGATCTTCCATCCTTGGAGACACTGCAAGGTGTTCTCATTGCTGAAGAAAGCAGGCAAGAGAACAAGATGTTGAGGATCAACAGACTTTCATTGAAAGATGGTGGAGATGACAAAGCACTCTTCATCAGAGACAATTCAAGAGACAAGGGCAAAAGACAACAACACTTCAAGAAGGACAAAGCCAAGGAAGGTGGTGAGGATCAGTCCTCACAAGCTACAACATCCAGTGGCAAGAAGAAGCTATCAAGGATCAAGTTTTTTTTCTATGGCAAGAAAGGACACTATGCATCAAAGTATTTTGAGAAGAAGAATCAATCTAAGCAAGCTAACCTTACTAATGAGGACGAGTGTGAGAGAGTTGAGAGTGAAAGAGAGGATTCATTCTTATGAGACCAAGATTCTTCAGGAGGATCTGTGGCATAAGAGATTGGGACATCCCAATTTCAAAGCCATGCAATCTATGGTCAAGGAAGGAAAATCTGTTGGACTACCAAAGACACTGTCAAAGGAGCTTCTACCTTGTGAAGCTTGAGGAGGAGCAAATTGCTTTGTTTTCTTTGTAGATGATTATACAAGATATTCTTGGATCTATATGTTGTCTTCTAAAGCCATGGCTTATGATGTTTTTCTTACTTTCAACCTTATGTAGAAAAGCAGTTTCCTTTCAAGTTGAAAGCTTTGAGAAGTGATAGTGGAGGAGAATACACCTCCAATAAGTTTGAAGACTTTTGTGAGAGAGAGGGAATTCGAAGAGAATTTTCTTGTTCATATATTCTTCATCAAAATGGAGTTGCAGAGAGAAAAATAGAACTTTGTGTGAATGTGCAAAAGCCATTAGACTAGAAGCTTCTCTACCTAAAGAGTTTTGGGGAGAGGCAGTTGCATGCAAACTATCTTTGTAATAGGCTTCCTAATCTTGCAATAGGAGGAAAAACACCATTTGAGATGTTGTATAAGAAAAATCCTAAGGTAGATCATCTTAGAATTTTTGGATGTGTATGCTTTGTGCATGTGCCTCTAGAAACTAGGAAAAAGGAAGATCCTAAAGTGGTGAGGCCAAGGCTTGAGCAGGAGCAAATTCAAGCTACCACACCAAGATCTTCAAGAGCAAGATCTGAGCCAAGGAGACTCACATATGATGAAGAAGGAAGGAAAGTGGAAGGTGGAACTTCCTATCATGCTCTCTTCATATTAGATGAAGAGCCTAAACATGTCCAAGAAGCTCTTCAATCCAAGATGTGGGTTGAAGCAATGACCCAAGAGTTTGAAGCCTTGATGTCAAACAACACATGGGAGCTTGTGGAGCCACCAAACAATGTGCATGTGATTGGATGTAAGTGGGTTTTCAGAATCAAGTATAATCATGATGGATCTATCAATATGTATAAAGCAAGACTTTGTGCCAAAGACTATTCACAAATCAAAGGTCTTGACTATGAAGACACCTTTGCACCAGTTGCAAAGATGGTAACAATTCGAATACTCATAACTCTTGCATGTTTTCACAATTGGAGTATGTTCCAGCTTGATGTTTCTAATGCATTTCTCAATGGTTACCTTGTAGAGGAGGTTTACATGGAGCAACCTTTAGGTTTTGTGAAAGAAGGTGATGAATCAAAAGTTTGTCTTTTGTTCAAAAGTCTCTATGGACTCAAACAAGCACCAAGGTCTTGGTATGCAAGGCTCAACTCCTATCTCATATCACTTGGATTTTTTCTAAGTGAATATGATCCTTCTCTGTATTATAAGTTTGTAGATAGTTTTGTAATCATTCTTCTCATCTATGTAGATGATATCATTCTTTGTGGAAATAATGAGAAGCTATTTGAAGAAACTAAGCATGCACTTGGTAGTGAGTTTAAATACAGGACTTAGGAGTTCTTCACTATATTCTAGGCCTTGAAATAGTTTTTTGGAAAGGTCAAGCATTTATAAGTTAAAGTAGATATGCACTTTCCATGCTCAAGAAATTCCAAATGGAAAACTGTAAAGGCATAAATACACCTATGGAGCACACTGTAAAAGTTCCTATGAAAGATGATGAAAAATCCTTTGTGGACGTCACTCTTTATAGGAGTCTTATTGGCTCACTTATATGGTTAACAGTGACTAGGCTTGATCTAAGCTTTAGTGTTCATAAGCTAAATCAACACATGCAAGATCCAAAGTTATATCACTAGAAGTTGGCTAAAAGAATCTTGAGGTACATATCTTCTACCTTAGATTATGGATTATTCTACAAGGGAGAAGATCTGACTTTGATTGCTTTTTCAGATTCAGATTTTGCAGGAGACAGGTTGGATAGAAAATCCACAAGTGCTTACACTATTTTTCTTGGAGGGAACTTGGTTTCTTGGCTATCAAAGAAGCAAGCAACTATTTCATTATCATCCTGTGAAGGTGAGTATAAATCTCTTACGACCACAACAAAGGAGGTTTTACGGATCAAAAGGCTACTTCTGGAGCTAAAGTGTTATGCAGATGAAGATCTTCCAATTATCAAGAATGACAATATTTTTGCTCAGGCTCTTGCAAATAATCCAGTGTTCCATGCAAGAGCAAACACATCGAGGTAGCTCATCATTTCGTAAGAGAAAAAGTCATTGGGAGAGAGATCTCACTGGAGCATGTTGAATCTTCAAATTGTGTTGCAGATCTTCTCACAAGCCATTACTCAAGAATGTCTTTATCAAGATGAGGTCTAATCTTGGCCTAATTTCAAAGTCTATGTTGGATAGGAACATAAATTTTAAGGAGGAGTGTGAAGATTAGTAAAATATTATCTTCCTATCTTAAGTTTTGGGCCATGTCCATGGTTATTTGCATTGTAATCTATGTTGTACATAAAAGGTATGTGAATTGAGCACATGACCTTCTAGAATAGGTCGAGTTTGAGTTAGGTAGATTCAATTTTGATGACATGCAAAAGTTTAGATAGCATGCAATGTCTTTCTGTATGCATGCAAGCCACATGCAATCAGTGCATGCAACATGCAAAGTGATTTCTGTGATCTACACATGTCTAGGCAGTTTTATGAGTTGACATGCAGTACATGCAATATTTGTGCATGTAGTTACACATGTGGTGGGTGAGTTAACTCAGTTAAGTGGACTTTCCATGCAACTCCACTGTAGGAATTCAAGTCTCTCTCATGTAGGGAAATCTTGGCATGTTTTGCCATATTGTGAATAATGAGATTTTGGTGTTTTGGACTCATTCTCTCTCTACCCGAGTTTTCTATCATTGATTTTCTCTTTCCCATACTGAGCACTTAGAATTATTTCCGACATTCAATTCTCATAGTAAGAAGTTAGATTTTTCAGTCAGATGTATGCCATTGTGCTCTTGCCATAGATTTTTCAAGTATACTGTTCTCTGATCAATCTTGTGCAATCACAACACCTCAGTAAGATCCTGTAGGGTGTGTGGTGAAGTTCACACGTGCTAAAAACTTCACAGTCTGCATGTGCACAATCTATTGATGTTTATTTTCGCTTGCATTGTCAAGTCAAAATTCAAGTTTGGATGCTATTATATATATATCAACTTGATATAATTCAGTTCTTATAATATATATGGTTGAATCCGATTTGCAAAATCAAGTGCACTATGAAAGGAGGCTTAGTGGCAATTCAAGTCTATTTTTTTAGTGAATGTGCTATTAACAATGCTCTCTTTCCTAATCTATGAGTGTTGTTTGAGATTATTTTTCATGTGTCATTAAGGTCCATCTTTGAATCATAATCGATTGGCTGAGATTATAAAGCATAAGTTTTACTATGCCACAGTAATTAATCTTCTTATGTTGGCTTTTTTCACAACACCTTCTCTCCCCCTAGAACATGAAGTAAGGAGTCTTAAAACACATTGTTATTGTCTCAATATTGGGAGCAACAAATGCATGACTTCAATTGATTTTCTTTCTATGAATATGTAATATCTTATTTTTTGTTGATTTTTTATTTTCTGTCATGTTTTTGACTACATCTTTTTCTCTTGCATATTCTCATGTTTGCGGTAGATTGGAATTGAACTTTAAACCTCAAAGAAAAGAAAGAGTTTTCACCAAGTCCCAACTTATTGAAGGACCTTTTTCACCACATTTGTAAAGTCAACATATTTAGAGATGTTAAAGCTACATTAAGGCCAAATAAGCAAGAACTATTTGTATGTCGTTCACGTTCATCCGTGAACAAAATGAACATGAAAGGTGTGTAGGAATACAATAACATAAAAAACAACAATCTTAATATGAGAATGTTTGATGAGGAAATTAAAATATCTAGCTACTTTAGTCACATAGACAACTTTTCAACACATCAAGGAAAATCCAGTAGTGAGGACATTGAGGACAGGAGGTCCTACAATAAGTCATCCATGCTAATATTTAGAACATACATTTTTTGGTGAAAGTATGTTGTTTAAGAAGGAACTTTGCATTACAATATTATAATATATTAGCATAGTGAGAAATACTAGAGAGAGAGTTGATATAACGATCACATAATCGTACATTTCATTGAGATCCATGTGATTTAAAAACAATTTTATGTTGGAGCTCATGAGGGACAAAACATTCTTAAACAAAATGACCCAAACCTATTTTACACTCCATTCACACCATTCTTTGAAACAAAGGCAAGGTCGTAAGTGACTCCAAGTGCATAACTCAAGGAAAAGAAAAATCTTTAGTTTGGATGTATGGGTAGTTGTTCATGTTAATTTCAGATTGACATGAAGTAGCGACATGTAAGAGATTGATATCATGTATTTACAAAAACGAAAAAACCTAATATGAGAAATAGCATAAATGACAAATTGAAATTTTCTAGAATCTTTGGCATTAATGATAAAAGTTGGTTATTGTTCGATGCTATGACTTGTACGTTGGGAAGGAATAATTGTATTACAGACGGGCAATTGTTTGCAGATGAACTAAAATTTAAGTTTAACATGATGGAAAAACGCAGGGTTTAATTCATCATCAAAACACATACTAATGCTTGAAAGACTTAATATAGCAAAAAACAGGTGTCCTTGATGTAGATATACAGACGAAACTATGGACCGTTTTTTTAATTATTCTCACAAAATGATATGGGAAAGCTTGATGCTTAAGATGTGGCAAGTTCAGCTGAATGTCATTGGAGATAATGTATTCCTTCTTTGGGTGCTTGACATCGTGGAATTTTGGTTTGCGGTCAAGGCCTTAATCTGTAGGAGCATCTGGAAATATTAAAATGAGGTCATGTACAAGGGGCAAGGTACATTGATGCCTTTAGCTAGATCAATAGAGGAAGTTAAAAGGTCTTTTTCTCTTACTCTGTCTAACAAGAAGCATCCAATGTGTCAAAAGCTATGTGCAATGAAGAGAAAGCAATCAAGAGCCCACTCGGAGAGTTTTCAAGAACTTTGTCAGTTGCAGATATACTTTTCTCAAAGAGTCATTCATGTAAATTGTGCTAGAATCAAGACTGTTACTTCTACGTGATGTTCTGTACATGGGAAGTCATGGCAAGAGCAGTTGAGACAATAATGATGTATATCTATAAAATGCTGCTCTTTGCTCTCGACAGGAAACAAAATGAAGCTGATTATTTCTACTATTGGTACAACAAAGAAATCTTCTCACTGAAACTTACAAGAATCCACAGCCACAACCTTAACGCTCTTGGGAATTCATATCACACATGAGTTGACCTATTTTTGAGAATTTTCTTACAGCGCAACTACAAATTCATCTTTTAGCAAGTAATAACTTCTAATTAACCAAGGCCACCAAAGAAGCTTTAGATAAATTCAACTTCCAAATAGCTTCTGCTACTCTAACATAACATACCTAAAGAGTTTGTTTCTGGTTCGACCAAAAGAAAACTACACCATAGTTTCCACTCAACAGTCTTATGTTTTGATCAAAACATATTGTAATATTATATTTCACTTCTGTGGGAATACATTGCAGATTAATTTACACTTAGTTTCTCAAACATTTCTGAGAATTCTTGAAATTATAACCCTGAGGCAACAAAATGGCATGGATACTGGTTTCGAAAACAAAATTGCTTCAAAACTATCACAACCTTTAAGCAAATATATTTCATTTTCTAAAATAACAGACTAACACATAAGTTTGCCAAGAAACAAGTGCACAAATACAAACTGTGTAGTGCATGGGAATTTTCAAATATATGCAACAAAACAGTTTACATTTTGCTGGAACAATGTGTCAGGTATAGAATATATGCCATCATTTCATCTTTCAAAACCCTCCAAAGTGCCAGCCTCCGAGATCAATAATGAGAAGTATTGAGGACATAATATGATTCTATACACCCACTGAACTGATCACTCTATAACACTACGTTTTAAATTGACCATTACAAGGTAAAGCAATTTGCCCGCAGATATTGCCATCCTTTTTAAAGCTACTGAGTGCGTTTCCATACTCAAACATTTCAACAAGGGCTGGAAAAACTGGCAAAATGATGGCATATGCTTTCGCCAGATCAACCACCTGTGTTGCAACAACTTTCGTTGCAGATGGTCTAGATTCATCTCTGTCTGTCAAAAAGCCAATATTCAATATGTCCTGCCTGCAGAAAAGAGTGTCAGAATGTACAAGCAAGCCAACCTTTGAAGATTCTATCACTAAAGCTTCTGATAGATTGTCTTTGCCAAGCTTTGGGGATTCCTTCAATTCTGTTTTTCTCTAATAAGTCAGCAAATAAAATGACAAAAATCTTGAAATTTCTGCCTGCAGTTGACGTTCCTTCCTACAATTTGCTAGCTCAGCTTAGAAATTAATTTGCAAGGGAAAGACTTATCCCAGATAGAATAGATAAAAAAACATCCAACACAGAAAAAGGTTGGCCATGGTTGGCATGTTGCTCTATTACGGATCCCTGTTTCTTTGCTTTAAACTTTGATGCATATAGAGAGTGGAAGAAATCTACTTGCAAGCAATGATCACCACTGACAAGCTAAGATGAGTTTATTTCAACTCAAGACACTTCTCGTGGTCTTTATGGGCACATGGTGCCATGCAAATTAAGGATCAAACTTGCAGGCCAAAGGGCTAAGAAGACTTGGCGACTGGATTCGTGGTGCTGGTTGAGCTCCCCAAGTTTTTGTTTGTCGGACTCCCCCTATAGTTCTGCTATGATTTAGCGCGCCCCCTCTGTTCTGGAATATAATGTTGTCTGGTAAAGCACACTTTTTGGACTTAGTTTTTATTTTGCTGATTAAGCTTGGTAAGCCTGGCATAATCAGTATAGCTCCCGGATATGGATCCCGGGAGTTGTCCCAGCTGGCAAAATCAGGTTAGCTCCTAGACATAGGTCCCAAGAGCTGACTAAGCCATGACTTGAGCTCCAGAGCTAGCTCATGACTTATGACGACTTGACTAGCTCATCACAGGAGGCTCAGTCCTTGACTTCCTACCTTGCTCTGGGACCTTTGGGAGTGTCACCACTCCGAGTCTTACAAGGCACACTGGATGCACCTGAGTCAACTTTACAACACCTACTACTGACAATTTCCAAAGAGTTTTGCAATTTCAATCTTGATAAGTTATAACATTCAGTTGCACTAAAGCCAATGGCAACTAAGTACTCAACACTGAGCTACAAGCATGTCTTATTTAGGAATCAACAATAAGGACTTAGGAGTCAAGTGCCAAGAGTTTGGATGCAATAATCCATTGATTATGGTCTACAATTTACATAGCTGAAATTGCACCCTGAAAAAAAATCTAGCACTTGCTACAAAAGGCCAAGAATAAAATGCCTACCTTCGTGGAGCATAGGAGGTGAGATTCAAGGCTTATTTAACAAAGTTTGTGGGCCAGAATTTAGTGGATTTTGCAGCCAATCAAGCACACCATCCTTACTGGAAAATTTAAAGATCCTATGCCCAACAGCAAGGACATTTGACGGGAAACTAAAGTGGCATTCCAAGAAAGCTTGGAGCAGATTGGTGCGAGCTACAGGACACGGATTCGGACAGCCAATGAATTCTCCTACTTGCTGATTAGCCAATGCCATTATCTTGAAGCAAATTCACAAATTATCTTATGTACAATGGTGATCGTCAAATTTGGATCATTTCGAGCGTTGGGATAATCAAATTTGGATAATCAAATTTGGATCATTTCGAGCGTTGGGGGTTTGTCCAAGAACTTGGAGATTTAACCACCGTCTATAGGCCATCAAACCTGAGGATAAACTAGCTTCAAGTGCACACAATTCATTGGTTGTCTCCTTTAATGTGTGAAATGTCTCTCCACTTATTAAGAAAAGTTTTGAGGACCTTAGTGTTTCTATCTTTTTCCTTGCCATGAAACATAGGTGGTCGAAGATCCTTAAACAAAGCAGGTCTATGCCTTATAATGGATTGCATGCAAGTTGCATCTTTACTGAAATAGGGGGCTGTCCTAAGCTCTCAAAATAGAAAACTTGCATAAGATCCAGAATCTTAGAGGCTGTTGTATGCTGATTTTACAGCCAATCTGCAAAATCAAACTATTGACTGGTTAGCTATTGGCTGTCCCGATCTAACACACGGTATTTGCTCTTGGATCCTCGTATTAACAAGGAAGATCTACTGAGAAAGCATTTCTGAAGGGGTTGCTACCCGAAAATGAGTTGGAAAGCCGTAGGAAGCCTAGGAAGAACTTGTGATGGATAAGTCGCTGCTTCATCACATTTCTAACTATAAAGAAGCTATTCTAGGGCTTAAGAATATCAATGACTATCAGAAAGTGAGAGCTTCATTAGAGGTTTGCGAGAGGACTACAAAGTGAAGGTTTAGGGTAACTCTCCAAAGACTCTCGATCGTGCAATCAAGTTTGCCCAAATCTATGATATTCAATAGGCCAAAGAAAAGCAAACCAGAAGCAAATGAATCCTCTTGTTAGTAACCAAAGTCTTTTGTTTAAAAAAAATGTTCAAGAGGAGAAATTTTGAGAAGTTTAAGCATGACAAGCAAGAGCAGCCCAAGAAGACTAAACCCGCAATGGTAGAACCATGGAAATCTAATGACTATGCCAAAGCAAAAAAAGCAAAATTTGTGTTTTGCGTGTATAGGTAAGGGGAATAATCGTAGGCAATGTCCTAACGGGCCATGGAAAAGCACAGGTTTTGCTAAGCCAGTCACTCAGCAGATTCATTTTGTTCAAAACCTACACTTTCCAGCAAGTTCAAGAGTTACTGAAGTAGAGGTTTTGCATGAGGATGCAGCTCATGCATATCAGTGATTTGCTGATATGCATCTTCGTGAGACCTCAAGCTTTGGGCTTCATAATTTAGTACACACGCAACGTAAGATTGGGGGTAAGAGAGTGAAGTCATGGTCGATGGCGGAGCTACTTACAAAGTCATCAGTTAAGGCCTAGTAAGCATAAGTATATTGTGTCTTTAGCTAAAGGGAAAGATAAATATTTTTGCAAAACTATGATTAATAATCTTGAGATAGACATCCAAGGTTATTAGAATCATATTCATTTTCATACCATAAACCGTCCTTGGACGTGATTGGCTCTACAATCTAGGGCCTGCACTCCAAAGCAGTTACCAGAACAACACACTTGGCGGAGCTGCATGGAGAGCTTGATCTAGCAAACAGTCCATTGACTTGCAGTCCCAAGCTCAGACCACTCATCGACAATGCTGACTATCAAGTACTTTGTGATTTCCAGTCTATTTCAGATGATTGTCTTTATAATATCACTCACCGGTTCGTTTTTTATTTAACGCAGTTGTTGGTTAGATTTTGAAATGTTTTTTTAGGTACACCTATTTCTAAGCCTCCCTATAGATTAGCCATATGAAAAAGTTTTTAAACAGCTCCTAGAATACCTTAAGAAAAGCCAAATACAACCTAGTAAGTCATCTTAGGCATCCCCAATTCTCTTAGTTAAGATAGTAGCACTCAAATCACATGATTCACGACAAAGCTTGGTTAAATACACCTGAAAAGTTGAGTATTCACAGCCTAGAAGAACCTAATAGAATGTTAACAGGTAAGAGTGCACACAAAAAAAGTGATGTTTTCAATAAAGGTGGCAATAGATGATGTGTGCAAAAAGAAAGAGATCTAGAATGCAAGTCAAAGAATGGCTATTTTCATACACATGACTCATGAAAATTAAAACCAGCAAAACTAATTTCTTGACTCTGGAACAATCATCTAGTAAAGAATAACTGCAAATGTATGCCAGCATTCAATTTCAAAGTATAACACAAAAATACTTACATGAGATATTCCTATCACAGTGCACCGGTTCTCAGCTTGTCAATCACTTTGACTAGCTCATCGTACTTAGCACCTGCAACTTCACCAACTAATGCCTTGTTCTTAAAAATCTTGAATGTCGGTACAACCCGCACACCAAGTTCCTTTGCCAATGGCTGCCAAGAAGACATCAACAGTCGTCTCAGGTCAAACATAGATAAAAGAAGACACATTGAATGAAAGACCTGTCAACTAGAACTGCAATGCTCACTTATCGAATTAGAGTGGGAAACTTAACTCTAGATATCAAAAGCATGACAGATACACTTTTTTTCTCTATTTGATAGCCAGAATACTGTATTTCAACAAGCAAAATTTTTACGGAAATGAATATCCACCTAATGACAATTAAAATTATCCTGCAATAAAAAAGCAACATCATCATAATCATTCCACAATTCAGCTGAGTATAGCAGATTGTTGCCATCACATACACTGATCATAATCTCCTAGTTTCAAGCAGAAACGAATTGGTGCAGTCAGAAGTTTAACCTTGTTTTGCTGATTGCAATCAATCTTAAGAAAAATGACGTCTACATACTGCTCAGAGAGTGCAACCAGCTTGGGATACATAAGTTTACAAGGACCACACCTGACAAAAAGCATCCACATTCAGTCCAAATGTTTATAAGTATGTGCTTGAAATACTAATCAACAACAGGTTACAAAATTGACTAAGCTTTATAACTGGTTGGAAATTAAAAAATTTAGTGAAAATCACCTATGACTATGCAAAGTAGTAGGTAGTCCAACCGCTATTGTATCAAACACTGGAACTACTTTGATCTAGCAGCAGCTGCAAGGCGTATTTACTTTCATATATATCCAGGCGCATGTCGATGTGTTCGAGAATCCATTTTTCCTGAGCAGGGAAAGCTAGAAGTAGAAAGGTGGGACAATCATAATACAGAATTTCATGTGGCAATACTAAGAACTCCCATAAAAGCAACCCTCGACTGTTAGATTCTAGCAGCAGCATCAATCTTGGAAAGTAGTAATGGGGCTAAACTTCAAAGTAAGAAATTGTATGTATATGTGTGACCACAATTCCTTTCAGCATTGGCACCTAAGATGTGAACCTAAGATCTAAGAAGATTCAGATCATGTTTTATGGCACATCTCTCCACTTAACAACTTCCTTGAGCATATATGATGAATGAATAACTCCCTTGAGCAAATAAAATAAGAGATTGTAACGGTCATAATCGTAAATAAGGATATGTCCGTCCTGACTATTCAACCTTCACTTTGCCCATCCTGAGAAAAAGAGTGGTTCTTTTCGGATGTGTGCAGATTATCATGGTCTCATGAACAATACGATTAAACACAAGTATCTGATGTCAGGAATAGATGATTTGCTCGATGCATTGCAAGGCACGACCATCCTTAGCAAGATCCAACGTAAGACAGGCTACTCTTAGATCCGCATAAGAGCGGAGTATATTCAAAAGGTAGCTAATTGAATCTGAAATGGACGTTAAACTGTTCAGAGGAAAATTAAGCTTACAATACTAGATCCAGTTTGCCAGAGACGATACTCTTATATGCAACAAAATAAAAAAATTAAGCTATGAAGCATACCACTGAGTGTACATGTCCAGCACAACAAGATTATTGCCCACGGCTTCTAAAGTTGGCCAGAAGTTATCCTTGTCCACTTCTGTCACACCCCCGACCAGTGTTTCAAAGCTCGCCTGCTGTGCAGAAGCTCGAGGGCTGGTGGATACAACATTTGGCTGCTGTTTGTGCCACGAGGCTTGCGCAGCCTCACATTTCAGCGGACGAAAAGCCTGTAGCAACAACAAAGAGCAGCTGTCTGTCGTTCGAACTGCGAGTGCAGGAAAACCAGAGCGCGTGGAGGAAAAGCAGGCTGCTGCTGCAGGTGAAGGCGAAGCCAGAGCTAGCGCAGGCGCCATCTCCCACCTCCTACGATCCAAAAGGCAGCAGCAGTCTGAAGCTGGATCGATAAAGGGAGACTCTTCTGTCTTCGTTTTCCCGTCGTTTTCTCGACTATTTTACACAGCATTCTGAATGGCTGTGAAGGGTTATGACAGTCCAAGGATGTCCCTGTATCCCCATAACGTTGACGCATATGGTATACATATTTTGACGGCTTTATATCTATAGATATAATGCCTTTAATATGGAATGAGGGATTTCTTTATGACAACCCCTATTGCTAAAGGAATGTTAAAGTAAATTAATGTATACTTTGTGCCTATTATTGTTCACTTTTTTTTTTTTTACATACAATGTCATTTATGGAGCTAGATGTCATTACATAGTGGTTGGTATTCGAGCCTGCACCTTTCGGGTGGCAGTCAACAACTCTACCCAGTGCACCCCACCCCGCTGTGATGGACTTCCGCCCACTTTTTGGGTAGATTAAAAAGCAGAATAGGCATATGTTTTTTTTAAAAAAAAAAGTGTTGCGCCTTCCAGCCTTCGCGTCAGGCGTCAGGAATCAGGCTGTCATGTGGCGGCGTCAGAGTGGTTGAAAAAAGTCAAACTGCTCATCATGCTTCATAATGAGCATGTAGAAATTTTCAAAGTATCCATTATGCAATGGAAAGCGTCGGGCACATGCCATTTTGCCCAGTTCGGCTTTCTAGAAATTTTTTAGGCAAGGCTCGGATTTCTAGAAAAAATTTAGGCGAGTCCCGGACCTAAATTTTTTTGGAACTGAACCGGACAGAATGGCATGTGCCCGACGCATTCCATAGTACAAAATTCTATACAATTTAGTATTTACCCATGTCAAAAAAGAACAAGAAGAAGAGAAAACGCAAGCTTGAGAGAGAGAACGCTAACTATTCAATACTTGATGATTGATATTCATGCTTCAATGCTTGAGATGTAGGAATATGAACAACTATTTATACTAAGCAATTAGGTCTATGTCTGTCACCTATGTGATGGATATCATATATGTAGTTGCAAAAAATTTGCCGTTCCTGGCAACTTCCTTGGGTGTTGATGCCACATGGCATTAATCATGACCCACTATGTGCAACATTTTTATTGAACTAAGGTTCAAAACACATTGGCCAAGCATTTTGCCTCGTCTGCGTGAGGGGAGATGTGTCCTCTCTCGTGACTTGTGCAAGATAGGTCCTACAAAGTTCTCTATTGTGCATGACATGCTTTTTGTGGATCATGGAGGATCTCTCTCTCTCTCTCTCTCTCTCTCTCTCTCTCTCTCTCTCTCTCTCTCTCTCTCTCTCTCTCCATAATGTATAAGTATTGTCTCAGCGTCCCATAACTAGATTTACAAATAGAAATTAATTTTTTTGTGAAACAAAGGTGGACAACAACAATTGGCAGAGGCGACATTTTACATTCGTAGACATGTATTCCTCCCTCTCTCGACAAGTTCCAAACACAGTTGAGAATGGGGATTCATTCTAGCTCACTTCTTTAGAGTTGATTAGAGATTGTTAGTGCGCTTATTGCTTATTAGTAGTTGTGCTTAATTCAGATTTATTTAGTCACTCGAAGATAGCTTAGAGTACGCGGTTTCGATATGCAAACTTGTTGTACTCATTTACATCTGTTTCGTTTTCATACTGAATCAATAGTATCTTTTTATTGCATTTAGGTTCGTCTCAAAATGTATGCATTTCTGTAGTTCTTCGTGATTGATTATTTGTCTGATAATTCAATGCTTAAATGTTTGGCTACGTAATCACTGTAGTACTAATGATTTCAAAGTTAGTTACTATGAGATCGAACGTGATTTTTATCACTATTGTTTTGTTCAAAATTGATAGGCGTAGTTATGCATAGAGAAAGAGGAAGATACTTTATTCCGCTGCACACGATAAGTTTAATTCATTGTCGTTCGAATTATTTTTATTCGATTCTATTCTACCTATCGTTTTCACACCTCTTTTCAACATGGTATCAGAGCGTTGATTCTTCAAGGCCTAATACTATATTAGAGCGCAAGCTCTTATACTTGATATCTTTCACGACATCAAACTATTTTTCAGTTCGAATCAATTTGTTTCGGTATCAGAGAATTGATTTTCACAGCACAATATCTCTCTTAACGTCGACAGACTAAAGTTCTAGATGGATTCTCAAAGTAAAGTCAGTCTTATCGCAGACAAGCTGAATGGATCCAATTATCATTTATGGAAATTTAAGATGAATACCTTGCTAATCACCAACGAGTTGTGGGATGTTGTCATAGGTACATAAGTGAAGCCTGAAGACGACACAAAAGACTCAAAATGGAAATCGAAGGATGGTAAAGCTTTCGCGCTTATTATCCTTAATATATCAAATACTCATATTGGCCACGTAGTTGAAGCCAGAACTTTGAAAGAAGCTCGGGACATCCTGAGCTCACTATATGATGTGAGAAACATAACTACCAAGTTACATCTTCGAAGAAAATTCTTCACACTCAAGATATTGAATAATGATTCTCTTCAAAATCATATTAACCAATTTAAGAATCTCTTGCAATAGATGGACGCTGTCGGATTAGTCATAGACAATCAAGATGCAATTATGACATTGCTCTCAAGTCTGCCTTCTACATATGAGAACTGAGTGATGATCATCACGACACACTCAAATTTAACTCTTACCAGAGTTATCACTATGTTGCTGCAAGAAGATAATTGAAGAAGTCAAGACACTTCGTCTACCTCTTCATCTCATGCTTTATATGTCAACAAGGGCTCGAAATGACAAAAGCAGAAAACAAAAGTAGTAGTCTATATCGAATCAACAACAAACTCAAGGTCAAGAACAATCATCGAATTCACATTTGTCGAAGAAGAAGATGTTTTGTAGATATTGCAAATGCAATAACCATGAGATCCAGGATTGCCGAATTCTCAAAGCGAAGAATGCAGCCAAGCAACCTGATCAACAACCAAATACAGTTACAACATTTTCTGAAGTCGAAATGGATGAAGACACTTTTATGGTCAAAGACAAATGCGAATTTGAATGATTCATGGTTTCTGGATTTTGGAGCTACTCAATATATGACCAATCATCGTGAGATTTCCCATTCCTATACGCCTTACAGCACAAAGAAGTATGTTCATCTTGGTGATGATAGCACTCACACTATTGAAAAATGATGGGTACGAGATGTATTCGTACATATATAGAGAGTCCCAATAGGGGCAACACATACATATAGTCACATCTCATATATGTCACAGAAGGGTGAAAGATACGTGATGTAATCATACACATCCGTAAATGTGGCAACATATATGAAGGGCTATAAAAAATGCCCAAGGGCTAACGTATCAAGGGTGATGGTTAAGAGATGTAACCATACATAATAGGGCCAATGCATGACAATTTCTGACATAGTTGCCATGTGAGAGCTGATTTTTGCAGTAAAACCTTCTTTATTGTTCAATCTAGCAATCCTTTAATGCATTGTGTGTGTGTGTGTGTGTGTGTATAGCATGTATCTTCTTACTTTTTTATGAGATTTACCTTTTCTCATTAAAGCATATTTATAATATGATCTTATGAGAGCCCAAGTTTGATACTTAATAAATATCACATATAGCCATTTAAAACAATACAATTTAATTCCAACTCCAAATTTCTTGATGGAATGCTGCTTGGTTTCCAAAGGGAGGCTCGAACTTGGGACCAAAGAAACTCCAGGGAGGCCCAAGGAAACAATAAATTCATGGAGGAATTTTTGGCGAAATTTTGGAAAATCGACAAGCCTTAGAAAATATAGGACAATGGAGGGAAACTCCAAGGAGGTTTCCTTAACAGTAAAAATACTCAAAACAGTAAAAATGCTTAAACAAATAAAATGCACAAGCATGTCAGAATGTGTTTTTGATCACCTTAATGTGTGTCATCTTAAATCTTACAAGATTGGATGGTGGAATTTGAGTTTAGGAGCCTCATTATCCATTGTAATGCACAAGCACGTCAAAATATGTTTTTGATCACTTTAATGTGTGTCATCTTAAATCGTACAAGATTGGATGGTGGAGATTGAGTTTAGGACCCTCATTATCCATTGTAATTCGAGGACTTAGTTCCTTCCTAGAAATTTGAGGAGTTGTAATTTTATTGCCCTCAAAATACAAAAATATCTCAAATAGAATCTAAAATACCGAAGATGTTGGATAGAATCTTTTGACCTCTCCATAGGTTTACCATGGGTCTAAAAATGCTAGATAGAATCTTTTGCTTTTGTGTGGGTGTAAGAAGGGTGTAGAATTATAGTCCTCATGGAGATGGAGCTTGTGGCCAATAATTTCCATAACATGTCTCTAGTGGTACATTATCTATTTCATGAGGAGAGGAATGCTTGCATCTTGCGAGCACGGTTCCCCTTTGGCCCCGGTACCCTCCTGACCACATTTTTTTTTTTTTAACTCGCTGCCCGGATGCCACGTGTCCAGGCAGCCAGTTTTAATCCCATAAGCAATTTTGCAAGGGAACTGGGAGGGGATATATAGAGAAACCCACCCAATTCCTAGCATGTGTGTGTGTGTGAGCCGGGTGCTCGGCATTGGCTGCTCGGTGTCACCCCCGCTGCCCGGGACCCTTGCCCAAGACTCCCTGCCCGGCACTACCCCCGGTGCCCTGCCTGGCGCCACCCCGTTGCCCGGGATCGCGCCCCCGTGCCGCCCGCCGAAAATCGCCCACGACCTGATTTTGGCAGGCACCCGAGCACGGGCCACGCGCTGGGGGCACCGGGGCCGAACCCCTCCCACCCGGCCCGTGCTCTAAAGCCCCAGCGGAGAGGAATGAGAGAGTTAAAAAAAGAAAAAGGTAATGATCTACTTTGCTACATATGACAAGTGGCATATATTTATTCGTTATTTTTTACTTTCAATCGAGATGAGGTGGCAAAACATCATCTCTCCCCTTTCCTCACCTTTTTCAGGTTCAAATGAGCAATGGGTTCAATTGAGAAAGCTCCCATTGCTTTCTGAATATTGAGCTTCACATCCATTCCATGCTCATTACTACCAACAATTACACAAACAAACACAACCACACACACAGCTTCCTTTTTGGAAAATATTGCTCAGCTGTTTGTTGTTGATAACCTCATTATAATCCAGAGGGACATGTCTCTTAGAACACTACCTCTCACTCTTAATCGTCCAAACTCTATCACAAGTCTGTTATCTCCAGCTGCTGCTATTCATCAAAATGAGATTTGTTGGAGCAGGCATTGGGGAACCCAACGAATTCTGTATGCCCACAAAAGCAATGGGAGCCATGCAATGTATGCTTGGTCGCTGGACAAGAAGAACGAATTGAGATTGAGCAGTGTGAAAGCCCAGACAGAGGTGGCAGAAAAGAAGAAAGTTGTGGTTGTGGGAGCAGGTTGGGCTGGCTTAGGTGCGGCACATCATCTGTCAAAGCAGGTAAGTTTGGCAGATTTATCCACTTGCTAGAAGAAAATCGTAGGGGCTTTCCAAATGCTTGGTTCCTTTGCCAGCAATCATGTCCCCAACTTTTTTTAGAGTGTCCGATCATTAGCTTCTTAGAGCATGGACCATCTGGTGTGGACGACCACTTAGATTAATTTCATCAAGTATATGGACAACATGCTGATTTTTGTGCAACTGTTTTCCAAGACAACGTAATTAAACATCACCTGATTGTCTTACATTTGATGTAATTCTTTTGTTAGGCTCACTGTGTATGGGTTATACATGAAGCACTTTCTAAGGTTTCATAATCTGTCTTGAGCATTCTCTAGTAGTGGTTTATCTTCTACATAACATGGCAACCAACCCTCAACTAGAAACATACATATCAATCTGAGAGCATCCATAGAAATGTCTTTCTAGACTTGTGTTTGTGTCTGCGTGTCTATAAGTGTGTGTTTAAAAGTTCATAGCCTATTATGCGGTTTTACGAAGTTTAATCTCACAAATCAGTCACGTAGATATTGAAATGGATCAATCTAATCTTAGTTTAGGTGAGCGAGGCTTTTTGTTTTGCAAGAGAGTACTTTACAATCTTATGTACTAAAATCTCATAGCTCTCTTTTTGCCATTTGTGCATGCTTGGTTCCAATTTTTGTCCCCTTATCACAAGGTAGAAAGGTTCACGTTTCAACATTCTCATGAGTGTGTAAACGTATTGGATCAAGTGTAAAAAGGCTGCAATTATACTGCTGAGTACTCTTCCATGTTACTGACATGGGTCCAATTATAGGGATATGATGTCACCATTCTAGAAGCTGGAGCACAACCTGGAGGTTTGGTGGCTGGTTGGAAAACCTCCTCAGGGCGTTCTGTAGAGGTTGGAATCCATGGTAGATTTTCATGTCTTTCTTCAAAGGACAGATGTTCAACTTGGAGGGTGTATTTGAAAAATGATTGCCATGCGACAATAAGCATCGAGTAGTGTCTACCTTAGCTTTTCATCATGAATGGAAGTTTTCATGAATTGATTGAGATTTTGTTATTCATGAATCATTATGCTAAACATCAATAAAGTGACGTATTGTAAGTTGTTGACATTGCCGTGAGCATCGAGTTGCTGGTAGATTATAAAAAGCGAATGAGGGATGGGAAGGCCTATCCCTCCCCTTGAACCTAACGGGTACAAGAGGGGACGTCCGTCGCTCTCCCCTCAACGCATAGATGTTTTGCCCTGTTGCCCAAGCAGGCAGAAACGGATCAAACAGGTACCAGGAGCTCGTACTCTGACAGTCCCCCGTAGCAGGATCAACTTTTCTTTCTTAAAATTTTGCTGAAAAACTGAGGTACAACTCTTTCATATAAGAAAAATATATTTGACTGTCTCAGCCTTTCGGAAAAAAACCATTGAACTCAACAGTTAGTCTTAAAGTATTTTGCAAGATTGACAAAAGGTCAAACTGCAGCAAAAATGATTTTTAACACTACAGAAACTGGCAGCTTAGTACATGCCAATACTAAGATTTAAACATGCTGAAGAAAAGTAAGTAATTGCTAAATGCATTTACTCAATTAATATTTTACTTATAATCTGTTTTACAGACTGACAGATTACATATAAACAGTTGTCTGCATTGTAACACAAGATATCAACAACAATTTGTAAGCTCTGCAGTTTTGGACGAAAAGTTGAAACAGATTGTTGAAGTCAAAGTTGATATCTACAATTGACATACATGTTATTGACAAACTCAAAATCAATTCGTGTTTATGTTAGAAGGCTTTGAGATTATTCACATGTATGAACTCTCTCAGATTGAAATTTGTCAAGATGCACCCTAAACTCGGAGCCAACTATTTTCCTTTGGACACTTACACAAGTTTCAAACCTGTTGAGATAGTCAGTTCTTCACATGTGTGTGCATTTACACAGGTTTAATGTGTCCTTTGTTTCAAACACAGGCTATAAACATCAAGACTAAGGCAAATTTGGTTCCTGTCTTGCATTATTACTTTCTACGTTTTGCTGTTAAGTTGATCATTGGTTTTTGGCTCTGATAGAACTAATTTTATTGTTTTATCATGGTGTTGGCCACTTCTTTGCTCTTCACGTTTTTGCAAACTGTTAAGTAGTGATGTTTTTGTTCGTAATAGTCCTTCATGAAAGTGGTGCAGGATTGAGCTTCTCTCATCAACTGTCATGCCATCACTTTCTGGCAGGATTTTGGTATCCTTACAAGAATATTTTTGCACTTGTCGACGAACTTGGAATACAGCCGTTTACTAACTGGACACAATCAGCTCAATATTCTCCTAATGGTCTTGAGGTAAAAGTTCTCTGCAGACTGGTGTTTGTAACTGACATGCTGTCTGGGCCTATTAGCCAGTCAAACTGCTGCATTCCTTGTAGCCGTTACTTAATCTGCTCATAAGCTTCATCTTTTAAACTGAAGTTCATCTCCCTGCAGAGAAGAAAAATGATCATTAGCATTGATGAATTTTTTGTGCTTCTAAGTACACCAGATGGAAGAAATACAAGGTTAAAATCACTCCTTGGTTCATGTCGATTAACAAAAATGACAATTCTATTGATATTTTTCAATTTACCTTGTTGATCGATTTGATGTTATGATTATTGGAACTAATGTAGCAAAAAGGATGTAATTTGAGTCTCAGAACAAGAACTTGAAGATTATCAGATGAGGTTAGTAGAAAGTTAGGGACAACTTTTGTTGGTGAACAGCAATCAACGATGCAAACACAATGAGCCTCTTTCTGGGTTGGCAACTATTAGTAGGGGCTAACCGCGTTCTCTTCTACTCTTGGCAAAAATCGCTTGTCAATGCATAGCTTATCCAACTCACTGCAGAGCTCCCAAATCGCTACCAGCAACCTCCACTTTTTCCTTTTTATTGCCTAGTAGTTCTGGAAGGGTGAAAGCCATCTATCACGATTTCTTTACTATATTTTTTATTTTTCAAGTTGAGTATCATGGAGAATGCTAGTTTGTGAACAGAAATTTCTTCCTTAAGTGCAGTGTCCCGCTTGTTATAGTACAGATGAAATTCTTCCTTTTACAGGATTATCAAAGGTGCCTTAATGCGAAGGACAGGAAGGTGCCCATCTGCATCCTTGACATGGGCGTTATTTTGCACTTTGGCATTAAATGCCTGTGCAAGATTCATCCTCAGGCTGATAAAAGCATGTGCAAGGACAAGCGTAAGGCACTTATGATAATCCTGTACAAGGAAGAACTTTATCTGTACTAAGACGAGCGTAGTTCTGAGGGGAGTTCTTACAATTACCTCCCCTTTTTCAATTTTTTAAGAGGGACACCCAATCAGCATGTGCATCGAATTTATCAATGCCCTACTTTTGCATCCTTTCCCTAATGTGCCTGAACTTGGCCACATGGAGTCCAAACAGTCCTTTATTAGGCTGTGGGTCTTTGTGGTGACATTTTGATGTGGACTATTTAATAGTGTATCATTGGTGTTCAGTGTTTAAGGATTTCTCAATAATGGAACGTAAAGCTCGGCTGTTCTGTTACTTTTTCTTTTTACCCAGTCATCTCTCCAAATTTCTTTAATTGGTGATTTGCCTAGATTTGTTTCAATCGATTGGATTGGGTCTCACCTTTTACGTCAGTTATATATTTTATCAGCTCAATATCCACTTCACCATCAGCCATTTTTCCTGGGTCTTCCTTTTCCCATTCCAAATACTCCATTCCACGTACGACAATTTACAGGCAGTTTATAGAGATTCCTACCTTCTCACTTGCTAAAAGGTGCTGTTCACTATCTGTCCCATTTATGAACACAAGAACAATGGTACTTAGGTGGGTCAACATGTCTTTGCTTGTGTTGAATGTGGATAAGAGAGTATCATGGGTAGAAGATTATGTTGATAAGCTAGAAACTCCTTTTGGCTCCAGTAAGAGCATGTCAGCCCTATTTTCCTCCAATACAATAGAATGCTCAATAGCCATATTGGCCTGGTACAGCAGTTAAATAAGCAATTAATGATTTTTTTCATAAGAACCACATTTTGAACCTTGTCATAGCAATTTTTCACTCAGTCAATTTGTACCAGAACTATTGCTCTATGGCTAGCTGCACAATAGCTAAAGGGATAACATTAAGTTAAAATTCTAAAGGCTTCCTTTCTCCATTGCGATAAGTTGGAATTCCACAATCACTGTCAAGATTTTACTTGCAGGGGAGGCACAAGCTAGTAGAGGTGATCTGCTTGAGCTGTGTAAATCTTTGAGGGAAGTTTGAATGTTCTATTTCCAGAAATTTTGGCCATAAAAAAGGCTTCTAGATACTGTATAGTCTCTGATGAAGTAATTTAGTCAGGTTAAATTGTTTTCTTGCGAAAGGTCATTTGAAATCTCTTGTAATCTAGGTCTGAAACTATGCAAACGTGTAAGATTGAATGGATTTAAAAGAGCTGCGATGTAGGGCTATATCGAAATGCTTGGTTCATAAAACAATCTAAAAGTCTCTTTTAGAAAGCTTTTACAGGATATGCAACTTGGTAGTTCAGAGATCAGAGAGTTACAATTCCCAGGCCTTAAACAATATGAGCCCTCTCAGTAGTTTCCTTATTAAACACTTATATGTTTATCCTCTTTACTTTATTGGAGAAGGAATTTCAAGCTGGGTGGTGCTTTTCTTCAAGGAAGTTCACAGACATCTTACAAGCGCTCTATCTGACTGAATGAACTTTTCAGGATCAAAAAATACTTATTTTTGTGGTAGTGTTGTATATCTTTCCTCCAATTTATTCGCAAGGTTACCAGCTCTGTAGGCTGCATTAACAGGTTATCACAATCATGACTCTGCAGGCAGTATGTTATTTATTACTAATGAGCCTAGTTTTAGTTTGCGAACATTCCATAGTAACCTTAACTGGGTTGGAAGTTTAAATATTTCTTTGCAGGACAATGAAGATTTAATCTTTTATTATTGTCCAGTCCAAGTTATGAGATGTATTCTGGGTGATGTGAAATGCCCAAGTGGCATATTGTACATTGGGCTAAGAATGCTAATAAGGAAAAGAGATGACAATCTGTTTTTGATAAATTTATGCAGTTCATGTACTCTTGGCTGTTGGCTATGTATATTATTGCAGTTCCAAATCTTGTTCTTTGCACTAATCCAGGTTTGAAGAAGTTAAATGAGTCATATGAAAACCTATTCTAGACAATATTTGAAATGGCTTACAAGAGATGATGTTTTGCACTACCTTGCTCAATTTTTAGGTGGAGTCGCCGATATTCCAAGATGTACCTCGCCTGCCAAGTCCTTTGGGCACTTTCATTTACACAAAGGTTAGTTTCATGGATACACGACGAAATCTTAAATTTGTTTGACTTCTTGCAGTTCATGGCATGGGACCAATTAACCTCTATTCCCTATGATGTGGATTACTCGTCGATCTTATGGGAATTGTGCTTAATATATCATTTAAAAAATTATGGTATATGAAAGGGTAAGGGACATAAAGGCTATTACTATGATATCTAATTAAGTACCTTGGTTTTTTGCACATAGTGCATACATGTTTCGATTGTTTTAAGCTTTTTGAAGTTTCATTTTTGATGCTTCAAAACACCTCATAGGTTGTTCTTTGAAAGCATGAAAATGCATTTGGTTTATCATAAAACTATGTTAACCTTTAGGTAATGAGCTGTAAGATGCATAACAGTTTTGGGAAGGATTCATCCAGCCTCAAAATCGACTTCACTTGAAAAGTGCTCTAAAAGATCTTAGTGCTATTAGACCATAAATTAAAGATAATTATGCATGCTCAATCCAGATATTGACTCAGTACACTTAACTCTAATAAAAATTTCACCTTAATGGGTTGAAGCTTAACTTAAAATCACTTCTAGCCATCCAACTTTAAACAAACTTCCCAAGGAATTCAAGAAAACACAAAGAACGTTAAGATTTCAAGCAGCGATGGCCTCGTTGAAGTGAAAAGAGAAGTGTGAGAGACCAAAAGAACCTACTATTTTATATCTATATATTTATACTTATGTGAAATGCAGTAAAATTTTAATTTTTTGGGAAAAATCGGGTCTTCTGTTTAATTATTTTTTTGCTACTATGCTGGAATTTTTTCTCGTTAATATGCTATAGCTCTATTGTTGGGAATCGGGTGAATCCAAGGTGCATGAGCTGCTACGTCTGTCGGATTCGAGCTATCTTCGATAATCCGATGATAGTTCTACTTGATCCAATCTTCGAAGTCGCGAGGATCAAAACGGTCAATTCCGTAGACACACAGATTCGTTCGATTGCGATAACGTGTAAAATAGATCAGATGAAGAGCATTACAATCAGCAGACACTATCGGTCATAAAACAATTCAATCTATGAATTGTTTATCTGCAAACCTCGACTCAGACAAAACAGAGAATCTTGCAAGCGACACGACACAACAATACACAATATTTGCTGGAACAAATTCAATTAGTTCGAAAGAGTGTACATGTCTGAATGCTTGTAGATGCGTGATCTCTCTAAGACAATTCTTTGAAAGTCAGAGAGAGATTAAATTGGGTGCTCAATTGCGCATTAATTCACAGTCATTGGATGATTAGTCGATTAGCTATGCACTATCGTATATATATACATGGTAGTTGTACAATTAAAAGAATGCTTAATTCATGCATTTACAAGGTGGATTAAGGCACTATGTTCAGTTGTTGAGAATGGTCATCTGATAGGATGTTATTCTGTTGAAGATTTTGCCCGATCGTGAAAGATAAGGCCGGAAATCACTTAGGGTTGAAAGATGGTCGAATCGAAATAGTCGAATCGATGTCGATAGCTGATGGTTGAATAGGCTTCAACAATGACGATGGTTGATAGCCGTTGAGAGTTGTTTGACTTGGGCTCGAATCTGAAGCGCCAGAGTCAAATAGTGTCGACCTTTGTTCCGTCGTGAAAGTCGAAGGTTGTGATAGCTACCTTTGATGCTTTGTCGAGCAGACACCTGTTGGCGATTCTTGTGTATTTCTGCAGGTTGTTCGACAATCCCGTGTATTTCCGTAGACTGTGCAACTGTACAAATAATTATATACAGCAAATGAATGGATCTAGATTAGCTATAGGATTAGGGAGAGATAGAATTGAAATCCAACATCTATTGCGAATTTGTCACGTTTAAGTTGAACTCCAACTGGGTGCTATCAAAGTGTAAATGGTATGATTCTCTTTTACGATTAGGCACCAAATCAAAGCTGAGCATAGTCTGTCGTAGCTTGTTCAAATAGGTAGTTGCAACAAAGAGGCATTCTGTTGAGAACATTCTTGGAAACATCTATGCTCAACTGAAAATATTTCACAAAATGAAAGATTATAATGTCTTTCAAGACTCCCAATCCGGATAGAGCTCAAAGAATACAAAGGGGAAGTGCAATGTACGAAACCGACCCAACCAATCCTAGATCTCCTCTAATCTAGCCCCCGAGCACTAGCGAGTTTGGCAAATCACAACGATAGGAAGTGCTTACCAATCCGACAGCATAACAGCCGCAGACTCTCAATGATCCTCATGGACACGGGTGAGGGTATATATTGAGTGTAGCACCCATCCCGTCTGCCCATGCACTGAATCCACATTTAAGCGTGCTATCAGTCTATGCCTAACTCCCATGCATGTCCACTACATGTAGGTACCCCTAACCCATAATAGCCAAGACCCATGCATAAACACAGTGCATGTACACCCTATCCCATACTAGGATGCAACACACATGCCTATACCGCATGCGGGTGTGACCCCATGGTCCTACTCGACTATTATCTAGATTAGGTCCGGCCCCTACGTCCAAGGCAGCCCCTAATGGTCCAAACCCCCATTAGGGTCGTAACGTACTTCCCCCCTTATTTCAGTTCTGTCCTCGTAACTTAAAGTCCGGGAAACTCTTCTTTAGATTACCTTCTAGTTTTGATGATGCTTGGCTCTCCAATTTGGTAGAGTTTCCTCCTCTCAATAAGCATGTAAAATGGTGTACAATAGGTGCCTTTTTATCTTTGGGATGGCTCTTGCCCCTTGCTTCCTATTGGCTACTTGCAAGAAGGAAGGATTGAAATCCTAACCCTTCAAAAGAAACACAAGCTAATCTATGGTGCACAAAGAAGCACACCCCACTTACCACCCTTTGACTTTTGACTAATTACAAAACTTAGAGAACTTAAGTTAACTTAAACTTTGGCCTTCTAATATTATTTTTATTACATGGCCCAAAGTCTAGTTTATTCAAAAATAAATCATTTACAAGTGCTCATTGGGCTATGGGCTTATACACGCAGGAAGCCACGGTCCTCGCAACTTATTTCTACTACTTCTGGCGATTTTATTTATTTACACGAAAAAACCCACAACAATAGCTTGGGGGCTAGATCCGTAAGAACTAGGTTTGGTTGGGGTTGGTTTGTCCACCATCCGATTCCCTTGTGTTGCTTATTGTTGGCTTGCATATTATACGGAGTTTCTGCACAAGTCGAGAATTAATAAAGTTATGAGTACTACTAGAATCAAACAATACATTCACTTCTTTCCCTAACAACTTGCCCCTAACACGAAACAAATTGTGAGGACCAAAAGACAATGTACTGAATTGACATTCACAAGTAGTATTAATACCATCAATTTTCATCTTACCATCTGGCAAATTGACCGTCACAAGATTGGCTGAAGACTTGTTCTTCAATGGGCATTATTTAGCCAAATGGCCCACCTTGCCACAATTAAAGCATAGCCTTGTTTAAAGGCATCTCTCACTGACGTCTTAGGTTTTTTCTTTACTTTCTTCCCTGACTTGGGTTTCTGATAAACCATTGCTTCAAGTTCATCAGAAAACTTCTTAGATTTCTTTTCCAGTTGAAAATTTGTCGAGCCCTTCTCTTGCCCCTTTTGTGCTGATGCATCATTTGTAGATAGTGATGATGGCTCCTCATTGCCTCAATTATAGATGTAAGAGTAGAAGCAAAAATATAAGTTGTGGGATGAATGTTGGACATAGGAAAACACTAATCCACCGAGGAAAATGATCATCACATATTCTCGTAAACTTTTCTAACATGATGGCATATACATGCTCAGAGAACTACAAGATAATGGCTGAAAAGTGAGAATCATCGATAATGTTGAAAATCAATTAGTGGTAGGTTGTACCATCACTAGTGTAAGTCAAGGATTGTTTATAGGTTGTGCATGGCTAAATTTCAACCACTTGTCAGATCCAAGTTCTAGAGAAAAGAATCAGCTCATTTATCCATGTCATGATTTTCGAATTATTGATAGTTTATCTGTAACTTAGGCCATTAAGTTGTCTTTCACAAGTTCATCCTTATCCTCACTCATCATCCATGAGTTGAAGACCCAACTAGCATTAAGAGTGATAATTACTTCCAATAGCTCATGATTAAAGGGCTTCCCTCAGTATGCACTTGTTTTACAATCTACTATTGATAAACCAGCATACCTCCACTCTTCTATACTGTTCTCCTAATTTTTTTTCAAGGAGAAGCAAAAAAATTAAAGGCAAAGTAAAAAGAAGAAATTTGTTTTTGGCGTTTCGGAAAACCCTAACCCCAATTTACGGAATGTGCTCTGATCGTGATCTGGAACGCGTTTTGGATCACGTTTTGGAATGTGGCCTTCTTGACAATTTGCTCGAAGAATCCTCAAAGCAATATTGATTTTTTGGGAAACAGTAAGCTATAATCCTCAAGAGCCAATTTTTTTTATATCCCTAGTCTAAAAGCGCTTTGATACCAAGAACGTGATCACACATTGAGCATCTCATAATATCCAATGGAAAAACAACATTCTAAGCTTATCTGATTATAGATGAAAATATGGATTATTGGTCCAACTAAGCAGATGACCATGTGAACAATAACATAAAAGGCTTTTCGTTAGCTCTAATCATATGTCCAAAACTCTTTCTCCCTTGTATTGGCTATTATTAGATCATGCTATTTATTTCTAGAAATGTATTGTCTACAAGTGTGCTAGGATCAAAAGACAATTTATGTCTCTAGGAACTAGTTGATGGCACTCATGTTTTTGGGAGATATATGAATGTTACTACAAGAGACATTTTAGAGAAATCACAATGTTTATTTGAACGGAGAATTGCATGTCTACAACTCTCAACACATTTTATTTGTGGAAGAAGTCATGATTAGTTTTTGATGTTGTTGATTAATATTATTATCATGTATGCTCCTTTCAAGCTACTTAAAAACTCAAAATAAATTTAAAGCGTCATGTGCTTTCTAACTTCATGCATGTTACCAAAAGAAGGTAGACCCAACTGAAATGTTGATCCTTGATGTGGTAATGTAGTTTCTTCGTTTGCCTATTTGGGATCGCTTGAGTTCACTTCCGCTTATGTATGCAGGTGAGATTTTGTATAAGTTTCCCATGCTATCAACATGATTCTCAAACTGCACTTCACATATATTGTTCTAAGAATTATCTGACTTAGAATTGTTGCGAAAGGCTTGTGAATTAAATTTGTCTTGTTAAGATTGAACCATAGGTACCCAACATCTAAATTATTGTACTCATTAATTGCAATTCACAAGGATTGATGAGAAAACTTGTTGTGTATGCAGTGGTTGATTTTGATAACAGTGACAAGTCATGGCGAAAGTATGACACAAGTGAGTTCAAATGTGTTGTTATAGCATCAGATTCTAGGATTCGCTTTGGGGGGAGAGAGAAAGAAAAAAAGCTTTAATAATGTCTTTTAGGTTCCAAAAGGTACATCAGACCAACGTGAGTACATCTCAAGTATGATATTGTCTAAGGGAGCATAAATGTCTCCAAAGCAACAAATGAGCTGCCAACGAAAACTATACAGAAACTAAAGACTTAGTCTCAACTAGCTACCAAAAGCTAAATCGAATTGACCAACTAGCCACCTACTTGGCATGACTCTAGGAATGAGGCAAGAAATTCACCTAACTTGTGAAGGGAAGAGGCATTTCTAAGAAGTGAATCCTCTATAGTAGACACTTAGATTATTTTTTAGAGCTCCTTGGCAAAACTCGAGTTCTACTCTATGTACTTTGATGATTTTTGGATCTAAGCAAGAACAAAGTGTGTTTCACTTTATTTTCAGTCTATAGGCCGTACTGAGTACTGTTCCACATGTGTGTGGGTTGTACTTTGCTTTTGATTAATGATTTTAGATTGCTCTTGATTGATACATGCTAAATTGTTGATCTAGATCTCAAAATCTAGTGTCTAGTTTCTATTTGTTTTATGATCAATCAATCAATCACTCTTGTGACGCATTAATGCACTCATTTAAGGTCCAAAGTACTGTATTTTGACATGGTCTCAGAGCGAGGTACAAGAGTCAATCATTAATCTTATGTACAATCCCAAATTAGCAAGTTTTTAATCGAAAAAGCTAGTATTGGAGGGCCAACTAGAAATCGGATGTTTGGATGGAAATTTGTGGATCAAAAGTGATCAGGGGCTGATTCCATACTGTCCACATGTGTGGACAGGCCTGCACCCAGAAATAATTTCCATTTTTGCTTAGATCCATAAAAATTCATAATGGTTGATCTTGATGAGTTTTTTGATGCTAGATCTAGGAGAAAGCATCAATGTTTGCATGTCATTGATTGGATTTGACTTTGTGTCATTAAATCTAATTAATTGAGGCTGGGTTCAAGCCCTCTAAATGTGTTTTGCAGGTCTTGAAAAACCATCAAGGAGCAATGTTTTCGCCATTTTTTGTCCAAAAATAGTCAAAGTTGCTTGATATAATCTCATCTCATCTACATTTCATTCTTGTGAGGGAGTGTTAGAACCGTGGCTAGAAGTCCATTGAGAGTGCTAGAAGCCAAATTTGAGACAATCAAGTAGAGAGAGACCTTTGTGAGTTTCCAGGTTCAAATCAAAACCAATTTTCTTGAGCATTATTTTGTAAAATTCTTCCCAAGTGTTCTTTTGAATCAAGATCAAGGGGATCTTGCCACGTGTGTCTTTGTGAACATAAAGTGAGATTGTAATGAGGCAAATTTTGGAAAAGAATTTAGGGAGAGCCAAGAAGTACAATCTAGTATAAGTCATTAGGAATGTCACAAGCAAGTCTCTCCAAGCTCGTGAATCCTAGAAGGCCGGTGTGTAGAATCAACTTCCCAACCATAGGCACCCCCTCTTTGAGTCCTTCTACCTGCTATTCCCGTCAACTGGCACATGGCATCCACTTGTGGGTGATCAGTCCACTTGGCATGCATGGCCCTTGTGACCTGTGAATACTGAGTGACTCATAGGGTACCTTCCCCGTGCCCCACCAAAGACCTGTGACCCAAACCTTGACTACTTGCCGGCTAGCATCTCGTCACTGACGGCTAAGGTCCCGATGGCGGTCAAGACACACCGCATTTTGACAGCTTGTCAGGTGGCCACACCGGATCACTGCTCGTGACGCACCGGTCCCAACTTGGGATAGATGTCCTTGTCGGCCACCGACCCTTGCCAATACTAGGCCTCAGGCCCTTTGGTGACCGGCCATGCTGAGATCATGATAGAGCCATAACTGGGCTCTAACAATCTTTCCCTCCTCTGGCAAGTCATCAGTCCTCGACGACAAACTCCGGGTAAGACTTCTACAATGCCTGTCGTGTCTCCCAAGTAGCATCTGACAACGAATGGCCTTGGTTACTAGATAAACTTGAAGGAGACGATTCCGCAATCGTCGCTCCCTTCGATCTAGGATTCTTTTTGGCCCATAACCTGTGGTGTCTTTCTCCTCTAGAGACACTAGACCTTCCACCAGGCTACCGCCATCGTGCAAACATTTCTTCAGTTTGCTAACATGAAATACTGGATGCACCTTGCATCCCACAGGTAGCTGTAGCTTATAAGCTACTTGGCTCACCTTCTTAATAATCAACCATGGTCCACGATACCTAGGAGATAACTTGGCGCACTTTCCTGTGCGTAGCACCTTCAATTTCGAAGGGACTAGTAAATACACCCAATCTCCATTCTCAAATTCCCGATAGGTACGTTTCTCATGGGTATAACTCTCTGCCCTAGCTACAGCCTTGGACAAGTTATCTCGTGCCATCTCTAGTTTCTCTGCTGCATCTGAGCCAAAAACTCTACAGTACTAGGTACCCTATGCAGAATCCTTATGATTAACATACAGCACTAGGTACCCTATGCGGAATCCTTATGATTGTAGGACTAAGTGGCCTGAAACCATAATTGAGCTTAAATGGACTCAATCCAGTGGACGCATGTCTCTTATCATTGTACGCAAACTCCAATAGCGGTAAATGCTTTACCCAGTCTGTTTGCGTACTACTAACATATGCCCTAAGCATATCTTCCAAGATCTGGTTCAGTCTCTTTGTCTGACCATCCGTCTGAGGATGCTCAGAGCTACTCATCCGCAACTGTGTTCCTAGCTTGGCGAACACCTCAATCCAGAAGTTTCCCTAAACTTGGGATCCCTGTTAGAAAAAATGGACTTCGAAAGCCCATGCAACCTGACAATATTCTCAATAAACAACTCAGCAACTTGCGGAGCTGTGACCTTCTTGGTCGTTGTGATGAAGTGAGCCATCTTGGAAAATCTGTCTACCATTACCATAACGGAATTTAATCCCTTCTGGGTCTTGGGTAACCCAACAATAAAATCCATAGAGATGCTTTCCCACCTTCCTATAGGTATCTCAAGTGGATGTAGCAAGTTCGGAGGACTTACTCTCTCGGCCTTGTTTACTTGACAAGTCGTGCAACGCTGGATGTACTCTCTTACATCTTGCTGCAATCGTGGCCAAAAATAACGCCTTCTTCAAAGCTCACTAGTCTTATCAATACCAGGGTGCACAGGGACTATCATGGCATTCACGTCTGGCACGAAACTCTTCCATTTCTCAATAACATACCATCCTTCACGGTGTATGTTAGATATGTATTGGTGTGTGCCTCTACGGAAGCGACAGCCTCGACTGCTCTTCCGTTTGGTTGACTACCTTGCGCACATTACGCCACACACGCTGACAATGCGGGTCCTTTTCTTGAGCCTTCTTAATCTCCTCCATGAGACCACTGTCAACCACAGTAAAGCTCATCTGATGCAGTATATGAGATAGTGCATCAACGACCACATTTTCCTTCCCTCTTTGGAAGCGAATTTCCAAGTGAAATTCCTGCATCAGCTTGGCCCACCAAGCTTGGCAACCTTTCAAATCTGGCCGAGTGCAAAAATACTTTAAAGTATGATGATCTGTGTACACATAAAACTTGGCACCACATAAATAATGCCTCCACAAAGTGAAATTCCTGCATCAGCTTGGCCCACCAAGCTTGGCGACCTTTCAAATCTGGCCGAGTGCAAAAATACTTTAAAGTATGATGATCTGTGTACACATAAAACTTGGCACCATATAAATAATGCCTCCACACCTTGAGCGCATGTATAATCGCATACAGCTCTTGCTCGTGTGTAGGATATCTCTGTGAGCTGGTGTCAACTTTTTACTCTCAAAGGCAACTGGTCTACCCTCTTGGCTCAACATTGCACCTACGACAATGCCACTTGCATCCGTCTCTAGGTCAAAAGGTTTCTGGGTATCCACAGTCTTGAGGACTGGAGCCGTGGCCACAGACTCCTTCAAGTTCTCAAAACGTTGCTGAGCTTCAGCATCCCATCGAACCACAGTGTTGTTTTTCCGTACCTGGTCCGTTAGAGGAGCAGCTATCCAGGAATAATTCCTAACAAAACGCCAATAGAACTTACAAAAGCCTAAGAAAGATTGTAATTGGCATATATTGGCAGGCCTCGGCCACTTTTTAACCACAGCCACCTTGGCTGGGTCAACCGAAATACCCTCAGCTGTCACTATGTGACCCAAATACTCGACACGAGTCTTAGAGTCTCTCTCTTCTGAGCATTGGCGTACAAGATAGAAGCTTGTAACTTGCCAAATATGGTCTTGAGGTGAACCTCATGCTCCTCGACCTCTTTACTAAAAACCAATACATTGTCAATAAAATTGACGACAAACTGCCCATATAGTCTCGCAAGGCATCGTTCATGAGCATCATGAACATGGCTGGGGCATTGGTTAACCCAAATGGCATAACCAAAAGCTCATAATGACCGAAACGAGTTTGGAAGGCCGTCTTCTGGACGTCTTCATCTCGAATCCGTATTTGATGGTATCCACTTTTGAGATCTATCTTACTGAAAATGGTTGCACTTTGCAACGCATCCAGTAGATCATCAATCCTGGGCATCGGATACCTGTGCTTTACAGTGATCTTATTCAATCCTCTGTAATCTACACACATCCGAAAACTACCATCCTTTTTCTTGACAAGTAAAATAGGAGAGGCGAAAGGTGAATAACTAGAACGAATGTACCCCAACTTGAGATACTCCTCCAACATCTTTCTGACTTCCTCTTCTTCTTTTAGGCTCATCCTATAAGGAGGCCTACTTATCGGACTTGCCTCTAGAACGAGCTCAATACGATGACGTTCCGACTAGACAACAATCCCTCTGGCATATTACTAATTAGCACGTGTTTAAATTGAGTGCGGATGGACATCTCCAACTCACTTGCTGGGTCACATCTAGGTTGTAATGAAAATGCATGTGCACTAGGGGATGCAAAAGTAAATGAAGCTTTTTGTGGTTTATTAGTGAGTGTGCTTATCTGATTATTATCAACATAAGAATCAAAACTGGAATCAACATTCATATAACACAACCACAAATACTGAATCTCCATTTTCTTTATTTGCATCCAGGTAACAAGAGGACCCTCAACAGATGGTCTCTCCCCCTTTAAGACATGAGACATACCCTCATGCCCAAACTTATACACATGTGACTTAAAATCTATAGCGGGCTGCTTTACTTGCATGCCACCGCTTACCAAGTACAATATCAAACTTAGCTAGTTTAGTAATTTCAAAATCTAACTTCTTGGTATACGTCTGAATAGACAAAGACGCCCGAGAGATTCTTTCATCCCAAACCTTTGTTCCCTTACCATCTGGCATCTCAACAGTATACCCTTACCACGCGAGAATTGTAATATTATGCGAGGAACCGGTGTCAAATAAGACGAGCACTGTGGATTTCACACGTGTGGAGTGCCCACTACATGTGCTTGGGATCTCCTAAGGTGTGTGGATGCACTAAGATCAAGACTAGATTGAGATTCAAGATCTATCTTTGATTCTATGGCCTAAACACACTTTTACATGCATCCACTCACTTCCAACTCTCACTCACACGTGTGAGAAGTGTTAAAAAAATTATTCTAAGTAAAAACAAGCTGCTCTCCTCAAGTAGAGAGAGAAAATCATCATGAGCTCTCAGGTAAAGAGAGAAAGCTAGAAAATCAATCACACAAAATCCACTCAATCTCAAAATCAATATGATCAAAGTGAGGAGTACAATGATACTATAGATTCATGAGCTAACACAATGCTCAAACATGATTGGACCTCATATTTACAACCTCCTAATCCTATTGGACCATTGATCCATCCATTCTCCATTCTATTGGGCCATTTTCAAGCATATCTCAAATCCTATTGGACCAATGGTACTTCCACCTCTTAATTCTATTGGACCTCTTGAACTTTGACTGGTCACACATCAAACTAACTAAAGACACTTGTCAAGAACCTATTTAGCTTGAGTTTTCCACTTGTGCTTTTGGCCTAATAATGACAAAACAAGTGTACTTCACTAATTGACCTCTAAAGCCAAAAATGGCTCAATCTACTAATGACACCTAGAAGCTTGACTATGAAACTTTATGAGACCCCTATAACAAACATTTTTAATTTATTTTACAATTCTCCACACGTGGGAACATCCTCCACACATGTAAGATTCACTCACAAACTTCTAACATAAGAATACCAAGCTAGACTTTTGCCAATTTCTCACACTCCTCCTCAAAGAATAGCTTGGAAAGGTACCAGATCACTTGAGAAGTTTGTAAAACTTTTCGAGTGGATCCTTTGGCATGCATAATAAGTGAAGATCAGCCCAGGCATCCATCATAGCAGCACCCTCACCATATCCATGATAAGATCTCCTTGGTAGAAATCATTTGCCAAAAACTTTGAAGATCATTCCACCAATATGCCGCTATGTCCATGTGCTTTCTCCATGATTGATGATGGTCTTTGATTTGAAAGCTCCACATGCATGATGGCTACACCATAAATAGAGAAATCCGAGGCTTCCAAGCCTCATAAGGATCATAGAGATCAAGATCATAAGATGTGAAAAAATGATGATCATCAAGATTATGCTTTCTAGCTTGACTAGTCCATACAATGAACTATATCCATGATGAATCTAATCCTGATATCAAATACTATCTTGATCTTTTTTAGTCAAAACATGTGAAAACATGATTTTCAAAAACATGAGTAACAAGCTCAATCTTGTTCTTACAAGAACCAAGAGCATACTTTTGATAATACAATATCTTGCTTTCAAAATGTATTAGAAACATATCTAAGTTAGTAATGACAAGAAACATGTCCATACCATAAGCATCATACAAAACTAGTATAGCCTTTCTTGAACTTTGAGATCCAAAAAATTCAATGAAGCAAGATAGCATATCAAGCAAAGGAAGAGAAGCATATATGAATGTGTTGTAGTAGATACAACATGAAAGATGCCCCTCTTTGCCATGTAAGGTGAGCCATAAAGACTCGGCCATGCATCTTGAAAATCTTCTTGAAATCATATGAAGAAGAGACTCCTCCTCACACAAGGTTGAATCTTCATGCAATATGATCACTTGCAATATAATCTTACTTCTCATTAGAGATGTTGGCTTGCTTGAGTTGATTCTTCTTCTTGAAGCAATTGGTGGCATAATGGCCTTTCTTGCCACAATAAAAGCACTTCTTCTTCTTCTTCAAACTTGAAGTAGAAGCATGAGAGGTGTCCTCCTCCTCTCCATCTTGGTCATTGGCTTTGTCATTAGAGAAGTGATGGTGTTGCTTTTTACTCCTCTCTTTGTGCTTGGAAAATAGAACTTTGCCATCATCATGATTGAGTGATAGCTTGTCCATCCTCAAGAGTTTGTACTCTTGTCTTGATTCTTCAGAAATAAGCACACTTTGAAGGGCCTCCAAACTTGGTAGCTCCTCCTTAATGGCATAGGATTGGACAAGGTTGTCATATTCATCTCTCAAGCCATTGAGAATGACTTGGACTAACTCACTTTGATTGATTGAATCACCAATGCAAGCAAGCTCCCTATGAATATCCTTGACTCTCAAAACATAATTAGATGCACTCTCATCACTCTTTTGACTACTTTGGAAGATTTGATTTTTAAGAGTGAGGAGCCTAGAGGTGTTCTTAGCCTCATAGATAGACTTGAGACAATCCCAAGCTTCCTTGGATGTAGTACAATCAATTGATAAGCTCCATAGTGTGCTAGTGGCTAAAGAGTGTAGGATGATCCATGCAAAAGCTAGGATGAGGATGGAGATGAAAAAGCAAATTTTTCATTCAAGGGCAAGAAGAAGACCAAGGGATCCAATAAGGATCAAGCAAAGGAGGCAAAGGACAAGTCAAAGCAAAAATGCTTCTTTTGTGGAAAGAAGGGGCATTTTGCATCCGAATGCTACAAGAGGCAAAGAGCACAAGAGGAGGAGAACAAACAAGGAAAGCTTGCACATGAGGAGGAGGAGAATGAAAGAGATCTATTCTTGATGGCATCTACATCCTCACCAACAAGCAATGGCAATTCAAGAGACACTTGGTGGATTGATAGTGGGGCAAGTTCCCACATGACTTATGAAAAGGACCTTTTCTCAACTTTACACTCATTCAATGATGCTAAAAAGTTGGTCTTTACTGCAAGTGATGAAGAGTGTAGAATAGATGATGTTGGTACCATCTCTTTGTGCCTAGAATTCTCAAAAAGTATGGATCTAGAAAATGTTTTTTATGTACCATCAATCACCAAAAATATGCTAAGTGTTGGTCAACTTGTGGAAAGTGGTTTGGATGTCCACTTCAAGCATGGTGTTTGTTCCATTTTTAAGAATGATAATTGCATAGCAAAAGGATTTAAACAAGGAAGATTGTTAAAATTGGAGGCTTACGTTGCTATTGAGAGTGCAACTAAAAATTTTGGTGACAAGAAGCTTGCAAGGATTGAGGAGGAGCATCAAAGAGTAAAATATTTTGAGGATCAACCTCAAAACCAAAGAGCTCCAAGGAGGACCTCAAAGACAAAGGCCAAGTCATCAAATTGCATGCAAATTCTCCATTCGAGTGTGCATCTTGCAAGGGGTGGAGAGCATTGGAGACACTAATATCTTTGATTTGTTCATAGATAGTGTTAATAGATATTAAGTGATTTGTTTCTTATCTTTAAGAATGATGATGTTTAATACTTTATGTAGATATGACATGCTTTTCAATCTACATTTGTTGTTGATAAAGCAATTTCATTGGATAACTATTTTTGTAATAGTTTGGATAGCAATTTCACGCACGCACGCACGCACACACCCACCCACCCACCCACCCAACAACAACAATAGCAACAACAACATATTGCACTCTTGAACTTGTATCACACAAACGAACTAAAAAGACAAAAAATATAAAGTTCATGTATATGGCAAAGATGGTGCATGCCAAAGATAATCATGGTCATCATTATACTCTTTCATGTCAACTTGAGAAGCATCCAATGCTGGTTTGCAGATGAGGCTGCTGCTTTCAAAGTTTTGGCTTAGAATTGTTTTTCACATCAATCAGGAGGTTTCTAATCTAACGAGTTAGAGGAAGCTCCAACCAGCAAAAGTGTTCAAGATTTAAAAACCTTGTGCAATATTCACTTCTTTAAGACATTATCACTTAAAAAGCTGACTTCTGTAAAATTTCTGTGGCTCATATAGGGAAAGAAATTTAGGCATCAGACTAACAATTATTGGATGTAATCTTCTGGATAATTAGCTTGAGCATGATCATTTTGAGGGTGCTTTCCAGACTTAGACATCGCATGATCAAAATAAGTATGTTTGATTATCCTGGATGAGATATCAATTGTTTGAGTTACTGCTTGTTGATTCTCAGCAAGTTAGATACTTTCTTTGCAGATTAATAAGTTCCACTACCGGGTTTGAAGTGTTTAATCTAATTCCGTCTATACGAATAACAAATCCCTAGGCAATACATATATAGATACCTATCTTCTAGGAAAGATTGTAATGGATAAAAGTTTACTGTATCTTCTCAGATGATTTACAAGGCGTATGTTAATTCAGATCTTCTGTTCTTATCATTTTATGTTTTTTTTCATCAGGAACGGCACGTGAGCTTTTTAAAGAGTTTGGTTGTTCCGAGAGAGTATACAAGGAAGCTTTCAATCCTATGCTTCTGGTTGGGTTGTTTGCTCCAGGGGAACAGTGCAGTGCTGCTGCTACGCTTGGCATGCTCTATTACTTCATACTTGCTCATCAGGTTCATAAGATCCACCCCTATTTCGTGGTGTAGTTTTAGAATCTTAGGAGACATCTTTTTCCGAGTGGAATTAGAAATGGATGTGATAGTGTACATGTGCTGGCTAAGAATCTTTTTAGTATTTGGAGAAGTGATTATCGGCATTCTCATCAATGATCAGTGCATCAGCTATGCAACCATGGCAAAGTCTTGCTACTATGCTCTTTCTGTATATCTTTCAGTGGCCTTGGTGTTTCAAATTTACTGGTTTTGTCCTACATTTTGGAAGACTTTTCCAATATTAAAGCCAATATTAATTTTTTAGTTCTCAGGTTGGGCATACCTGGGTCTTGAAGGATAAAGATGGTGAATCAAACTAGCTGTTGATTGCCACTTTTCTTAATGTCTAAGGAGCTGAATATAAAGCACCAAATGTTTGCCAACACTAATTTTTCCAGGCAATTCAAAATTGGCTGATTCTAGATGAACCGTGAGTGCTTCCAGTTTTTGGATAGACCTTGCTGATTCAAATCATGACGAATTGGTCTATTAGAGGCAAATTTTCTGCATTTCGTACATTTGGCACCAACAAAAGTATAGTGATCATCAATGGGCATAAGGGGTACTTACAAACTACAGTGTGGATTGCACCGTGCCCGCATTAAATGATCACGCCCATAAAGTGTTCATGGACCAAAAGGACATGTATCGGTAGAAATCCTTGAATGAATGGAATTTGCAAGGTAGCCATTATATTAAATTTCTCACTGGAGTTTATGAAAAGTCAACTGAGGTTCTACATGGTACAATGAAAAACTAACTAAGGTGCCATAAGTTATTGGGCTCACAAAATAAGCTGCTTTCAATAAGGAAGATTCAAGACCCAGGCTGATATTGGAGCTAGGTAATAGATTCTTGGTTAAATCTCCAGGAGACTGGGCAGACTCCCCGGTCATGGAAAGCAATGAGGTTGTGTCAAAAGGATCTACCATGAAGTCATGAACCAAGATACTCTGGAGCTTGTTAAATATCATGATCCAGTACAGCTGTTGGCATGGATAGCAAGTTACAATAGGCAAAATTTTCTAATATCTAAAGTTGGAATACTTTTTAGATCTGAAAATCTCCTTGAGTGGATACTGGTAAACATTTGTTATTCCCAAGATAGGCTGCACAGCCATAGATATGTTGGTTTGGTACCATCAGCCCCCAGCTTAGATACTACCATTTTGCCTAAACTTTGTAGAGAAAGATAGAGGTAGAACAACCACCTCCTATGAATAGGAACAAGGTGCATTGTGCAAATCACCCACCACCTACAGAAGGGGGTTAAGAGAGTACAGTGGACTGCCATCACTTTGGAGTCATAGCCCAGGCTTTCATGTAGAATGCCAATTTCCCAGAAGTTCTTGCTTTAATATTCAACTTTTACTTGAATAGACAGGCTAAATGTTGAGAATACTTACTTTCGAAAACTTCAAGTCAAGTTATTTCAAAAGGCACATGCAATTTTTAGGATGTTTTCTTGATCTGATTTGATTACGGTTTTTCAACCATCTTCCTACTGAAATGTCTACAAGCTGAATTGTTAATCTATGCTTTCTTGGGGTATCAATCTGTAACAGCCAGATTTTGATGTTGTATGGTGCCGGGGAACCGTTGGAGAACGTATTTTTAAGCCCTGGATAGCCCGCTTAGAGCAGCAAGGTTGTGAATTTCTGTCCAGAAAAAGGGTTACAGATGTGGTACTGGACAAAGTCAGTGGCTTGGTGACAGGTATTCTCTGTGGAAATGAGCTCTTTTCTGCAGATGCTGTGGTTTTCTGTGTTGGAATAAGTGCCATGCAGCGCATTGTTGCAAGCAGGTATAAGTACCACTGATAACTTTCCATGATTGGATTGAGATGAAAATCTTTTTTCATGTTTGAAAAGATGGTATTTAGGCTATGTAGATTGTAGAATACATTGAAGGTTTTCAGTTGTACTTAAAGGAGAGTTGCAATGTGCTTCACATGTGTTTTTCTCCTTTTGCAGTCCAGTTTTACAGGAAAGAGATGAATTCCTAAACACATGTAATTTAGGGGCTGTGGATGTTTTGGCTGTGCGGCTTTGGCTTGATAGGAAGGTAGGCAACAATGGAGCCCTCTAGTGGAACCTGTGAAACTGACACAACAACATTCTTGGATCTGGAAGTTACCTTTTGTATCGATAAAAGTATGAAAACTATGATTCACGTTTTAAATGTTGGAAAATGGGTAGCCTTTTCATGGAGATTGCTCTTTTCAAGGAAAAATTTTGTGAGCATTAAAATGTTCGTGTACATTTACAGATAGAGTGTTGCAAGTCTTTATCAAGAAAACTTGAACTTTCATTTTCCACCACATTAATGTTTTTAACATTGTAAGCGATTTTAGCTATTGCATTTGTGGCAGGTTTCAATTCCAAGGCCTAGTAATGCTTGCTTTGGATTTGACAGCTCAACGGGATGGACCTTCTTTGATTTGAATGCCCTACATGATGAGTATCAGGATGAGCAAGGTACCGTTGTGGAAGCTGATTTTGTAAGTAAAAGATTTTGTTTCTAGATTTTAAATATGCAAAGTAAGATGGCTAACAACATCAAATTTCTTGAAAATAAGACCTCATTACTATATTAGAAAGAGAACCTAGCATACAAACTCTCAAATAGAACTTTTTAGGAATGCTGATAGCTTTGATAATATTTGCTTAAAGTTGGTTCATAAGTTTTTGTGACTTGTACATTGTTCCTGCAGTATCATGCCAATCAGCTGCTGCCTCTTAATGATGAAGATATTGTCCGGAAGGTTCAGAGTTACCTGTCTACTTGTATTCCTGGTTTTGCCGAGGCCAGCATTGTGGATCGGGCTGTTGTGCGATTCCCAAAAGCTGTGACCCATTTCTTCCCTGGCAAGTATTTTGTGCAGTTCTATTGGATGATAAAGTTCTGTTTGGCTTTGTGCTACTTGTCTAGTCCATCACTGAACAGGAAGTTCACTGTAATGTTTCAAGAGCTTCATCCAGGGAGAATTCTGAATGCTAGTCTGTAATTATACCTGCTCTTGCTTCTTCAAGTAGAGGATATCAGTACGAAAGCTGGAAATACTCATTGATCTAAAAGATATAGCAATTGTTTTCCAAATAGTTCCCAATGAAAAAGACGAGACTTGCTCAAGTGCACCAAATTAATTAAGTCAAAGGCATATGTGTTTTCCAGTTCATCCACAGATTTGTTTGTTCTAAGAATTTTCAAATTTTCCTGAAGATATTGTGTGCCACAGATGTGAGGTGGAGATGTGAATTCAATTTCAAAAATTGTACCAAAATCAAGGACAGTACTGACTGCTTTAATATGCATTGACTGGAATTCAAAGACAGATTTAAGTCTTGATAGAAATTCTTATGTGACATGAAAGTGAAAACCTGATATGGAAACTTGCCTTATGGTAGTAGGCTATTGTTTTGAATATTGCTGCCCTCACATATTCTTTTGTTTTTGCCTAGTTAGTAAGTGGAAAATGTGCCTAGCTTACTCTTGATGAATACAACGTTGCACCTGGATTCTACCTTCCCCCAAAATGGTAGCTCATCTTCTCAAGAGTGTAAATTTTTGTCTGAACAGAAACTTCAACGATGAAATGGGCCAGTTCCAATTTACTGAAGATGCGTATATGAAATTGTAGTATTTTTCAAGCCTTTCACACCATTAACTTTCCCATATAACAGTAATTAACATCCTCCAGAAAAGTATTTGAACACTACGGGTCTCAAAAAGTACAGGTATGAATATTGTGCTCAACAGAAACAATGTGTTTTTAAGTTCACTTTCACTAACAGAAGTACTGCCAAATGCAAGTTGGAAGGTTTTGAAACAAGCTAGAGACCCTGGATGATGTTTTTTGATGTTTATGTTTTTCCACTTATATATCCAATCCAGTAATGGGGGTTTTGAAAATAGTGGAGAGTGCGGCCAATATCTCAAATTCTGCGTACTGACTACTTTTTGGTGGTTTAATGGCTTTACAGGATCTTATCAATACCTGATGCATCGAAATACTTCATTTCCAAATGTTTTTATGGCAGGAGACTGGATTGTAAATCAACATGGATCCTGGTCACAGGTATGCTTCTTGTGTGACAATGAAACAGTTTCACATGTCCCCCACCACATAGCCCAGTTGGATAAGAGTGTTACCTGTGCAATGGAGACCTAGGCTTGAACCCCAATTTGCGTGTGACTAGGGACATCTGGGAGTTTATGGGCTCCAAAATCGGCTTGCTCTCTAAATGTGGATGGACAGTGTAAATATTGTACATATTGATGCCAGTGCTAAGTAATAGAGCCCAATAGCATTGCAAAACTTAAAAAACAGTTTTTGATCATATACTAGGCTGTCCCTTTTTCTTTAGTAAGTAGTTAGCCGCAAAATTAATTCGTGTTTGTGTTTAGGTAAGCATGTACCGTCTATCATCGCTTCTATACCCATGCAGCTTTTCGAAATGTGATTTGTATTTTTTAATATTACATGTGGGTCTTTGTTTTCTTGAATCATCAAAATTCAGGAAAAGGCATATGTAACTGGGTTGGAAGCAGCCAACAACATTATTGAGTTTCTGGATGATGGAGAAGTGGCAGAGGTTATCCCGGTTGAACCAGATGAACCACATATTCTGGAGTTGCGTCGCTTAAACGATACAGCCAAAGGATTTTGTGATGTGCTTCCATTTGCTGATTTCTTTCTGTGATATTGGAGAAACGAGTTAAGTGCTCCATTTGACCAGTCACTAAGTATGATAGTATATTTGAGTCCATGGCGTGCACTTGAGGTGAAGCACTTGTGAAGAACTTGACCTAAAAACTTAAGAATGAGATTGAGTTTACTTTTGGTCCTGCTTTTCTGGTGGGGCTTTGGGGAGAGATCTAAATTGGGTGCATGGAAACAATTTTCAAAAGGCAAGGTTGTGTTGTTTTTGGGTGTGGGAGAGGAGTCCCTAAGGATCATCTCAGAGTGCAAAAGACTCTTAGGAGTCCCAGCTTGTTGCCTATCCAGCTTGTATGTTAAGTATGATAGCAAATTTGGATGGAGTAGCTGATGGTTACATTCATATGCAATTCTATCAGATGCATCAATGTGATGTTTCCAAATGAAAAAATTGTTCAAATTGTGGCATAAGTTTGAAAATATTGCATATTTCATTTGAGAATAGTCATGGTAGGCCAAGACAGTCTTCCCAAAAGCCTATACCAATTCTCTTGAGCTTCTTGCATCTAGTTGGTTCTTTGTTTGCCCATGCCATCTGGAAACCCTCAAGTGCTAAACGTTCTCCATTGAGAAAAACTAGCTGCTATTTGGTATCACTTATTGCCAAACATTAAACAAAGTTTTGAGACAATTACAACACTTAATTCTTTGTGAGATACTTGTCCACATTAGGGCATACATATTATGATGAGAGTTGGATTTTCCTCTTACCGAAAGAAGCATGCCATTTCTTAATGCATAATTCCAAAGTTGAATAAAATTTTTGGCATTCATACAACGGGTTAAGTTAATTTGGTTTTGATATTAAGAATTATCTAGGCCCCCAGTTTTAGCAAAGAGGAGCAAATTTTGCACTTTAGAAAAAATTTATCTTTTCAAAAAAGCCTAGTGAAGATTGAATCTAGCCTATTGTTATTAGTATCAGCTCCCTTCTAAAAGGATAGTTGATGAATTAGCAAAGGAGATACTATTTGTTTAACAATAATTATGTTGTTAGAGAAAGTAATCATTTTGTCTTCCCATAATTGCAACTTGTTATGAAGCCTTTGTTCAATACAAGTCATTATGTCCTTGCGGTTGACATGAATACCCATAGGACCCAAATGTTTCACAAAAGTGCATTGACGAACAAAGGTCATTGTTATTTCAATCGAATGAGACGAACACTTTTTATTAATAATAAAAGATCTTTTAGTATTGATTTTGGTTGCAAAATTGGTCAATATCCAATAGAAAGTGATTGAATTTGACTTTATTCAAAGGCACAAATGCACTTATGTCATATGCAAATAAGTCATGAGAGGTAGACATGCTCCTTACAAACAAGTTCTCTCAAACATCTTCAAGATTGCAAGCATATGTAGGGGTTGTTTTGTTTCAATGCTTGTCACGACTTATTACAAGTAGTTTCGTTCCTATGAGATAGCTACTAGCATGCATTCAAGATTAAGAACAAGCAAAGCACCATTAACAATATTCTAGGCATTGTAACACCACCATCCCATTCTAACAATAGATTTTAACACTACCACAACATTAATACTACTTGAAAAATCAATTAACATTACACAAGCACCAAATTCCTATTAACACTATTCACAATCATAAGGAAGCAAGGGAGGTGTCATGCATCTACACAAGCTCTCTACACATGGATTAACATTACTCAAAAAACACAAAGTGAAGCATAGGAAAATGTGGGGGCCGAAATACAAGGCCCAATGGGCATTTCAATGGAGCTTGGGAGAACTCAGGAAAGTAGTACTTTACAGGGATGAAGCTAATGTAAATATCAATTTTGCATAATTAATGGCCCAAGCATGGCATCCTCCACGTATAAGCCCATCTTGAAGAGGTAGATAAGTTGCGTTAGGCCCCAAGTATGGCACCTTGCGTGCATAAGTCCAACTTGTGGTGCCATTAGTCACTAGGGGACAGGAAACCAATTTTTGCAAGTCTCAAGGTTTAAACTTAGACTCAAGATTCTAAAAAGAAGTTGCATTCTATATTGAGACTTGAAATACCTAGTCCCATAAGTAAATATGAAAAGGACACTCCACAAGCTTTTATTAAGAGAAGCTCTGTAATTTCTATCCTTAATGTATGAGAGCTAAGCGCTGCCATTTTGGATCCACTTGTGTTAATTTTGGTGTTTGGCTAAATTTAGTGTAACTTTGTATAGTATGCATATTTGCTTAAGTTCTTGTTATTTTAGCCCCATTTTAGCATAAGTGCTTCCTCTTTGAGTGTTTCTATTTCTAGTTAAGCTTGTCAAGTGTGGTTAAAAAGAGTAGATTGGATGTTACAGTGAGAGTGGGTGGAAGAGTGTGTGTGTGAGTGTGTTGGAAGAGAATGTGAGAGAAGTGAGAGAGATAGAGTTAATGGTTAGCGTATCTTGGTGATGTTTTGGTTGGAATGCTATTTGTTTGCAAGTAGAAGTAGATGTTAACACTCTTTGTTTTGCAAGCATCGTCACGGCTCCTAGGTTCGAGCCCGCTTCCCGTGCTACAAATGACTTAGGAGGAGAAGGTGAAAACCTTTCACTCCTTGACAACATTGGCGCCGTTGCTAGGGAGCCAAATGCTTGCTAACTTTTGTTGTTTTTCATTTTTTTTCTACTTGCTTTGTTGTAGAGACTGGTCACTAGTATTTACTGGTTACTTTGCAAATTTTTTATGACTGTTATGCTTGTGATTTGGGTGTTTTGAGCATATGTATGTGAGGAACTATCATGAAACTATCATTCCCCCACAAGACAATGCAAAAAAAAAAAAACAGCCTTTAAACTAATTTTCAAACCATCATGAATCTGCCTCCCCAAATCTGACTGTGGCAACTTCACAAAACTGCCAAACATGGTCTTGAATACCCAACTGATGTTTGGAGTCCTAAATCTTGACAACTTGCCTCGCCCTCTTAACTGAAGATAAAACAGAGAATGAACTACCATCTATCAGAGGGGCGAGCCTAAACAGTAAGATCTAAAGATTTGACTCAGAAAAAACACCCTGGACTTGTTTTGGTTTCCCAAAACTCCAAAACTACTTAGTTTGGCTTACCTAGCTCAAATTAGAGAGACAATTACTTGCTGAAGACTGTATCAAAAGGGCGAGCCAAGAGCTTGCACCATTCCCGAGATATTTGACTTCAAAGTTTTTGAGAAACTTGCCTCTACAGCCTCAGTAAAATCCCATCTTGGCTCGCCTCCTTCATCATTGATAGATCTCATTGAGCCCAGTACATTGTCCAGAGGGCGATCCAAGAGCCCAAGTACTCATCATTCTAGATTGAAAAGTGTGAAAATCCTGATTTTTTACATTTTCTGGGATCTCAAACAGCTGCCAACTGGGATTCAACAATTGATAAATCCCAAAGTGTCATATCTCATTGTTCCCTCAAGGTCTTGGTTCGCCTATTTGCAGGTGGCATCCTCTACTTGTGAAGAAGCTAATTTGAGTCAGGAGAACCAAGATACCCACAGGATTGGCCAGAAATAGAGAAAATTTAAAATTTATTATTTTTGGCCGAAAAGCTTCGATTTGTAATATGTTGGCTCGCCTCCTTCACCATTGTTAGATCTCATTGAGCCCAGCTAATTGTCCAGAGGGCGAGCCAAGTGCCCAAGCATCCACCAGTTTACATTGAAAAGTGTGAAAATCTTGATTTTTACACTTTCTGGGATCCCAAACAGCTAATCAACTGGGATTCAAGATTTGTACAATCCCAAAGTGTCATATCTCACTACTCTCTCAAGGTCTTGGTTCGCCTATTTACAGGTTGCATTACCCACTCAAGAAGAGCTTAATTTGAGTCAAGAGAGCCAAGAGACCCAAAGAATCAGCCAGAAAGTCGAAAAATCCAATATTTACTATTTTTGGTCTAAATTCTTCATTTTTGGATATGTTGGTTCGTCTCTTTCACCATTGATAGATCTCATTGAGTTTAGTACACTATCTAGAGGGTGAACCAAGAGCCCAAGCACCCACCAGTTTACATTGAAAAGTGTGAAAATCTTGATTTTTACACTTTCTGGGATCCCAAACAGCCTATCAACTGGATTCAAGATTTGTACAATCCCAAAGTGTCATATCTCACTACTCTCTCAAGGTCTTGGTTTGCCTATTTGTAGGTTGCATTACCCACTCAAGAAGAGCTTAATTTGAGTCAGGAGAGCCAAGACACCCAAAGAATCAGCCAAAAAGTCAATAAATCCAATATTTACTATTTATGGCCTAAATTCTTCATTTTTGGATATGTTGGTTTGCCCCTTTCCCCATTGATAGATCTCATTGAGTTTAGTGCACTATCCAGAGGGCGAACCAAGAGCCCAAGCATCCATCATGTTGCATTGAAAAAAGTGAAAATCCTGATTTTTGCACTTTTTGGGATCCCCAATCTGAGAGACTTTTTGTGAGTGTGATATCTCATTGTTCCCTCAAGGTCTTGGTTTGCCTATTTGCAGGTGGCATCCTCTACTTGTGAAAAAGCTAATTTGAGTCAGGAGAACCCAGATACTTACATGATTGGCCAGAACCAGAGAAAATCTAGAATTTACTATCTTTGGCATACAGGCTTCAATTTTGGATATTCTGACTCGCCTCTTTCAGATATGAGAGATCTAATAATGTGTTGACATCCCTATAAGGGCGAGCCATACCTCCCAAAGGATCCATAGATTTGGACTTTTTTCACTCCTAGCTTCCTACAATTCCAAAATCACCCCAGGGCTCCAAAATTTGATATCTTGACTTCCCCCTTGGGTATAACCTACATTCATCCACCCTTTATCACTGGCCAAAGAGGAGATCCAAAAATCTCATCCTATCTCCAGCCATCACACTTTTTGTTCTCACCCAGCTACATTGCTAGAATTGCCTTCCCATTTTGGGATCCCAAATCTGCAAGACCTTTGTGAATCCCAAATCTACAATCCCCAATTCTCCAAATTCCCATATTCATGTTTCCCATTCCCATCTTAAATCCCTAGATTTGCTTCCCTCATTCACTCTCCGACAATCCCCAAATTCACATGTCTTGAGACTTGTTACAAATCCTAGATCTGCATTCCCCAAATTCCAGCACCCAAATTTTGGGATCCCAAAAATCCTAGAATCCCCAATTCCACCTCCCCAGATCTCATTCCCCAATTCTAGATTCCAAAGCTTACATTCGTACATTCCCAATTTCACATTCCCAAAATTTGAATTCTTGGATCTCCAAACAAGATACTTTTCTCAACTGCGAACTTAGACAAGATCTTTTATTTGAATGCAACTAAGATCAAGTCGAAAGACTAAATCTAGGATCTCAAGAGAGGAAGGAAGTTCACTTGGAGACCAGGAACCATCAATTAGTCATCCCCAATCCCAAAATCTCCAAGAGCAGTTCGACATGGCTGCCAATAATCCAAACCAACCTCAAGAGAATCCAGGTACCACCTGAGGCACCAGGAGCCCAAAGGATTCCCAACTTGTTAGCCTTTGTTGTACCATTACCAGGAGCCATTCCACATAATCGACGAGCTCCTAGACTCGATTTGCCACGATAAACTCCACCTCTTTAGTATGACCCTCACTGATGCCGCTCGCGAGTGGTATTTCAACCTTGAGCGTCACGAACAAAATGAGTGGGAATCACTCAAGGACTCCTTTGTTAAGAGGTTCAAATCATCTAGATTCCTTGGAAGCCCATTTTTATTGCTTAGTAAGATCAAAATGAGAAAGGATGAGAGGGTACGCGATTACATCGAATGACTCAAACGTCTTAAGACTGAATGCCCTGCCCACTTAGCACCTAATCAGGCCGTGCTCATATGGTTCATGGCTGGCCTTCCGAAATCTATCCGACGTGACCTCCAGAATCCTATGCTACCTTACGTGATGCTATGGATGATGCCATCCGTGAAGAGGATGAAGGCTCCGATGAACAATACAAACCCCAATGTTCTCGAGCCATTGTCTCCGACCAAAGTCATAGATCTCAAGGTGAAGGATCCTCTGCCGATGTTGCCACACAATTGTTGTTACAACAACTTGAAACCATGAATAAAACTCACCAGGTACAGATGGATAAGATATCCAAAGATTTTGAATAGAAATTGAAAAATACCACACCACAAGGGCCTATTGTCAACCACTTTCCCAAGCGTGATAATCTTTGGTGTCCCACATGTCAACAAAATCACACGGTGAACGAATGTCCACAGAATAGATTGATAGCCCAAAGGTTTTGTATCTTTTGCAACACCAACAATCATGATACATCTACTTGTATCTGCAATCCAAGAATACAAGCCATTGCACGACAATACCAATGGAGGATGCAACAACATGGTCCCCAAATTACGAGTTACCAAAGGCCCACATTCCAACAAGCACCCCAACAATGCTGAGCACTACCTGGACCGAATAATGCAACACCAGCCTTAGTAGTGCGACAGCTTGGGCCTCATATGAACCATCAAATCATCCCAACAAACCTTGCTACCACAAGTCATGATCCTCAACCTCAGCTAGAGTTTAGCCTTGAGAATGTCTATATGCCTGAGGATCAAGGGTTCCCCTATTTTTACTCAGATGGAACTGAAGCTTCTATTTACCCTTTATTTACCACACAACAGTGTTTCTATGGAAATAGAGCACCTATCCAATGTTATGGCTGTGGAGAGAACCACCGCATCGCCGACTGCCCATATAAAGGCACCTACACACCGATCTGTAGGGAATGTGGCCATGGCCATTACTATAAAGATTGCCCATCCCGACCAGTAGAGCCACAAGTTGACGCACCTGTCAACCTTGCAACTATTGTACATGATAGAAGAGCGAAATCCACAAAACTAGAAGCCCCTAACTACGTTCAGACACGTGCCCAACACTTGAAAGAGTCCCCATTGGTAGAGAAAATTTTGAACGAGGAGCATAGTCAACCCCATACTATAATCCACTACACTAAATCCACTGGACCAGGAGAGTATCCCAACCCACAAAAAGAAAAAGATCGTTATATCAAGGTAAAAAAGTGGATTCAAGAGGAACAAGCTAAGGCCCCTATTGGTGATCTCAATCGACCAATAGAACCTATGGATTTGCCTGTACACTCGAACAAAGCTGTGAATGCTCCTACCTCAACCATGAACCAGGAAGGGCTTATCCAACCTGAGTTTGATGAAGAACCCTTCGCCTCCCTAGAACTAGAAGGGAGTGGGACTGAAGCCTTAACTGCTTTATTGTCCAGTCATGTCACCCTGCCCTTAGGTGACGTTTTGAAGAATTCCACACCCCTACGCCAAGCCTTAACTATCTGGTTAGGAGATAAAAGTACACCTACAGGACCCTCCATGAATGGAGAGAGTGATGATGACCAGTTCGTAATGGCCATTGGTGCTACTTGGAAAAATGAGAGAAGTAATGTTACCCTACCTGTTCAGCACAAGAACCTACCTTCAGTAGCTGCTATTATTGATGGTGGTTCAGGTGTAAATATCATGTCACTACACATATATTGAGAGTGGGGGTTGAGTGCCTTAAAGCCCACAGATTTTTCTATAAAACTTGCTGATCAGAGCTGTGTCATAACCATGGGAATTGTCGAAAATGTACATGTGAAGGTCGTTGATCTTCGCTTTGTCATTAACTTCATAGTCTTAGATCTTCCAAAAACAACCTCATCTTACCAACTTCTGTTAGGAAGACCCTAGCGAAAGTTAGCCAAAGTACGCCATGACTTGGGTACATATCGTATCGCGTTGGCGTGAGAGAGATACAATTCTCTCACGAGCAATGTCTCGCTTACTAGCGGACTTGTGGATCCTATTTATAGAGAATCGTCTCTTCTCAATTTCATACTCTCATATTTATATTGCTCTGCCTTCTGCAACCTACATGTCAATTCTTATATAGCTACTTCTATTGAATTTACCTCCTCTGCTCTCCTAAATCCCATGTTTACTCTAATTCCATTAATCGCTGCATTTTTTTACATGCATTGTCGCACAATCCTCTATAACTGAAGACATTAGGCAAGAGAGTGGCACCCGACGTGCCTCCTCATGCTCGCTTCATGTACTATGCAACTAACTTGACAATGACAACAGCCACGATTTTCTTTCTGCACAACGGCTCCCCACCATTCTTTTGTACATACATTTGCACAAAAGTAAATTACATATATATATATATATATATATATATTACAAAAATATTTTAGAGAGAAATCAGAGCTTTGATATCAGAACCTATATGATTACTTAAGCGGTTTTATGTCAGAGCTATTTCTATAGCTTGATAAGCTCCCCATAGAACCTGATTCTACTAGCCGATAAAATAATTGTTTTTCTTGTTTTGTAAATAGTATTAGATATTCATTCTTAAGTCACTGATAGTTGTTATTGTCACTTAGACTAATCTTCCACATGGATTTCCAAGGGAAAGCCAGTCCTATTATGGACAAGCTTGATGGAGCCAATTACCATCTGTGAAAATTTAAGATCAGAACTGTGCTAATGGCAAAGGAGTTGTATGACATTATGGCAGGTGCAGAGGCAAGACTCGAAGTCGACGATGCTGCAATCTCCCGATGGAAGCTGAAGGATGGAAAAGCTTTTGCACTAATCATTCTCAACAAATCAGACATGCAAATCGGCCATGTGTCTAAAGCGTAGACCTCCAAGGAAGTCTGGGACATCTTGAGCACATTGTACAAACTGCGAGATATAGATTCCAAGCTACATCTCATGAAGAAATTTTACTCCCTCAAGATGACAAATGGTGATTGCCTATAGAATCACATCAACCAGTTCAAGAACCTACTGAAGCAAATGGCTGCCGTTGGATCAATCATAGACGATCAAGATGCAGTAATGACACTACTTTCAAGCTTGCCAAGCTCATACAATAGGTGGGTGATGATCATCACAACACACCCTGAAGTGACTCTTTCAAGAGTCATTTCAAGTTTGTTCAAGGAACGACTGTCGACTCTCATGCCCTATACACCAACAAAAGGCTCGACTAAGCAGAAGAAGAAAGGCCCGAAGCCATTGAAGCAAAATAAGAAGCCAACACAACATCAAGAACAGTAGAATCAGTTGACAAATAAGAAGTTGTTCTGTAGATACTGCAAGCATTCCAACCATGAGATCCAAGACTGTCGCATCAAACTAAGAACAATAGCAAGGGACAGTTGAATCAAGTGGCAAATGTAGTTGCAGAAGCACCACAACCGATTCAAGAAGTGGATCATGATGCAAACCATCAAGAAGCATCCAACGACAACTCCTGGTTTCTGGATTCCAAAGCCACACAGCACATGACCAACCATATCAACGGTTTCGAGTCCTATATGCCTTACAGTACCAAATGATATGTTCACCTTGGCGACAATAGCACACAAGCTATCAAAGGTGAAGGTATAGTAAGATTGAGTTTTGCTAATGATCAATGTAATCTACTGTCAAATATCCTGCATGTACCGAATCTATCGACAAATCTGCTCTCTATAAAGTAGAATTTGAATGTGATCAGTGTAAAGTAGTCGATAGGATAGGCAAGATTCTCGCACTCGAAAAGAGGCATGGATGCTTGTACAGATTAAGTCATTGCTTTTCTGTCTCTAGTCAGGCTCTTAGTACTTATATTCAAAGCAATAAAAGTTTACTTTGGCATTATAGACTTCATGCTTCTGTACAGCGAATGTCTAAGAGATCCATTGTTCTTGATCTCGACCATCTTGATAGAAAAGTCAAGTTACCTACCTGTCAAGACTATCTAGTCGGTAAACAGGCCAAGAAACCATTTAGATCAAGTCATCATCATATTGCTAGAGGATTACTAGATGTTGTACATATAGATATTTGTGGGCCAATGCAAAATCATTCATTGAAGGATGTCAAGTATTTTATAACCTTTGTTGATGACTTTTCCAGAAGGACTATGGTTTATTTTATCAAGAAGAAATCAGAAGCTTTCAATTGCTCCAGAATCTTCAAGGAGCGTGCAAAGAATGAGACTAGTAAGACAACCAAAGCCTTGATGAGTTCCGACAATGGTGGAGAATACATCTCTACCGAATTCACGGAGTACTTCCAGAGCCAAGGCATTGAATAGCATTTTATCACTCCTTATTCGTCTCAGTTGAATGGATTAGCCGACAGGAAGAATCATACCCTTGTTGAGTCAGCCAAATGCATGCTGGCACACGCATCTTTGCCAAAGAGCTTCTGGGCTGAAGCTGTCTCCGCTGTAGCTTACATCCAAAATAGATGTTCGTGACAAAGGCCTTCTCAAACAAAACACCACATGAGGTTTGGACAGGATCTAAACCTTCTATGAAAAACCTTCATGTATTCGGATGCATTGCCTACGTAAGGAGACAAGAAATTCAACTTTCAAGGTCTCAAGACCATCCTTGTCGGATACACTTCTTCAGAAAACCCCTACAAACTGTATGACCCCAATACCTAGCAGATTTTGTTCAGCAGGGATACAATCTTTATTGACGATCAGTTTATTGACTTCAAAGGCAAGGATAAAGTTCCATGTGAACCTTTGACACCTGCCTTTGACACGATAATCCGAGCCTCTGGCTCAAGTGCCAATAATCAATCAACTTCTCCAGACAACAAGTCAGACGAAGATGTTGTTGTTACTCAGCACTGACAAATCCAATGAATGGATCATCAACTGACAACACTCTTAAGTCTACCTGTCTTTTAGTGTAGGAACCGACATCTGTCGAAGAGGCACTTAGCCTACCAGACTTCGATCTCTGGAGAGAAGCAAAGGACAGAGAGTATTCCTCTTTGATAAAAAACCAGACATGGTCACTAGTCACAGCTCCTACTGGCTGCAATCTTCTCGACTGCAAATTGGTCTCTAAGATCAAGTACAATGCCAATGGAGCTATTGAATAAAGGAAGGCACGACTGGTAGCACATGGATTCGTTCAGATCCCCAACGTTGACTACAATGATACTTTCAGTCTGGTAGCTAAGCATTCATCGATCTGAGCCCTCTTATTTTATGCTGCAGCAGTCGACCTCGAAGTACATCAACTTGATGTACAAACAGCTTATCTGAACGGAGTCATAGAAGAAGACATCTACATGATCCAATGTGAAGGATACATTCTCGAAGGCATGAAACATCATGTCTGTAAACTCCATAAGGCACTTTATGGCTTGAAGCAATTAGCTAGAGCTTGGTATCAGAGGATTAACACATTTCTCATCCAACAAGGCTTTCAATGAAGCATTGCTGACTACAATGTTTACTTCAAGGCAATCCATCAATCCTTCATTATCATCATCTTGTACGTCGATGACATATTTCTTTTCAGCAACAATACAAGTCTGGTGAAGGATACTAAACAGATGTTGTCTTCCGAATTTGACATGACCGATCTGGGTGAAGCTCACTTGTGTTTGAGCATTCAAATCCACAGAGACAGAGTGAGACGACTAATTTTTATTACACAACTAAGGTATCTTCACAATGTTCTTATTAGATATAATTCGATTAATTGTAAGTTAGCTCACTCACTAATAGATCTAGGCCTACGATTGTCAAAGGACCAAAGTCCTTAAACCAAGTAGGAAGAGGAGCAGATGAGAGAATATCCTTATCGATCGATACTTGGATCTCTCATGTATGCAATGGTCTGTAAAAGACTTGATATTGCTTTTGCAGTTAGCTCACTTGGCCAATTCATGGCTGATTCTGACATCACGCATTGGAAGGCACTCATAAGAGTCATGAGGTATATTCGAGCTACTATGGACCAATGCATTTACTATGGAGAGGTCGACAACGACAATCTTCATCGGCTCAGTGGATGTTCTGATGCAAGCTGGGGAGGAGATGTAGATATTCGTAAATCCACATCTGGATTTACATTCTTCTTCAACCTCTATTGCCCTTTTATCTATAGAAGCAGAGTACATTGCTGCTTCTCAATCTATTAAAGAAGCATTTTGGTTGAGAAATTTACTGTCAGACATTAGTTTGAATCAGTACACCCCGACAATCAAATTCTGTGATAATCAAAGTGTCATTGCCTTATCGGCCAACCCTAGATTTCACTCTAGGAGTAAGCACATTGAGATTCGATATCCCTTTGTCAAGGGAAAGATTTTTGACAGGGAGGTAAGCTTAACATACGGTTGAACGCAGGACATGGTTGCAGATGTATTTACCAAGGCATTGAGCACTGATGCACACAACAAATTTTGTGCATTGCTTAGTTTGAAGATCAAAGCATTCACGGATCCAGATTAAGGGGGGGTGTTGGATTTACCTCCTCTGCTCTCCTAAATCCCATGTTAATCTAGTTTCATTCATTGTTGGATTTTTACATGCATTGTCGCAACAGTCCTCTATAACTGAAGACAGGCAAGAGAGTGACACCCAACTTGCCTCCTCATGCTCGCTTCCTGTAATGTGCAAGTAATAATAAGCTCATAGCTTTTACAAGTTGTAGTTAGCTTTGTGAGCACGCGGTTTCGCCCGCAATTGTCTTGTGCTCGCTTGCATCACTGACTGGTATTTCATTATATTTAATCTGAATAAATGACTGTCTGGTTCTACTTTTAGATTTCTTGTCAGTATTGCATGCCTTCTACTTTTTTGACTTGTCTGATTGTCTTCTCTTTGCTTCCTCACACAACCACACAACTCAAATTTATAATTGTGTTTGCCTACTTAGTTATCAGTAGTCCACGCACCGAGGGAACTTCGTCCAAACCCTACCTTCGAGCCGTGGTAGGATCGTCCCAATTCGCTTCGTTCGACATGGACCTACGTCCACTTCATCCGTTCCCCAACAACTTCCAATGAGGAGATCTTCTTTTTGAACTCTTTTGCAATAGCTTTGTGCTTATTGAAATCTTCTTGAAGAGATAAAACATTGTCTTTTAAAAATTGTTATACAGTTCTTTGAACTATGCATTTTGTAAGACTGTTGCTTCAACTTTAGATTGGAGTTTTGCATTTTGTTCTTGTAGCTTATCGTTCATTGTCTACATAATGTATATCATTTTGCTTATGTCCTTTAATTCGGCATCAATGTTGTGAATGTACATCATCACATCTTTTGCCTCGGTAGACATATTCTTGAACCATCAAGATTTTTCTTTTTTAGAACATGTTTGGAATCACTCAAAAAGTTGTCTGTTAGAAGATCTTCACTATAATATTTAGTTGGCTTTCTGAAAGTTTCATGCATAAAGGAACAAACTTAAATATGCCAAGATTGTCTACACAATCTCTAGTTATGAAGATGTAGCATTATCCAGAAGATCTTCAAACTCTTCAAGTGGATCAAATATGATGAAGGAACTTGGACCTGTAATAATGTCAATAATCAAAGCTATTTATAGTTATAATAGGCCACATTTGTAAACTTCTAGAAGTAGAGTAGAGTAAAGCCCTAAATTTTCACTGTCCATCAAATTGAATGGTCTAGATTGACATAGTTGATCATTGTAATCTAGACCATATATATAGTTGATCATTGTAATCAACACATAGGAATATAATTAACAAGACAGACGTTGTAGATGCTTTCATGCACCGATTCGTTTTTCAGACGGATTGTCAGTAATGAGCTCATAGCTTTTACAAGTTGTAGTTAGCTTTGTGAGCACGCGGTTTCGCCCGCAATTGTCTTGTGCTCACTTGCATCACTGACTTGTATTTCATTACATTTAATCTAAATAAATGACTATTTGGTTCTACGTCTAGATTTCTTGTCAATATTGCATGCTTTCTACTTCATGTTTGACTTTCTGATTGACTTCTCTTTGGTTCCACACACAACCACGCAACTCAAATTTATTATTGTGTTCGCCTACTTAGTTATCAGTAGTCCACACACCGAGGGAACTGAAGAAACAAAACGTTTCTATTTACAAAGCTTTGCTAGCTTTCAGCCCTCTGCATGACAAAAATGTTTGCGAACACAAAAGTGAAGAGGCACGAAGCACGAAAGATTCGCGAACACCTGACGAGAAGACATGAACATGAAAGATTCGCGAACGAAAATCTTTTGCGGTCCAGCAGGAGATGACGATGACGAACCAAACGATGCGACACAAAAAACGTCGCGAAACCTTTTCTACCCTCACGCTCCAAAGAGTACCAGCAAGATCATGCAAGTACCCAGAAGTACAGATATATGATCTGATGGCATGACATCAGCAGATACACTCTAGGTTGTGGCTAATCTGCCACTCTTGTAATTTCTTGATTAGTTGTAGATGCTTAGTCACTCTAATCTAGAAGTTACACAAGGCGACTATATACTTACTAGATGATATTTGATAGATATACAGATGAAGTAGTCTGATGCTAGAAAGCAATCAAGACAAGAATACAGAACAAAGGTCTGCCTGCGTGGGAGACGATTCTCTGTAAACCAGATCCACAAGAGATCCACAAGTCCGCTAGTAAGCGAGACATTGCTCGTGAGAAAATTTTATCTCTCTCACACCAACGCACTACATGGATTTGCATGCAATGCTTAAAGAATCAGAGAGAAAACTAATAGATGATCTTGTAGTCGTTGTGCACATGTCAATTTTATAATGCATGATCTTGAATGAAAATGTGTCTGTTGTTATTCGCGTGTCTGATTCTCTTTTTTTTTTTTTGCACATCGGTTGAAGTTTTTGTTGAATTCTACATTAATTTATAAACGTAGATCAACAGTGCTTGACTACATTATGGAGGACTGTAGGAGCGATTCAGTTGGCAGTGTCCAGCGATCGCATCTAAACTCCATTCGAATTGCTTTGCATCGTCGGTGGCTTCTCTTTCGCGACTGTTTCGCTTTCGCATTTCTCATCAGTGTTATCAGAATCTACCTATCTTGTCATAATCTGACAGCGCCAAGAAGCTATCAGATCCAGGAGGCCAAGCATTCAGACGAACAACCATCAACAAGAGAACCGACTTCAAGAAGCAATGGCTTCAATCAGTAGCATGCAGAGCAAGATCTGCACAGTTTTTGATTTTTCAGGATTTAACTTTCTAGCCTGGAAAGTTAAGACATCATTGATACTCAAGGGCAAAGATTTATTCCCGGCCCTCTACGGCAACAAAGAAAAATCCAAGAAACAATTTAAGCCTAAGAGGGAGTCAAATCAGAGGCAGAATCATGATCAGCAAGCAGAGGAGACCAACAAGGGCAACTGGAAGAGCAACGGGAGGTTGAAGTAGCAAGGTGCAGAAGACGTGCGTGAGATGCAGAAGAGACGGGCATACAATTGATACATGCTAGCTCAATCCAAAGATTGAGTGTATCCACTGCCACAAGAAGGGTCATGCAGCCATGGATTGTCGCCTGAACCCAAGAAACAAATCAGCATAGAACAGACAGGAGAACAACAACAGTTCATCCTATGTCGAGGAGCCCGAGAGCTCGAAAATGGGCGAAGAAAGATCGAACAGAAACTGTTTGACCGCCTATATCTATGAAGACATGTGTGCAGCATCAACATCTGACACACATTAGGAGATCCTAGATTCAGGAGCCACCTTGTACTTCGTGACATCAAGACGAATATTGTCAGATTTCAGAAGTGTTGATCCTTCAAGATTCATTATTCTTGGAGATGGATCCAGACATCAAGTGAACAATATTGGTTCACTATGGCTCAACACCAACGGCAGAGACAGACGACTCAAAGACTTTCTGTTCATGCCTACTCTGCAGCAAGACTTGCTTTCTGTAGCAAGAATAGCATATGCAGGGATGCATGTGACGTTTTCTAACGAAGCATGCAACGTGATTGACGCCAGGATCAATACTCTGATCGCTCAAGACAGAAGGAAAAGAAAATCTATATCATCTGAAGGTTCGCCTACCTGCAGATCATATGCATTAGACTCATGAGGACTCACCAGACACTCTGTGAAACAAAAGACTATGCCAAATGAACTCAATGACACTTTATCAATCAAGCCATCATGGAGCAATAACAGGGGTCAGCATCTCGAATGCAGCTAGTTTGACCACCTCTGATGCATGTTTGAAGGATAAGATGTCACGCACTCCATTCATCAAAGACTCCTACAGAACGATTGAGATTCTGGAGTTACTGCATTCTGACATTTGTGGGCCTTTCAATGTGATCTCAGTAGGAGGCTCCAAATATTATATAACCTTCATTGATGATTATAGCAAATTTGCCAGAGTGTATTTTATTCAGAATAAATCTGAAGCACTTGATAAATTCACAGAATACGTGAATTGGAATGAAGTAGTCTGATGCTAGAAAGCAATCAAGACGAGAATACAAAACAGAGGTCCGCCTCAAAAGGGATGATGAATGTGATAAGATCTATGGAAAAAGTACAAAAAGGACCAAGAGTGAATCTTAATCTGATCCTCAAGACAATTGGTTGTCAGATTACTTGATCTATCAATCTACTTGAGATTAAGATCAATCTAGATCAATTCTAGACACAAAATCCTAACAAGAACAATCATTAATTGAAGGTAGGTGTACTTTCTAGTTTTCCGCGTGTGAAACCTTGTTTGAGTATGGACTCCAACCTGAAAATCAAGTACACATTGATAGCACCTTAAAACAATCAAAACAAATGTAGACAAATGGAGAGAATCACTCAAAATTGCTTCCAAAACCAAGATTGGTGTCTCACAATGATTATGGCCAAATGTGGCTCTATATATACAATAAGTGGGAGAACGTGGTACTGATCATCCCTTTGATCCCACATTTGTGAAGGTGCTTTGTCATATGATGATTCATCATGCAAAGCTGACACTTGGACAAAACCTTCTATTTTGAGCACTTTTGGTCCATTTTCCTTCTATATGGAGATCTACTTGAAAATCTTTTAGAAGTCAAAATTCGTCTACTTCAGCTTATTCCAAACATGTGAGCTGTCCTCTACACATGGGATGTGACACCTAACCAAAGGATGTGGCTCATGCACTCAATAGATTGATGCCATGTATCATATGTCTAGAAAACTAGTTTTTGGCCTTTTTAGCCACTAGAACTTGAATTAAATCATATGTACAACCTATATGATTATGGTACATGACAAGTACACTATTTTCACACGTGGGAACAGACTCCACACATGTGTAATCATCCTATATACAAGATTTTTGGCCTCTACCAAGCTTATTTTTGCATTTTTCACACTCCTCAAAAATCTAGCTTGGTAAATCTAGCATAGATCTATCTATAACTCCAAGAGCCAATCTTAATTTTATAAATGGATCTTTAGGCAATGCCTTGGTGAGTATATCAGCAATGCAATCTGATGATGAAACATGAATAAGCTTGATCTCCTTTGCTTGCACTTTCTCCCTCACGAAATGATGTGCAATCTCGATGTGCTTTGTTCGAGCATGGAAGACTGGATTGTTTGCAAATTGTTGAGCTGCTTGATTATCACAATATATGCATGGAATGTCTTCATCCTTGATCACATGTAGCTCCTCCAAAAGCCTTTTAAGCCAAAGAACCTCCTTTGTTGTTGTTGTCATAGCTTTATATTTGGATTCTGTTGATGAAAGAGAGATGGTATCTTGCTTTTTGGAAAGCCAAGATATAACTGCTCCACATAAGAATGTAGCAAATGCACTTATGGATCTTCTATCCATCTTGTCACCTGCAAAACTTGAGTCTGAATATGCTCTCAAACAAATATTAGTCCTTTCATAAACTATGCCAAAGTCTTTTGTAGCTGAGATGTACCTTAACACCCTTTTTGCTCCTTTCCAATGACACGTCAATGGACTTTGCATGTATTGACTCAACTTTCCAGCACAAAAACTAAGATCTGGTCTAGTGATAGTTAAGTATATCAAGGAACCAATAAGCATTCTATAGGTAGTGATGTCCTCAAAGGATGCTTCATCACTTTCCTTAGAACCTTTTACACTTAGTTCCATAGGAGTTTCAACTCCTTTACAATCAATCATGCCAAATCTTGCTAAGATTGATCTAGGATACTTAGATTGACATATGAAGGTAAAATCATTACTTCTAGTGACTTCTATTCCAAGTATAACTTTAAGAAGTCCTAGATCTACCATCTTAAATTCACTAGACAAGGAAACTTTTACATTCTTAATGCCATCTAGATCATTTCCTGTGAGTATAATGTCATCAACATATAAAACTAAGATAATGATCTTTCCATCATTACATTTGTAGTACAATGATGGTTCATAAGAACTTACAACAAATCCAATGGAAATAAGATAGGAATGCAACCTAGAGTACCATGCTCTTGGTGCTTGCTTGAGTCCATAAAGACTCTTCTTCAAGAGACACACCTTGTCTTCTTCTCCATCTTTGATGAAGCCCTCGAGTTGGCACATGTAGATTTCCTCTTCCAAGAATCCATTCAAGAAAGCATTTGTCACATCAAGTTGGAAGAGCTCCCATTTGAAAGAAGTTGCAAGACATATGATTAATCTAATGGTCACAAGCTTTGCAACAGGTGCAAAGGTCTCATCATAATCTATGCCTTTGACTTGCAAAAAACCTTTTGCTACAAGTCTAGCTTTGTACTTATGAATGGAACCATCTTGATTATATTTCAATCTATATATCCATTCAGAGCTTGCCCCACTATCAATCCACCAAGTGTCTTGATTAGATGTTTGTGGTGAGGATACCATCAAAGATAGATTGCCTTCTTCCTCCTCCTCAAGCACAAGATTGCCTTGATTGTCCTTCTCTTGGGCATTCTTCTTCTTGTAGCACTCGGATGCAAAATGTCCCTTTTTTCCACAAAAGAAACACTTTAGCTTCTTCTTGTCCTTCTTGCTCTTGCCTTTGGAACTTGACACTCCATCTTTGTTCTCCATCTCCATGTCTTGAGTCTTCTTGGATGGAAACTTCTTCTTCTTGCCTTTCAAAGAAAAGTTAGCTTTTTCATCACCATCATTCAAAGATAAGGAACTCATCCTACTTTTGATATGAAGCATTCTACTCTCCTCACTAACAAGCACACTTTGAAGTTTTTCAATACTAGGAAGTGAATCTTGAATAGCAAAGGTTTGAACAAGATTGGAATAATCATCTCCTAATCCATTCAAAATGATTTGAACTAATTCATCATCTTTGATTTTATCATCTATAGAAGACAACTCTTTATTCAAAGATTTGATCCTAAAGACATAATTTTGGGCACTTTCACTACCTTTCATGCTTTGAAGGATTTGATTCCTAAGCATGAGTATCCTTGAAGTGTTCTTGGATCCATAAATGGCTTTTAATGAATCCCATGCCTCTTTGGATGTGGTACAAGATGAGATTTCTTTCAAAAGTTCATTACTCACATTCATTTTTATGCAGTGTAATGCAACTCTACATCTCTTTTTGTACTTAGCCAATTCAACTCCTCCTTGAGGTTCTACTTCCACCTCAAGTACTATGTCATAAAGATCATGAAGTACAAGCAAAGACTCCATTCGAACTATCCAAGTAGCATAATTAGTGGATGTAAGTCTTTCACTAGCTTCAAGCAAAAAACCACCCATTGATGCCATTTTTTAATGTGAAAAAGCACTAGAAACTCTTATGGTTTCTCTAAGAGATCTGAACCTAAAGTCTTCTAGCAATTTAGAAAGCTTATAGACTCAATCCTATCACTCATGAACTAATCTAGAATGATGGAAATTTAGATTCTAGTCTCAACCTTGCAAAATCACTCCTTAATCTATGATTTTTAGCAATTTCTCTTTTCAACTTCAACATACAATCAAAAAATCAGAGTAGATCAATTAATGCACCTCATTCACGCTTCAATTTTAATTTTTTGGCTGTTCCAATCCAAGAACTAATCAAGGGATTAGACTCTCTATAGAAAATGCTTGATTTTGCACCAAAAATCACTCAAATTGGGTATGTGAGTCAAATTCTACAAATTTTTGAAATTTCTCAGTCAAAACCGGAGATGTACGGCCTCACACGTGTGAAAAGGGTTTCTACAGCCCACAACAAGATCTGGACCAAAAATTTTGAGAATAGCTATCAAATCCAACTCGCTACACAAAATTTGACTAGTTTCCAAAAAACTGCTAATTTTGGCTTTGATGTGGATTAACCCTGTCAATTTCAACAAAACCTCTTGTACTAGGATCTGGTACCATGTGGAAAAAGTACAAAAAGGACCAAGAGTGGATCTTAATCTGATTCTCAAGAGGGATTGGTTGTCACATTACTTGATCTATCAATCTACTTGAGATTAAGATCAATCTAGATCAATTCTAGACACAAAATCCTAATAAGAACAATCATTAATTGAAGGTAGGTGTACTTTATGGTTTCCCACGTGTGAACCCCTGTCTGAGTATGGACTCCAACCTGAAAATCAAGTACGCATTGATAGCACCTCAAAACAATCAAAACAAATGTAGACAAATGGAGAGAATCACTCAAAATTGCTTCCAAAACCAAGATTGGTGTCTCACAATGATTATGGCCAAATGTGGCTCTATATATACAATAAGTGGGAGCACGTGGTACTGATCATCCCTTTGATCCCACATGTGTGAAGGTGCTTTGTCATACGATGATTCATCATGCAAAACTGACACTTGGACAAAACCTTCTATTTTGAGCACTTTTGGTCCATTTTCCTTCTATATGGAGATCTACTTGAAAATCTTCTAGAAGTCAAAATTCGTCTACTTCAGCTTATTCCACACATGTGAGCTGTCCTCTACACATGGGATGTGACACCTAACCAAAGGATGTGGCTCATGCAATCAATAGATTGATGCCATGTGTCATATGTCTAGAAAACTAGTTTTTGGCCTTTTTAGCCACTAGAACTTGAATTAAATCATATGTACATCCTATATAATTATGGTACATGACAAGTACACTAGTTTCACACGTGGAAACAGGCTCCACACATGTGTGTTTATCTATATACAAGATTTTTGGCCTCTACCAAGCTTATTTTTGCATTTTTCACAAGATCTAGGAAGAGCTTAATGATATCGAAGAGCTCTCAACTAAAAGTACTATTGTAACCTATGCTGGACCTCAAGACCATCAAGAGTATATTTGGATAGAGCAAAAGAAAATCAAGGTTTGATATTTTTCAACCTCTGGTCATTTCAAATTTTAATAGATTTGAAGTGTAAAAAAGAGAGTTTTGATGACCTTACAAACATCTACCACGACTTCCTTGCATGTGAGTTTGCACAAGATCCATCTATGCTAGATCAATTTGAGTTTTCAAGACCTATCTAATGCACTTTGAATCAAGGCAAGAGCTCTCAACCACATCAAAAGTTATGATCATTCAAAGACAAGCTACTTTTGCACATACACATGAAAAATTTAAGTAAAAATCACTATGAGACTCAAAGCAGCTTGCTCTCGGGTAGAGAGAGAAAAAACTGCTTGCTTTTGGGTACAAAGAGAATAGACCAAAATGATTCCAAGTGAAAAAGTGCATTACCTCTCAAAAAAGTTGTATGTACATAGAAAGCTCACTGCCATATAGTAGTGAATCGAGTTCTACCATGAGGAAATGCTCAAATTGGATTGGACCCCATGGATTCCACCTCTCACAATGATTGGACGTCAAAATTGACACCTTTCTCCATGATTAGACCACATACCTTGTGTGGAGGCCTATGTTTTCACGTTATTCCATTAATTGGTATAAAATTTTAGATTTTAAATTTTTGTACATGAAAATATGCGTTAGTGCCTAAATCCATGTAAAGGCCTATTTGCATATTAGAAATTCAGAGCATTAAATTACTCACAACGTTTTAGAACGACGTATGTCTGTTCCCAACCGATACCCTAATGGTTGGTGAGCGACACCTAAGCCTTGTGTGTCTCTCTATAAAAGAGCGACATCGGCTCACTTGTATTCACGTAGAGATTTCAGCTATCAATACAGAGAAGAGACCACGGTTTCTTGAGATTGAGCATTCATTTTCTTTGTCTATACAATATTTCTTCTTATCAATTGCTCAAACACACTCTGATTCTGTTGTATTATTTCTGATACGCGTCTGTCTGCGACACACTCTCCATCTTGTACTGTGTGGGCATCCTGTTTTGCGATGTCTTCCGCCACATCCATAGCATATCATTGTCAAAATGCCATTGCCTCGGAGCTGGATTGCATAAACTAGTATATGCTCTTCACTGGGTCCTTCCACATAATATAGTGGAGAACTGTCATGGGTTTCGGCTCCCGTAGATCTTGGCGATGCACATGGTGAATGCACAATTGGCGCCAATCTTTCACCTATTATCTTCAAAATGGGCCCATCTCTTGAAGATGAACTGCTTGGGTGCACCATCTGCTCAACTTGCTTGCTTGTTGTCAAGGGTGGATCTTGGAACTTTTGATGTTTTCTTGATACTACTGATTTTGCAACACGAAACTTCTTAGTTGGGCAATTGGCGATGTGATGGTTCTCAAAGCAATATGAACATTGCCCTCTTTGAAGCAACATTACATTACAAGCAATGAAACATGCCTTTGGATCATGTTCTAGATCTTGATCTTGATCTGTTGATTCATGTTGGTCATCATCCCTTCCTGGTCACAGCTTGTTCTTCTCTTGTCCCTCGGTTATTTTGCATTAGCGTTGTCAAAATTCTTGAACCTCTTATTGATGGTAATCCAGATATTTCATCCAACTCATATTCGGAGTCAATATCTTGAAATGCCAACAATGTGGATTCAATCTTCATGGCATCAACAAGAACTTGTTTCAATGTAGCATATGAGGTGAGGCACTTCAAACGATAGCGAATGTCGCTCCTCAGACCTTGAATAAAGTTCTTGATGATCACCGATGATGGGGGATTGGTGGATGCCAGTCCTTTGCTATGTGATAGATCCGATGAAGGTATGCACAAACTTTCTCCTGACGTTGCATGCTAATGCTTGATAGCTGAGTAGTCGACATAGCTTTTGTGGATGGGTGGATAGATGAATTTCTATGTAAGATTGCTCTTCAAGAGATGACTGATGACGTACAATGTTCCAAATAGTGGTTTTGTTTTGCGTTACTTTTTTCTTTTTCTTTTTTTTTGAGCAAATAAGGGGAAGTGAATAGATAACAAACACTAAAGTAGAATAAACAAAAGGGAGTCTATAAGGAAACCTGGAATTTTTGGGATTTTGGGGATGCAAGAAAACTGGGGTTTTGGGGATTCAAGAACTGGGGATTTTGGGGAACGTAGGATGGTGGGATTTGGGGACTCGGAAAATGTGGAAACCTTGGGTATGGGGATATCAAAAACTTTGGGAATTCAAAATTTACTTGGGGAATTGGAACCTGGAAATGTGGGAATTGGGATTTTGGGAAAACAAAAAGTCGTGATACTAGGAATTGGAGAATGTAGAAATTCGAGAAAGTAAAAAAAGTTGGGAAAGCAAAGACTTTGGGTAATATGGGTTTGGGAAGGCAATTATTTATTTATTTTTTAAGTTTATCTCTTACAAGGGAAGAAAAACGTAAATTTCAATGAGAGGATAAAAGACAAAAATTCTCATAGGCAATTATTTATATATTGTTTAATTTTATTTTTCTTTAAGAGAAAAAATACATACAAACACTCTAAAAGGTCTAAAAATAAGCTAGTATGAGTATCAAAACAATTAATAAAAAAAAAGGTTCATAGGTGCCTAAACCTCCATGAAAGAAAAAGGGCAAAATAAATAATAACTCTATGAAGAGGCCAATTGCAACGAGCATAGAGGATCGGGACGGGAGGGGCTGAGAGCAATGATAGGTGAGGGAGAGGTGGAGGGCGGCTCAAGTAAAGGTAGATGGACAGGAGAGGAGATGGATGGGTAGATGGGGGAGAGGGGAGATGGACAGGAGATGGACGGATGCGGACGGGAGATAGCTGGTGGGAGGAGGGAAGCACAGCAGGTGCAGGCAGCAGGAGAGAGGGCAAGGGCACGAGGCAGCAGCCGAGGAGCCAGGGTGAGAGGAGAAGGCCAGGGCAGGGGCTGTAGCTAGCCGAGGAGGAGCAGGGCGGGAAGGGAGGCAGGCTGACAATAGGGACGAGGGAAAGGAGATGAGGGAAGGGAGCGCTGCGTAGCAGGCAGAGCAAGGAGCAGCGACAGAGGAGTGAGGGCAGAGAAGGGATGGGAAGGCAAGCCAGGGTGGACAGTAGGGAGAGGGAAGGGGAAGGGAGCGGAGAGCAGATGGAGGGCAGGCCAAGGTAGACAATCAGCAAGGAGGGAGCGAGATGGAGGTGGAGGCGTAGCAAGGGAGAGGAGGGCGTGAGGCATCAGATGAAGGGCAGGCAGCAGGGCAGCAGAGGAAGGGAGCAGCAGCAGGACAAGGGGAAGGGGGCAGCAGGGGAAGGGAAAGGAGCAGCTTGTGGTGTGTGCATAAATGGAGGTGAAGTAAGGGGTGGAGCATGCCAGTATGATGGGCTGGAGTGGGCTGGAGCGCAAAGCCTAGATGGGCGGGAGTGGGTTCAAATCCCACTCCATCAAGTAGAGTGTTCCTGTGATTTTTTTGTTATATTTTTTTTTTCGGAATTTTTAAGATTCACAAAAGATCAAAATAACAAAACATTCATCAAATAGACATATCGAAATAATGCCAAACTAGAAAAGAGAGAGAAAACACAGCAAAAGAAGAAAAATGCTAGTTTAATGTAGGGACAACATTTGGCTCCCCGACAACGGCGCCAATGTTAAGACATTTCTTGTCATCTCGACAAGAATGTTGGAAATAGGTGAGTAATAGAATGCAGAAACTTCCTACTTCCAATGCATGACTACGCTTACAAAAAATTGAACAAAGCAGTAATGATGGAAATCACGTCCAATTTTTAGCAACTAGCTTTTGCTAGATACTAAGTGATTACGTAGCCAAATATAAAGTATTGCCAGTTGGTTGGAGTCCGCTGACATTCATCCCGTTCTTCTCAAAAGCTACTTGTTGATAAGCGGTGACAATTGGCCGTAAACAGTCTGTCTGCATAAATGAACGTAAATTGTCATTTTGCATAAATGAACGTAAACTGCCACAAGCGAAAATGCGATATTACATTTTTATTCGTGATTTCTGACAGGCGAAAATTGCGAAAAAGACGACACGACAAAAAAAATGCAAAAAAGACGACATTGTATTTTTACACGTAATTCCTGATGGCGAAAAATGCGACATTGCATTTTTACATGTAATTCCTTACAGGCAAAAAATGTGAAAAAGTCGACATTGCATTTTTACACACAATTCTTGACAGACGACACTGTCGGGTTTGTAGAGAGAGAAAATGTGACACTGTTGTCAAACTCCGTGTATTTCAGCAGATTGTGTAAACACACTTGTAATTCTGCAGACTGTATAAAGACACGGGAAAATCCGCAGAACTAGATAAACAGTTGGATGAAGATTAAAAACTGATTAGTCGATTAGTAGGAAAGAGAATAATCCAACACTCCCCCTTAATCTGAATCCATGAATGTCTTGACCTTTAAACTTAGTTCTGCACAAAACCTTCTGTGTGCACCCAAGCTTAATACTTTGGTAAAAATATCTGCTGTTGACATGTGTTTGTAAGCCCATGAGTAGAAGCTTAAAAATAATAAAATAGCTTAAACTTAGATTTAGAACTTAGACTTAGGAAACTTAAGATTAGAAATATTTTATCTTAAGTTTTCCTAAGTTAAAAAACTTTGAAGTTCTAAATCCCAAGTTAGAAGTTCTAGAAAGGCTAGAAATAGATTAGTCCCATAAGCTAGTAGATACTTATGGAAGACCCTCCTAGCCATAAAAGGAGAGGTATTTGCCTTGTAAACAACACTCTGAGATTATGCTAAAATTTCTCTCTCTTTGAGATTATCATTTTATTTCTTTGTGTTCCCATTGGAAAGTGCATAGCTTGAGGGAAGGTGCTCGGGCCTCCTCTTGTCTATTTTCATTGGATTATTGTGACATGCTTTGATTGTTATTTATAAATTAGCCACAATTTATTTTTCAAACCCTCTGGGTGTTAATTTAGGTCTTAGTTTAACAACCTTGCTAGTTGGGTTTGCCTTAGCAAGAATTTTTATTGTTGTTTCTAATTAGCTTTATTTCAGTTTCGGGCACTAGTTGGGTAAGCCTTAGTGCTCTCATCTTTGTTGATTATTTTCGTATTTTCGTTGAAGCTTGTTGTAGAAACTTAGAAAGTGCACGATCCTCTACATCCCTATACTACATCCGTAAGTAGATCTAGCCACCGTACAAACTAGAAATACTTCCAACATTGGCGCCATTGCCACTTTTTAAATATTTTTTACGTAGCTTCTTCTCCTTTTTGCTTTCTTGCTTCCGTGTTGTACGTTTGCTTGTTTGTCTGTCTTCTATCTACCAACAACAGCACGAGTCTTTTCTGCACGTCCTACACGAGCTGCGGAGCAACTTATCAAGCCGGGGAGAAGCCACGGTCAAATTCTGAGAAGACAGCCTAATATACCGTCAAAATCCCTTATTTCTCACCCAAATCTTTGTCCTAGAATTCGCCGGCTTCACTAAGGCTAGATTTTATCAAGATCAGTCCTCCAGCAGCTCCGCAAATTTTATCTAAGAGATTTTGTCTGTTTACTATCAGAAAGTCACATTTTTTCCCATATTCTCTATCTGCCAGTCAAACCTCTCTGTTAAAATTCGCCATCTAGCCTAAGAAATCGTTCTCAAAGAGTACGATTTCCCTGTCCTACCCGTGAATTTTGACAGTACAATTTTTTTCAAAAAAATCTAAAAAAATCACTATTCTGACATTCAGAATTCCTTGTCAGAATTCACGAGTGTTACAGTTCGATTTATTTGCCTCTCCCCGATTTCTCAGCCTATCCGCGAATTCTATCTTGGCTAGAAAGACCAGTTTTTTCTCCTACACTATCCATCACTATGTCTAATTGTGCCACCTAGTCTTTTCATGCATTAAATGTGGCATGTAAAGTACAAATGGCAATTCCTATGGTAGCTCGAATTTCTACTTCTACCTACCTTGAATATTTTATTCTAAGATGGGTCTTTACTAAGCCAAAAGAGCTCAATTCATCTTTGGCATTTTTAGGACCCCTACTCACAACATTAGATAGATTTTTCAATATTTTGACACTCCTCGTAAAAATGTATCTAATGTGGATCAAGCATCGATCTTGAAAAAAGACCAAGATTAGACCTATGCTTTGAAAAGGCACTTTTGCAAAGTGGCTTTGTGAGAAGATCAGCAATACATGAAGATGTGTCGACATGTTCTAAGTTGATTTCACCTCCAATGAGCTTTTCCCTTACAAAATGGTGTGCCACTTCTATATGCTTGCTTCTTGCATGAAAAACAGGATTGTTTGCAAGAGCTTGTGCCGATATGTTGTCACATTTGATCAAGGGAAGATCATCCTCTTTGATGCGCTTTAGCTCCATGATTAACCTCTTGATCCAAGGCACCTCTTTAGTTGTTGTAGTGAGTGCTTTGTACTCGGCCTCACAAGATGATAGAGATATGGTATCTTGTTTCTTTGAAAGCCAAGACACAAGATTTCCTCCAAGAAAGATAATATATGCATTAATGGACTTTTGATCCATTTTATCACTTGCAAAATCGGAGTCCGAATAGCCAACAATGGTTAGATCTTCATTTTTGTACAATAAACCATAATTTTGAGTAGAAGATACATATCTTAGAACTCTCTTGGCCATCTTCCAATGTTGGATCTTGGGATCTTGCATAAATTGACTCAATTTGTGCACACAATAGCTCAAATCGGATCTAGTGATAGTAAGCCAAATTAAAGAGCCTATAAGACTCCTATAAAGTGTGATGTCCTCGAACGATATTTCATCACCTTTAATAGGATATTTTACATGTTTCTCCATGGGAGTATCTATGCCTTTACAATTTTGCATATTGAATTTTCTCAGCATAGAAAAGACATATCTAGATTGACAAATAAAAGCATACTCTTCATGAAAATCAATCTCAAGGCCCAAAATGTAATGGATCTCTCCTAGATCTTGCATTTTAAATTCTTTTTCTAATGCATCTTTGGTTTTTTGAACTAGCATCAAACAACTTCCACTAAGAATAATGTCATCTACATAGATTAGAAGAATGACAATATTACTACCATCAAACTTTAAGTACGTAGAAGGATCATAGTCACTAAGCACAAATCCTAATGAAAGTATAAAGTTGTTGAGTCTTGAATACCATGATCTAGGTGCTTGCTTCAAGACATAAAGACTTCTAAATAGCAAACACACCTTAGATTTATCCTTGATAAATCCTTGGGGCTGTTCCACGTATATCTCCTCCTCAAGATAGCTTTTCAAAAAAGCGTTGGAGACATCAAGTTGAAACAGTTTCCACTTAAAAAATAAGGCAAGAGAGATTATGATACTTATTGTCACCATCTTTGCTACAGGAGCAAAGGTTTCTTCCTAGTCAAGGCCATATAATTGTGCAAAGCCTTTAGCTATATACACTTGTATCTGAGTCAGATTCACCTGCTCACAAAGATACGAGAGTTACTTCCCAAGGAAACTCAAAATCTTGCCTTGTACTTGTTGATGGAGCCATCATGATCCCACTTGCATCCAATGACATGCATGTTAGGTGGTGGATCCACTAGCTCCCATGTGTGGTTGGTGATCAAGGCATCATATTCAATCTTCATGGCCTCATACCACTCCTTGGTATTGAGGGCTTCTTGAGAATCTTTGGGATCCTCGTGAGAAACAAAATAAGCATAAGTGGAATCAAGATCCACTTGTTTTCCTTTGTCATCATAAGTGAGCCTCTTAGGCTCGGATCTCTTCCTCATGGATCTTCTAGGAGTGAAAATCCGAGGACTTCCATCTTCAAATCTCGACTCCTCCATATGTTGATTGTATTCAATAACAAAAGGTGATAGATTTTGAGGTTGCTTGGTCTCGGCCCCTCCAAGATTGGACTTTTCTTCTTCATGAAAAACTACATCTCTACTATCAATTACTTTAGAAGTAGAGAGCATGTAGATTCGATAGGCTTTCTTGTTGGATGAATATCCAACCATTACTCCTTTGCTTGCACAAGGATCATCCTTCTTTCACGTTTCCAAGGGAATATGGACAAAGCATATGCATCCAAATACTCTAAGGTGATCAACTCTAGGTTTCTTCAGTTAAAGTGTTTCATATGGTGACTTTCCTCCAAGTGCAACATGAGGGAGTCGATTGCAAAGATAGTTTGAACAATTGATGGCCTCACCCCAAAAGTCTTTCGGCAAGGATGCCTCAATTCTAATGGTTTTTGCACATTCACATAGTGTTTTATTCTTTCTTTCAGCCACCCCATTTTGAGATGGTGTATATGCACAAGAAAACTCTCTTTTAATGCCCTCAAGCTCACAATAATCATGAAATTTATTGGAAGTGTACTCACCACCTCCATCACTTCTAAGAATCTTGATTTTGTATGAAAATTGCTCTTCAACTAGAGCTTTGAACTTTAGGAAATAGTCAAACACCATAGACTTTGAAGCTAGAAGATATATCCAAGTAAATCTAGTGAGATCATCAATGAAAGTTACAAAGCAAGTAGCACCACCCTTTTTTGAAGATGAGAAGGGCACATCCGAGTGTATGAGCTCCAATGGATGTGTAGTCTTGATGGATGATTTTGAAAAAGGCTTCTTATGAGGCTTAGATATGGCACAAGCCTCACATGGCTTGAATTCTTGGAGATAAAATTAGGCAAGCCAATAGCTTTGGCTTTCTTGACCATGGACACCATAGAATTATAGTTAGGATGTCCCAACCTTATATGCCAAAGTTCCTCCAAAGAAATATGAGAAGCAAAAGCAACATCACAAGAGTTAGCACTCTCTTTGGGATCAAGCTTGTAGATTCCACCATATCTAGACCCAAATGCAAGGATCTCATCATGCTTCTTGATTGTACATGTATCAACATTGAAATTCACATCTAGTCCACTATCAAACAATTGCCCAACACTAATAAGATTTTTTGTTAACTTGGGAACAAAAAGTACTTTAGACAGAGAAAGAACTTTTGATGAAGAAAGCTTTAAGGGAATGGTCCCTATGCCTTCAATAGCACACTCATGATCATTTGTTGTGTAGATGGACTTCTTGGCTCCTTCATAAGGTAACATGGATGAAAAAGAATGCTTGGAGCTACACATATGTGAAGAAGCTCCACTGTCGATATACTACGAACCATCCTTCTTGAAAGGTGATGAAGAAAAACTCGAGACCATAAGAGATCCCTCTCCATCACTTGCATGAGCACCTTCCTTCTCTTCATTAGAAATGTTGCCTTGCTTGAATTGACTCTTCTTCTTGAAGCAATTAGTGGCATAATGTCCCTTCTTGCACAAAAGAAACACTTGATGTTTTTCTTCTTCTTCTTGGATGTGGAAGCTTGAGAGGACTCATCCTCTTCTCCTTTTTCCTTGGATATAAGATTGTTCTTGCTTGAAGAGGGTTGGTGTTGATTCTTGCTTCTTGTCTTGTGCTTGTCTTTGGTAAAGAGAGCTTTACCATCAATGTTGTGAGACACTCTCTCCATTTTCAAGAATTTATACTCTTGTCTTGATTCTTCAGAAATGAGCACACTTTGGAGTGCTTCCAAACTTGGTAGCTCCTCCTTAATGGCATAACTTGGAGCAAGGTTGTCATATTCCTCCTTTAACCCATTAAGTATGACTTGAACAAGTTCATTTTGGTTGATGGAGTCTCCTATGCATGACAATTTCTATGGAGGCTTTAACTTTCATTACATAGGCTGAAGCACATTCATCACTTCTCTGTACACTTCGAAAAATTTGGTTTCTTAGTGTTAGAAGTCTAGAAGTATTCTTTGCCTCATAGATGGACTTGAGAGTATCCCAAGCATCTTTGGCATTAGTACAAGCACCAATTTCTCTTAAGATGTCATTTGAGACATTCATCTTAATATAATGCAGAGCCATCCTAGATCTCTTTTTATACTTTGGAATTTCTTGAGGAATTTGTGGTTCTTTTTCAATGCCAAGTATAATATCCATCACATCTTGTAGTATTAAGACAGATTCCATTCTAACCTTCCAAATTGAGTAATTGGAGGTTGACAATCTTTCACTTGCTTCTAATAGAAAGACACCCATTGAAGTCATGAAGAATGATAGAAATAAAAAAAAATGGATGAAAGAACTGCTTATCTTCTCACTATAGGAACCAATCAAGGGTACAAAACCAAATCCTATGTAAGACTAGGCAAAAAACTGTGAGATAGATCTCACTAGCTTGACAATCTCTCTAAAACAAGATTTGAATCATCAAAAAAGATGAAGTATGGCAAAAGTTATGGTTCTCTGAATTTCACACGTGTGAAATACTCCAAAAATGTCAAATTGACTCGAATAAAATCTATTTGTATGAAACAATTTGCCTAGATCCTATAGATTTTGTCTAAATCACATATAGATGAGATTGTTCAGCTTCTGGATAATTTTTGTGATCATTCAGGCAATAAATGACATGTACACACGATTTGCCACAGGTCTAGGCGTGCTACCTACGACTCTTCAAAATCTTATAACTTCTGATTGGCTTATCCAACTGTCATGATCCATATCACATCAGATTCTACACATTTCTAGCTTTCTAGTGGGCTGATTTGCATGAAATTTGGATCTAAGATGAGAGAGAACCACCAAACTGAAAATGGGCAGAACACGTGCCAACACCTGAAATTCCGTACAGTACCTGATCTGGACCATTCAAAGTGGTTTGAAGCTCTAAATCACCAGAAAATTGCAAACTAGCTAGAAAGTAGAATCTAGACAATTCCTAGCTTGAAATCTGATCAAATCTGCAAACTTTTTGATTAGATTTGCTTGTAAAACTTAGGTAGGCTCTGATACCATGCTGAATTTACACGTGTGGGATGCCCTACACATGTACTTTTGATCTCCTAAGCCCAATAATACCATAAAAATCAGACTAGCATTGGTTGACAATAGGAAAGCTGATCATACAAGAAATATTATTGTGTTACAAGCAAGATCTGCCAACAAAACATAAGACTAAGCATCATAAATGCCTCAACTCGGCTCAATGAGAGTACATCACATATATATATAGATCCATGGACTCTCCTCCTACTTTGAGTTGAATTGGAGTTGTGAATCCACCTCTCAAGCTATCTAGACTTATTCAAGCCACCTCACTATGTCTAATTGTGCCACCTAGTCTTTTCAAGCATTAAATGTGGCATGTAAAGTACAAATGGCAATTCCTATGGTAGCTCGAGTTTCTACTTCTACCTGCCTTTAATATTCTATTCTAAGATGGATTTTTACTAAGCCAAAAGAGCTCAATTCATCTTTGGCATTTTTAGGACCCCTACTCACAACATTAGATAGATTTTGCAATATTTTGACAAAAACATCCGTCGTGAACTCAAACCAGTTGACCTTGATAATCAACTTAAAGATGTGATGACCGATGCTGGAAGACGAAGGTTTCGACGATGACTTTGACCATCGTGAAAAGAAATCTAAGAATCTGGAGCGTCCTAATCACCCGAAGTCTGACAATATTGCTCAATCTTCTGAACTTCTACATCAAATGGAAACCTGGCAAAAGCTCAACAATCTCATAAGGATAAACTCACTGCCAATTTCCAAACTGCCATGAAACAGATTGCTGAAAAATCCTTTCCAGCAAGGGAAAATGTCTGGTGTCCAATATGCTCACAACATCACACTGCTAATGAATGCCCTCAACTATGAAACCATTTTCCAGTAGCCACCAGACCCACTATCTATCGAGCATACTGCCCTTACCCCCCACAACATCCTGTGCCACGACCAGGGGTCTACCAACCACGACCAACTGCACCAAATCAATACCCATCACCATGTCAATAGTTTGTCGTTAACCAACCTGCCCCACAAAACACTGTCCATTATCTTGATCCGAATATCATCGATCCGACAACCTACTATGTGAAAGACAATACTCAACCACAATACTCTACTGAAACAGTTGTTTATTATACCTATGATTCTAATGCTCAAACAATAGATCCCAATGCCCAAGGTTACAATCCAAACCAAGCTGTCTTTGTCGCACATCAACTGTCCGCAATACGAGGATGTTTTATCTGTGCAGATAAACATCCTAGTATTCGCTGCCCAAATTAACTCCGTTTTCCTCCAGCTTTTGAAAATTGCAGTATTGAACATCATGTAAAGGACTGTCCATCCTGATCTAAGTCTGCTACTCCTATCTGTTCAGTGCAAGTAGAAACCTTACCCATTGAAACTCATCTTGCTTGGGTCTTGACTCAGGCACAAATCCAATGCCAAGCCCCTACACTTGCACCCAGCAAACTCAAGGGCAGGCCGTTCTTTGAAGTGAAGATTCAATCCCGATAGTTTACCCTCACCCATCTAAAGAAATTCGGCTGCATCATCAGTATCGCCAACAAATCCGCAATGTTGACCAACAATCTTCCACTTCCCATAAAGTATCTCACAAGCCCTTTGAAAGCCTTGAAGGTACCAAAGTTTGGGGAGATTTACTACAAGCCAATGTCACTCTTCCTTTCCATGTACTCTAGAAGCATGCTGGCCAGTGGAACAACAGATCTAATCCAATAACACCACCACTACTGACGAAATATTTGAAATGCCCTTACATCTAACCAATCCACTCAGTGAACGAGGCAACATCAAAATTCCAGCTACCCATCATCAATCCCGTGAAGTTTTAGCAGTACTCGATGGTGGCTCCGGTGTCAATATCATTTTCACATCCCTCATGATAGAATGGAATCTGAGAGACAAGCTAGCCAAACCCACTTGTCAGCTTCGGATGGCTGACTAAAGTGTGGTACGACCTACCGGTTTCCTTCCACACGTGCTGATCAAACTAGGAGGTCTCAAGTTTTCTGTCGATCTCATAGTACTTGATATTCCCAATAATGCCTATTCTTATGAATTACTACTTGGTTGTCCGTGGCTCACCAATGCACGAGTCATTCATGACTGGAGCAAAGGCCGAGTCACTTTTGAAAATTGTGACAGTTCTGTCACCATTGATTCAACGAGTAAACTCAAACCTGCACGCATCCATGACAAAGGGTCCTCGACCACCAGCTCAATATTTGGACCATACCAGTCCAGCCACGAAAAAGGTCATTATGTTAAATCTACTGATATCATGAACTGGAGTCACAATCTAGCTACCATTGATTGTGTGAATGCTGATTATTGTGCTCAGCATCAGGATAATTGTACCTCTCCACTCCCGATCGATCACGACCAATTACCTGAATTGGATACACCTATCATCAATACAAATTTTATTGATATCCTTCCACACCATGATGAGTTACTAAATGTTGCATGACTACCTACTAATGAATCAGACGATTTATTTATCGATGACGATAATGTCTTATGAATTCAGAATTGCCCAGAAGATTTGGACATTTCTGATATTCAGATCCTCAATTACATGGAGGCACTTCCACTTAGGGCCTATCAACAACATGCTTCCAAGGTGGAACTAGTTTCCAAGGTTGCAATTGAAAAGCCTGAGACAAAATTCTACTGTCCCAAATGCCCACACTATCCATGGGATCTCTGTGAGGAGGAGACCATCTTTCAAATTGATGACAAGATCCTCCATGATGTACCAACCGTCCCTCATCCACACACATCTCCACCACCAAAGCCTCAACCACGTGGTTATACTATGAAAGAGAAAATGAAAAACCGCTTCAAATTCAACCGCTTGGTGACCTCACAATTGCTAGGAAAGTTTCTGAGATTGCCTCTGTTCCTCCACCAGCCCCTGAACATTCCCAATCACCATCCTGACAGGACAAAGGCAAGGCCCCCCTCGAATCTCCAGCCCATGATGTTCCTGCATACTTTAAGGACTATACGATTGAGGATGTCACAATCCAATTACCCCAAGCTCAACGTGAGCCAACTAGTAATTCACCCTATGAAGGCCCTGCACAAACTATAACCCTTTCTCTGAGTGAGCCAAATGAAACCAACGAATATCTTGTCCACATCGGAGCTCATCTCAATCGTGAACAACGCAGACGGCTTGAAAAGCTCCTGCAAAAATATCGACATGTCTTTGCATGGACCTATAAAGACATGAAAGGCGTCTCACTCCACGTCGTTGTGCATCGTATCCCGCTTAAACCGGGTGTGCTAGTCGTCCATACAGATGCAATCCCATCTATAAGACCAAGATCAAAGAAGAATTACAACGCCTCTTAGATGCGAGATTTATCTATGAAATCGAGCATACTGAGTGGGTCTCCCCAATTGTTATTGTTCCCAAGAAAAATGGAAAACTCCGAATCTGTGTCGACTGTAAGAAACTTAACGCCGTCACCGAACATGATTATTTTCCATTACCTTTCGGAGAATCCATCTTAGAATATCTGGCAGGCGATGAGGCCTACTCCTTCTTAGATGGCTTTAGCGAAATATGATCCAAATAAAACCGCTTTTGCCACAAAATGGGGGAGCTTCTGCTAGAAAGTCATGCCCTTTGGTCTCTGCAATGCTCCTAGCACCTTCCAATGTGTTATGCAAGCAGCCTTTTATCAGCAGCTGGGTGATACCTTAGAGGTTTACTTGGACGATTTAGGAGCACATTTAGAAGAAACACGCCCTCCGTCTATGCTCAAATTTTTTTTTATCCAATGTCAACGCTTCGGCATCTCTCTTGATCCTGAAAAATGCCAGATCTGGATAACACATGGTATTGTGTTAGGACATATTATTTTCCGAAATGGCATTGCCACTGACCCAGAAAAGATCCTTATCATTCAAAATCTTCCGAAACCATGTACGATACGTGAAGTTTACTCTTTTCTTGGCCACGCCAACTACTATCGGTGCTTTATTCTTGATTTCGCTAACAAAACACGCTTAATCTACAAAGTAGTTGTAGTTCCCAAATGGACGGATGAACAAACGCATCACATTTAATCAACTCAAAGAAGCCCTTACCAATGCACCCATCACTAGGCTCCTGATTATTCTAAAGAATTCCATGTGCATACCGATGCATCCAAGTATGCCATTGGAGTAGTGTTCACCCAACCGAGAGAATTCAAAAAGGACTACCCAATAGTCGACAATTAATATCTGCTGAAGTCGATTATACCACTATCGAACATGAAGCCTTGGCAATGGTATATGCGGTTCAGAAGTTTCGCCATTATCTTCTAAGAAAAGTTTTTGCATTCTTCACTGATCATCAAGCACTGTTGTATCTCATCAACAAGACCTACATCATAGGCCGTATTACTAGATGGATCCTATTATTGCGAGAATTTGAGTTTAGGATCGTGGTTCGTAAGGGAGTTCAACATTTTCTAGCAGACCATCTGTCTTGAATCCCTAACCTTCCTACCCCTGATCAAGGCATCAACGATGATTTACCAGATGCAATTCTTTTTCAAGTTGACTCTACACCCATATGGGCTAGGGAAATTATAGAATATTTGACTTCAGGATAGATGGATCCTTCCTTCTCTAAACCTGAACAACGTGCGTTGGTCCTCAAAACTAAACCTCATATGTTAATTGCAGGACAACTCTACAAGCAAGGGTTAGATGGAATCATCCGACGATGTCTTACTAAAGGTGAAATACCCTCTGTAATTTCTCTCACTCATGAAGGCATTGGTGCAGGCCATTTCTCTTCTGAAACTACTGCTAAGAAAATCTTCTTGGCCGGTTTTTGGTGGCCAACACTCTTCAAGGATACGCACAATTACACTAAGGCCTATGATGTCCGCCAATGCACAAAACGCTTTCAAAAGACTGACTACATGCCTTTACACCCTATAACCACTGATCAAGCTTTCCAAAAATGGGGAATTGATTATGTCGGACCTATTAGTCCTGCTGCTCAACACGCACAATCTCGTTACGTCATAGTAGCTACGGACTATTGCACCAAATGGGATGAAGCAAGAGCTGTTCGCAATGCTGACACTCGTTCTACTGCAAAATTCCTATATGAACAGGTTATAGTTCGTTTCGGATGTCCTCTAGAGCTTATCAGTGATAGGGACAAACATTTTCTTAATTCTGTCATAGCAGATTTTCTTTCAAAATTTTTTGTGGTACATCGCAAAAGTTTATCCATGATGCAATGGCCAAATGGAATCCACCAATAAAATCCTATGTGGAATTCTCACCAAAACCATCGAATCCAGCCGATTTGATTGGGAACTCCCGCGGATTTTTGGGCAGCACCATAACCGCGACACCATAATGGCGGTACCACGTGCCACTATGAAACTCCATGCTGCTCTCTGGGCTTATCTCACCACCCCAAAGAGAGCTACAGGCTTAACCCCTTTCCAGCTAACATATGGCCAAGAAGCCATTATGCCTGTGGAACTTCATATCCCCTCCCTTCGAGTGGCCTATAACCTTGAGCTTGATACTCAACAGAATCTAGCAAACATGTTATTCCATCTGGAGCAACTCTGTGAAACACGACAGATCAGCATCCATGCTCAACAAGTCCACAAATGACGACAAAAAGCATGGCATGATCGATCATTGAAACTTAGAGACTTCCAGATTGGAGATAAGGTCCTGCTATACCAGGCCAAAGCCTTCAAAGGCAAACTGAAATTTTTCGGCCAAGGACCTTATGTCATTAAAACAATCTTTGCCTCTGGATATGTACAACTCCGAATCCTTCAAGACGATATCCTCGACACTATGGTCAATGGGAGCCGACTGAGAAAGTACAATGAACCATGTTTTTATCTTAATATGTATTAGTTGTTTTCTTTCCTATTTTTTTTCTTTATTTTTCTTATTGCCTGCCTGCCATTTCGACAAATTTTTTGCTGTGTTTTCTTGTTCAAACCATCAAGATACTATCAGATCAGGTATACCAACAGTCTTCTCTAAGAAAACCACAAAAGCCATTAGTTTCAGAAGAATTGTCTTACACCATCTCAGATAGAATTTGCCTGACCCCTTTTTTATAGTGCACGATTCATTTTGGGCCTCCACGAATTCTGTCTCCGAGACAATTTTCTAAAAATAAAAAAGGTTAGTTTTGTTTCATCAAATATCCACTATCAGAATTTGCAGACAATTTGCTGAAGCTCAAAATAATTCCCACGATTTCTCTGCTATCTCTACGAATTCAGATCAAACAAATTTTTGCACTGTTAGACGTTTTTTCTCTTTTGGCATAAAAAAATCCCTTACAAGAATTCGCCGACCCTCAAAACATTGCCTCAAAATTCACGACCATCATTACCAAATCATGGACACTGAGGACGATTTTTGAGTGAAGTTGCAAATTTCTGCCCAAAAAAGTCTATAAATAGACCTCCATCCTTCTCTCCACGAATTCATTTTAGATTCCTGCTCTCGAGTTCATGCCAAAATTTTTCAAAATTTTCAAAATTCTTAGAGCAATCTAAAATCACTGCTATTATGGCTTCCCACGATTCCTCGTTCAGTTTGCATCGTCGTAAACCCCCTCGGCCTTATTTAGGGGACATTTTTATGATTTGCATCAAGAATTACACCGAGCAGCTCATCTTGGCCAAGGATATCCTCACAATCCTCGGCTTTGATCTGACTCATTTCCATGACCAGCAGAACGAGAGCCTGATCCGAGTGGCCTACTCCACCTATTCGGATGAGTTTCAAACTTTTAAGCTTACATCTAAGAGTGGCAGTTATACAATCATCAACGTCTCTCCAAAGCATCTCCAGAGCATTGGCTTCATGGCAAGGGCACCAACTATGATGCCAAGTACTTTACAAAGTTTCTGATAGAGGACGACAAAACCATTGCCCAAACCAATTACGGGATCGCCATACGTCTCATCACAGATCCCCATCTACGGGCCGCCTCAGAAATCCTCGTCACCATGGTCGAAGTGCATACTGCCAAGATGGATCGCATACCACCGAGCGACCTCTTCTCTTTGACCCTCACCATAGATGATCCCACTCAAAATTACAAGTGGGTTGAGAAGGTAGCAGAGAAGCTGTGCGGAGCTTTGAAAGCCAGAAAACCAACTACCAAATGTGGATATCTCCTCCACATGTTGGTCACCAAACAGTTGGGGTCTAGGGCGGCTACTGCCATCAAGGAGCTGGATGATCTCTATCCAAGCACAAAAAAATGAGCCACGTGCACCCCCCAACCGACAACAGAACCAGTCTCACCAGCCCCACCTACTAAGAAGCAGAAAGAGAAGGCGATCAGCACAGAAGTCGATGTCCCTCACGACATTCTATCCAGTGACATCGGGGCTGAGTATGCTGAATCCGGAGGGAGTCTTAAACTCTCTCAGGTCCCAAAGGAGGTCCTAGAGCAACAGGCGGCCTTACTTCACCAGGCCCAGCAACACAGGCAAGCAGTAGCAGCAACAACAGGCAGCTCAGAGGCAGCAGACACTTCAAGTTCTGATCCTATGGGCATGGTTCCATCCACACAAGCAACCTCCATAATCCCATCTCCCTCACTTGCTCTCACACTCCCCCCCCCCCCACCATTTATTGCCACCTCCACACCATCACTAACTCTCAACATAGGCTTCACTTCCACAATTCCACAAAAGCCCTCACCTGTACAAATCTCCACCCTACTTGACTCCACAATCAACATAGATGATTTTGATTTACAATTACTAACCACACTTCCATCAATCGCCGTCACCACTAACCCAATCCACACATCTCCGCCACACAATATCTCCCCACCTCTTTCACCCATCAATCCTCAATCACCTCCACCTGCCTTTCATCCATCTCCATCTAATCCTGATCCTGATTTTCTACCCTTAACCCAATGTCGTATCCTAACTATACACGCACCCTCCCTGACATTGGTCCTTGGGAGCAATTATCCCTTGCAGTCCAAAAAGCGATATGGTTGGTGAATGAGCTCCAATACAATCTATTCGGCACCCTAGGGGGACAATATACTATGCGGCAGTTCAACGATGGTGCTATGGTGGACCTTCAAAAAGAAAAAGCAAGGTTGGAGGAGGAAAACAAACCACAACAGTTGCAGATTCAGAACCTCACCAATCATAATCAACAACAACAACAAATGCTACTCCACCTCCAGAACCAGCTCCAACTGAAGGTATCCAACATGCAGCATACCATCGATAACATCAAAGCCGAAAGGGATGAGGCTGTAGCAGATGCACAAGCCGCACGTTCAGCTATGAAGGAACGATTGGAATTGGTGGACTTCAATGACTTTGCACCACCAGCTATTCCTGAGGGAACTGCCATTCCAGTGGTGGCCTATCAAACACTAGCCCAAAAGTTGAAAGCCACAACAGAGCAGCATACAAAATTACACAAATCATACCTTGCTTCCGTCGAGGCCCTGAACCGGTACATTGCCACCCTGGAAGAACACTTAAAGGCAGCTGTCCAATCTACACCGTCTGTTCATGAAGAGCACGCCCAATTCCATGATTCAAGGCACCACTTTGATGGACCAAATGGTGGAGATGGAGCAGGATTCCAACAGCCTCCTCCTGCTACTCTCAAGGCTCCTCATTTCAAGGCCAACCCCTGGGGCAAAGAGCTCAAGCACCAACCAATATATCAGGCTCTGGGTATCAGCTTCCAACATTATCTTTTTCCTTCCACAGCCTCTAACCCTCTCGACACTACTAATCCCCCATTTATTCCACAACAATTTTCTCCTGAGTCACAAAGAATTGCTGAAGCTAATCCCTCGCCTCCTCTCTCTCTTGAACCTGATCCCATCCGGCACAAAATCACACCCATAGAACCAAGCAAGGAGTTGCGCAGCTCTCGAGAGTTTGTCAAGAAATATCCAACGACAAAAGAGCGAGGTGGCTACATACTACTAGATTTGGACCAGAGTCAAACACATAAAAAAGTAGTCAAACTCTTGGATCCACAACCTCTTTGGCGCCATCAACTCTTCCTAGAAAGTAAGACCTCAATGGCATGGTATATCGAAGCTCCCTCCTACATGCGCACAAATTCTTATTACTATCCAGTAGCAAGGTGAGAACCGTTTCCTGCCACCAAGGTCAAGAATAAAATATTTTGGCCCAAGCTCACAGGCGTTGAATACCGGCAACTTAGCCGAAGACATGGTCACCAACTATCAAGTATTCTACCAGAAGCACCATGGCAATACTGATCGTGACGTCAGATATTTTGTGGATAATTGTGGCCTGGTAGCATTTCTAGCAGAACTCAAAGGTTTTTGGGATCGAGGGCTACCCCTAATCGCCCTTGATATCAATAAACCACTGCGAACGCAAGACGACCATATCAGCGTAGCAAGGCTCTATTATCGCGCTGCACTAACTTCTGCCCTACACGTTGATATGGTGGAGCTATGAAAAACCCATAACTTTTTACAAGGTATGCTCCATTATTACAAACCCATGCCCTTCCTGAACAAACTACGGTGACAAATGATGGAGGGCATCGACACTACAATCTAGGGGGATAATGCTAGCATCTGTGCTAACATAAAAAAAATAAAAAAAGAGAAAAATAAAACTCCATGGCATGTGTTTTGTAAGACCACGTGCGAGTGTTTGTTAATAAACTTCCACCATGGCATGTGTTTGTAAGCCCATGAGTAGAAGCTTAAAAATAATAAAATAGCTTAAACTTAGATTTAGATCTTAGACTTAGGAAACTTAAGATTAGAAATATTTTATCTTAAGTTCTCCTAAGTTAAGAAACTTAAGGAACTTCTAAATCCTAAGTTAGAAGTTCTAGAAAGGCTAGAATGGATTAGTCCCATAAGTTAGTAGATACTTATGGAAGACCCTCCTTGCCATAAAAAGAGAGGTATTTGTCTTGTAAACAACACTATGAAATTATGCTAAAGTTGCTCTCTCTTTGAGATTATCATTCTATTTCTTTGTGTTCCCATTGGAGGGTGCATAGCTTGAGGGAAGGTGCTCGGGCCTCCTCTTGCCTCATTTCATTGGATTATTGTGGCATGCTTTAATTGTTATTTATTAGTTAGCCGCAATTTATCTTTCAAACCCTCTGGGTGTTAGTTTAGGTCTTAGTTTAGCAACCTTGCTAGTTGGGTTTGCCTTAGCAAGGATTTTTATTGTGGTTTCTAATTAGCTTTACTTCAGTTTTAGGCACTAGTTGGGTAAGCCTTAGTGCTCTCGTCTTTGTTGATCATTTTCGTATTTCCGTTGAAGCTTGTTGTAGAAACTTAGAAAGTGGACGATCCTCTACATCTCTATATTACATCCGTAAGTAGATCTAGCCACCGTACAAACTAGAAATACTTCCAACACATTTTTGATGAGGAAAATATTTCAAAGTTGTCTTCAAGTATTGATGTTGTGGATGGATCTAACATTCTTGATGTGGATGACATGGATGTTAATTTGGAGGATGTTGATGAAGGGCTTTCATCAAGTCAAAAGCCAAGGAGGACATCAAGGCAAAGGCAAACACCTTCAAGGCTCAAATATGATGAGAAGCCAATTGGACATTACTAATGCATTCTTGAATGGTGATCTTGAAGAGGAAGTATACATAGAGCAACCCAAGGGCTACATCTCACATGGCAAGCCTAATCATGTTTGTTTTTTACAAAAGAGTTTATATGGGCTTAAGCAAGCACCAAGGAGTTGGTATGCTAAGCTCAGCACATTTCTACTTTCTCAAAACTCTGTTATGAGTGAGTATGATCATTCACTATATTTTAGATTTGCTAGAAATTATGCTACTATTCTTCTAATTTATGTGGATGATATCATATTGAGTGGAGGCAACAATCAAGATATTGATGATATCAAGATTGCACTCAAGGAGGAGTTTGAGGTGCATGATCTTGGACATTTACATTATATCTTGGGAATAGAAGTGTTTAGATCTTCTCAATCTACTTTCATTTGCAAGAGAAGTATGCTAACTCTATTCTAAAAATATTTCATATGGTAGATTCTAAGTCTTGTGATACATCTATGGAGTCAAATGTAGAGCTCACTATAAGAGGTAATGAAAGATCCTTCGATGACATTACCTCGATAGGAAGCTAGTTGTTCACTCATATATCTAACCATCACAAGACCTAATCTAAGCTATTGTGTTGGTAGATTAAGCCAATTTATGAAAGATCCTAGTGAAGGGCATTGGAAGCTAGGCAAGAGGGTATTGAGCTACATCTTGGGAACAAGAGATTTTGGCAAAATTTACAATGGAAGGATATTTTGATTGCAAAAGGTAAAAGACAAGGGAAGTTGTTCAAACTAGATGCTTGTGTTATTGCTAACCAAGTTGGATGTGTTGCAAGAGAGCAAATACCTATTCAAGAGGTTTGGCATAAAAATATGGGACACCTCAACTTCAAGTCATTGGAGGTAATGGCTAGAAAGAAGGTTGTGATAGGTCTTCCAAGCTCCTTAAAAAGTATCAATCATGTTTGTGAGTCTTGTGCTTTGTCAAAGTCACATAGACTACCTTATACTAGATCTACAAAGCCTTACATGTAACTTTCATTGATGATTTTAGTAGATATTGTTGGGTATATCTATTAAAGAGCAAAGATGAAGTATATGATGTCTTTGTGAAGTTCAAGAATGCAAGGGAGAATCAATTTTCCACAAGGATCAAGTGCTTAAGGAGTGACAATGGTGTACCATATCTACTAAGTTCAAGGCCTTTTGAGATGATCATGGGATCAAGAGGGAGTATACAGCACCAAGGACCCCACAACAAAATGGAGTGGTCGAGAGGAAGAATAGGACTTTATGTGAAAGTGCCAAAGCCATGAGGTTAAGTGCTAATCTTGGTAAGCTATTTTGGGACCAAGATTTGTTGTGTGCTAATTTCTTGTGCAATAGGTGGCCAAGTGTTATTTTGGATGGAAGGATACATTTTGAGATGCTATTCAAGAGGAGGCCGAGTGTCAACTTTTTTAGAACTTTTGGATGCAATGCTATGTCAACATTACTCTTGATGATAGGACCAAGGAAGATCCATCTTCAAGGAAAGGTATATTTGTTGGATATAGCGAGGTGAGTAAATCCTACAAGGTTTACATTCCTTCTACTAACAAGGTGATTGTCGCTAGAGATGTCATTTTTGATGAGGGAAACATTCCAAAAGTATCTTCAAACATTATTGATGGTGATGTGGATGGATCTAACATTTTTTATGTTGATGTAAAGGATCCTAATTTGGATGGTGATGATGAAGGACCACTTAGAATTAAAGTAGAATCATTGTGTTACTGTACTGTGGGTCCTATCAATGGATAAGGATCAGTTGGCCTCGCCACGAGGCAAGTCGATAGGACACGCGTCCCGCCAACGACAACCTGGGTCATGCATGGGTTGTCTGAGTGAACAACTATATGTACACTGTAATTTCATTTTGAGAAATACAGTTGCTATGTGAGCTTGCTGTGGAGAGTGTTTTCTGTCTGTGTTATTATGTAGCATAATCTGTGTTCCTGTGCAAAGCAAATTCTAAGTTGGTATCAGAGCCGTACAGGGAGTGTACACAATACAACATCACCGTTGAAGAGAGCTTCGGGAGAACTGTCTTTTGAGAGTTCGGGGTTTATGACGGGTTGAAGACGAAAAGAGAAGCACTGGTGCATGGTTTCTAGCTTATAGAGGCTTGCTAACCTCAGTAGAAGGATTATTAGCCTGTGCATAGCATCAGCTGGGGAAAAATTTGGTGAAAAATTGACAATTTTGAAGCCAGCTAAAAATTGAAATCGGGTTTGGGGTTACAATTTTTTATACATAACTGGTGATTTCCTCACTGTTTGTGCACCGTTCTGGATGCCATAAGGACAGTAAGGGAGCTAATCACATTGTCCACCAGCCATGGAGAGACTCTAAGGTTTATGTCAGAGATTTGTCTCCAGACAGTTAACCTAGCAGATTTGCGGTAAAAGGTGAAAAAAGACACTTTGTCAAGTTGAGCTAAAATCACCGTTTCTCCACGGAATTTCATGATTGAACACTCTACAAACTTGGTATCAGTAGGGCAACCTGCTCCAGGCCTCAGATCGTGCTCAAATCGATCCATAGGCGAGTTAGATCAAGCAAAAACGAGCTTGGGGAGGCACGGCCGTAGACAGGGAGGTCGCGGACTGTTCGTGCGTGGAATCAAAGTGAAACCATAGTGTTTCAAAGTGGACAACATCTACAAGACTCTCCATTGGTGCACAAAAGTGCTCAGATCCGTTGGATAGAGAAGTTACTGTCGAAAATTGTCACTTCTCACTTGACATTGGTTCATGTAAATATTGATCAAACATTAGAATATGTTGATGATATGATTTCACACGTGTGGAGCCTGTTCCCACGTGTGAAAGGATGTACTTTTCATGTTTGTATATATCCAAATTGATTTTGTATCATTCTAGTTAGTGTGAACATGAAATGACTAGTTTTTAGTCAAGTTGACTAGTCACCTACAGATAAGCTTTTCCTTGCATGTGCATGAATTAATGCTCCCACATGGCAAGTGGATGTTCACACGTGTGTATAGAGTACTAGAAGATAAGAGTTGACCATTTTCCTTAGATCCTATTTTGTAGGGAATATTCCTATATTCTAGGAGACTAGCTTTTTGGATTTTAGTCATATTCTAGAAGGTCAACTATTGGATAAGGATCAAGGATGGATAAAATGGATAGATCTGAGTGATGTGGCACTCTTCACACGTGTGAAGGCCGCTGGACTGTACCAGACTCATGGATGTACTTGATCCATAAAAGGATCATCATTTTGCTAAGAAAATTGATGAGACTTTTGCACTCTACACTTTTGTGAGATTTCTAGTCATTTGTCTTGTGATTTTTATGCATGATTGCTATCTAGTATCATTGTACTTGTTGTTTCAGGTGCAGGCCGTACAGTGGACAATACTCCACACGTGTGAAGCCGCGCTCACTAAAAAATGATGTGTTGATCCATTGCTCTTGCTTAAATCCAAGTGTAGTGAATCTAGATCAAGATCTAATGTGTAGAACTTGATAGATTCATTGATTAAGCAACCAATAACTCTCTATGATTGTAAAGTACAATCATTATTGTCCTAAAAACTGTAAAATTTATCATGGTATCAGAGCTAAGTAAGAGAGTGATCATTGAATCATAAATCTTGTAAAGATCATTGGCAAAATTTGTTTTTTGGCCAATACTAGTGAGGGCGAGTTCTTCTAGAGTGATAGCTTGTAATCATTTGGATAAAAACGACTTGGAGGCTGTGTATGTACTTTTCACACGTGTGAAACCGTATAGCAACTTTCAATTCAAGCTACTTTGTGTTTGTTGGTCCCAAAATCACAATACTAGTTCATTTTTGGTGCTTTTTGAAGCATAGTATTGATCTAGATTCATTCTAACTAATGCCTATGACCAAATAGTGTTTTGGATCATTGAAGCATTTCTTTTTAGAGTCTAAGATCAGATCTTAAGAGGTTGATTTGTTTAGATCCTTAGTTGAAGTGAAATCTCTAAGAAAAGTGTAAAGCAATTTTTTTGTGAGAGTGAAAGCTAGAAATTTTTGGTAAGATCTTTGAGTATCATTCAAGCTTGTGTGCTAGTTTGATAGAGACAAGCCTATAGGCATTCTAGTAAGCTTTAGGCCTTTTCATAGATCTTTTAAAATTCAAAAATCTTTTTGATTTTTAAAAGAGCATTCATCCTAAAATGTCATCCATGGGTGGATATTTGATGGAATCAAGTGAGAGACTCACTTCCACAAATTATTCCATTTGGAAAGTGAGAATGGAATCACTCCTAATGATCCATGATCTATATGACATAGTTCAAGGAGTAGAGGAAGAGCCTCAAACTCCCCAAGAACAAGCCAAATACAAGAAGAGAGCAAGATTAGCTCTACATTGCATAAAGTTAAATGTATGCAATGACCTCTTGAAAGAGGTGTCTTCTTGTACCTCATCCAAAGAGGCTTGGGATTCATTAAAGAGCATTTATGAATCCAACAATACTTCAAGAATCCTCATGCTAAGAAATCAAGTTTTTCAAAGTATGAAAGGAAGTGGAGAGAGTGGACAAGAGTATGTTCTTAGGATCAAATCTCTTAACAAGGAGTTAAGTGCAATAGGAGAGAAGATCCAAGATCAAGAACTAGTACAAATCATTTTGAATGGTCTAAGTGATGAGTTTACCAACATAGTCCAATCATTTGCCATTCAAGACTCTCTTCCATCCATTGAAAAGTTGCACAATGTTCTTGTGGCCGAGGAGAGTAGGCTTCTACACCTCAAGACAAGAATGGATAGCATGTCACTTAATGGAGGAGAGGAGAAAGCTAACTTCACATCTAGAGGCAAGAAAAAGCAAAATCCATTCAAGAAAAATCAAGGCAAGGAGGCCGAGATGAAGAATGAAGGATCTACCTCCAAAGGCAAAGTGAAGAACAAGAAAAAACTAAAGTGTTTCTTTTGTGGAAAGAAAGGACACTTTGCCTCAGAATGCTACTTGAAGAAGAATCAACAAGCCAAAGGAGATCAAGGGAACATTGCTCAAGAGGAAGAATATGAGGATGGATTCAACACATCCTTAATGGTTGCATCTACACCAACTTCAAGTCAAGACACATGGTGGATAGATAGTAGGGCTAGTTCTCACATGTCCTTTAACAAGCATTATTTTTCTACTCTTCTATCTTGTAATGACTCTAAGAAGTCAATATACACTGCTAGTGATCAAGCATGCAAGATAGATGGCATAGGATCTATACCTCTTTGTTTAGGCACATCTAAAAGGATAGATCTAGATAATGTTTTGTATGTTCCTACCATTTCAAGAAACTTGCTTAGTGTAGGACAATTAATGGACAATGGACTAGATGTACATTTCAAGAATGGAGTTTGTTCCATCTTGAAAAATGATAAGTGCATAGCTAGTGGCATTAAGCAAGGTAGACTTTTCAAGTTGGATGCTAATGTTGCAAGTGAAAGTGTGAACTTGGCTAGGGAGGAGCTAACTCAAGTGGAGCTTTGGCATAAGAGATTAGGCCATCCTAATCTTCAATCTGTGGAGTCAATGGCAAGCAAGGAACTAGCTCTCGGCCTACCAAGAACTTTCAAGAAGTGTGGAAAAATGTGTGAGGCATGTGGCCTTGCAAAGTCACACAAATCTTCTTACAAGAGATCTTCATCAAGATCTCTCTCTCCCTTGGATCTCATACATTCTGATGTACATAGTTTTTCACATGCAAGTAATGGAGGTGCCTTGATGTATGTAAGTTTTATAGATGATTGTAGTTTTTATAGATGATGTTTTTCACATGGATTGAGTTACTATCAAAGAAAAGTCTTGTTTATGAAGCTTTCATTAAGTTCAAGTCTCTAGTAGAGAAACAACTTAGTACTTCTATCAAAGCACTAAGATGTGATAATGGAGGAGAGTACACCTCCAATAAAATGAAAGACTTTTGTGAGATCAATGGTATTAAGTTACAATACACTTGTTCCTACACCCCTCAACAAAATGGGGTGGCCGAGAGGAAAAATAGGAGTCTATGTGAGTGTGCAAAGTCCTTGAGGCTTGATGCATCACTTCCCATCTCATTTTGGGGAGAAGCCATAACATGTGCTAATTATTTGTGTAATAGACTTCCTAGTAGTGCTATAGATGGGATCTCACCTTATCAAGCCTTGTTTGATAAGAAACCCAATAAGTTTCAAGCAGTTTTGCGATGGCAAACATGGGAGAGTCCATTTTGAGTGAAAGTAGCAAATTGGATGGGATTTCCAACTATGCAGTGTGGAAATTCAAAATGAAAAACATACTAATGGAGAAAGACGTGTGGGAAGTTGTCACAGGTGATGAGAGAAGGCCGTCAAATGAAGCGGATGTCAAAGTGTTCGACAAAAAGATGAGGAAAGCTTTGACCTTCATTAACTTGTCAGTGAAGGATCACATCATTACCCACATTTGTGATGCTATTACACCTAGACAGGCATGGGATGTGCTAAAGGAGTAGTTCGAGACGTCAAATTTGTCAAGAATCATGTTTCTGAAGTCAAAGTTGAATAGTGCCTGCATGGAACAAGGAGAGCACATTCAGACGTACATGACCAAAATCAAGACAATGAGAGATGAACTGCATTCTATTGGTGAGCGACACGCCAAAAACAAGGCAAGGGCAAGGGCGAGAAGAAGTATAAACAACAATTTGCCAAGTCTCAAGAGGACGAGGGATCTTCCAGTAAAACTAATAAGAAAGGCAAGTGCCTCCATTATGGTAAAAAGGGCCATTGGAAGAGTGAATGTCGCAAATTCCTGGTGAAACAAGACAAGGGGAAACCAAAACAAGCAGGTTACCTTGTCGATGAGAGTGAGATTGAAGACTCTAGCATCTTCATATTTGCATTGTCATCTAATCAAGATGATCAAGCATGGTATATTGACTCGGGAGCCACAAGACACATGATAGGTAACAAGAATTGGTTCAGTAGCTTGAAAGTGTTGGATAATGGAACATCTGTTTGACAAGCAAATGGTGAGGTGTGCAAGATCAAGGGGATAGGCACCGTTTCAATCCAACTACCTGATGGCAAAAGTAGGATGATCAGGGAGGTACTTTACGTACCAAGTTTGAAGAAAAATCTACTTTCTGTTGGAGTCATTACTGATCAAAAGTTGAAAGTAGAATTCGCCCATGATCGTTGCTGTGTGAAGGATGTGAACCAAAAGTTCAAAGTTATTGCAGATGGAGTAAGAGAGCCCAATACAGAATTGTATAGGTTGAATGCTACAATTAAGGGACAACATGGACTTGTATCGTCCATTCCATCGCAAACTAAGTTGTGGCATAAGAGGCTTGGTCACTTGAACTTGGAAAGCCTCAATTTGATGAGAAAATTGGAGATGGTAACATGATTGCCTACCATAGAAGATCACTTGAAATCGATGTGCGAATCTTGTGTATATGGGAAGCAGCATCGAGAGAAGTTCAATAAAGGGGGTGTTGCAAGAGCAAAGAACATCTTGGATTTAATCCACACAGATCTATGCGGGCCAATGAGGACCATGTCCTTAGGTAAAGCCTTCTATTTCATGACCTTTATTGATGATATGTCACGTAAGACGTGGATCTACTTCTTGAGGAAGAAATCAGATGCATTTGATAACTTCAAGAGCTTCAAAGCATTGGTCGAAAATCAGACAGATAGGAAGATCAAAGTCCTAAGATCAGATAGTGGAGGTGAGTACAAGTCTAATGACTTCAATGATCTTTGTGATCAATGTGGGATTAAAAGACAATTTACGCAAGCTCATACTCCTGCTCTCAATGGTGTAGCTGAGCGCAAGAACTGTACGATTGTGGAAAGTGCCAAATCTATGCTAGTTGAGATGAAACTACCAAAAGATTTTTGGTCAAAAACATATAGCACGGCAGTCTATCTTCAAAATAGAAGTCCTACCATTGCCATACCAAAGATAACTGAGGAAGCATTCACGAAGAAGAAGTCAAAGGTGAACCACTTGCGAATCTTTGGATGTAAGGCCTTTGTACACGTTCCGAGGGAAGAGAGATGTAAACTTGATGTAAAAGCTATCAAGTGCATATTCCTAGGATATGATGATCGTGTGAAGGGCTCTAGATGTTTTGATCCAGTGGAAACCAAAATCCATATGTGATGTTATCTTTGATGAATCCAAGATGTATGAAGACGAGGATGCTGAGAAGATAGACACATCCAGTGGAAAAGATGGTATAGTGAGAATACCACCTGATGATGATCCATTCATTGACCTTTTGAGTGATGAACATGAGAATACATCTCAAGATACTACTACTCAACTTCAAGAGGTAGTTTGGAGAGGTAGGGACAAACGTTTTGGTGCAAGAAGGATTGAAGTTGCAGGTGACAAACGCAAAGAGAAGGATGTACCGTGGGATACATTCTCACTAGGAAGCCGATCACCTGATAGGAAGCTCCCTAAGTGGTTTGAGAGATTGTTGGAGAGCCGCAACATGGATGACTTTCCAGGATCATCTAACCAGGGAGAGCTACGAAGATCAACAAGAGAGAAGACTCAACCTGAAAAGTATGAAGCAAATTATGCTCTCTTATCTGGCATTATTCAAAGCAAAGAACCTTCGACTTATGGTGAAGCGAAGGATGATGACATTTGGGTCAAGGCCATGGGAGAGGAGATGGAGTCAATTGCTAAGCATAGCACATGGGACTTAGTAGAACCACCAGTTGGCAAGAAACCAAACCCATTAGTTGCAAATGGGTATATAGGACTAAGTACCATGCAGATGGAAGTATAGCAAAACACAAGGCAAGATTGGTGATCAAAGGGTACGCACAAAGTAAAGGCATCGACTATGAGGAGACCTTTGCGCCGGTTTGTAAGTGGAATACTCTATGTCTACTTGTTGCTTTAGCTTCACATTTTGGTTGGCCTTTGCATCAGATGGATGTGAAATCTACTTTTCTGAATGGTGAGTTGGAAGAAGAGGTGTTCATGGATCAACTTGAAGGCTTTGTAGCGAAGGGACAGGAAAATAAAGTATGTCGCTTGAAGAAAGCACTTTATGGTCTTAAACAAGCACCATGTGCGTGGTATAGCAAGATTGATGCCTACTTTCGTTCAAAGGGGATGGTGAGAACACATTCTGATCCAAATCTATATGTCTTATGCTTTGATGATATGGTTGCTTTGATTTCTCTTTATGTTGATGACTTGATTATTATGGGAAATAATCAAGAGATGATAGACATGATCAAGAAAGACCTCATGGAACAATTTGAGATGACAGATCTCAGCCTGATGCATTACTGCCTTGGAGTAGAAGTGTGGCAAAAAGGACATGAAGTGGGTTTAACACAAGTGAAGTATGTCAAAGAGTTGCTACACAGGTTTAGGTTGCAGGATTGCAAACCAGTAAACACTCCTATTGAACCAGGTAAAAGGCTTTATAAGTTTGATGAGTCACAATCATTTGATGCTATACTGTATAGACAGTTAGTAGGGAGCTTGATTTATCTTACCACGACTAGACCAGATATATGCTATGTTGTTGGCATTGTAAGTCATTTATGGTAGCACCTACAGAAATGCATTGGAAGGCAGCTAAACGCATTTTGTGTTATGTAAAAGGCCCTTCAAAGTATGGCTTGATTTACATGAAGCATGATGGTTTACCTGAGTTGTGTGGCTATGTGGATGCGGATTGGGGAGGTGACTATGATGATCGTAGATCCACCACAGGGTATGTATTCCAGTTTTGTGGTAGTTGCTTTTCCTGGTCTAGTAAAGAGCAAAGTACAATTGCTCTTTACACCACAGAAACAGAGTATAAGGCAATGTGTAGTGCAACACAAGAAGCTATATGGTTGAGACAAATCTTGGAAGAAATTGGCATGAAGCAGAGAAATCCTACGACTTTACATAGCGACAGTCAGAGTGGCATTCAGCTAGCAAAGAGTCCAGTGTTCCATGCGAGAACTAAACACATTGAGATTCAGTATCACTTTATACGTGAGAGGCTGCTGAGTCATGAAATTCATGTTGTTCATTGTAGCACAGAAGAACAACTAGCTGATATTTTCACTAAGCCACTTACTGGAGAAAAGTTTGATAAGTTTAGATCAAAGCTTTCTATGCTTAAAGTTTGTTAACTTTAAAGCTATGTATATGACTATATAAAAAGTAGACTCTACTTTAAGGGAGAGAGTTAGAATTAAAGTAGAATCACTGTGTTACTGTACTGTGGGTCCTATCAGTGGATAAGGATCAGTTGGCCTCGCCACGAGGCAAGTTGACGGGACACGCGTCCCACCAACGGCAACTTGGGGTCATGCATGAGTTGCCTGAGTGAACAACTATATGTACACTGTAATTTCATTTTGAGAAATACAATTGCTATGTGAGCTTGTTGTGGAGAGTGTTTTCTGTTTGTGTTACTGTGTAGCATAATCTGTGTTCCTGTGCAAAGCAAATTCTAAGTGGACCATCATCAAGTCAAAAGCCAAGGAGAACATCAAGGGAAAGACAAATGCCTTCAAGGCTCACATATGATGAAAAGGGTAAGCAAGTAGTTTCTGGAAATTATGTTGCTTTCCTAACCTCTTTTGATGAACCTACATTTGTAGATGAAGCAAGAAACAAAGAGGAGTGAATCCAAGCAATGGATCTTGAGTATCAAGATCTTATGAAGAATAAAACATGGAGATTGGTGGAGCTACCTAAGGACACGAAAGCTATTGGGTGCAAATGGATCTTCAAGATGAAGACAAACCAAGATGGATCTATCAACAAGTACAAGGCAAGGTTGGTGGCAAAAGGATACGCTCAAGAACATGGGATTGACTATGATGAAACCTTTGTACCTGTGGAAAAGATGGTGAGTATTTGGGTCATCAAATTTCTTGCTACTATTTATGGATGGGATCTACGACAATTGGACATTAGAAATGCATTTTTGAATGGTGATCTTGAGGAGGAAGTGTACATGGAGCAATCCTAAAGCTTCATTTCATCTACAAAGCCAATTCATGTGTGTCTACTACAAAAGAGTTTGTATGGCCTTAAGCAAGCACTAAGGAGTTGGTATGCTAAGCTTAACACTTTTTTACTCTCAAGGCTTTTTTATGAGTGAATATGGTCATTCACTTTATTATAGGTTTTTTGAAAATGATGTTACCATCTTGCTAGTCTACGTAAATGATATCATCTTGCGTGGTGGAGACAATCAATGTGGAGGATATCAAGAGTGCTCTTAAGGAATTTGAGGTGCATGATCTTGGTAATTTGCATTAAATTTTAGGAATAGAAGTGATTACATCTTCTCGATCTTCTTTCATTTGTCAAGAGAAGTATTCTAATCTATTTTAGAAAGATTTCATATGGTAGATGCAAAATCTTGTGATACACCTATGGAGTCAAATGTAAAGATAACTATAAGAGGTAATGAAAGATTTTTTGAGGACATTACTCTATATAGGAAACTAGTTGGTTAAGTCATCTATCTAACCATTACAAGACCAGATCTAAGCTATTGTGTTGAGCCAATTCATGCAAGATCCTAGTGAGGAGCATTGGAAGCTAGAGAAACGAGTTTTGAGGTACATTATTGGAACTCGATATCTTGGCATATTGTATGAGAGATCTTCACCTAGCTTGTTTATATTTTCAGATTTGAACTATGCTGGAGATACAATGGATAGAAAATCCATTAGTGCTCATGGTATTTTCATAGGTGATGGAGCTATATCATGGATGTGAAGAAACAAGCCATTATCTCATTGTCATCTAGTGAGGCCGAGCACAAAGCTCTTACACATTGCACAAAGGAGATGGTATGGATCAAGAGGATGATCAAGGATCTTCACTTGCTGGATTTTTCAGAGAGCCCAATTATCTTTTGTGACAATCTATCAAACCAAAGGTTGGCAACCAATCCTATTTGCTAGGAGCAAGCATGTTGAGGTGGCATATCACTTTGTAAGGAAGCAAGTCATGGCAAAGAGGTGGAGCTTCAACATGTGTCTTCAAGGGAATGTGTAGTTGATATCTTCACCAAAGCATTGGAAAAAGACTTGTTTTTGAAGCATATGACTTCACTTGGAGTATTATCAAAGTCTATGCTTAAACTAGTTGAAGAGGGAGTCATGTGAAAGATTTCAACTAGTTTTGCTATTTTGGTCATATTTGTATATTTGGTAATTGAGGCCAATTTTTATATTAGACTTAGTGTTTGACTTCTCAAAGTTATATTAGTCTAAAAGCATTTTAATAAACACTTTTGGAAAGTGTGGGAAACTATAGAACAAGAGTTTTTGAGAGATTCAATTTGAGTAGAAGATACATTGAATCTAGTCATAAAAATAGTAGGGTTTTCATTATGGAGGGAAACCAAAGTTTGAATTTAGGTTTGGACCTGCTATAAAAGGATGTAACTCATGGGAAGAGAACAAAAAAAAAACACAAATTCTAACAAAATGTCATACATTAAAATGAAGATATATTGATTGTTTTTCACAGACATGATCATCAAACCCAAGAGTATATAGAGCAGTATCTACTATTGCCAGTGCAGCAGTTAAAACGGTGGTTCCACAATTTTTTTCAGCATGATTTCTGCATTCATGGACAAAGCTTTCTTTATGCAGACTTGTGCAGCTTGGAAAATGCCAGGTTTTTATTTTGAATGTCTGCGATCATCTCCAACTATCAAATTTGATTGCACAGTACCCTTCTTGCCTCCGAGATGCGAGTTTTGCACTCCAGGGATTCTAACTTGATGAATTGGCTTTGTTTCCAACTGAAAGCCATCTTTGATAAGCAAATATGCTATGTGAGGTTTGTTCCTTCAGCTACGGGCCATATATTTGGAATCTTTGTGAGTTTTGGTGATATGCTCCTGTCAGGGTTCCATGTGTGAGTACAGCCACTATTGCAAAATCACATCATTTGTTGTGTCTTTCCAGCAGGATGGCTTCTTGTGGAGTAGAAGCTTGGTGCAGGAACATGCTTTGATGCATTGGAAATCAATTGGCCACACTTGCCTTTATTTGGTATCCATGATAGACATTTCACATGACTGTTAAGGCTAGTTCTTCTTATTGCCCAGAATGTGTTGTGTATTTGATGTTCAATAATAGCTTCATTGTCATTCACATCTGTAACTATGGATGGACTACTTTTTCGGCATACTGTCTCCTGGTCGCCTTCCAAGCTAGTGGATTGTCGATGCATTGGTGTTCTTGCAATAGCTTGGTGCATTGTCTTGAGTAATGCACTTGGATTTGCTGATTTCCTAGATTCGCTCTAGTTGATAAGATTTTGAAGACTTGGATCTTCTCCAAGGTGTCTTCCCATCATGTGTGCATGTTGTTTTGCACTCTGCAAAAGGGCATTTGCCATATCAGATACACATGCATCGTACAAAGATATATGGCTCTTGTGGCCTTCTCCAGCTAGCCAGCTTCCATGTTTTGATTCTGACAAATTTGTTCATGGTGTGTTGGCTCCATCCACAGCATCCAGCACTTGCATACGCCATTCAAGCATGATTTAAATTGTCTCTAATATTTTGTTCACATGAACAATGGTGTTTATCCTTCACTTACCACGACCATAAATTCCTCCCAATGAGTGATTCGGACATTCCACTAGCTCATCCAAATGTCTACAACAGGCAGGTCAAAATCTCTCACTTTTCCTGTCTTCCACCATTGGCAAATGTATCTGCTTTGTGCAATTGCTTCCTCTTTTGTGCTAGCTTTTCTCCATTTCTCGCAGATGGCTTTGTGTTCAGGTTGATGTTCCTTCTAGATGAACTTCATTGTGTGTATGTGCAAACTCTGCTCCCAGTGAAACAGACATGATCTTTCTCGTCCAACCATCTCATTACTTGGACCACCATTGAAAACAGTCCGGACAACTCTCCAATTTGCTTGTGCCTTGTCCTCCGTAAATCCCCGAAAATCTGCCTTACTATGACCCAACTGTTCCATGACATTGTTCAACGAGGTCCAAAATAGGATTTGGGACTGTGTGTCCTCCTCTTTTATTTCGCAAGTTGCTATTGTCAAAAGCTCTTGAATGCTATGGCAACAAGTATCGGTACTACTTAATAGGAATATAACGTGGAGAAGAGTGCTTGTTGCAACTCATTTTACTTGGCATCATACACGTGGCAGGCCATTGTCGACCACCCAATCACTCTCCTTGTGTGATCAAATTGCACCCAATCACTCTCCTTGTGTAATCAAATTGCACCCATGCATGTTTGAGGTCGCCATTGCCTATTCTCCTCATTTGATTGATCAAGTCTACACCTGAAGCAGGGCCCTTTGTAGACATCTTGAAAACATAGCAACGCTCATCAGGCCCACCTTGGCCTGGAAACCTGCTGCCATGAAATAATTCTTCCATGTTTAAATCCTTTTGAAATGCAAACATCATTCTTCAAGATGAAGCAAACACCATGCTTAAAGAGGACATCCAACCACTTTCTAAGAGTAGACCAACACTAAGCATATTCTTGGTGATTGATGGTACATAAAGGACATTTTCTAGATCCATGCATTTTGAGGATTCTAGACACAAAGAGATGGTGCCAACACATCTATCCTACACTCTTCATCATTTGCAGTAAAGACAAAATTTTTAGCAGCATTGAAAGAGTGTAAGGTTGAGAAAAAGTCCTTTTCACAAGACATGTGAGAGCTAGCCCCACTATCGATCCACCAATTGTCTCTTGAATTGCTATTGCTTGTTGGTGAGGATGTAGATGCCATCAAGAATACATCTACTTCATTCTCCTCCTCCTCCTTTGCAAGGTTTCCTTGTTTGTCCTCCTCCCTTTGTGCTCTTAGCCTCTTGTAGCATTCAGATGCATAATGCCCCTTCTTTTCACAAAAGAAGCATTTCTGCTGTGACTTGCCCTTTGAGATTGATGCATCATCCTCTTCTTTGGCCTTCTTTGGATGCTTCTTCTTTCCATTGGTCTTCTTTTTGCCCTTGAATGAGAAATTGGCTTTCTCATCACGAACTTGCAAAGACAAGGAACTCATCCTAGATTTTACATGGAGCATCTTACACTCTTCAGCCACTAATACACTGTGAAGTTTTTCTATAGTTGGCAAAGTGTCTTGGATGGAAAAACTTTGGACCAAATTTGAAAAGTCATCTCCTAGACCATTAAGAACAATTTGTACAAGCTCTCCATCATGAATCTTCTCTCCAATAAAAGCCAACTCCCTATTTAGAGACTTGATTCCGAGTACATAATCTTGTGCCCTCTCCTCACTTCTTTTCATACGTTGCAAAATCTAATTTCTAAGCATGAGAACCCTCGAAGTGTTATTAGATTCATAGATTGATTTTAAAAAGTCCCAAGCCTCTTTAGCACTAGTACATGTTGATACTTCTCTCAACACATCATTGCTCAGATTCATCTTCATACAATGAAGTGCAAGCCTAGATCTCTTCTTGTATCTAGCTAACTCCTGTGCACCTAGAGGTTCATCTTCATCTTCAATCAAGAACTCATAAAGGTCTTGGAGCACCAAAAGTGACTCCATCCTAACCTTCCAAATAGCATAATTTGTAGAATTCAATCTCTCACTAGCTTCTAGAAGGTATGCTCCAGCAGATCCCATCTTACTAGTGACTTCTACAAACAAGAAATAGATTTGATTGACTTGAAACTCACAAAGGTCTCACACTTGTAGTGTTTCACTCAAATTTGACTTCTATTCCAACAAATGGACTTATAATCACAGTTCTATCACTCCCTCACAAAGCTCGAATGAAGATAAGATGAAGTGAAAACTACTTTCAAACAAATCTTGCCAAGAAATGGATTTGATTGTCTCTAGAAACTCACTAAGGTCTTTCTCTTGTAGTGTTTCACTCAAATTAGATTTTAAATCCAACAAATGGACTTATAATCTCAGTTCTAGCACTCCCTCACAAAGTTGGAATGAAGATAAGATGATGTGAAATCTACTTACAATCAAATCTTGTCAATTTTGGCTATTTTTGGACAATATCATGACTAAATCTCCCTCACACTTTTTGATGTACTTTAAAGACTTGTAAAACAACTTTAGAGGACCTTATTTCAGCCTAGATCAATTAGATCTCATGACCCTAAGTCAAATCTAATCAATGGCACTCAATCTTTGTAGCTTATCCTAAGATTTTCACCAAAAATTACATCAAAAGCTCACAAATTAAATTTTTGTGGATAAAATGAATACCAAGCATTAAATGCAGGTTCAGAGGTGCCCACACATGTGGACAGTACGGATTTGGACCCCTACCAAGTTTGGGATTAAATCTCCTCACCAAAATCAAGATTCTAGCTTGCCCTCTCAATACTAGTTTTTAGCACCAAAACTTGCTATAAATGGATTTGCAATAGATCAATGGCTTACACTCTTGTACTTGGCTCTGATACCATGTGAAAGTATTGTACTTTAGGACCATAAATGGATCTACAAAAGATCCACAAGAGTGATTGGATGCTTGCTTAACAATCTATCCAAAAACCAGTCATCAAAAAGTTGATCTAGATTGGCCATTTGACAAACAACAAGCATTAACAATCAAAAGCATTGATCAACATTGAAATCAGAGGCCACATGTGTGTATTATAGGCTGTAGTATGGCCTTCAACTTGAGAAACAAGTAGAAATTGATTTGGTTTCATTTGGATAACAAAAACTCAATGTACATTGTGAACTAGCTTGAGATTGCCAATGAGCTCCAAAATTTTTTTATCTTCTCACTATGGGAGCTTGGAATACATAGCAAATTTGACTTCTTGAAGTTCGGTGGATTTCCAGCATGTAATAAGGAATTTAACTCACTCTTCTTGCCCGAAAATGAAATCCTAGCCTAGATCCTAGAGTTATGCTTGGTAGGTAGCTAGTTGGTCAAATTTTCACCTTAAACTTAGGTGTAGGCCCTATAAAGTAGGGATGACCACCAAATAGACATGAACAGCTCTCTTGAATTGACCTAACCTACATTAGGATGGGTTTCTTACGTGGCATCATGGCCTCACATGTGTGGGACCCACTTGTGTACACAATTTACACTATTCTACATGGTTTTTTATCAAGCTAGATTTGCCAATTTTTGGCAATTCTTCACAGATATTTTCATACTTCTCATTTATGTTGATGATATCATTCTAACAAGAAGTTGTATCAAGTTAGTTGAGGAGACCAAGGTTGCACTTGGAAAAGAGTTCAAGATGCAAGATCTTGGAAAAATTCACTACATATTAGGATTAGAGATTGACTTTCTTAATGATAAAGCTTTTGTATGTCAATCCAAGTATGCTCTTTCAATGTTAAAAAAGTTCAATATGCTAGATTGTAAGAGTATAGAAACTCCTATGGAGAAAATGGAAAAGACCCTAACAAAGGTGATGAAACTTCGTGGACATCACTCTTTATAGGAGTCTTATAGGCTCCTTAATTTGGCTCACAATAGCTAGGCCTGACATAAGTTTTAGTGTTCATAAGTTGAGCCAAGCTATGCAAAATCCTACTATTCATCATTGGAAAATGGCCAAGAGAGTGCTTAGATATAGATCTTAAACTTTTGATTATGGTTTTTATATAAATATGAAGATCTTTCTAAAATTGGCTACTCTGACTCGGATTTTGCAAGTGATAAAGCCAATCGAAAATCTACAAGTGCTTATGTCATATATCTTGGAGGAAATTTGATATCTTGGCTTTCCAAAAAGCAAGATATTGTATCACTCTCATCTTGTGAAGCTGAGTATAAGACACTCACTACTACAACAAAGGAAGTGCTTTGTATCAAAAGGTTGCTAGTGGAGCTAAAGATAATCATGGAAGATGATTTACCTATGATCATGTGTGACAACATTTCAGCACAAGCCCTTGCCAACAATCTGATATTTCATGCAAGGAGCAAACACATCGAGGTTGCACATCACTTCGTGAGAGAGAAGCTCATTGGAGGGGAAATCTACTTGGAGCACATCGACACATCAACTTGTATTGCAGATTTGCTCACCAAACCTTTGAGCAAGAATTCCTTCATGAAGCATAGAGCCAATCTTGGAGTAATACCAAGATCCATGTTCAAGTCAACATAGATTGTTTTTAGGAGGAGTGTTGAAATTGAAAAATAATATATCTTGACTTTAGGCTTGCTACAAACTTTTTACTATGCAAGTATGTTGTTTCATAAATGTATATGCCAAATTTGGCCTAGATAGAACTTGAGCTATATGGATTTTTCATATCTAGTTGGTTGAATACAACTTGCATATAGATTGTAGGCTTAGAAATAGCATTAGTATGCTTGTAGAAACTCGTGGCATGTCATATGCATTTATTGTAAGTGATCCATAGTGACATGCAAGGCATGCACAAAGTCAAATGGACACATGCATGATGATTTGTACAATTCTCTTGGTAAAATTAGGTAGAGATACATGCATGAGATGTGACAAATGTCACTTAGACTCTAGTTTCCACTTTAGATGTGATTGAAAGGTGGATGGATGTGGTTCTACCTTGAGCTACCTCAAACTCCATAAATATGTGTAGTTATTCTCATAATCTTTGATGAAGAACCAAAGCTTTGTAGCTATTCCATGCCATTTTGGATCTATACCATATTTGCTTGAATATATCTCTCTCTTTCTCTCTCTAACTCGTGTTGAGGCTAATGCTCATACACTAAATTCTTGTACTTTTGCTCATTTGTAATTCAAAGCAATCATTATCTGATTCTTAGCATGCTAGATTGTGATTAAGCCATAAATCATGTACTAGATCTTGCTATTCAATCTAGAATCAGATTATTGTGCTAATCATAAAGCTTAATAAGGTCAATCATACTTGTGAATCATTCCCACACGTGTGAATTTTGGAAATTTCCTCAAAACTTCAAGAGATTCAAGGCCATGGCTGAGATACAAACGTTTACAAAAGTGAATGCACTCCGAACTGATGGTGGCGGCGAATACCTGTCTAACGAGATGTCCGACTACATGGCTGAATATGGTATTAGAAGACAGTTCACCACTTCCCATTCACCTCAACAAAATGAGATTGCAGAAAGGAAGAATCGAACTCTTCTCAACTCAGCTAGATCGATGCTACATCAATCACATCTACCTGGAAAGTTCTGGACAGAAGCTACTGCCACAGCCTGTTACATACAAAATAGATCCAGCACCAAAGCCATCAACAACAAAACTTCAAAATTTGGCATGGACACAAGCCTAGTGTCAGCCATTTAAAAATCATTGGCTGTATATGTTTTGTTCACATTCCTAAATAGCTTATGAATAAGCTAGATCATAAGACAAATAAATGTATTTTCATTGGCTATCCTGATGAACATAAAGCTTATAAAGTTTATGATCCATCCACCAATATAGTATTTGTCTCCAAGTATGTAATATTTCAAGAACATACATACTATGATTTTAAACAACCATCGATAAACGATGCTATGTCATTTCATCTTATTTTATGTAGCATGGATTCTTCCAACGATGATGTTTCTTTTTTATAACCTACAACTATAGCTATAGAAGCCGAGCAACCAACAATACCTGTCATCAAACTAGACAAAGCTAGCTCGAACAGATTTGGAGCAATTCAAGAAGAAGCATCATCGCATCCTGGTCAACCAAACCTCCATAGATCCTTATGAACTCGGACAGTTCCTGAGAGGTTTACACCTCAATCATTCTGTACTTCATCAAAAGAATCAGAGAGCCTAGCCGAAGCAATTAACTCCAAGGATGCTGTGAAGTGTCAAGAAGCTATGAAAAATGAGTACAACTCACTTTTGACGAACCAGACCTGGACACAGGTCGACTATTACACTCACAAGAGAGTTATTGACAACAAGTGGATCTTCAAGAAGAAGATCAACTTTGATGGTTCCATTGCTAAATGGAAAGCACGACTGGTGGCTAAAGAATTTACTCAAGTCCAAGGAGTGGATTATCAAGAAATTTTCAGTCTTGTCATCAAGATGCAGTCAATCAGGACTCTGATTGCATTAGTAGCCGCAGAAGACCTCGAAATGCACCAAATGGATGTCAAGACAACATTTCTCAATGACAAATTTGAAGAGGAGTTGTATACCTTCCAACCGAAAGGATTCAAAGTCAAAGGCCAAGATCACAAAGTGTGCAAGATACACAAAGCAATCTATGGTCTGAAACAGGCCGCAAGAGCATGGTTCGATAGAATCAACTCTTATCTCATTCAATTAGGATTTGCAAACAATTCAACTGACTGTAATGTTTATTCGAAGCATATAGGCACCAATTCAGTTCACATAGCTCTTTACGTAGATGATGTGTTTATCTTGTCTAATGACACTTCTCTTCTGCACACTACTAAGAGTGATCTGTCAAAGGAGTTTGACATGACTGATTTAGGAGCTAGTTCTTTTCTAGGAATTTACATTACTAGAAATAGGCTTCAGAAGAAGATCTATCTTACCCAGTAGGCATATCTTAAAGGCATTTCAGAAAAATGTCATATGTCTGATTGCAAACCAATTGATACTTCAATGGATCCAATTATAGTATTGACTAAACCTATGTGAAAAATAGCCTAATTTGGCAAATCTAGCCATGTAGAACATTGTAATATTGTTCCACACATGTAAGACCAAAATGCCATGTGGCAACCCACTCCTAATAGAGTCTAGGTCGAATTTAGAGAGTTGGTCAAGTCCATTTGGTAGCAATTCTTAGATTATAGGACCTACACCTAAAATTGTGGTGAGATTTTGACCAACCATGTATCTACTTGACATAACTCTAGGAGATAGACTTAGGTTACACATTAGGGCAAGAAAGTTGAGTCTACTTCCTTATTACATGCTGGATTTTCACCTAACTTTGCAAAGAAAGTGAGTTTACTATGTAGCTTCATCTCTCAATAGCGAGAAGATAAAATTTTTTTGGAGCTCATTGGCAAGCTCAAGCTAGTTCACTATGTACATCGAGTTTTTGTGATCCAAATGAAACCAAATCAATTTCTACTTGTTTCTCAGGTTGAAGTCCGTACTACAACCTGTAGTACACACATGTGGACTCGGATTTGGGTCTTTGATCTTGTTTATTGATTATCCATACTTGTTATGTGTCAAATTGCTAATTTAAATCAAGATTTATTGTCTAGTTTTTTTGATAGATTGTTAAGCAAGCATCCAATCACTCTTGTGGATCTTTCGTAGATCCATTTATGGTCCTAAAGTATAGTACTTTCACAACCTACTTGTGCTGATTCTAATAGTGAAGTACTCGACATAGCAAAGTACCCTTATCATTCACTAATAGGATCTTTGATGTATGCAATGTTGTGTACTAGACCAGATTTAGCCACAAACATCTTCACCAAAGCGCTTCCCAAGATCAAGCATCAGAAGTTCTTCAACGTGCTAAACCTGATGAAGATACCAAGGCACCAACCATGACCTTAAGGGGGACTATTGAAAATTAAGCCCACAGTTGTCTCCTTGGAATGATGATCTCTCCATATGTGATTCTTATATGAACATTGGAATCAACCATCGGTGGCTCGAATCCCAAGGACCTCAGGGCATGATCTTTCTTCTTATACCATTGTCATGCGGATAACATCAGACCAAAGATACTTTTGTGCACGACATGCATGGGTAGAAAGTGAGTCGAAGATATAACCTGGAGGTTGATCCATGTTGACTTCTTCGTCTAGCTCACCATGTAGGAATGATGTCTTCTCATCAATGATGTGAATCATGAGGTTGTATGCAACTGCATATGCAAATAGTAGACGTCAGGACACATGTTTCACCACTGGAGAGAAATTCTCAATGTAGTCGATGCGGGGAATGATTTTTGGCGAGCTTTTGTAAGCGAGTTTTTCTATGGTCAGAGCGAGCTTGTCGAGCATTTGTTGTTGTCTATGAATTTTTACTTTGGTTAGTTGAGAATAGGTAATTTCATTTGTGGGTCTTTACAAATAGCTATTAGAGTACTAATATCTCATAATAAACCATTTTTCCTTTTTCATTTGCTAGTCGAACAAACAACCTATTTGTGCACATACAAATAGGATTCATAAATCATATGTGATTTGCATGTGTTTTGAGTTGAACGCAGCACATCTAAACTAAATTAATATGTCAAGTGTTATGTTGATTCACTTTTTTTTTTGGCAAAAGTAATGTAGTGACTTGACATAAGTCCTTTATTGTCAAGTTAGTTTGAGATTTGAAGTTGTTCAAATAAATGCATATGCAACTCCATCAATGTAACATAGTAGCATAGGCATTCCAGTACATTCATTATTGTATACAAATTGCTAAGCTGGTGGTGGGGTGGACCTGCCTATTCTTATATCAGCGTTGTCTTTTGGGCATCAAAATCCAACAACATTGGTGTGTCGGAATTCACAATCAATATTGGAGGCTGTTCTTGCCAATCATCAAGGGAGTCAAAGGAATGTCATACAAACTTGTTGGGATCCCTTTTGTGTTGGAGAAGTGGCAATAACATTGATGCTTGTTGTGGTCATTTGCATAATGGAGAGGATATCATGCTTTAGGCTAAAAGGTACATGTAAAAATTATATGCAAGGTAGATACGATAAGGCCGCAATTACTAAATGTTGGAGAAGCAGTAAGTTTGCAATACAATGTTGTTGTTATGTCTTTTGTTTTGAACTTGGAAGGATCTTAGATTAAATGACGCATATAGAACTTGTGCACTCATTGGTTTTGAGATCGTTTCCGTTGGAGTATATGCCATATTGGTGGATTTCAAACATACTTGAGGAATCCAAGTTGGAAAATTTTGGAACATGAGAAACTTGGACCAATCCGTCCAATGAAGTACAAGGCTACGAAAATCAAATTTAGGATAGTTGTAGTACTCAATATACGTCACAATTTTCAAAACTACATTATATTTTCAAGATATTCACAAGAAGTTATTCGCCCAATTGTAATTTGAAGAGCTGAGCATTAACCTACCTCAACGTAAAGGCAGACTTGTAATGAAAGTGGAATGATAATGCTTAAAGACATACTTTGAAGTCTATGCTAACGAAATCTGTTTAAGTTGGAATCTAGTGTTGCTTTCGAAAGAATAAGCTTGGCAAAGGAGGAGATCATTCAAGAGGAGATCTTGGCAAAGTGTAATCTTGCTTGCATTGAGGAGGAGCATCAAAAGGAGGAAGATCTTGAGGATCAGCCTCAAATCATGAGAGTTCCAAGAGAGTCCTCAATGACAATGGCCAAGTCATCAAATTGCATGCACATTGTCCATTCAAGTGTGCTCTTTCCAGGGTGGTGAGCATTGGAGAGTCTACTATCTTTGAATACTTTTTGGAAAGTAGTAGTAGATATGAGGTGACTTGTTTCGTACCTTTAAGATTCATGGTGTTTATTACTTTTTTGTATGACAAGACAATGAAATGGGATGCTTTGAAATCTACATTTGTTGTTGATAAGAGATGGATCTCAAATATTCCACAAAACAAGATTTTCTAGATCAGACACTCAAAATGGATTGAGGCACTTAGACAAGTTTGAATCCTACTTTTTGATAAATTTTATAGTTTTTAGGACAATGACGATTGTACTTAACAATCATAGAGAGTTGTTGGTTGGTTAATCAATGGATCTATCAAGTTCTACACATTAGATATTGATCTAGATTCACTACACATGAATTTAAGCAAGAGCAATGGATCAACACATCATAAAATAGTGAGAGCGGCCTCACACATGTGGAGTACTGTCCACAGTATGGCCTTCACCTGAAACAACAAGTACAATAGTCCTAGATAGCAATCACTCATAGAAATCACAAGACAAATGACTAGAAATCTCACAAGAGTGTAGAATGCAAAAGTCTCATCAATCTTCTTAGCAAAAATGATGATCCTTTTATGGATCAAGTATATGCACGAGTCTAGTACAGTCCAGTAGGTCTTCACACGTGTGAAGAGTGCCACATCACTCAGATCAATCCATTTGATCCATCCTTGATCCTTATCCAAAAGTTGACCTTCTAGAATATGGCTAAAATCCAAAAAGCTAGTATCACTAGTATCCTAGAATATAGGAATATTCCTTAATGGATGTTGCTTCTTCTTGCCTTTGGATGTAAAGTTTGCTTTCTCCTCTCCTCCATTAAGTGACATGCCATCCATTCTTGTCTTGAGGTGTAGAAGCCTATTCTCCTCGGCCACGAACATTGTGCAACTTTTCAATGGATGGAAGAGTGTCTTGAATAGCAAATGATTGGACTAAGTTGGTGAACTCATCACCTAGGCCATTTAAGATGATTTGTACTAGCTCTTGATCTTGGATCTTCTCTCCTATTGCACTTAACTCCTTGTTAAGAGATTTGATCCTAAGGACATACTCTTGTCCACTCTCTCCACTTCCTTTCATGCTTTGGAAAACTTGATTTCTTAGCATGAAGATTCTTGAAGTATTATTGGATTCATAGATGCTCTTTAATGAATCCCAAGCCTCTTTGGATGAGGTACAAGAAGACACCACTTTCAAGAGATCATTGCATACATTTAACTTTATGCAATGTAGAGCTAATTTTGCTCTCTTCTTGTATTTGGCTTGTTCTTGGGGAGTTTGAGGCTCTTTATCAACTGCTTGAACTATGTCAAATAGATCATGGATCACTAGGAGTGATTCCATTTTGTGGAAGTGAGTCTCTCACTTGATTCCATCAAATATCCACCCATGGATGACATTTTAGAATGAATGCTCTTTTAAAAATCACAAAGATTTCTGAATTTTAAAAGATCTATGAAGTGGCCTAAAGCTTACAAGAATGCCTATAGGCTTGTCTCTATCAAACTAGCACACAAGCTTGAATGATACACAAAGATCTTGCCAAAAATTCCTAGCTTTCACTCTCACAAAAAAAAATTGCTTTACACTTTTCTTAGAGATTTCACTTTAACTAAGGATCTGAACAAATCAGCTTCTAACATATGATTTTAGACTCTAAAAAGAAATGCTTCAATGATCCAAAACTCTATTTGGTCATAGACATTAGCTAGTGTGAATCTAGATCAATATTGTGCTTCAAAAAGCACAAAAAATGAACTAGTATTGTGATTTTGGGACCAACAAACACGTAACTTGAAATGAAAGTTGCTATACGGTTCACACGTGTGAAACCGTACATACACAGCCTCCAAGTCGTTTTGATCCAAATGAATTCAAGCTATCACTCTAGATGAACTCGCCCTCACTAATATTGGCCAAAAACAAATTTTGCCAATGATCTTTACAAGATTTATGATTCAACGATCACTCTCTTACTTAGATCTGATACCATGATAAATTTTACAATTTTTAGGACAATAATGATTGTACTTAACAATCATAGAGAGTTATTGGTTGCTTAATCAATGGATCTATCAAGTTCTACACATTAGATCTTGATCTAGACTCACTACACATGGATTGAAGCAAGAGCAATGGATCAACACATCATAAATTAGTGAGAGCGGCCTCACACATGTGGAGTACTGTCCACAGTACGGCCTGCACCTGAAACAACAAGTACAATATATTGGATCTACTTCTCCTACTCTCCTTAATCCCGATTTTAATCCGCCTCCATTCATGCTGCATATTTTTCTAACGTTGTCACGCAGTCTACATTTTCTACACGCAAATTTGCACAGACGAAGAAAAGATGAATGAATCGCGACACTGTGTTCTTACACAGGTCATGGTGACAGACAAAAAGGGGACACTACCTTAATGAATGCCAAAGGTGTCCTAACAGATAAGGCACCCTATAAATCTTATCCTAAGGCCATTCGTAAGAGTGACGCACTTTTGCGTCATCACCAACGTTCACTTAAGTACTGGCTGACGTCGCACCCTTTTTACACTCACCCCATGCAGTTGCACTAATAGATTGGACAACGATTGCAGCCACCCACAATCTTCTACAGACAGCACATCCACTCTGTACTTTCGCATCTGCACACATGTAATATTATGTATATATATTGGATAACATCTGCGTATTAAAAAAAGGATCATAATCAGATGATCAAGTGAGTGAAGAAGAGACTAAGAGAAGAGGTTTCATTTCTCATTACATATAGAAATAAGCTTTGTAAGGCACGCGGTTTCATTCGCTACAGTCTTGTGCTCTACCGCATTATTGACTTGTATACTTGATATGTTTAATTTGACACAGTTCATTTGTTCTGTGTTTCAGATCTGTCAATATTGCTATGCTTATTCTTTATTCTCTCTGATCTTTCTTGTTGCTCTTTCTGGTAATAGACGATTAACTTTTAGTCCTGTCTTTCGTGACTAATTATCAGTCGAGCACAATCTAGCTCTTCGTTAATCATTTGCGACAGATAATTTGTCTTGCAATTCATGACAAATTATTCATCTAGCGCTTCATCCATTTAAATGTTTCGCTACGTAATGTAGAATGCCTGTGATTTCTATCACTAAAGTTTTGTTCATTCTGATAGTCAAATAATTCATTTTGTCGAGCACGAACATTTTCTGTTCGAGTTCGCTTCTCGTTCGTTTCTTGTTCGAGTTCGTTTCTCATTCGTGTTCGTCATTTATTCTTCCTCCCTCTCTCCCAACATGGTATCAGAGCAATCTTTATAGTTTGATTAGCTCCCACAGTACAAGACTCTACTAGCCGATAGAGTAATTGTTTTCTTGTTCTGTATTTTTTAGTATCAGATTTTCATACTTAAGTCACTGATAGTTTCTCCTATCACTTAGACTAATTCTTCCACATGGATTCCCAAGGGAAAGCCAATTTTCTCATGGACAAGCTTGATGGAGCCAATTACCATCTGTGAAAATTTAAGATGAAGACTATACTAATGGAAAAAGAATTGTACGACGTTGTTACAGGTGCAGAAGGGAAACCCGAAGCGGACGACGCGGAATTGCCCGATGGAAGCTGAAGGATGGAAAGGCTTTTGCACTGATCATCCTCAACATCACGGATACACAGATCGGCCATGTATCCGAGGCTCAGACATCGAAAGAAGTTTGGGAAATCTTGAGCACGCTATACAAAGTGTGAGATGATGTTTCTAAGCTACATCTCAGGAAGAAATTCTACTCCCTCAAGATGACGAATGGTGATTCTCTACAGAATCACATTAATCAATTCAAGAACCTGCTAAGGCAGATGGCCGTTGTCGGATCTATCATAGACGATCAAGACGCAGTGATGCAACTGCTTACAAGCTTGCCAAGTTTTTACGACAGCTGGGTGATGATCATCACAACTTATCCAGAGTTGACTCTTTCAAGAGTCATCACCATGTTGTTGCAGGAAGACACGCGAAGGAACGAAGCCTCAAGTTCCTCAGCTGATTCTCATGCCTTGTACACCAACAAGGGCACGACAAAGCAGAAAAAGAAGAAAGGCCCAAAGCTATCAAAGCCAGACCAGAAACCAGCTCAGCACAAGGAACAGTCGAATCCGTAGACAAAGAAGAAGCTGTTTTGCAGATACTGCAAACAAAACAGCCACGAAATACAATACTGCCGAATACTTCAAGTGAAGAACAATAGCAAAGGGTAGTCAGATCAAGTGGCAAATGCAGCTGCAGAAGCTCCACAGTCCACTCAAGAAGATTATGATGTCTTCATGACCAACTATCAAGGAGCATTTGGCGATAGTTCTTGGTTCCTACATTCCGGAGCCACTCAGCACATGACTAGCCTGATTGGTTGTTTTGAGTCCTATACACCTTACAGTACCCAGAAATTTGTTCACCTTGGCGACAATAGCACACAAGCTATTAAAGGTGAAGGAACTGTAAGATTATGCTTTGCAAATGATCAATCTAAGCTACTCTCCAAAGTTCTGTATGTACCTAAGTTATCCACAAATCTGCTCTTTGTAAGTAGAATCACAGATCTAGGACACAAAGTAGAATTTGAATGTGATCAATGTAAAGTAGTTGATAGGATAGGCAAGATCCTAGCACTCGAAAAGAGACATGGATACTTGTATAAATTAAGTCATTGCTTTTATGCCTCTAGTCAGGCTCTCAGTACTTCAATTCAATCAAATAAATGTTTACTTTGGCATTATAGACTTGGTCATTTAAATTAAGAAGTTGTATAATGAATGTCTAGACAATCTATTGTTCTTGATCTTGACTATCCTCGCGAAACAGTCGAGCTACCTGTCTGTCAAGACTGTCTAGTTGAAAAACAGACTACAAAACCATTTAAGTCAAGCCATCAGCATGTTGCTAGAGGATTGCTAGATGTTGTACATTCAGATATTTGTGGCCCAATGAAAAATCCTTCACTGAAGGAAGCCAAGTATTTTATAACCTCTATTGACAAATTCTTGAGAAGAACGATGGTGTAATCAAAAGCCTTCACCTACTTCAAAATCTTCAAGGAGTGTGCATAAAAGGAGACTGGAAGGACGATCAAGGCCCTAAGGTTAGATAATGGTGGAGAATATATCTCTGTCGAGTTCAAGGAGTACTGCCAAAGCCAAGGCATTGAGCAGCAATTCATCACTCCTTACAGTCCTCAGTCTAATGGCTCAACTGAGAGGAAGAACCGAACTCTGGTCAAATCTGCTAAGTGTATTCTAGCACATGCATCGTTGCCCAAGAGGTTCTGGGCTGAAGCTGTCTCCACTGCAGCTTACATCCAGAACAGATGTTCGCCAAAGCCCTCTCAGACAAGACACCCCACGAGGTGTGGACAGGCAGTGTTTGGGTGCATTGCCTAGGCGCAGATCCCAAAGGACACAAGGAAGAAATTGGACTTCCAAGGTCTAAAGACCATCTTGATTGGATATACTTCATCTGATAACACCTACAAGATGTATGATCCTAATACCCAACAAATCTTGCGGGATACAGTCTTTATCGAGGATCAGTTCATCGAACTCAAAGGCAAGGATATTGCTCAAGAAGAACCTTCATCACCTGCCATTGACATGACAATCCGAGCTTCTGGCTCAAGAATGTCTATCGTCGACCCACTTCGAGATGGCGAATTAGAGAAACATGTTGCTGCTACCCAGCAACATATCCCAGGAGCCGTTCATCATTCAAATCCTTCCAAAAGATCAAGCCGAGTGCACACACAGCCCACAAGGTATACTCCTGAGTCTGTCTGTCTTTTAATGTAGGAACCGACGACAGTCAAAGAGACACTTAGCCAACCAGACTCTGATCTCTAGAGAGAAGCTATGGACAAAGAGTATTCCTCTCTGATCAAGACTCAGACATGGTCATTAGTTGAAGCTCCTATTGGCTGCAATATTATTGATTGCAAATGGATCTTTAAGATCAAATATAATGCCAACGGAGCGATTGATCGAAGGAAGGCTAGACTAGTAGCACGAGGATTCACCCTGATCTCGAATGTCGACTAGAGTGAGACTTTTAGTCTAGTCGTCAAACATTTGTCAATCCGAATGCTCCTGTCTTATGCTGCAGTTGCGGACCTCGAAGTACATCAACTCGATGTACAAACAACCTCTCTGAATGGAGTTATACAAGAAGATATCTACATGATCCAGCCCGAAGAATACATTTTGAAAGGCATGAAAAATCATGTTTGTAAACTCCATAAAGCATTGTATGGCTTGAAACAATTTGCCAGAGCTTGGTTTCAAAGGATCAACACATTCCTCATTGAACAAGGATTTAAACCACGCATTGCTGATTGCAACGTTTATTCAAATACAGTGCAGCAATCCTTCATTATCATCACCTTGTATGTTGATGATATGTTGCTCTTCAACAACAATGCCAATATGGTCAAGGATTCAAAACAGATGCTGTTCTCAGAATTCGACATGACTGATCTGGGTGAAGCTCACTTCTATCTTGGAATTCAAATCCACAGAGATAGAACAAATTGACTTATTTACATCACTCAACAAAGGTATCTTCGTAATGTTCTTAACAGATACAATTTGATGAATTGTAAATTAGCTCACTCACCAATGGATCCAGGCCTGCATTTGTCAAAAGACCAATGTCCCCTGACAAAGCAAGAAGAGGAGCAGATGAGAGAATACCCGTATCAATCGATACTCGGATTTCTCATGTACGCAATGGTCTATAAAAGGCCAGATATCTCTTTTGCTGTCAGCTCACTCAGCCAATACATAGCTAATTCTGGAATTACCCATGGGAAGGCTGTTATTCGAGTCATGAGCTATATTCGAGCTACCATGGACAAATGCATCTGCTATGGAGATGTCAGCAATGACAATCTTCATTAGCTCAGTGGATATTCTGATGCAAGCTGGGGAGGAGATGTAGACCATCATAAGTCCACATCTGGATTTACATTCTTCTTCAATGGCGGTCATATTTTGTGGAACAGTCATAAGCAAACCTCTATCGCACTTTCTTCTACTGAAGCAGAATATATTGCTGCTTCTCAATCTATTAAGGAAGCGTTTTGGTTGAGAAATTTGCTATCGGACGTCAATTTGTATCAGTACAGCCCTACAATTTTGTTTTGTGATAACCAAAGTGCTATTGCCTTATCGGCCAATCCTAGATTTCATTCTAGGAGTAAGCACATTGAGTTAAGATATCACTACATCAGGGGCAAGGTTTTTCAACAGAGAGGTGAGCTTGACGTACTGCAGAACGTAGGACATGGTTGCAGAGATTTTTACGAAAGCACTCAGTGTTAATGCACACAACAGATTTTGTGCATTGCTAAGTCTGAAGATCAAGGCATTCACGGATCCAGATTAGGGGGCGGTGTTGGATTTGCTCCTCCTACTCTCCTAAATACCAATTTTAATCTGCCTCCATTCATGTTACATATTTTTCTAACGTTGTCACGCAGTCTACATTTTCTACACGCAAATTCACACAGACGAAGAAAAGGCGAATGAATCGCGACACTGTGTTCTTACTGTTACGTACCCATAAGGGTACGCAACAGAAAACTTGAGGTGACGGTCTCAGTTATGGGACGGAACGCTATAGGTCTTTTGGGTGCCATGTGTCAATGTCTCATTGGTACTTGGTGACTCGTTGTTATGGACCCACGTAAGTGTGCACAACTGCCGCGTGTCGTTAGTCATGTGTGACTCCTATGGAGGGAGATGACCCACCTGGACTATGTATATAGAGGGGGATCTCCATGAGCTGAGCATTCATTCTCTCCTGGAGAATGAAGAGCTCTTCCACTGGTGGTCATTTCAGGACGAGTATCTAGACCTCAGGATGTAGGTAGGTGAGGGTCGAGGGTAAGGCATGGTGGTATGGGACACCATGGCTTACATTAGATTCAAACTTGCTTGATGACTTGTGAGAAGTGACTGTGTCCTCTTGTGGTGTGGTGTCAGCCTATTCCATTGACCTGGATGATTGGCCAAGATCAACCGTGTCAATTCTGATGACATGTTTGACTGTAGGTGGTGGTTGTGTGGTAACTTGAGAGGGGTTCACCTCAACTCCTAGGTCAACATTGTCAATAGTGTCTTCACTTCCCTCTCGTGTGTGTGAACTTCGACATGTGGATCTGAGGTTGTATTTCGGCGTGGACATGGCGAATGATTTTCTATCGCAGAAGTTACACGATGAGCTTTGCAAAACATTACTATCTTATGAATAAAGCGTCAATCTTATTAAACTGACTTGTAAACCAAGAACGAAAAGAATCTTGGTAATACTAAATATAATTTGAATATCATCTTGTGCCATGTTTGAATTTGTTCTATTTCGAGGACAAAGCTTCGTTTAAGTAGAAATAATATTGATTTCAAAATTTGAAGTATGCGCCACTATACATACATCTTGCGATTGAAGTTATGATAAAAATGAGTACATATTTCAAAAACACTCTCAATAATAGAGTCGATTCGTGTACATTGTCTATATATGATTTTTTATAAGCAATTTCGCCGATCTATCTAAAAGATTCTATATGGTGCTTCGGCAAGTGAGACTTGAGTCCTCAGTTGGATATCATATCTCCAACAGTCCCTTTCAAATATTCTGATTTGAACTTGCATCTGCAAGCTTAGCACTAAGAAATGTGAAAATAGATTCAAATGTTTGCCCCAATGCTTACAATATTGACACGCAAGATGCTATTATCATTTGGAGCAAGAAGGCTCTTTGAACCAATGTGTATGTTTTCTTAAATTTTTCAAGCAAAAATGTTCATAAAAGGTTAAGAACATATGTGTGTGGAGCTTAAATTTGTCGAGTGCCATGTTCCACATGAAAACCAAAAATGTTACTAAAGCTAAATAAAGGATAGAGATATAGCACATGAAGATACAAGTTATTTATGGTGGTATAAGGGCCAAAAACAAAGATGACTTATTGGTTTCCTGGAAAAGATTCCTTTTGATGCACAGAAATCTAAAAATGATAACAAAAAGTACATTTTGCATGTAAGAAATCAAGTTTTATATGTTTTAAGACACCACTAACTTGCAGATTGCCACTAATTTATGTTGCCTTGTTCCTGCAAATATTCCATGCAGTAGTTTAAAAGTGAATCTACAATTAGAATCAGTGTTACAAGTTTTATCCTTCCGTGACTTCGAAAAGAAGACCTGCTCTGGCTCATTTCAAAATCAGATACCATCCAAGTGTTGAGTGCACATAATCCCTTTATGACAACCTGCTGCAAAAAAATGCAGACAATGTGTACAAATCACGTGGCGATCTATGCTGATCCATCGACGACGGGCATGTTTGGACCAAACCAATGACCACCGATGTATCTTGTGATGCAATAGTGAGGATTAGCTATTGTGTTGGCTTACTGGAGTGCCCAAGGGTTACATGTTCCCAGTACATAAATACTGAAAAAAAAAAAAAAACATTTTCTTTAAAGGAACTACAAGCAAAACAAGCCCGGTTGGTATCTCAACTGATGCTACTGGCACAATTTCCCATTCTTTTTGTCAAAAATCAGCAATCTGCATGTGCTCCTATCCATGTACGGTTTATTATGTGATGCCAAGACACACCACTCTCACCCGAATAATGATCCATAGAGGAGAACATGGACACGACGTACAACCAGGAACTTCAAAGAGGACCATCGAAAAAACTAGAAAATTGGTCAAAAATGCAATTACTGCAAACAGAAAGGCAGGTCCAAGAAAGGTCTAAATGAGCATAGCCAAGGACCTAATAATGTCCATGATACTCAAATCTGGTAGACAGTCTGAAGAGACTGTTGGGGATGTGGAGCTTAACAATTTATTGGATGAATTGGTGCCATTGGTGGAAAATCAAAGGTTGTCTCGCACTCCACTTCGTGCCCACAATTAACAATTTTTTTGTTGTATCTGTTTTTAAACTAATCGGTGCACCTCCATATAATAACTCTGAACTTGAATGATAGGCTTCGCAAAATGGTCACAACGGCAAGGGCTGCTTCGTTGCCTTTAGGAGATGGCCTTGATAGTCTCCTACTACTTAAAAAAAATTCAATGAACTTATATGGTGCAAATTGATTCAAACAATAGATATTCTTGGCAGTTAGCGACCTATCTTTTATAAACGTTGTTTTGTTTAGATTTTCTTGGTTCAAAGCATAGTTGTAGCAGATTATGAAGTGCTGCAAAATTGTTCCCCACATATTGATTATGGATGTCATTCGCATAAGATTTACATTGCAAAAGAAACTATTTTCTTATGAGAATTGGATATGCACACCTACCTAGAAATGTAGCAAATGAAAGCAAGGAAAATTAGAACATGTCTATATAATTATATGTATTGCACTTGTCCATAATTTATGCCGACGCACAAATAAAATCAACGATTCTACAAGTGTTTATTGTTTTACGATCTCATTCACTATAGGTCTTAACACTATATAACTCAAAATCACAGACTATGTTCATCACGATTGCAACTAGCTACACAAAAGTTTTGAAGTCCCTCCATGTAGATATATCTTGAAAAAAAAGACAAATATACTGGATCAATACAATTATGAATACTTAGTGCAAGATTTCTTATGTGGGATGAGTAGTTTCAAAACTTGAAGTTAATGTGTGATTTAGGGTTTAGGGTGTTTTTGAGGTCCACATGAGTGTGTGCGGCTTCTGTGTGGTATCTCCATTGTGAAAATCAACTGTCTTCGACAATCTTTTTCTGCAAGCAAGACAAAAAGAAATTTCATGCAATAAAAAGGTGCGACCAGCAAACTTGCACAAACAACAATGCAATTTGCCACTACAAGACGTATGCTTAACTCACTTTAGATGCGGCTTCAATTTTGGAGAGGAAGTCTGTGAACATCTCCTCATCTTTTTCCTCACGAACACAGTGTCTATTTCGTCACACTGATTCAATGGCCATGTTTCTTGTCCCAACAAATAGGTCTATGATCACATCCTCCTGTTCGGTGAACAAGTCTATGACGTACTTGCAATGAATCGATCAATCAGTCTTATTGAAAGGCAAACACTCAGCCAACCATCTGGTACTAAACATAACATGACTTCATGTCTACTATGGTTTAGAGGTGCTTGGCATGGTTTAGAAAGCTTAATGAGAAACAAACCATAATATAATCACAATACACGAGCAACATTGACATGAAACAACGAAGTTAATACATGTAAAAAGGTAGAGACCTCTCTACCCCTCCGCGACATGCAATGTCATCCAATGAACTATACGTATCATTTGTATCCAGAACCCCATTGGATTTCGACTTGGGTTTACCTTCGACATATGTACGTGCTGCTTTGAGACTATGAAGCTTGGGACAGGGAAAACTAGTATGATAGTACATTGACATAAGGAGTGAGGTTACCTACAAAAAAGACAAACCATTACTGCCTTTGCTGTCATCGTGTGTTTAATAGCACAGACATTGAAATATATAAAAATAAGACATCAAAATATTTGTTTACATACATTTAAAAATGTAATTACCTTCGTTATAGAGCATCATTGTGAGCTTGACTAGATGTCACAAATTTTTTATAAAAAAAAAAAAGAAATCTCACTTCTTGAAAGGCCCCCTTTTGTACGTAGCCATTTTCAACAAGAACAGTCAAGCACCTATGCAATTTGAAACCATTAGCAACAGCAGATGCATGAATGAGTGGAAAGTGCTCCGCAACTGTCGCGGCAGCATACACTGGCTACACTGGTGGTTCCCATAGCGAGGTCCTGTGTAAATGTATTCCATGTAGGCACAGAGGCTTCATCCACCAGATTGGCTCCCAAAGAGGTGAGAAAATCTACATACACAAGCTTGGCCACTATCTCGGATGGCTCGCCTCATATAGATAGGTTCTGTACATCGTCCAATAAACCACATGCTATTCAACAAGGGACACCTGCCAAATAATAGATGTTAGTCAAGCTGAAAGCAAAGTATACAACACATGGTTATGTGAGCGTAATTGAGTATATCTATTAAATGTACCTACACTTGTGCCAGCGATTTTGTCGATGGCATGTTTTCAGGCAATCTTTTCTAATCCTTCTTCGACCACTTGCTCGTCGAATGGTGTGGTGTCATCTGCTTGGTCTAGGCCCTCATCCATGTCCAGCCTTTTCTTTGTCCTTAACTCTCTTAACTGGTGATGCCTCTTTGATTGTTTCCTTGAGGTAGAGAATTGTGGCGGAACTTCTGAAACAATTAACTTTCCTTTTGCAACTCTTTGCCATTTCTATTATAAATCATCCTCGGAAGGATGCCTCTTAGCTCTGGGATAGTCCAACCACCATGGACATGTGGTCAACTCCCATCATGTGATCCCAAGATCGTTCCATTCAATGGGATACATGGATGCTGGGGAGTCAATGGTGATCCAATCAGCAGTCTCTGAGGGCAATTTGTCAATCACTTTTTCCTTCTTTATAGACATCAACCATCTGCATAGTTCAAGAAGACTTTCAGTAAGGACAATCCAAGATATTCTCACCAAAAAAAAATTGCTGTGATTTTTACTATATGGGCTTTGTGAGATATACCTATATGCAAGTCTCTTGGCAGACAAAGTGAGTTGTGGCTGCTTGTCTGCAGGAGCTGTATTTCTCATATCCTTCACCAAGTCACCGAATGCATGAGCAAAGTGAAGTTGTAGTTGTCTTCTAAAATATGTCTCTTCATCAGGAAGTTCCTCGAAGCCAACAGACAAGTTTTTCAAAATTGATCTGGCAGTCTCCATCATGTGCCACCAATATGATTCCTTGGCCATAAATTTGCAAAAACCCTTGTTATCAGAAGCCATGCAAAGTGAGTCTCGAGTTTTTTTGTTTTCTGCCAAGAATGTCCAATATTTCTTTTTTCCTACAAATACAACAATGCAAAAAATCAATGTATGTAGTTGTATTTGCATGGCATCACAAAACTCACCCCTAGCGGTATATGTATACTCACTTATTCGGCCCAACGCTGGATGAAGCAATCATCTGCAGTTTGTCTTCGGTCACAACTAGACCCTTTTCCTACCAATCAAGATTAAATAGAATTTGAAAAAAACCTGCGCCATTTGTAGGATTGGCAATAAAGGACAATTTTCTAGCTTTATCTTTGATTGAGAGTATGACAACCTGTTGGGAATGGCAAAGAGTGAGAACGATTTGAATCATGAAAATATGAGCAAAGATGACATTGCATGTACCAACAAATAGATGTCAAATCTAGTCATGGTTGAAGTGTTTATCGCACATACTCTAATTGTCTCATGGTGTTGTATATTTGCCCCTTCCTCGGTCAATGTGGTTCGGTCAATTCTGGCCTCGACTTGTGATAGTATTCTTTTGAAGTCATCTTGCGCAATCCATTCAAGAGTGAAATCAGACATTATTCATTTTGATGTCACGAAGTGTGAGGTGGCTCCTGAGTCTAGGATCACCTCATGTGTGTCAGATGTTGATGCTGCACACACGTCTTCACAGATGTAGGCGTTCAAACAGTTTTTGTTCGTTCTTTCTTCACCCATCTTGGAGCTCTCGGGCACCTCGACATAGGATGAACTATTGTTGTTCTCATGTCTATTCTGTGCTGATTTGTTTCTTGGGTTCTGGCAACAATCCATGGCTGCATGACCCTTCTTGTGGCAGTGAATACACTCAATCTTGGGATTGACCAGCATGTATCAACCGTATGCCCGTCTCTTCTGCATCTCACGCAAGTCTTCTTGTCTGCACCTTGTTGTTTGGACCTTCCTTTGCTCTTTCAGTTGCCTTTGTTGGTCCCCTCTGCTTGCTGATTATGATCCTGCCTCTGATTGGACTCCCTCTTAGGCTTATATTGCTTCTTGGATTTTTCTTTGTTGCCGTAGAGGGCATGGTCAGAACCATCTTTGTGATCAAGATGTTCTATGGCCTCGACTTCCTCTCGAATCTTGACAATCGCCTTTTCGAGGTTCATGGTAGGACCTTTCACGAGCAGGGTTCTCATTGTTTGGAATGATCTGGGTAAGGCTCTCAACAGATACGTGAGCTGCTTCTCAGCTGACACAACGTTCTCTACTCCAGAGTTATGTAGTGATAGAAATAGGTCCTTCATCTTTCTTACAAAAGAAGTGAGGTATTTTTCATCCCACTGCAGATTCGTCAGCTAGTCTTTTAGCATCATGATTTGACTTCTTGATTTCGTCTGAAATCTGGTGAGCAATGCATCCCACATCTCCTTAGCTTTGGAGAGTGTTGTTAGGTCAAGTGTGAGACTATCTTCGATGGAAGATGATAGCAAGGCTACTGCCTTATCGTTTTTCTCCCTCCATTCGCGTAGCTCCTTGTCTGATGTTGTAGGCATCACTTTTGTGCCATCCACCCAGGGGAAGAGTCCTTCCCCCTTGAGTATGAGTGATGTCTTAACTTTCCATGCTAGAAAGTTAGATCCTGAAGAATCAAGAATTGTGTAGATCTTGCTTTGCATGTTGCTGATTGAAGCCATTGCTCCTTGGAGTTTGTTCCCTCGTTGATGGTTGTTTGTTTGAATGCTTGGCTTCCTGGATCTGATAGCTTCTTGGCTATGTCAGATTATCGTAAGACAGGTAGGCTCTGATACCACTGAAGAGAGTGTGATATGCTCTGATACCACTGAAGAGGAATGGGATGACGAGGAAATCGCGAAACAGTCACGACAGCCACGATCCTCTTGCAATTTGGATGGAGTTCAGATGCGATCGCTGGACACTGCCAGCTGGATCACTCTTACAGTCCTCCAGAATGTAGTCAGGCATTGCTGATCTACATTTATAAAATTAATGCAACATTCAACATAGTTTCAGCCAAGGTGCGGAATTACAATGAACAAGAAATTTAGACACACGAAATAGCAGCAGACACATTTGCATTCGAGATCAGACACGACAAGAAAATCATCTATATTGATCTTTCTCTATGATTTCTTCAAGCACTGCATCCAAATCCACGCAGTGCGTTGGCATGGGAGAAATGTGGTTATCTTGTGAGCAAGCGTCTCGCTTTACTAGCGGACAGTTGGATCTACAGATCCTAGACAAAATTGTCTTTGCATGCAGGCGGACATGTATTTTGTAATTTTGTCTTGATTGCTTACTAGCATCAGACTTCTACATTGTATGTGTATTCTGTCATCTTTATGCTAAGTATCATTCAACAAGTATATAGTCGCTCTATGTAACCTTTAGATTAGAGTGATTAAGCATCTACAACTAATCAGGAAATTACAAGAGTGGCAGATTAGCCATGACCTAAAGTGTATCTGTTGACGTCATGCCATCAGATCAGACATCTGTACTGCTGGGTACTTGCGTGATCTCGCTAGTACTCTTTGGAGCGTGAAGGCAAAATGGGTTTCGCAACATTTTTTGTGTCGCGTCGTTGGTTTCGTTTCCATCGTTGGTTTCGTTTTGCTCGTCTGTCTTTCTCTCGTACTGGCCCGCAAAAAATTCTCATGCCAGACTGCAAAAGATTCTCGTTCGTGATCATTTCCTTTGACTTTCGTGTTTGCGAAACTTTTCGTGTTTCATGTCTCCTGACTTTCGTGTTCGCGAACATCTTCATTCAAGTTTGATCAAGTTCTATTGGTGTTTGCATCTCATTTTGTGTGTAGATGCTGATTTTTTCTACATTAGTGAGATTGGTAGTGTATTTCTCTTTCTAACCAAAGATCATTCAAGTAGATTGGATCTTAAGGATCTGAAATCTTTCACATCTACCACGGACATTCTCTTTGGAGGCATTCTTGTTTCTGATCTTTCTCCAAAGCCTCTTCTATGAGCATTTCTAAATGGATGCTTTTCATCATACAAGTACTTGCGATGATTTTCATATACAACTTTTTTAATAAATTTGGTTCATTCTCTTATACACCTTGTTTTTCCACTACATGAAGTGAAAGCAACACATTTGATGAGGTAATGGCATCAGTTTCATTCTCTCTTTGGCAAGTTGGAAGCTATGTAGGCTATCAGTTTGTATCTTCTTTGACTAGATTGTAACATTTTTCTCATCTTTTGTGCAGTGAAGCCTCCACTTTCTGTAGTAGGATGTCTCAAGTAGTACTATTTCTTAGGTGATTAAAACCTGCATTTCTATGGGGTGTGTATCACCACTTTTTCTTTTGACACTCTAGTACAAGACATAAAACATATCTTTAAGATATAGAAGAAGACTTCACCTAATGATTTTTAGTGGAAAACCAATTAAATTTTTTTGAGACGTCATATGAAGTTTACATAATAAAATAGCATTCTTAGCTCTATTGCAAAAGTGAGAAAAGGTCTCAAAAAAATAAAGTACTTCGCATATGCAAGCCAAGTATTTAAAAAAAAAGTCTATTTAATATCTTCATGAGAATTCCCTTCACTGCATCTGGTCCCTTGTCCATCCTTTTGAACTAAAACAAACAATAGCTAATGCAATCAAAAACTTTGTCAAGCATTCAAACATTTGTGTGTGATATGTATAGGGCTAAATATAAAGTCTATCACATGAAATATCAACTAAATTTTAACAAGAAAAATATTATAACAATAAATCAAGTGACATAGCTTTCAACTCTAGCTACACTCCTTTTACATTCTCAATGTGTCACTTTAGGTAAAGACATAAATGCACAAGTAAGGATCACCTAAATTTACCTAAATTATAAGCCAGCCTAAATGATATGTGTGACTTTGTATGTATGGTAAGGAGTACATATCAATTGTAGTAGATAAACTAGAAAAATGTATTCATATTAGGATCCTTGTGGATTACTAAAAATCATAGAATAGTCTTAAAATCACACTTTGTGTTGTTATAAAATGTGGTTGACATGTCTTCTTTTTTTAATGCACTTTTCCCATTTATATTATGGGTGAACCTTTTATGATTTTTCCTAAATTTAACTATGACGTGGACTATGTACGTAATATAAATATCTTAAAAAACATTATCAACTTTTCTAGTTTACTCAAAGAAAGATTTTTGAGTATAGTAATTTAAAGCATCATTTTTTATCATACATTTCTTGATGCATATGCTATTTTAGTACAATTGGGCTTGATTGAGGATATTGTCATTGATGTAGACATCCTTGACTTGATGTCCACTCATTGGATATCAATATCGTATACTATTGTGCTTCCACTCTTCATGTGTTTTCACAAATCTTTACTATTCATTAGCTAGAAAACGCTTAAGTACTTGGTCTCCATGTGTTGCATAACACAACACTTTGTTTAATTGACTTCATACAAATCAAGAGTATGTATGTTTGTTATGAAATCATTAAGCTTAAACCTCTAAAGTAATTGAAGTGTGTCCTTCAAATGGCATATTAGACAAAAGCTTTGACATACAAGCTTGCATTTATTGCACTATGGTAGGTGAAAGCTTTAACAAGATCTTTTGCATCATTATGAAAATGTTCATTTCTATAGTAGGCCATACAAATGGCTTTGTAATCTCATGAAATATATATTAAAGTCCTTTTTTACCAAAATCAACAAGGTAATGTCTTGAATATATTATATGATGTTTTGCAAACTCAGTATAATCAAATTGCATGTGCTCTAGCAGCAACAACAATCCATTATTGCAAGTATGCAATTGCATTTATAGAATAATAAGAGAACCACTATACTTGATATTGTATCTATGTGAATGTATCACCATTGTGACTAACTGAGAGAATTTAACCTTTTTCTTTATAGGCATGAAAACATAATTAAAAGCATACAAGACATTCTAGGTATCATCATGTTGAGGATGCTTTATTGTTTTACGAGCATGGACTCATAAAACAATTTGTATTTACACTATGTTTTCACATGTACAATTTTTCCTGCTTCGAAGATTCAATGATGTGATGCAATGAATATAACTTCTATTATCTGATAGAATAAGTCGCAGTCCACAATCCAAACAAGCATAATCTTCTTCCATGGTGTACTAAACAAGAAAATCAAAATGGTGCCTTTGTCAATAATGATAACAGATAGTTATTTGTTGCTTAGTTATAGATCCAACTAGTTTTCCATGCAATTACTATCATATAAATATGTAATGGCTTTCACTAGCAATATCTATTACTAAATAGTTAAGCTTGGTTAATTTTATATATATTAGCTTAGACAGTGATTCACTTGCCAATTTTGTTCTAGTAAAAGTGTTGTTCGCGTGAGGAAGACAAGTGTCATAGCTGAGCATCAGTTGTTATCCATGTCCAAAACAAGATTCACTACTTTATCAGCTAAATTGCATTTATAAAAAATACGTCCAATCTTCCCAATCATTTACTTCATTACTCAGCAATACATTATGCCCTTTAACGAAGCCGTATCAGGGCACAAGCCATACTGATCAGTACAAGAGCAAAAGAAATGTATTAGGTTCACATTTACATTTTACATGTAAGCAACTATCCTTCACTATCCTGATGGTCAGAGAAATGACTATGGTCACAGCGTTAGGTACCAGAGCAGTTCCGTGCTATGCTAGCCCTCATGGATATCCCGTAACTATATTCTGGGAGTCCAAACACCAAACAACTTGGGCAAATCCATCTCATTTAAGTGCACCATTTTCAAGCTCTATATGAGTATGTGACCTTACAAACAACACTAGGACACAGGATGCAAGTGAACTTAGTTAAAAAATATACAAACTCATGTCTACTTTAACGTACATTTTATTATTAAAGATATTGATCCATGGTGGATTGTGACAGTGGAGCAAGCTCACACATGACTTTTCACAAGGAGTATTTCACTTCTTTATTGGCATATGGAGATGACAAGAGGGTGATCTATGTTGATTTCACACGTGTGGATTGTCCACTACATGTACTTGTGATCTCCTAAGGTGTGTAGATGCATCAAGATCAAGACTAGATTGATATTTAAGATCAATCTTAGATCCTATGGCAAAAACACACTACTACATGCATTCAATCACTTCCAACTCTCACTCACACGTGTGAGAATTATTCAAAAATTATTCTAAGTAAAAACAAGCTGCTCTCCTCGGGTAGAGAGAGAAAAACCATAATGAGCTCTCGGGTAGAGAGAGAAAGCTAGAAATCCAATAACACTCAAAATCCACATAATCACCAAATCAATTAGCTTCAAAATGAGGAGTACAATGATACTAGCAGATCCACGAGCTACCACTATGCTTAACTATGATTGGACCATACTTTGTCACCTCTTAATCTTATTGGACCATTGATCCATGCACCTCTTAATTCTATTGGACTATATTCAAGCACACCTCAAATTCCTATTGGACCTCACATGGTTCTACCTCTAGATCCTGTTGGACCTCTTAGAATTCATCAAACAAAAGCATTACACTTGTCTACACTCTAATTGGCACGAGTTTAGCCTCTTACTCTATTTTGGCTCAATAGTGGCTTTAATGCAAGGGAGAACCAATTTTTCACAAGTATCAAGTGCTTGTGGAGTGACAATGGTGGTCAGTATATTTCAACCAAGTTCAAGGCCTTTTGTGATGAGCATGGGATCAAGAGGGAGTACACAACTCCAAGGACATATTAACAAAATGGAGTGGTCGAGAGGAAGAATATGACCTTATGTGAAGGTGCCAAAACTATGAGGTTAAGTGCCAATCTTCCTAAACCATTTTGGGATCAAGCCTTGTTGTGTGCTAGCTTTTATGCAATAGGTGGTTGAGTGCTATATTGGATAGAAGAATACCTTTTGAGATGCTATTCAAGAGGAGGCTGAGTGTCAAGTTCTTAGAACTTTTGGATGCACTTGCTATGTCAATATAGCTCTTGTTGATAAGACAGATCCATCTTCAAGGAAAGGTATATTTGTTGGATATAGTGAGGTTAGTAAAGCCTACAAGGTTTACATTTCTACTACTAATAAGGTGATTATTGGTAGAGATGTCATTTTTTATGAGAGGAAAATTCCAAAAGTGTCTTCAAGGAATGATGGTGTGGATCTAACAGGATGTTGATGTTATGGATCCTACTTTAGATGGTGATGATGAAGGACCTTCATCAAGTCAAAAGCCAAGGAGAACATCAAGGGAAAGACAAACACCTTCAAGGCTCACATATGATGAGAAAGGTAAGCAAGTGGTTGTTGGAACAAACTTTGCTTTCCTAACCTTTTTTCGATAAAATTGCATGTGTAGATAAAGCAAGGAACAAAGAGGAGTGGATCCAAGTAATGGATCTTGAGTATCAAGCTCTTATGAAGAACAATACGTGGAGATTGGTGGAGTTACCTAAGGACATAAAGCTATTGGATGCAAATGGATCTTCAAGATGCTAACCAAGATGGATCTATCAATAAGCATAAGGCAAGGTTGGTGGCCAAGGGATATGCACAAGAACATGGTATTCACTATGATGAGATCTTTGCACCCGTGGTAAAGATGGTATGCACTCGCGTTATCTTCTCTCTTGCTACTCTTTTTGGATGGGATCTATGGCAATTGGACATTACAAAATGCATTCTTGAATGGTGATCTTGAGGAGGAAGTGTACATTGAGCAACTCGATAGCTACATTTTATATACAAAGCCAAATCATGTGTGTCTTCTACAAAAGAATTTGTATGGTCTTAAACAAGCATCAAGGAGTTGGTATGCTAGGCTTAACACATTTTCACTCTCTCAAAGGTTTGGTAATAGTGAGTATAATCATTCATTATATTTTGGATTTTCTAGAAATGATATTACTATCTTGCTAATCTATGTGGATGATATCATCTTGAGTAGTGGAAACAATCAAGATGATGATGATATCAAGAGTGCTCTCAAGAAGGAGTTTGAGGTGCATGATCTTGGTCATTTGTATTTAATTTTAGGAATAGAGGTGATAAGATCTTTTCAATCTCTTTCATTTTTCAAGAGAAGTATGCTAATTCTATTCTAAGGAGATTTCATATGGTAGATACAAAGACTTGTGATACACCTATGAAATCAAATGTAAAACTAACTATAAGAGGTAATGAAAGACCCTTCATGGACATTACTCTCTATAGGAAGCTAGTTGGTTCACTTATATATGTAACCATCACAAGACCATATCTAAGCTATTGTGTTGGTAGATTAAGCCAATTTATGCAAGATCCTAGTGAGCAGCATTGGAAGCCAAGAAAAAGAGTTTTGAGATACATCATGGGAACTCGAGATTTTGGCATATTGTATGAGGGATCATCACCTAACTTGTTTGGATTTTTAGATTCAGACTTTGTTGGAGATCAAATGGATAGAAAATCCATAAGTGCACATTGTATTTTCATAGGTGATGGAGCTATATCATGGATGTCAAAGAAACAAGTCACTATCTCATTGTCATCTAGTGAGGCCGAATACAAAGCCCTTCATCATTGCACAAAAGAGATGGTATGGATCAAGAGAATGATCAAGGATCTTCACTTGCTGGATTTTCAATCTGCTTGCTTCTAGACTTCTATGGTTTTCAGTATAGTGGTAATGCAATGGTGATGTATCCCATTTGTCAATTAGTACATCAAAAACCTGATCTCAATCCTACTGATAATGGATGCTCAATTTCAATCTGGATCTATCAGAGTTTGAATGCCTATGTTCTACAGTCTATTTCAGTTCTTTCTTTGATGCTTATAGAGTGTAAATTATTATTAATCTAATCTAAGCAGTACAGGGAATGAGATTGAAACTTAATCCTACTGAAAACAACAAAATCAACAACAGAACAGCTACACAGAAACGATGTGAATCCTACAAAGTGCTTGTTACAACTGTCACTCAACACTTGTAACAAAAACTCCTTAGGGAGTCAAGCACCAAGCAACATCAGATTGGAATGGTATTGATCTACCACAAGGCCCTGCACATCTACCTGAACTTAATCACAAAACCAAACTTTAAGGGGGAAGAATCAACAGCAAAACACATTCATACATCAGTACTTGCTAGCAGATTTCAGAGAATCCCCAGATGTCGAGCCAAGCCGAAGACACAGAATACCTCTCACCCATGATTGAGGAGGTCTCAGAAGGAGAGCAGAAGAAGTTGAGAGCCGAGCATGAGAGCCGAGAAATTACTAGCTGGGATGACAGTAAAATATCTATGTGAGCCTACATGGTGTATCCCAGAGAAGGAACGACCATGTAGGAGCTAGTCATATTTCCTAGGCTTTGTAAATAAATGTAGACCCCCCTTAAATCGGTTAGATTGAGCCACCTTTTGATGGTGACCTTTAGTGGAAGGGAAAATTCCACATGTAATTTCTAATTTGGTGGAATTGCCACTTGGGCTCCACATGGGCAGCCTTCTTACTTATTTAAGGGCCCCCCTCTCTTGTGAGGGAGCTTTGAATGTATTGTCAAGTTCTCTTGAGCAAATAAAGAAGATCCTCCACAAGTTCTTCATAATTGCTAAGCTCCTTGTTCATGGCAATGTTCTTGAGTGAAGTTTCTATGAGCATGCTTGATTTTCTTGTATTGTCGATTAACTAGTTTCTTGTTTCCTTGTTTCTTACTTAGTTGTGGATTAGGATTCATTTCTTGTTTGTGGAATAAGGTAGGAATCAGCACTCAAGTAAACTAAATAGATTGGAATAGTGGTGTAAATCTTGCATACTTTCTTACATTCCAATTTTTTATTGTTCTTGAGCAATCTAGGCATCAAGAAATGAGTGTTTCCTCATTCTTAGACTGTTAAAATGATATTAGGAATCTAGTTACTTGTTTCTTGTTCCTTGTTTCAGTAGTTAATCTTGTTCTTGATCGCTTTTTGATTTAGTAGATAGTGGTAGGATCGCTCCCTATTTCAGAATATTGATCTTCTTGAGCTATGCAATTCCGCAGCTACACAAACATTAAACCGCAAACCTTTCCGATCTGTGCGACAAAACCATTCCTCTCAGGACTTCCACACCTCCATTACACACACTGGCAATGAGTGCACTTCATACCAACCGTTCCTAGATACTTCCTTGATCAAATGTGAGATCTGCGACTTTATGGGACATACCTCTCTTTATTGCTATTATAGCCCGAGGAACCAGCCTCACAACCAGTCAGGGAGGACATAATCAACCACCTCGACAACCGTTTGTTTCACAAAGCCAACACACGCACTACCAACCACGAAACAACCAAGTCCATATACAAGAGTTGCACAGAAAACCTAGACATGAACCTCAACCACAACTGGCGCTCTTAGGACCACCTCCAAGAGGACAACCAGATCTAGGACCACAAAAACATCGCAATCCTCGAGAGTCTGCACAAACACATCTTGTTGAAAACTCCTATGATCACTCCTATCATCAAGATACAACACTTTCATCTGTTAGTTCTCAACATTATCAAACAGACAACTCATGCTCGTGCAAACGATATGAGTATTCAACACCACCAGAAAATCCAGCACAGCTAGCCATCCAAGATGGTTATGCTATTGCCACAGGCCCAATGAGCAACGGCTGTTTTATTTGTGGTGAAACGGGACATTTCATGGCTGACTGTAAAGTTAAAAATCAATACCATGCGGAATGTCTTGATTGTGTCCGTAAACACAGTTTCAAGGATTGTCCTAAACAACCTAACAGGATTCTTCCAGCATGTCATATCTCATCCGAACCTATTAGAGTTCTCACTAGAGCACAACGCCAACAACAAGAACAACAGCAAAATAATGTCAAATCAGCTGACCCCCAAGAAAGGCACTTGACGGCTTCCACATTATCAAAAGATTACCCAGACCCAAAAGTGGAACAACGGCAACACAATGAGTTTTGAGATGAGTTTTTGCGAGAGGGTGTTGCTAGTACTTTGGCTAGCATTGTCTGTGGCATCTTGTGGATTAGATGCTCTATCATCCCTGATTGTTTGAATGTTGGATATGGGCTGTGATGGTGTGTGCGAGATCTATGCTTCTGCAATAACGACTGCCTTACAGAGTTTGTTTAGACTGGTATATGATGTAAAGGGTGACATACCAATCTTGATCTCGTGCGGCAATCTAGCATAGAAAAATGCCATTTTGTGGTGACTAGGAAGACTGGAATTCCAATCTCCCGCCATCTTGGCAAATTGTGTAGTGTAGCCCTTGAGAGTTTCTCTGGAAAGCATTGAGATTTGGGCAAGCTGCTCATAAATTGCCATGGCCTGCTGTGTGCAAGATGAAGGTGATATGGAGTGGTGTGGTGATGTACAAGATAGAGATTGTGAGATGCAGTTTTTGAAATGTCTATGAGAGAATTGATGATGAGGAGATGGAAGAGGAAAAGACAGGATGAATAAAGCAGAAATATTCCTTTGTCTAGAACATTCACGGGTTGGGCAAGGGTAGATTTTATAAATAATTTAAATTATGCCCTTCCAGCAAAAGTCTTAGGATGAGGGACGACAATTGGAAAAGTACTTATGTAGGGTTTTTGACAAAGGTTTAGTTTTGCTTCAAAAAACTACTTTTCGGCACTTCTCCGCAAGTTTATAGAAGGATTTTTCAATACCAACTATAACTCGCTTTAGCCTTGGCGGTCTTGGGAGGAGTCTATCAAAGACAAAGTCACTCACCAAAGAGGCTTGGGCTAAAATTGTTATAATATTTTTTATAAAAAAAGGGCCTTTGACAGTCGTGGGAGGAGCTATCAAAGATAGGGTCACTTCCCAACGAGATACACTCTTAGATGGCCACCTTCCTTCTAACCATCTGTTAGAAAGACCAACACACAGAATGCAAAGCAGTCTCTTCTACTTTTAGCTGCATGCAAGTTTCATTCTCAAAGCTTTTTATGCAGAGTTGGGTTCCCTGAAGCAGCATGTACTATTGTCTGAGCTTTTCCTTGCTTCTATTCATTGTTGCTTCTGCCTCATTCACAAGGCAATCACAGGATTGTTCAATGAATAAAGGTTCAGAAAGCTTTACCCATTTCTTGGCAACATGCATGGAAAAATACTGCCATGAAATCCACATTCATATCTATTTTCCAACCATTCTGCATGCCTACTTCCATTCACAGTTTTTATTGCTTCAGTCACAAAGCAGACAAACTGAATGAAGAACTGTAAGCAATAATCTCTATGCATCGGTAAATCTTGGCAATGAAACATCACTCTATTGTCCAGTTTGCTCTTATTTCCATTTTCAACTAACAATCAATAAGTTCCAAAAATCAAGTTTGCATTACCTATTGAAAGATAGTCAATAAAAGGTTTTTTTTTTTTTTTTCTACTTATGCATGCCATGCAAACCCATGAATTTCCTATTCTAGATTATACATCAGGCATAAGCTTCCAATTGGTTTGCAACAAACACTAACCACCCTTCCACACCAGGAAGAGGAATCCTTAGCTGCATGCAAATCACAAATTGAACCAAAAAAACCAGCAAACCACAATAGACTGATTTCATTACATGCCAAACCATGTGAAGCAAAATCAATTCCATTCAACAATAAAAAAAACAGTTCTTAAATTGGTTCACCCAAACCGAAGGTGGAACACCTACTTGAATGACGAGCAATTTACCGAAAACCAACCGATTGTTGAGCCCATGATTCCACAGCACATCCATCACGCCTTGCCGCTCCAACAACTCGATTGGATGCTCTGATACCAATAAAATGCCCCCAGGACTCCCAACCGAGATAGAGCTTCCTAGAACACCAAAGGGAGGATTGTAGTAGACGAAACCGTCCCAACCAAACCTAGACCCAATACCGATCTACCCCTCTAGCAATCCAGGAGATAGGAAATCCACAAGAAAAGCGCTTCACAGACTGACAACATAATGGCCACAGACTCTTCCATAATTCTCATAGACACTAGTGAGGGTATATATAGAGATATAGCCAACCCCACCTGCCCATGCACTAGATCCACATGGAAGCACTCTAACTGATCATGCCAATCCCCCCATGCATGTCTACTGCATGTAGGTACCCCTAACCCATAATAGTCAAGACCCTTGCATAAGCACAATGCATGTACATCCTATTCCATACTAGGATGCAACACACATGACCCCATGGTCCTACTTGACTACTATCTAGATTAGGCCTGGCCCCTATGTCCAAGATAGCCCCTAATGGTACAAACCTTCATTAGGGCCGTAACAGATCGTTTCACCAATTAACTTCATCCTGGAGTAATCGACTATTCAAGTTGATTGCTAATGATTCAGAATCTCAAATGTCTAGGTGCAGATCTCAATTATACTAGTATGACACCACATTTAGATCCTCATCCAAACCATTTATAAGTTAATCCATAAATCTCCAATCCAAAGATTTGTTAACTCTGCAAGTATCTGTCAAAACAATACTTGATCACATGTTTATGTTCACCGACTAGGTTAAGTGCACCAAATAACCCTAGTAACCAAGAATACATAGTAGATTCATACAAGATTAATCGTGCACATATGTGAATCTCACTATGACCCAGTACATAAACACACATTTTTTATCTGGCAAATTCCTCCAGAACCCACATATGTTACTCACGTATCTCACTGAGATCTTGTAACTCAGCTACAAAAGATTTTTTATTTCTCATGAGTAAATAACATATCCGAGAAATCTTTGAGACAAATAACATTCAATCTCAACAGTTTTCCAATCCAACTTACCTCTATTACATAATTTCATCCACTCAATCAACCCCTCTCTGATCCTAGTACTCAAACTAAGATTAGGTTGATCCAGTACAGAACTCTCAAACTTAACTTTTGATCAAACTTACTTCTGTTCCAACCAAAATGGAACTATTAACATTTGACCATTTATCGTACTACTTATAGACAATGATTCAACTTTCAAACCTGCTCTAGATCCAGATTGTCCCTACAATCCCTAGAGAATTCCTCTTATTCGAAAAGTTCCAATTAGGTATCTTACTCTGAATCTATCTGAAATTACTTTTAGATCAAATCTCATTTCTATACCACAGTTGGTTCTCTTCCGAAACTATGCAATCTACAGATTTCCAAATAGAATTTTATTCCACCAGTTCACCCTTCATTTTAAAGAAATTATAAATTTCAATAAAAGTTAATTGGAAAGATGATATATGAAAATATCTAAATCCAAGAAAGTCAATAATAAATGCATTCCAATAAAGGATTCACTCTATTACAAACATGACTTTTTCTTCAAATATTTTCAACCCGATTGATAGTACAATCATTCCATTGGAACCTATTTATGCAAAAAGAGATATTCTAGGTTTAAGAAATTGAAACATGTTAACCTTAGAATTTATCTGAATTCTAAGTCTATTTGCACAAGTAGTAATTTATATGACATAACAGTCTTTCAGAAGAATAACTTCATGCTGGAAAGAATCATATAAACCAGTCTGATGTCTTATATTTGAGAAATTACTAAGAAGTAAAGGATTAGTTAAGAAAGCGAGAAATAGATTTGAGGGTCTCTGATTTTGTAAATAATGAGATACGACATTGGGATCTAGATTAAACCTCAAAATTTTCCAGAATATCCTACATTTGATCAAACGGTTTATTTTTCCCATATCGCGACTAGGTACTAAAACACACCATTGATCATCAGATCTTTACAGTCCTAGAATTCTCTTTCCAAAATTATTGATGTCCCATACCATCAACTTTTCCTTCCAGAAAATCCTTAACCGCCTTATCTGATATTCTAGAGATCCACTGATCTTCTAGATGTCCTATAATCACCATAGGATATTATCTCTTGTTCCCAAATACTGGAGAATCCATTTATTTGGATGGTTGACATGCCTATTAGATGGATACCACAAATCCACACCTGTTTTTATGATTTAGACAGAAGAATTAACATGGTTCAACACTGAATTCTGATCCTTACATGTTATTGATAATTTTCAAATCCCCTTGGATCCAAGAGCATCAACTCTAGGGACAAGCTTCTATCAACTAACATATCCAATGTAATCCATATATCAGATTCTACTTCTAACATCACAATTGACATCCAAAACTGCGGATAACTCCATGGTCACAAAGATATTAGTTATGAATTCAACTAAATGAATCCTATCCAGGAAATTAATATCCGATATTAAGCAATTATTTACTGGCTGTCAATGCTTTTGAGCAAATGTCTCATGTCATGTTTAAGCCAACAAGTTTAAACTAGTTATTTCACTACGAATTTTGTCAATGATGTGGTTTTTGAGAATTAGATTGTTTTGTGATTTTGGCTACATTGCAACACCCAATCTTGCAAAAATTCTAGAGAATTTTCTAATGATAAGGAAAAAGGTAAGACTCATTGTTTTGAGTCAAGGGTAATTATTGAGAAACCAATTTCCATGAACTATTTTTTGTTTGTTGAGGCCCTCTTATAGGCCTATTGGTTTTTAAATTTGTATGGAGTTAATAGTCAAAGTATCTATTCTCAACAAAAAAGTTTTTTTTCCATGCAAACCTACATTGTTAGTTTACCTACCTTATGCCAATGGCATTCACATTCAAAGACCAACAAAGCATCATTTGAGCTACCAATTTATTCTTATGGAATCCCATTCTATTTTTCTATGCAACACCCAATAATACTAACAATATAAAGTCTTCACTCATAGAACTCTTCTTGAGGCCCTTATCTTCAGTGCATCTACAAAGGAAGCGTTGACAAATATGCAATAAATGTCTTAACTTCTAAAATTTATTTCTCATTTTTTCTTGGCTCTAAAATTTGGAATATTGATCTTATCAAATTGTTTGAGCAAAGTTTTGATGTTAGTTTAAGCGAGCAGTACGTCACTTCAATATTCACTTCATGATGTGGTTTCAAAAACCGAGACTACTTGGTAGTTCTAAGATCTTGCTCCTTTGGAACATTTGGACTCGTATCAATTATAAAGATCTTTCTAATGATATTGATAAAGTTAGGACTCAGTGCTTGGTAAAATCGACAAAGTATAGGAATGGAGCCAACATGTTTTCTAAAAAATCGATATCATAAAATATTTGACCGTTTTTTATACAAGCATATAAACTCTTTATGCAATAGTCTTCAAAAAATTGAGAAGCTAAAAAATTGCAAGTTTTTTTAGTATAACTCAAAAGAAGTTTTTCGAGCACGGGTAGGACTCAGTGTTTTTGAGCCAAGAGTGATTATTAAGAAAGCAAGTTTCTTTCCATTCTTTCTTATTTGGTGAGGTCCGCTTATAGGAGTGTTGGTTGTACCCTGGTATGAATATAATAGTCAAAGTGCCTCTTTCTAGAACAAAATCTTCATGCAAACCATATGTTGGTTTACCCACTTTATGCCAATGGTGTTTACATTCATAGACATAGCATCATTTGAGCTACCAATTCATTCTTGTTTATAACATAGTATTGTTAGTTACTAAAGATCTAATTTTAGTCATGGGTATCTCCATTTCAACCTTTCCACAATACAACCAATTCTCCTAAAATGGACTCATGTGGCTTACTTTTGTAGCCTTTCTTCACTTTATTCCACTCTAGCCATGAATTCTTGTCTTACTTCGAACTCGCTGTGGCTTTACTTTATTTGTACTGCTCTCTCCTTGTCTTCGACTCTTGGCCTTTATTGTCCTCACAACACCACCCCGCTTCCCACGGGCCTAATTCCAAGCTCATTAGCCCCTAGGCAAATATCCACCACCACATTTCTCGGTTCACACTGTCACTTAACGGTCTTTACTAGCTTCACACATACATCGAGATATTATTACTCCTGAACTTCCTCGCTGGCTCTGTTCACACTGTCCACAGTGAGATTGTGAACGTCACATCGAGATGTTATTGGTGTTTTTCTGGACGGGAGCCGCGTTCACACTGTCCAAATTAAGATGTCCCGTCGTTTGAAAGGTCTGTGTTCACACCGCATGGGACGATAAGTCAGTGCTCCGGTCGCTTTCTGGCGGGGGGCAGGGCCCCGCCTCCCCCAGGCCTCTGTAAGTCGCTTTGCTGCTAATTAGAACCGCGTTCACACTGGCCATGTCCAGATCCTAGTGGTCTCGGGTCGCTTTCCGGTGGGGCCCTTATTCGTCCTCTGTCCCCTTTCTTAATGCCGCACCTGTGATCACAGCCCGGCACCGTCAGATGATTCAGACAGCGACCAAACCAGGTCACGTTGCCTCACAGCAACCATCAATTCATCCGCGAATCACACCACGACACCTGGCAAGCATCCGACTAGGCGTACTCAAATCTACACGCGTCCTCTCCACCGCCCTTTTGCGCTCGATAGCAAGAGATGACGTGCATCACGTCACGGATGGATATCAGGCCCCCATTCAGATTGTGCCACGTCTAGCGATAATAAGAGACCAAGTTTCAGTATGACACGTGGCGATGATCTAGGTGGTTGAGCGGAGTAAGGTACGTGCTATTAGGACCTCTTCTGCCTGCCTTCATTTTGTGGCCAGTCCTTTTTCCCTAAGGGTTATCCCTTAGAATCCTCCCTCCCTGGTTGCTGCCACAGACAGCCCTCCTCTTTTCTCGATCGCGCATTTCTGCCTTCGCTTTTCCATATCTCCTGCGCGAGGATCTCCTCCCCTTTCCTTCCTTCCCAGCCTCAATCCATTCCTTCACCAATTGCCTCACAGATCTCGCACAATTCCCTAATGTACAGTCCTCGCACAGCCTCCCCCTCGATCATCGCTGTCAGTTGAGGCTCTGGAGATGGTGAAATGAGGTGATTTGATCCAGCGTAGGCGGGTTTGGATCGATACTTGCTGTGGGCGCGTGAATTGGAAGGCATTGTCTTCAGATCGGAGCAGTAGTACAGTTTCTGAGGAGGAATTGGAAGGCGGGGGGCATGTTTGATGGAATATTATGCGCAAGCGCAAAGAGGCAGTGATCTCAGTGCAGGACTGTTGCTGTCTTCTGTAGCTCACGAAGATTGGCCGATTCAGCATGCAGTGGGCTCTGCTGCCATCCCGGGGGCAGACACAGGCCTTCAAGGTCAGTTGTTTTCCTCAATCTACCCCTTACACCTTGCTTATTCTATCTTCTATCCAGTCTTTACAGCCATCTAGTTTTTCAAAGTTAATGAGTAAATTTTGTAGAGCAAATGTTTTGCTGGAAGCCTTCTGCTCCAATGAAGACATCCTATAATGAAATTTCATCTTTAGATGTAAGATCCGAGTAGATTTACCTGCTTGCATGTGCTTCGTCATAATGCATCGAGTTCGAGGAAGATGGGACCTTCACCATCAAGTAAACTTACTGCTGATGTTTCGAGCTGAGATTGTCATTTCAAAGCAAGATCACTCAACCAATGTAGCACAGCTAGATGCGATGGCTTTTCATTGCTTAAGGTTCATTCCTCGGTTCATTGTTGTGACATGTGTTTTCAAATACCAGAAGCTCTTTGACGCTTCTTGTTTGCTGACACTGTAGCTAGATCAGCGTTTTCTGGCCTATTTGGAAGAAAAATGATAATTTTGGAGCTTAAATTTGAAGAAAGCAGGACTGTTAATCCATGATAACAAATCCTCAGATAGACCATCTGGATCAGCAATGATGTGCCGTAAATACAACTGATTAAATTGATGCAGTACTTTTGCGGAGAAATTTGAGAATTTCGGGATTGGTGCTAGGTTTAAGCTTTGATTAATGGATGTATGTGTGGCAGAAGGAATGTGGCAGCTGAATCTGCAGAATACAGAGGGGATGGAGCCATCTCCAGGTCCTTATCCAGAGCGTCCCGGTGAGCCTGACTGTGTTTATTATATGCGCACTGGGCTTTGCGGTTATGGCATGAGCTGCCGTTTCAATCATCCACTCAACCGCAAGCTGGTGTGATCTTTGCTTCCATCCTTTTCAGCCATGTCTTTTTATCAGAGCTAAGAGCTAACTGGATCCTGACTCTGTGCTGTTACACTCTGGTAGTATGGCTACAAAGAGAGACAAAAAGCGGGAAACTTTATACTTTTGGACTGCTGCTTTTGGTGTTCTATTTTAACTTTTTGTTTCTAACTTAGGCTGCAGCAATTGCTCGGGGCAGAGGAGAATATCCAGAAAGAGTTGGGCAGCCTGAATGTCAGGTGATCATATTAGCAGAAGTCTACCCTTTCATTCTTACTTGCATAGCTTGTCGCTAACTCTTACATCATATGGAAATGTTCTTAAAACATTGACAACTGAGTTACGATGATAAATGAATCTGAAGTAGGGTTGAAAGGCGAAGTTGAAGGTTTCTCTGGGCAGCTTCTATTTTCCCTCAAATTCAGATCACAAATTGCTGAACCCAAGAGTTTACTGAATGAGTTACCGTTGCATTTTTTTCATATCACTTGAGTAGATTAATGTGCTTTCCTGGATGTATGTCTTTCGAATGGCCTTCTGAATCTAGGGATACCCGTGATTCTCAGTGGAACTTGTGAATAATTTAGTTTTCTAAGCATTCTCTGTGGTATCCGTTCTTTTGGCTGATGAGTTTAACAACCTAACAATGTTTGAAGTAAAGTGTGAAGTAGTGCTGATTTCTCCTATTCGAAGCTGAGAAATAACGTTTTCTCTTCAAACATTATAATAACTTCTGGATGAAAGTTGTTTTTCAATAAGAAACCAATTCGATGCTGCTTAACACTATGTATTCGAATGTTGTTGGAAGGATATGGATTCAGATCTTTCAGAAGCTATCAGATAACACCTGTGAACAGAATAATTCAATCAATGAAAGACAAAAAGTAGCATGGTGCAAAAGCAGATTTGTGAAAAGCTTGAAGAAAACACTTGTTCAATAGAATTTACCTTTGAAGATTCTGCTTTTGGCATTAAGAAAGTTACGATTTGATTCAGGAATTTTTCAAATGTTTTACTGATTTTCTCATCATGTGAGCGTGGGTGCTAAATATCTGTCCATCAGATTAACAATTTCTCTTTATAAACTGACTCTCGCATTCCACAAGAATGCATTTAGAAAATTCAATATCTCAGAGCGGAATTGAAACGGGCAAAAATCAGGTGATGAAAATCGCTGGATGAGTAAAAGAAATAATTGCGAAGGAGAAGGCAAGCTGTTCGGTGGACAACTAGTCACATATAAAATTGCTCACTTTTCTGTTGAGAAAAGATTTTTAAATTTTTTTGAAGGGCATGTTTTTTGAAATCTGTCTTTGCCATCGCTTTCTAGACTTTAAATTACAAGTCAAAGATGCGATTTCAAAGATAGCTCCACATGATAGAGATTGATCTCTTAAAGATTCTATTGGTCTCCATTATTGTCTGAGGTGTATTTGCCACAGTTGCATCTTTTTACTGAAATTTTGAATCAATTTTGCATTTGGCAGTATTACCTAAAGACAGGTACTTGCAAGTTTGGTGCAACCTGCAAATATCATCATCCTCGTGATAAAGGTGGACAATCAGGACGAGCACAGTTTAACATCCTTGGCCTTCCTTTCAGATCGGTTGGTACATTCAGCCTAATCTCTTGCTGATGATAGGTCTCTGAAAATATCAGATGTTATGGCACACTTGTTTAGAGAGAAGGGAGAACTTAATGTCTATTAGGTAGTAAGCATGTTTATATGCACGTGAGAGAGCAATGGTAGTAAAAGTGTTCCATTCCATGAAAACTGGAACGAGAAAAGTAGGGAACATGTAGATTAGAACCAATGCCTATGTTGGTGAGGGCAGCGAGATATGTGCCATCATATTTGAGAGTGCTATGCTAAATCAGTTATTTTGGAGGGCAATATAAAGTAATACGAGTCAATGGGAAAGACAGGCCTTGATCACTTAAGCTTTATTAAGCAATGCTCCTTAAATCTTTCCTGTAATTTGGCATGGTCAGATCCACTGGATGGTCCATTCTAGCAAAGTTATCTGAGAAAAAAATGCTTGGTTAATCCATGTTAAATTCTAAAGAGGATATGCGCATCTGTTATATGTATATGTATTTCCTAACATTTCTCTTTTAACAACTCCATTCATTTGTTGGACGCTTGATTTTAGCTCAGTGATGAATGCTACATTGCTTGTAGAATAAATACGTTGGAATTTTTCCATTGAAAAAATGTTTTTAACTTTCTTAAGTAGTGAAGTTCAATCCAAATGAAAGTGTCAATTTGCCACTTGTTTGGATCCCAGATTCAAGATGCTAGTCTCTGTATGAAGATTCATCCAGCTGCACCACTGGTTGTGTTTTGAAACTTTTTACTTGTGCACTGACGATTGGCTTAGGCTTACCAAGGGAGCAAGTTTTTGCTACAAGAAAAATAGCTTGATTTTGGCGGAATACCATGTATTACTGTATTCCTATCAGTACCATGTACTGGAGTTTTGACTGACTATGCTGTTTGCATATTATCAACTTGTTGATTTGTTAGGGTGAAAAAGAATGTGCATACTACATGCGGACTGGCTCCTGCAAATATGGTGTTACATGCAAGTTTCATCATCCCCAACCTACAACTACTTATATGTCAGTACCAAGTCCATCTCTGTATGCACCAGCAGGATCTCCATCGGCACCTGTAGCACAACACTATCCAGCAGGAATATCATCCTGGCCAATAACAAGAGGGCATTACTTGCCCAGTCCTCGGTTGCAAGGGCCTACCAGCTATGCGCCTCTTATAATTCCTCCTCAAGGGATCGTGTCCATTGCAGGATGGAGTACTTATCAAGTATGTCAACCTTATCAACTGGCTTTTCATTCTGTTTTTCTGCTGACGAATCTTAGAGTCTGTTATGAATTGTTCATATAGAACCAGTAACAGACATATCGGTGACATGTTTTACATGTTAGGAACAGATTGCTAACTGCTTACAAATATGATTAGCCTTTATTTTAAATATTAGTATTTTTTTCTTTGGTTGAAAAACCTGTTTGATAAGGTGCTTCATTGTTGTCAACCCTGCTATATAGTAACTGTAGAAGAATTCAACTAAGATTTGACCGTGTGTGTGTGTGTGTGTGTGTGTAAGAGAGAGAGAGAGAGAGAGAGAGAGAGAGAGAGAGAGAGAGAGAGAGAGAGAGAGGAACAAAGATCTGCCATGTCTGGGAGAGTTAACACAAAAAATATGATGCTTGAAGATACTCAACGAACCAGTTTTGTGCAGTGAAGCATGCTATTCTATATCTACTGCAGATAATAGTAAAACTCTTAGACATTGGCTTTCATGTTTTATCACATCCAAGAATATGGTGAGACTGAATCAGGACAAACTGTAGAAGCTACCTGACATTTAATACTTCACGTAATGACAGGGACCAGTAGCTCCAGTGACTCCAGATGGGCAACAACCGACAATAGGACCTGGCTACATTTATGGGGGAGCTCACCAAGCAGAACCACTTAGTGCAGGAGTACAGGGAACTTTTGGCTCGTACTCACCAGTATCAGGTGCTATTGGAGTTTCATCACTGCAGTCTCCGTCAACAGTTCAGCAGAAAGAATCAATATATCCAGAGAGACCAGGACAACCAGAATGTCAATATTACATGAAAACAGGAGACTGCAAGTTTGGAGCAACTTGCAGGTACCATCATCCAAAAGATCGGACAACTCCTTCAGCCACCTGTGGATTGAGCCAAATGGGTCTTCCCCTACGTCCAGTAAGAAGCACAATTTCTTACCAGCATCTTGTAGTGTGAAATGCTAGAAACATCAATTCAGCAAAATAATACCTTCCCCACCATGACTACTAATACATGATCCATGCAAAAGGGGCATAGAAACATTGCAGCCTAACATGTCATTGCAATGTTCTGTATTTCATGAATGAGCATTTAGTTTACACATCAAATAATTTTGAAGCCTGCAGTTCAAACCTTTATTTGATGCTACTTATTGTCTCTTTTACTGCCATGACCATGTTTTTCAGTAATAAGTTTTTAATGCAGGGAGCTCCAGCATGCAACTATTATATACGTTATGGTATCTGTAAATTTGGACCGACTTGCAAGTTTGATCACCCTTTGGCTGTTCTTAGTTCCAGCCCATCAGCTTCTTCACTTACAGAAATGGCAAATGTGGCATACCCTGCTACTACTTCTACAAATGCATGTATCCACTCTTCATCAGCCTCGGCTGAAATTTCACTTGAAATCCTACATCCTATCCCAGCTTCATCAAAAGATTCAGCTTCTGTTTCTGGTGAATCAGTAGCTCACGATCAGCTTGCTTTTAAAAAAGGTTTTGAGAAGGTAGATGGAAGTGTCAGCCCATCAAGAGAAATAGGGGCCAGCTCCTTACAAATAGGACAAAGCTTGCCTGTCCATGTCTCAACATCAGGAATGACAATCCCATCGCTTAAAAGTGAGAGCCAGGTTGAGAATGTGGGAGTATGCTGAAATGCATATTATTTGTACCTTCTACTCAAGTTATATATACACCCCACCCAAAATTGGCTCAGTTTTCTTGGAAAGTGTTTGGAATAAAGGCTCAAACCTGCACCATGAGCATCTGTGGATTCTGCTGGAGAATCTCCTCTAGAAGCATCATGCTTGTTCTGTGTTTATGAGAGTGACAATCTTGTTTTTCCTGAGAGCATCCTTTTCCTTTGATGCCTCAACTTCTATCCTGTGGTCACAGACTAAAAACCATTCAATCTGTAATGCTTACAGACACCTTATTTTTTATTCCTTTTTAGTTCTTTTGTGAAGTTGCTTAGCATTTTGAAAACCCCGGCTAGATGGATCTGCAAAGAGGAGTGCAGTCCAACATCCCTCTGTTGAGCATGCATTGTTAGTAGGTTTTAGGCATGTAGCCTCAAAATTTTACAATAAATGATATCTTACCTTTATGGTCAATTTTAGCTTGCTTGCACATCCCTATGTGCATCAGTCATTCTTGTTCATATGAACAAAACGAATTGTGGATAACCACCAGAACAAGGTTTTCAATTTGTTGTCAGAAGACTGACATTTTCTGAATTTGAGTAAAAAGAGCTGTTTTACCTGGGTCCCCTGTCAAGATATTGTGCAATTCTTGTCATCAATTTTATACAATCAGACTCCTTTTCTGTTATTAATGAGAGTCAACTTTTTTTATTTGTTTTCTCTGATTGCTTTTTAGTTCCATGTAAAACTTTAGAGTTTACCTGTTTTCTTATTTGACATGCTGTACTTCCTGTCACAAAATATTGTCTTTTGAAATTACCTTTTTGATATCATTAGTCAGTTATTTCTATTCGGAAAATGTCTTATGAACTGTTGAAGGATAACATACGTTGCTCAAACTTAGAAGCTCGACACCTGGAATCTTAATCTCACCAGAAGGTTTTAGGCAATATGCTGCCTTATGAGACTGAGCACTTATGATTGTACACCTCTGAGCAGAAAGGTGAACAATCTGGTAAGCATTGAAGTTTTAGTTGTTGAAGTTAGAATGCCAAACATACTGCTAGGTATAAAGTAGCGCACGGATTAGCATTGCTTAAGAGCAGACAATGCTGTCTGTGAAGTGAAATTCTACAACTAGCAGCAGATTAGCTTGAAAAGCTTTCCAAATCTCTGTAGGTTCAGATATATTTGGAAATAGTACAGTTCAAGGACCTCTTATTCCTCTGTTTTGAGGTGGTTACACCACGTAGCCTTGTCTCTATCACTTTTGAGATATTTGTCATATGGCATAGCGTACACACTCATACTTGAGCAATTAATCATTTGCCCCAGTCTATGATCTAGTCTTTCTAGAACATGATCAATCATGTTTCATGAGTTTGGCTCGTTAGGCTGGTGTGACCCCTAGATGGCTTAGGTGTGTCTTTAAAATACTTTGCAGCCCTAATAGCATCCTCTAGGGTATTTGGATGGTTCCTATGCACATCCATTTGGTAATCTTTTGGTAACTCATCAATAAACATTAACATTTGTACCTTTGGTGGAATGTCACTATAAAGTGGATTCAGATACTCATGAAAATCTTGAATAAATTGTTCCAAATCTTTATTCATTGTTAAATGACTTAACTTTTGAAAGTGTTCATAGTCATCTAATAGTGTAGGAAGTATTCCTTAAAAACTATGCAAAAATCATTTCATGTACAAGGTTGATTGCCTTTTGCAACTAGGTCATCCCACCTACTAAGGCTTTTCCTTCAAGAAACATAGTTACAGTGGACAATTTTTCACGTTCAGGGAATTGGTTCATGCCAAAGTATTTGTTCCATGCATTACACTATGAACTTACCACTTGCAAGTTCCTATCTTGATCCATACCATCTCTATTGTGTAATGAGGAGGGGCTTTGTACTCGACCTCACTAGATGACAATGAGATAGTGACTTGTTTCTTTGAAATCCATGATATAGCTCCATCACCTATGAAAATACAATGTGCACTTATGGATTTCCTATCCATTTGATCTCCAAAAAAGTCTGAATCTAAAAATCCAAACAAGTTAGGTGATGATCCCTCATACAATATGCCAAAATCTCGAGTTCCCATGATGTATCTCAAAACTCTTTTTCTTGGCTTCCAATGCTCCTCACTAGGATCTTGCATAAATTGGCTTAATCTACCAACACAATAGCTTAGATATGGTCTTGTGATGGTTACATATATAAGTGAACCAACTAGCTTCCTATAGAGAGTAATGTCCATGAAGGATCTTTCATTACAAGACCTTGCATCTACCATATGAAATCTCTTTAGAATAGAAATAGCATACTTCTCTTGAAAAATTAAAGTGATTGAAAAGATCTAATCACCTCTATTCCTAAAATTCAATACAAATGACCAAGATCATGCATCTCAAACTCCTTCTTGAGAGCACTCTTGATATCATCATTATCTTGATTGTTTCCACTACTTAAGATGATATCATCCACATAGATTAGCAAGAAAGTAATATCATTTGTAGAAAATCCAAAATATAATGAATAATCATACTCACTATTAACAAACCTTTGAGAGAGTAAAAATGTGTTAAGCCTAGCATACCAACTCCTCGGTGCTTGCTTAAGACCATACAAATTCTTTTGTAGAAGACACACACGATTTGGCTTTGTATATGAAATGTAGCTATCAGGTTGCTCAATGTACACTTCCTCCTCAAGATCACCATTCAAGAATGCATTTTGTAATGTCCAATTGCCATAGATCCCATCCAAAAAGAGTAGCAAGAGAGAAGATAACGCGAGTGCATACCATCTTTACCACGGGTGCAAAGATCTCATCATAGTGAATACCATGTTCTTGTGCATATCCCTTGGCCACCAACCTTGCCTTATGCTTATTGATAGATCCATCTTGGTTAATCTTCATCTTAAAGATCCATTTGCATCCAGTAGCTTTATGTCCTTAGGTAACTCCACCAATCTCCACTTATTGTTCTTCATAAGAGCCTGATACTCAAGATCCATTACTTGGATCCACTCCTCTTTGTTCCTTACTTTATTTACACATGAGGATAGGAAAACAAAGTTTGTTCCAGCAACCACTTGCTTACCTTTCTTATCATATGTGAGCCTTGAAGGTGTTTGTCTTTCCCTTGATGTTCTCCTTGGCTTTTGACTTGATGAAGGTCCTTTATCATCACCATCTAAAGTAGGATCCATAACATCAACATCAAGATTGTTAGATTCACACCATCATTCCTTGAAGACACTTTTGGAATTTTCCTCTAAAAAAAAATGAAATCTTTACCAATAATCACCTTATTAGTAGTAGAAATGTAAACCTCGTAGGCTTTACTAACCTCACTATATCCAACAAATATACCTTTCCTTGAAGATGGATCTGTCCTATCAACAAGAGCTATATTGACATAGCAAGTGCATCCAAAAGTTCTAAAAGACTTGACACTCAGCCTCCTCTTGAATAGCATCTCAAAAGGTATTCTTCTATCCAATATAGCACTCGACCACCTATTGCATAAAAGCTAGCACACAACAAGGCTTGATCCCAAAATGGTTTAGGAAGATTGGCACTTAATATCATAGCTTTGGCACCTTCACATAAGGTCATATTCTTCCTCTCGACCACTCCATTTTGTTAAGATGTCCTTGGAGTTGTGTACTCCCTATTGATCCCATGCTCATCACAAAAGGCCTTGAACTTGGTTGAGATATACTGACCACCATTGTCACTCCTCAAGCACTTGATCCTTGTGAAAATTTGGTACTCCCTTGCATTTTTGAACTTCACAAAGACATCATACACTTCATCTATGCTCTTTAATAGATATATCCAACAATATCTACTAAAATCTTCAAAGAAAGTTACATACATCTTAGCTCCACTATTGCTAATTGTAGCAATGAATATCCGAATGTATGACTTGAAAAGGCATTGTAGATCTAGATGTAGATCTAGTATTAGGTAGTCTATGTGACTTTGACAAAGCACATGACTCACAAATGATTGATGCTAGTTAAGGAACTTGGAAGGCTAATCACAACTTACTTTCTAGCCATTACCTCCAATGCTTTGAAGTTGAGATGCCCCATCCTCTTATGCCAAACCTCTTGCATGAATATTTGCTCACTTGCCACACATCCAACTTGGTTAGCAATAACACAAGCATCTAGTTTGAATAACTTCCCTTGCCTTTTACCTTTTGCAATCAAAACATCCTTTCTTGTGATGATACAAGCATATCCATCAAACTCCACTTTAAGCCCTTTGCTTAAATATTGACTCACACTAAGTAGGTTCTTAGTAATACATGGAATGAATAAAACATCCTTCAAATGAACATTCTTGTTTGTAAAGAGAGAAATAGGAATTGTGCCAATCCATTTGATTGCACAACAATTGACTCACACTAAGTAGGTTCTTAGTAATAGATGTAATGAGCAAAACATCCTTCAAATGAACATTCCTATTTGTAGAGACAGAAATAGGAATTGTGCCAATCCATTTGATTGCACACTCACCATATTGGTCATGTAGATCACTCTCTTGTCATCTCCATATGCCAATAAAGAAGTGAAATACTCCTTGTGAAAAGTCATGTGTGAGCTTACTCCACTGTCACAATCCACCATGGATCAATATCTTTAATAATAAAACTCAACATGAAGACATTACAAAAGCATCATCATTTGTGTTTTGAGCATCAACACCATCCTCATCAAGAGTTGGATTACCTTGTTTGTCTCCTTGATCTCTCTTGTTTTTGTATCAATCACTTGCACCATCAATGCAAGCTAACTAATCACTTAAAGCCTTCACTCTTACAAAAAAAAGTATTAGGACTTTCTTATTTCTTTTGTACGTTTTAAAAGATATGTTTTCTTAGAGTCAACAATCTAGATGTAGACTTGGATTCATAAAGCTTTTTTAAAGCTTCCCAAACCTCTCAAGATGAATTGGACTTGCCAATGTCCTTGAGTAGCTCATTGGTAACATTCATCTTGATCATGTGTAGAGCTTTCTTTGCTTTCTTGTCATACCTTGATTGTGTCGGAAATAGGTGAGTAATAGAATGTGGAAACTTCCTACTTCCAATGCATGACTACACCTATCAAAAAATGAATAAAGCAGTAGTGATTGAAATCGTGTTCAATCTTTAGTAATTAACTTTGAAATTGCTAGATATTAAGTGATTACGTAGCCAAACATAAAGTATTGAATTCTCAGACAATTTCTATCAGTTACAAAAGCAACACAAAGATGCATGCATTTTGAGATATACTGAACGCAATAAGAAGATAGTATTGATTCAGAAAAATAAAATCAGATGTTAATGAATGCAAAACAATAGCGAATAAAAACCGCGCACTCCAAGTTGTCTCTAAGTAACTGAGAATAAGTCTGATAATAAGCAACTCTGCTGATAAGTGCACAATAGTAACTCTAAAATAAATCTCTAAAAGACTGAACTAGAATGCTCAAGAGAGTTCAAACTTGAAAATCTGATAGAGAGCTAACAACAATACTTTCTGATTGTGAACGATCTGCTTGACGAGAGCGTAGGAAGCATCATGTAATAACACTCCTCCTTCACAATTCACAATAACATTTTGACTTGATAATGAGATGTATGAACATCTGATTCATACTAATAATTAGACTGTCAAATGTGATTGTCAGTTGGATGTGTTGGAAGCCCATAGTTGTCTCTTTGGAATCACAAACTTAGACAACCAATTTATTTGAAGAACATCTACAACGGGCTTCTGACTGATCTCCAGCAAAGGGTAACCAATCTGTCATAATTTTAAGCTCAAATGTTAAGTTTAATAACTTGAAGTCATTGAAGACTTGAACATCTTTAAGGACTTCCACAAACTAGCATTTAGAACAATTCGCAGATTTACATTACTTTTTCAACAATCTGTAAAAATACATTACTTTCGAGACAGTCTGTAGAACTGAACTATGTTTGCAATAGTGTCGCAAAACTAGCATAGTTCGACAGTTTAAACTATTTTGCGAAAGTTTTGTGACAGTTTCGCGAAAGTTGCACAGTTCAAAAGTTTCACTATTTTTAACACCTTTGACTTTTTCGTGAAATGTTCGCGAAGAGAGAAAATTCCCAAAGGGTCATCTATTTTCATGAGTTAAACTATTTTAAAGACACCTTCGTCTTCTTAAGGGCACCTTTGACTTTTTCGCAAAATCCTGAAGAGAGAGAAAATGCTGAAGGTCGTCTATTTTGAACGAGAGACGTTTCCAGCCACTTCCCAAAATGCGAAGTGAGAGAATTTGCGGCGTCCTCGTCCATGTCAACATTCCTTACATGTTGACAGTATACACTATGTACAGTTGTCACAAAATCCATTTAATGGCTTACCTAATTAGGTGACAAATATTTAATGTAGTTAATACATGGATGCAATCTATAAATAGATCATCCCAGCACAGATTACATGTGAGACGCTCTATCCATGAGACGTATTATTTGAGCCTCCCGGTTACATCGTCATTCTGTTTTGTAACTGCCATTGTTGTGCTTCAGTGTAATATAGCGGCAATACGCTTTTCTATCTGTGTATAACGTAGATGAATGCTTATTGTGATTTGAATGCACTCTATTGTTGTTTGATCGCGCTTGTTTACTCACTCTGATCAGAACATGGACATCTACGACTCTTAAATTTTTGATCAGACGATGGCTGTCTTTGATGCTTGAGAGACTCGCAATATCATACTGCTATTGCAATCTATTTCAGAACAAAACTTCATATTGAATTTGACTTCCAGTAATACCACACACACACAAACCATCTCTAATCTCTTCGATGGACTGTACTCTCGTTTGTGAGTATAAACTAATTTTTAAAATCCTGTTGGGCAACTAGAACACTTTAAGCTGTGATTATACTTTGCATAAGTGTCCATCAGATTGTTTTTGCATCTAGCAGCTAATTGTAACGAGGGAGCTGTTCCGCAATATTCCTGCTCTCTTCTCCATTCGCATTTGTTGGCTAATTCCGACGAATCTCCAAGATACTCGGACTGAACAACTCAAGAGCACCTCTCACCTTAGACCGAGGAGGTCTTTGAGAAGACGAGACTAATGAATACTGAGAGCCAAGTATGAGAGCCGAGGAATACTAGCTAGGAAAGACATGCAAGAACTGTGTAAGCCTCATGGTGAATCCCGGAAATGTCTATCGTCCACACCATCTACCGTTGTCACCACCGCCCTCCCTTCCATCTGTTTGTTTATCATCAGTTTACTGTTCTTCTGAGAAATTTCCAGTTTTTGGTAGCTTACCGAAGAAGCTGATAGATCATTGCAAGTGTCTTGTGGAGACCAACTACCACCTATATTGGTTGTTTAGCCGAAAAAGACCTACAAAAGTAGGCGAAGCAGCTAGAAGAAATAAAAAGAAAGATCCAGGAAGCTGAGGAGGAAAGGACAAAACTTAAACAATAGATGAGTCAGATCGATCTTGATCAAAAGAAACTCTCTGGAGTAATGATAGTTGAATCCCCTCTTATGAAGCCCAAAGAGATTTAAAAGTAACGGATCAAAAGAAAGAGCTGCAGAAAATGAAAGATGAAGACATCTGTGAACTTGCAAATAAAGCAAGTTCCTCACCTAGCAAGTGGTGGTCAAAGCTCAGCATTGCAAGGGTCCAAGGCTGCAACTGTAGAACTATCAGTTCCTTCATCCTTTCACCAAGCCTTCATCATGTTTCCTTACCGTTATTAAACCGTCCATCCAAATCTGTTCCTACCACAAGTTTTTTATGAATCCATCCCCTTGAGACTGATAATCAAAGTTTGTGCAACCTGCAGATCAAAGGTTTTTCTTAAGACTGGAACGTCAATTGAGAGAAGAACCATGGAAACACCTAGAAGTGAAGGGAGGATACAGACCTCCCAAGAGTTAGAATCTGCCAAGAAACCAAAGATGAAACCGTCAATGGCAGAGACAAGTGACAAACAAAGAGACACATGGGAAGCACTCAAGCATGAAAGTTGTGAAGCTGCTGGGAGCTTTCCAATTTTGAGAATGTCAACCACCTATAGCAATAAGACATTCTAATCCAACCGTGGTAATTCGTGAAAGACAGTTTTTTTGATAAAGACTGGCGACAATAAGCACTTGGTTTTATGTAAGCGAACTAGGATCTATGCATTTCCAAGTGACGATCGAAGATGCCATTGCAAAGCGGAGTGACATGGTCCAATATGAGTTGCAGTGGGTCCTACAACACATTAGGGGTGGGATGATGTTGGCTGATTCTGACGAATCCCCAAGATACTCGGACAGAACAACTCAAGAGCACCTCTGACCTTAGACCGAGGAGGTCTATGAGAAGACGAGACTAATGAAGACTGAGAGCCGAGTATGAGAGCTGAGAAATACTAGCTAGGAAAGACATGCAAGAATTGTGTAAGCCTGATGGTGAATCCCGGAAGATGGAATGGCCATGTAGGAACTAGTATTTCTAGGCGAATGTAAAAAATACAAGTAGACTCCTCTTAAAGAAAGTAAGGTGAGCCACCTTTTGATGGTGACCTCTAGTGGAGAGTGTGATTCTTGCATATCTCTGTACAATCCAATTTTTGATGTTCTTGGATGTCCAAGAATCAAAAGATTTGTTAGTTTCTTGATTCTTGGACTTCTAACATGCTGTAGATTAGTTTTGTTTCTTATTTTTGTCAAGTTATGCAAGGTAGCTCAGTGTTAATGTAGTGTAGGCTCTGATTTCAGTCCGTTTTAAGTGTAGGTAGCTATAGAAATCCATCGAACGTTCATTGGTTTGCATGCTGATCTGTGAATGAGCGTTCTAGGCTTGCATCTTTATGTAGAATGTAAGTGCGTTCAAGAGTGACGACCCTGAGTAGTCCTCTGACAAACAGGACAAAGAAATATACTAAAATGACACTCTGTCCCTTCTGCCTGGGTTGGCATTGTTAAATCAAGAAGACATCTAATGAATGCCTTTAAGCCTGGTAACAGGCAGAAACGATTCTAAAGAACTAGCAAGGAAAGAGAAACAGTAGTAAAAATATCCTCTGGAGCAGAGTCTTCTGTAAACAGTGTTCTTCTATTTCTCTTGCCCTATTAGATTGGTATCAGAGCATAGCTCATATAAATCGAGAGATTAAGTGTGTTTTATTTGTATTACTGTTAGTATGTCTCATATAGATAGCTCTTCGTCATCATCCAACGAGACTAGAATCATTGACAAGTTCAATGGTTCTAACTTCTACATCTGGAAGTTAAAACTCCGGATGATGTTGATAGATAGAGATCTTTGGGATGTAGTAGAAGGTGCTGACCTGAAACCAGAAAATGGTGATCAAGCAAAGACATGGAAGATCAAAGATTAGAAGGCCTTAGCATGCATCACACTCAATCTGGTCGACACCCAAATATCCCACGTTACCACATGCAAAACCTCTAAGGATGTATTAGATTTTTATCAAATCTCTATAAGACTCATGATGTAACCACTAGGTTACATTTGAGAAGGAAGTTCTTTACTCTTAGCATGTCTGATTCTACTGCCATCACTTCTCACATCAACAGCTTCAAGTGTTTATTGGATCAATTATCAGCTGTAGGATGTTTTATTCAAGATGATGATGTCGTCATGACCTTGCTTTCTTCTCTTCTAGTGTCATATAAGCACTTTGTGGTGATGATCTCAGCACAACCCGACCTCACTCTTCAAAAGGTGATCGATATCTACTTCAAGAAGAAATGCGGAGAAAGACTAGCAGCCTTTCTATCAAAGACAAATTCATGACTCTATACACCAAGAAGAAAGACTACTCCAAGGGCAATAATCAATTGCAGCAGCAGCAACAACAGAAGCCTCACACTCAATGTGAGAATAGTGGATCGCGAAAGAAGCTTTTTTGGAGATATTGCAAGAGAGCCAATCATGACATCAAGGAGTGTCGTATCCAGACCTACAACGAGGCAAAGAAGCAATAACAGTAGCAGCTAGACTCCTCCAACATGGCAGGATTCAAGGAGCAAGAAACACATTTGTTAATGGCTTACAGCAACAACAACGAAGATTGTGATAGCTAGTACCTGGACATCGGCGCTACCCAACACATGACCTCTCGCAAGGAATGGTCTACTGAGTATGCAGCTTACAACAAAGATCAATTCATCTACCTCAGAGATTCAAGAACCATACGCATTGAAGACAAATGGACAGTCAAGATTATATCTACCAACGATCTATCTATTTGTATTCCCAACATCCATCACGTTTCTCAGCTATCAAAGAACATGCTATCAGTCTCTAAGATAATTAATGAGGGCTACATTGTTACTTTATCATCTGAGAGGTGTACAATATTCGAGAAAGACATTACTCTGACTACATACACTAGAGTCAAAAATCTTTACATACTCTCTAATTCAGTTGCATAAGCTAGTATCTCTAATGAAAATGTAAACGATAATGCTATTCTGTGGCATAGTCGATTTGGACACGTGAATACAAGATCACTTTCCTATATGCGTTGTAATAACTTAGTTGATGGATTGTATTTCTCTTCTTCATTAGATAGGAAATCTTTTCTTTTGTGAATCATGCATCTATGGCAAACACTCTAGAAGCAATTTTTCCAAATCACATTCCATCAAAACAAAGCATCTATTGGATCTTGTACATAGCGATATTTGCGGTCCAATGCCAACTCCGTCCTTAGGAGATGCAATCTATTTTATCACTTTCATAAATGATTATTCTAGATGGTCTACAGTCATGTTCATTAAGCACAAATTTAAAGCCTTTGAGTGCTTCAAGAGATTCAAGATCATGGCTGAGACACAAACGTCTACAAAAGTGAAGACATTCCGAACTGATGGTGGCGGCGAATACGTCTCTAACGAGATGTCTGACTACATGGTTGAACATGGTATTAGAAGATAGTTCACCACTTTCTATTCACCTCAACAGAACGAGATTGCAGAAAGGAAGAATCAAACTCTTCTCAACTCAGCCAATCCATGCTACATGAAGCACAGCTACCTGCGAAGTTCTGGACAGAAGCTACTGCCACAACCTATTATGTGTATAATAGATTCTTGTATATGTTTTGTTCACATTCCTAAATAGCTTAGGAAGAAGCTGGATTATAAGACAAATAAATATATTTTTATTGGCTATCCTAATGAACATAAAGCTTATAAAGTTTATGATCCATTCACCAATGTAGTATTTGTCTCTAGGGATGTAATATCTCAAGAACATACGTACTATGATTTCAAACAACCATTGATAAACGATGCTATGTCATTTCATCATATTTTACGTAGCATGAATTCTTCCAACGTTGATGTTCCTTCTATAGAACCTGCAGCTACAACTATAGAAGCCGAGCAGTTTGACAGTACCTGTCATTAGACCAGACCAAGCCAGCTCAAGCAGATCTGGAGAAATTCAAGAAGAAGCCATCATCGCATCCTGGTCAACCAAACGTCCACAGATCCTCATGGACTCAGACAGTTCCTGAGAGGTATACACCTCAATCATTCTGGACTTCATCAGAAAAACCAGAGAGCCTAGCCGAAGCAATTAACTAAAGGATGATGTAAAGTGGCAAGAAGCTATGGAAAGCTAGTACAATTCACTTTTGACGAACCAGACCTGGACACTAGTCGACTTCTCCACTCACAAGAGAGTTATCGACAACAAGTGGATCTTCAAGAAGAAGATCAACTTTGATGGTTCCATTGCTTAATGGAAAGCACGATTGGGTGGCTAAAGGATTCACTCAAGTCCAAGGAGTGGATTATCAAGAAATTTACAGTCCTGTCGTCAAGATGCAGTCAATCAGGACTCTGATTGCGTTAGCAGCCGTAGAAGACCTCGAAATGTACCAAATAGATGTCAAGACAACATTCTTAATGACAACGTTGAAGAGGAGCTGTATACCTTCCAATCGAAAGGATTCGAAGTCAAAGCTAAGAGCACAAAGTGTGCAAGATGCATAAAGCAACTCTACGGTCTGAAATAGGCCACAAGATTATGGTTCGATAGAATCAACTCTTATCTCATTCAATTGAGATTTGCAAACAATTCAACTGACTATAATGTTTATTCAAAACAGATAGACACCAATTCAGTTCACATAGCTCTTTACGTAGATGATTCATTTATTTTGTCTAACGACACTCTCTTTTGTGCACTACTAAGAGTGATCTGTCAAAGGAATTTGACATGACTGATTTAGGAGCTATCCATTCTTTGCCAGAAATTCACATTACTAGAAATAGGCTTCAGAAAAAGATGTATCTTAGCCAGCAGACATATCTAAAAGGCATTTAGAAAAGTTTCATATGTTTGATTGCAAACCAATTGATACTCCAATGGATCCAAGTATAGTATTGACTAAATCTACTAGTGCTGATTATGATATGAAATACCCGACATAGCGAAGTACCCCTATCATTCACTAATAGGATCTTTAATGTATGATATTTT